>UELW01000100.1:6219377-6819377 GCA_900490495.1 Danionella dracula
TACCTTAGACAAATGTATTTCTCTGGTCTGGTTGGCTCTTTGAACCATTGCATCTAGAAACCTTTTGGTTTTACGGATACTGTTATCAATTATTAACAAATCTCTCCAATTGCTGATGATAAAACAGGAACCTAGTGTGTTGATTAAATCTACTGTGAATATTTACCCTCTAAAGTCATATGATAAGGTTTAACTGATGAAACTGAATGACACACTTGATAAAAAAGCACAGGGATTAACAGAAGAGGTTTACAATAGATGTGCAAATTCCAATTTCAGCAGAACTTGCTTAGGCAAAAACATTGAATGTCCTCAAAGGGAAGGACCCGTTGAATAACAAATTTTGGCCATTATCTTACAATAAATGAATTTATTGTCTCTTGTTAGAGAGAACCAGATCCTCCTGTGTTTGTGTTCGAATCTCTTCCACTTCCTCCGGGCCACTTCAGCCTGCGACACAGGAGGAGATGATCAATCTTGTCGAGTGCAAAACACCAATCTCATATCATGCTATTTTTGCCAGATGTGTCCTCACCACTTGGCTGTTTACAATGGGACAAAATTCTCAGTTAATCGTCAACCTCTGGGGAGAGGAGGGTCATGAGTGCAAGCAAGGACGATGAACAAACTGTGGACTGACCCCACATTCTTTAGCAATGTCCCTGGTTTGCCATTGGTGTTTTCTATCAGTAAAATGCCCCCCAATAAATCAGGTAGTGGCAGAAGGGGTGGAAAATGATCCTTCGAAATACGTTGTAGCCCATCTGCGAATGTGGCACTTAGCGGTCTCTGGTGTCAAGCAAAGAGAGGGGCATCTGCACACAGTGAGTGGTGACCACAGCACGCGTGTGGCGCATGGAGGCGCCTTGACTCTTTTGTGCAGGGCTCAGTGGTTTGGCCTTCTCGACAACAGCATCTGTCACCTTAGGGGGTCAGCCAGGGCCAAGATGAATGAGTCCTGAGAGAATGCCCCGCTCGCCACACAGAGCAAATGGCCAAGAAGAGGGAGGGGGCTAAGGCAACTGGGGGAGGGCCTGCTATTTGTGTATGGGAGTGTTGGAGGGATGTGTATCCAGTTCTACTTAGTACAGGAGAGAGAGGGAGGCTTCGTTGGAGCTCCTGGAATTAGGATTTTCAGCTCCATCTCAGGATTATCATGACTTGGGAGCTGCTATCTTGCCGCAAGGAAAGGGAATATCATCACAATCATCCTTGACGCTCCTTGTGGATATCTTGCAGACTTTTGCTATGGGAATAAGTGTTTTGTTTTTTAATGACTGATTTTAAGGTCTTATTTTGGACTCAATGAGGCACACTCCACACCCTGGATTCATGTGAAAGGTACAGAAGTGTTTGAGTGTTTGACACTCAGTGGCTCCTGCTAACATGGTGTCAATGGCCATGGCTTTTAGCACCCTAGTCATTTAAATGTACTTGTTTTTTTACCATTTTCTGATGTCTTTCCCATCCTTCTTACTGAATGATTTGCTATTTTCCATCTTTGCCTTCAAATGCATTTATTTGAATGTTAAAAGCTCAGTGAGAATGGATTGGTGATTATTTCATAGCCAAAATGTAAGTACTTTGTTAACTGCATTAAGGCACATGCATGAAGCAGACTAATGAGGCTGATATCAAGACGCATTTTTTTTCATTCAAAAGCAGATCAAGTGCAATAAAAAATTATTCTACTTAATTGATTGAATAAGGCAACTATCGTTGGTTTACTGGAGACCAGTTTTGCTTAAATGTATGTGAGCACATTTGCACAGTTTATTTTCTCATACATATCTCAGAAATTTCCGCCTGCAAGTTCAAGTGTTAAGGCAAAGAGCTTCCAAAATTGAACTTTGAACTTCTTTTAAAAATTTCCAGAGACTGGCTCCAAATACTGTAAATTTAGCGTGTAGCTCAATAAAATAAAACGTATATTAATAACTTGCAAAGGGCATGGACATTCACATTTCTTTTTGTTTTGCTAAAAATGTGCTTGTGAAGGTCATAATCTGCATCACAAAGATAGGTCAAGAAGTTCGATGACATCAAACTCCTCTGATAGTTAACCAAATAGACTCATGTTTGGTCTGTAGGAGCACCATGTTTTGAAATAGTTAATCTGAGACAAAACAAGCATTACAAGCAAAGTAAACAAGCTTTTGAAGATTTGCATAATTATGACTGTCAGTTAGTTTGTTTTGTCTTCAAAATTATTGGTTGGTTTTAGATACCCTTTATCAGCCTTTTTAAAAAAAAATTGGAGTTGTTTTACCTTACAACACCTCAGCTGAGTCCTATCTTGTTTCTTTTTTTACTTTTTTTTTTCAAGTAATGTGCATTTCTCCAACACATTCTCACTATTGTATTGGCTTATCATTATCATTATTAAACCGGAAGCTGTGTGAGGTTACTGGAGTAGAAACGGCTCTTGGCCTAAAGGCAGGGCTCTCTTCAGGCATGTCCACATTAGCATTTAACACCCTTTAAATGTCATTAGTAGTCAAATTGGACCTTGGAAGCCCCTCAGGCAGAACATAACTATGCTCAGGTGCAGTTAACTTGCTTTTCTGCCATTTACCATCGTACCAAGATAAGTGATTAGATGAAACTTGGCCCAAAAGGCTAGCATAGGCTCTTTTTAAAAGAGGGTGTGTAGTTAATTGTTGAGTTAGTCAAAGGTGGTATCAGTCAACTTGACCCATGCATACTCACACTTAGTTTGGAATTTTAATGCTTTTATCTTGAAATCTGATCCAATTTTACTGTGGAGGAGAATACTTTTAGATTTTAGATTGAACCACATGGCTTCAGACCACATTAGACCAATTAATGCTAAAGTATCAAATCTTGTATTATGGTCTGCTTCCATGTATATTTGCCATTTTTCTGGTAAAACCTTTTTTTCATGGACGAATAAGGGTTTTACATTTAAAATGATTTAAAATTTTAATATTTTTTTTAATTATATAAAAAAAAGAAATTTATTTTTGTAACGTAAATTTACAGGTATGAACTATAAAAGAACAATTAAATCAGCATAATTTTTTTTTTTTTAAAGTTAAACCTACATTGTTTTGGTAAATTTCTCAGTGGAGAAAAATCACACTCCGTTTTATTTAAGTAGGTGTTGGTATGTAACATTATTTTGAGGTTGTTAACTACCGGAAATGGAATCACAAAGTACACATTTTAGTGAATACAAGTATCCATAATGCAACTCTAAACTCACTGCAACTGTTTTATAAAAATGACATCATTCTTGGGAAATCTGGAAAACAACTAGGCTTCATATACTTGAGAAAATTCCTGATGGTCACGCCAGTTCCCATCACACATTCCTTGGCAATTTGGGAGACACTGAAGAATGAGTTTGATTGATGGCTTTACTTCATTTCACTCTTGTTTTAACCAAGCCAAAAGAACAAAACCTGTCCCATCAGTCTTTGTGTAAGCCTGGAAGTGGGAGACATGCAGTTCCTTTCCCCGATGCGTTCTACAAACATTCCCTAGAGGTCACAGTGTCATATAACTCATCCCTCAGCGTTATCAGTTAACAGCTACATATGTTGAAGATCTCTACAATCTGTTCAACTGTGCAAACAAATGAGATAACATCTGGATTAATACTCACGACTTATCATTCTTGAGTCGGTAGTTAAATCAAAATTAAAATAAACGCTTTTACAGCTGTAATTTGTTTTAGTTTAGAAAAATATTTAGTTTACACAGAACCAATTTGTGCTCCATTTGCTAATCAGAGCATTATTTTTTTTATAACAAAGTATGTCATGTGCTATCTTGTACCTGTGTGCAGGAGGACCGCTGTACCGCTTTGATACACCATGGGGAAGAGGTGATCCTGTCCTGTTACAGCTGAAAACATTGAATCAAAGGTATTAGGTTTTACAGTAGATGGATATGTTTTTCTTTATTGTTATCCAATTAATACAAGAGCTACATTGGTTTTGAAATGTAGGGGTTACAGTTGTTATCAGAATTTTTTAGGTTCTGTAAATTAATTTGTCTGTTATTGAGAATTTCTCCACTGTAAATAATTGCAGTAAATTGTTAAGTGTTCAGTAGAGAAGATGCTGACTGGGATTAATACTCTTTTTTCTGTTACCAATTGTGTCCTGAAACATGGCAACACTCCTTAAAATTTAATTCACTTTAAAGACATGAAGGTTCAGTAGTCTTGTACTCCAGGATTTTCCCATGAGTGACCTGTGAAGGGATGAACTGCCTGTATTTTATTTTACACAGTGTATTTTCATTAATTAATTCCTTTAGTTTGGTTGACTTTTGATTTTCAAACTTTTTTGCACTTTTTAGTAAATGTTTCATTGGTTTGCTTTGAAGAGAGCAACAAAACAAGCGTTTTGAGAAATCGTTACACAAAATAACGATTACCATAATTCTGTAAATGTAGCAAATGTAGATGTGCACTTGTAAAAAAATGGTTTAAGTACTATAAGAAAACGATCCACTTTTTTTTTAAACAGGGGTTTTCGTAAATGTAAAAACTTACATTTTAAAAAGACACCACAGCTGTGGTTGTTGAAAATGGAAGAGCAAAGGTTGTTCCATCACTCACACCACCTTCAACTCGGTGGATCTGGGGATCGAACCAGCGACCATCCGATCACAAATCTCCTTATCCACCGGACCACAACTGCTCCCAAACCTACATAAATACAGTTTACCCTTTCAATTCAACCTATACAAATGTATCGACGCAAAAAATATAGATATCCCCCAAAAATTCTAACCACATTTAATGAAGTCTTCATGTATGTTACAGTCTATTTTATTTTTAAGTTAAAAAAATTTAATATAACTCAGATGGGCCTAAAACATCCACTTAATTCAGCATGAAAAAAAACTATAAAAATCAAACAGTATCTCAAAGTGCAACCACCTCAGTTGCGGACAGGTTGACGATAGATGATGCTTGAAACCCTTGAAAATGCTTGGAAATTTCATGTTGTGGTTAAATAGTGTACCAAAAATGCTTCAAATAAAATGTTAGCTTATTAACATAATTTTCTCACAAGATGCTTAATAAAAAGTGTAAAGAGTCAAATGAAAACTGCTGGAAATAGCCATGGTGGAGACAAGTATCTGTCACCTTGCTAAGACTTGATAAAGGACCTGTATCGTAACATCAGGTAAAGATAAAAACCCCTACAGTGTATGGTTAAAATAATTTAGGCTAATTTATGTAAAATGCAGCAAAAATAGAAAACAATAAACAAGCAGCATTTGTTTGTAACATCCAGACACTATCTTATTGATATTATATATTTACATAGGGAAATTAATTTTAAAAAGACATCATTTGACAGGAATTCAAGTGGTTTAAGAACAAACCTCACTGTGTTGTCTGAAAAGCTTTATATAAGTTATAAAAACAAGTAATTTAAAAATCACATAACTTCTCATTGACTTCATGATGAAGTGATGCGCTTAAATAGTCCGTGTTTGTTTTTGGAAATGTTACAATACCTTTAATGCCTCACATTTTCATAGAATTGTCACCAATAAAATACATGCTTTATCTTGTCTAATTTTAGACAAAATGATGTTTAATAAAAACTGATCTGAGCTTGAATATGATGTTGGAACATATTAAGACTGCTGACAGTAAAAGTGTGATTGTGCCTTTTCAGATAATGGGGAATTCTTACGCGGGCCAGCTGAAATCTGCCCGTTTTGAGGAAGCTCTCCACAACTCAATAGAAGCTTCATTAAGATCAAGCGGAGGTGACCCGCAGCCTGTTTTCACACAGTTGTATCTTGAGCCAGATCAGTATCCCGGACACCTTGAAGGTAAAACGACCAATCAATCATCCTCCTTCAGAAAAAAAATCACGTTCCGTATTATATCTCTAAAATTCCTTTCTAACTTTGCATACAGATATTAAACCTAAGATGAAGCTGAACCTGAGGTCTGACCCAGCCAGTCATGTGCTGGTGAACTGTCAGTCCTCAAACTCTGTTGAGGATATGGATGAAGAGGACGATTCCGACGCTAGCAGCCCGCCATTGCCTTACCTGCAGGGTCCTCCTCCGGATGGCTGCTGCACTGTTGATGGTGAGGAATTTGTTTGTTTGTTGGTCTATATGTTCGTTTGTTTGGGCAACAACACAGAATTTTTGCTCAAATCTGAAAAGGGTAAAGGTAATGTTTGTGAGAAATTAAGTCACGGGGAACTCTATGTACAATAAAAAGGACATTGATATTTTTTATGTTGGTTCTATACTCAAAAGATGAACCTGAGGTGTCTTTCTCAAAAGCATTGTTGACCAGCTATGTGTGCATGTTAAATCTCTGTTAACATACATACATTCAGAGATTCGGTTTTTTTGTATAGATCAGTAAGATGTCGTAGAAGGTTTTATTCTGATGGTGGGTTGTCTGTTTCCTATGCACTACTCCCTTTAGAATGCTTCTTTTGTCAAAAAGAGTACTATTTTAAGTATTCATTGTGTTCTCGTGCTCCCTCTGTAGTGTAAAAATATTTATTCTTTTTTTAGCTTGAGTGAAATTTTCATTTTCTTGTTCAATATTACCCAGAGGAATACTTTATGTATAGCCTTTAAAACACTAGCCAGACATAAACACAACATTTCTGAGGTAAACTCTAAAAGTACCACTTTATATCACTTTTATAACACTAGTACTTTTGAACACATTTTACATAAACCCTTAATAAATGAAAAACAGTACATATTACACTGTATTACATTATATAACCTTATCATTCTGGTCTTTATTCATTTTGATTATTGAACAATATTAAATAGAATATTGCCCATAATTGTAGAAACATAGTTTACAGATAAAGTTAAACATAATAAAGTTTTTTGTGTACATATTGTCAGTTTAAATATTTATCTCAGTTACATCAGTACTTTTCTCTGATTTAAAAAAAAATGTTAGGATTTGTTTTTGCTGATCAAGGTGAATAATACCTTAATATAAAAATACCATATGAAATTACTTTTATACTTCTGCACTCTTCCCACTATGCCCCTAAAACTACTATTGATTCCTTGTTAGTGTCATCACAGAGTGAATTTAGATGTGCATCACTGACCCACTCACTAAAAAGATAACTATTGTGTTGTCTTTATGCAGAAAAAAGGGTTTCTGTTTAAAAAAAGTTTGCGTAAATTTATGAAAAGAACATCTGCTCAAAAACTGTATTGTGGATATAGTAGCCATTCCAAACAGGGGCAATGGTTCCATGCTCTCAATCGGTTTCGCCTTGTGTCATTTGCTCAAGCAGTTGATGCTTAATCATCAAGACAAATCATATGGCTGCATTTGCTAACACACTAAAGAAAATGATACTGGTTTTGACAGATTTTTTATGAGCTAATTCCCTATTGAAAGTGTAAAGTTTGTGTTTTTTTTTCAGAAGCATGCAAATGCTCAAAAGTTTTTTTTAAATAACTAGCATTGAGTGACTCACTTTAAAAGAGACGTCCGATGAAAATCAAATCTTTACTGTTGTTTGGATAGAAATGTTGCTCAGTAGTTTCTGTGCAAACCTTTAAGGACTCAAGGCTTTGAATCCAGTTCAAAGCTGGATTTGCTATGAAGTTGAGACTGAAACATAAATCTGTTCCAACTTTGTGTGATCCATTTCCAATTTCAGAAAAATGTGTATTATTTTAAAGTAAATAGATAAATAAATATCCAACAAAGCACAATAGTAATCAAATTAACATTGGCAAACTTTGAGACACCATTACTAATCAAAACTCTTACATAATATCATTTGAGGAAAATGTTGTGCATTAGTCATGAAGAAAAATATTATAGTGCGGAGAGAGGCGGGTGAGCAGAGTCATTTGGCACACTTAGGGATCTAAATCTAAAGTCATATTTAAGTGTAATCAAAATAATAAATGGGTTCACACTACATAGGGATCATTTGAAACATTGAGATCTGACTATGAAACCTTAGTTTTGAAAACAGTTTGACTATCTTATTAGTTTTCCAAATAATGCATCAGGGATTCAAGCGCAAGCTATGTTGTTGTTTAGAAAATACACCGGGGCAGTTGTTCAATTAAGACAATCGTTTCCTCACCTGATATATTACCAAAGTATCATTTGTCTCAACACAAACTTTTAATTAGTATGTTATCATCATGATAAATTTTCAATCTGGTGGATGGCAGTGGAAAGACACCTATTCCAACTATTCCAAATTCCAAAGTAGAAGACAAAGTTGTATCAATCTGCAAAAAAACAAGTATTTATACCAACTTTCAAGGTTCTTTAAGATGGCGCTATTGGTAATTCTGTCACCTGTCTTTGGGTAGATCACTGGTAAGATCATGGACAATACAAATTACAAAATAATTTAGGGCAGTTGTGGTCCGGTGAATAAGGAGATCGACTTGTGATTAGAAGGTCGCCTGTTCGATCCCCAGATCCACCGGGTTAAAGGTGATGTGATAAAACCCTTTTCCATGCCTCCCACTGTGTGTGTTTACTGTGTATTTGTTCACTGTTGTTTGTGTACACTGGGATGAGTTACATGCAGAGCTCAAATTCAGGGTATGGGTCACTCCATATCTGGCCAACTGGTCACTTCACTTCATAATTTTGCTACTGAGAAGCTGGTTTTCTTTACACACTTTTGAGAAGTTCATGTTGGATTATCAGGAATGATGTTTGGTAGATTTTCTACTCAGAAATAAAATAGCACAATTTGCCAGATCTTGTAAAACAGAACACATTACAGAGAATATTTCACCTAAATCTGGCTTATACCCTTGTTCCATGTGCTTCTCTATGATGTAATCATTCTAGGGGTTTAATTCAGCATGGATCAACTTAATTTTTATAAAGTATATTATTTTACGAATACACTTTTTCAGAGTTTTGTGACCCAGATTTGGTTCAAATCTAAATCTACATCTATACAATTAAGTTCTACATTCTCAGAACAATCTACCCTAATATTGAAAATAGTTCGTATAATATAAAAGTGCTTCTCATGGTATTAAAACTGTATTAAAAATAACAATATATAAAATAAATATCAAACTAAAATAAAAAGAATTGCATAGGTTAAAAAGAAACCATACAAAAAAAATTAGATGAAAATAATTCTTAGCTGCTAAAATAGGCATTAAAATTAAGACTATTTATACCACTGGTTATTTTATTTGTTTTAATCTACTGGATCATTTTGACTTAAGAAATGCAGCAAAAATTTCAAATATGATCCAGCCAATTAATGTTTTTACTTTTTCATATTGCAAACTTTTTAAAATCCTGTAATATTTAAATTGTTGGCAAATTTGTTATTTTTGTCTTCATGTGCAAAGAGCAAATTATTAGAGATAGAAACTCACTAAGAAGAGATCACAATAGAATCTCACTCTCTGCAGGGAAATGTAGTTTGATGAGTATAATGAAGAACTACAACTTTCAAAAATACACAAAACGGCTCATCAGAAACAAGTACTGTGCTTCTTCTTTTTGCCATCTATTCTAAACCTGTAAAGTGCAAATTCAGAGTCAAGTTTTGTCAAGTTTAATTACATGACAATGACATTGAAAAACTAAAAATGGTGGCATTAAAACATCATGTAAACATTCTGTGAACATCACCAGCCTTTTACTGTAACGCTGACTCCAGTCATCTGTGCCCAGGGTTCTGTCAAGCTGGAAAAGATCTGCGACTGGTCTCCATGGCAACTGAGTCAATCGAGGTTCCTGTAGGGTTTGAGCTGGTTGGAGCCAAATCGCCCAGCATCCCAGAGCACATCCTCGTCTGTGCAGTGGACAAGCGCTTCCTACCTGATGAGAACGGGAAAAATGCACTTTTAGGTTTGTGTTTCGTTGTTTCAAGTTGAATGTATTATTAAAATCAATTCACCATTTGTTATCTTTCACTAACCCACCACTACTTCTGGAATGAAAGGTGTAAGATTCCTAAAAGTTGCGCATTTCTTTACTTCATAACAATAATTTTTTTTCTAATTAAAATTAGCCTGCGTTTATTGCATTGTTGTTGTTTATTGTCTTCTTATTAAGATCTGAGACGATCAACTCCTTGATGACTCAAAGATGAAACTTTATATATTTTTTATACAAAGAAGGAAAATTGGTCATAAATTTATGATAAATAAAGTACAATTCTTAGTTTTTTCATAGTTTGATAGAAGTTTGATATTTTTGCTGGAGGTTTCATTCTGAATAGGTAGCTATTCGTGAATTTCAAGAAAAAAAAACACATAAAAAACATTCATTACAGCACAGAATATCTTACAATAAAATAAAAACACGTTCAACAAAATTTTATTAAATTTGAATGGGTTTTATTTTTGCTCATCTGTTCATCTACGTTGCTACAGGTACATTTTGAGTAAGAGTAGGAAAAACCATTCTGAATATCCAATAACGATCTGCAAGCACAAAGGGCTCTGCAAAATGAAGTTTATTTTAGAAAAATGTATTATTACATTTGTTCCTTTAATGTAACATCACTGAAGTTAATTTCAAACGCCTTTATCATACAACTTCTGAGGTTCACATCTGGAAACGAGTCTTAATCATGTTGTCATCCCTGCTGGTAAGTATAATATGTGCTTTCAAGTCTGAGCAAGCTCCTGATTGGTTGGTATGCCTGGGAATTTCTGCCAAAGTTGAAATTTAATCTTGAGCAAGGAATGTAGAAACCGTTGACTGTATATAATATGGTCGTAGCTTGCGTGACATTTAGTATGAATGGGAGAACAGGATAAAAATGAGCATAGCCAGCTATCGGCATCATGTAAGTTCATCAATTCCCGGTAACCAAAAATGGGTCCAGAGAGTTGGGGCATGGGCATAACAAAGACATCTAATGAGCACTGCTGCCATATTTAGCGATTTTGCAACTTTTCAGGCCGTCTAGCGACTAGCTACTAGCGACAAATCTAGTGACTTTTCCTGCTGTTCTTGGTAACTTTTATCGACTTTTTCAATATTAATTCTTGAAAAATATTTCTTGAATTTTTTTATCTAAAAACAAAACAATATAGCATCAGGGGTGTAAACATGTTTTTTTTTCAACTCCAAAGTTGGGCAGTTTTAACATTGGAATGAATGAGAATGCTCACTTCTGACCCCGGCCCCCTGTGGCCAGTTGAGGTACTACAGTTCAATCATTTCCTATTGCTCGTAGACAGGAAGTGCGGTGAGGTTGCCTCTTGGTGGAACCCTGGTACATTTTTCTTCACCTCTTCTTCTGGATCAGTTTTGAGCCACAACACCAAAATGTGTCAAGTGTTAAAAGTAAAGGAATAAAAAAAGAGCTTTATATTAAAAATAATAGTTTAAATCACAGTCACTATTTATAACTGTATATTTTTGGATAAACAGTCCATACAAATGCCATTTAAAACAGTGTTTACTTGGTTTTAAAATTACAATTAAAAAACATATAAAGATCAGACCCTTTATTTGAGAAATAACGCAAGCACTAAAATTGTAAGGAGTTTTAAAACACTACAGACAAGTGTTACAGAAAAATATTAGGACTTAAATTGAGCTTGTGAAACACTGGGTTTTACATATTTGTCTCACATATTTTCAAATCTAGTAACTTCTGACAAAAGTGAGGATGTTTATACTAGAAATAGGGAGGGGAGGGGCATTTTGGAGGGTAAACTCTTCACAGAAAGCATTTGTGTTTTTGTGTGTTTCTAAAGGGTTTTCAGGGAACTGTGTGGGCTGTGGTGAAAAAGGCTTTCGCTACTTCACTGAGTTCTCCAACCACATCAACCTGAAGCTATCGACGCAGCCCAAGAAGCAGAAGCACTTAAAGTACTACCTGAAGAAGAACACTCAGGGTGCTCTGTGCAAGGGAGCCCTCATCTGCTGGAAAGGTAAATCACTTATTTCTGCAAAACTATTTTGCCACAACTTAGGAGTGTGTAGTGTACAGAAGCAAATAGAAAGACAAATATAACTATTACAGTGGAAGCACTGAATCCATTTCTCACCCATCTTGGGGTAAAGGCCAAATTTCAGTGCAAATTTTTTCCACGTGTACATCGCTTCACTCATCGTTTCCATATAATGGCTTCGGACATCGCCTCACAGTTCTTGATGAAAAACGAACAAGGTTAGGCTCTGCTGTATTGTCCCGGTCCATGGTCGACCAATAAAATTGGATCTTTTGTTCACTTGTGACGGGGTGGTGATGTTACGTCAAACAGCAAAGAGCATCCATACGCCTATTTTTTACTTGACCTTGGAGAACGGCAACCCACGATTCACAGACTAATAAAGTTCAGCTCAACGTGGCATAACTTAATGGGAGACAGTGACAAACTTTGTTTCTTATGTGCTGTCTGCTCCAAAATAATATTGCATTTAAGTTTTGTGTCCCAAAATGAAACACTGTTTCACTCAGATACATTGTCAAAAATTAGGTTGAAAAGATCTCATAATTTAGACGCATTTTTGCGATATGGGAAATCGTATGAATCATTTATTCTTTTTTTGTTATTACCTTGTAAACTAAATGACTATTCATGCCTGTGTTACTTACTTGCTGCATTATGTCCTATTTTAAAAACAACTAAGTAATTATTTTTGTGAGGCTCTTTCCAAAACCAATACCTATCTTTCCAAAATACAGCACTTCCTGCAAAAACAGGAAAATACTTATAAAAATTGAAGTGTTTGATGGATGTTTCAGTTGCTGTGCTTCCACCTGGGTGAGAGTTTCAATGTGAATGCTTACTCGAGAGCATTCAGTGTAATATATGGTAGCAGTGTACTATTTATATATTTAACCCTAGCAGGTTTCTCAAAGAGCAAAATATATTCTTTTTGTGTGGCAGGGTAGTAGACAGCCTTCCCACTAGGAGACTACATTTATTTTTCAAAACCATGTATTTAAACTCTCTAAATGTCTATTTTTCAAAAACAGTTGTATTTAAACTCTCTAAATGTCTATTTGTCCCAGAATGCAAGACGCGCCCATTCTCAAGCAGTGCCTCATCGTCTAAACCGAGTTCTTCATCCTCACAAAGCAGCAAAGAAAACGGTGACACAAATGGCCACAGTCCATCTCCCTTCCCCCTTTCAGGTGAGCGCACACATGGACGGTCAAACATCGTTGCTCTGAAGCCGTCGAGGGTTTACTGGAGCGCCACGCGCTGCATCTGTCCAGTGATGGAAGAGATGGAGGTGTCCATCTTCAGCTGGCTTGTGCATGCGCAGAGGTCATGTTCTGTCCCGGGGGAGGGTGGTGGATGCTTTCGGGGGTGGGGATGAGTCCTGGGGGGTTGGAGAGGGGCGGGGGGATGGTGGTAACTGCTCAGCATTTGGTGACATCTGGCTGGAGGCCACAAGGTGTTTACTCAACAGTGTTTGGTGAAAGAAAGCAAGTCATTGTCTCATTCTTCCTCTCAACAGTGTTGAGAGAAGGAGGGCAGCTGGCAGCAGAGTGTGTCCATTAGTGACCACAACAGGCTCATCCAATCAGCAAAAAGGCTTAGGGGAAGGATCACTGGAAACCCAAATTTAAGAATTATAGTGGTTTAGCCTGTATGTTTACCTTGTTATAAGGCACCTGGAGTTTTAGTGGGGTTAAAACAAGATTTTATGCTTTATTGGCTTAACTTATTTTTTTTATTGTATAAATTGTGTTATTGTACAATTATATTAAGTGACTTTATAAAAGGTCAAAATGTTAGCGTTTTTATTAATCACTTATTTATGAACTCAAGTTTTCCCTATTGAACACTAAAGGAAGTTTTGAATAATGTTTTGGAATTATGGAAGCCTAGACATTGATTTATTCAACATATTAGAAAAAAAAGCATGTTGTCAAAGACAATAAAAAAAGTACGTTTATTTATGTAAGCATTCCAGATTTTAAGAGCGCTAAATGATGACCAAATTTAAAATGAATGTTTTGCGAAACTTAAAAATGAACTTATATATTAAATATAGGTATATATTCAAATTTTATATATTTATTTCATGTAATTTAAGGTATACAGACAAATACATTGTAAAAATAAAATGTTTAATGAATATGAATTGACATTTCGATTTGGGCAATTCTTTTTTTTTTTTTTTTTACAAAGTTTATATAACTGTACAACGTTTCACTGTGATGTTGCAGTTGTATCAGATGTGTGCATCGTTGCAGAATAGACCGATAATTATAAGGAATAATTGAATTCTTGGTACTTATTAGTGAATACCTCCTATTTTGTACTTACTGCATCAAACACATTTTTAGCAGTGCAAATAGAAAACAAATCACTGGGAACGTGTTTTTTTTTTACTGAAAATCTGAAACATGAGTTTGGCCCTTTCTTTTCAGTTTCTAGAGAAGTAAAAGAAGTGAAAGCTCTTTCTTACTAAGCTGTTCTTTGATCCCCAGACTCTCCTCCTGCCCGCTTACAATCTGGCTCATCCTCCGGGATATTTGGACCCCCGGAGTTAGGCTTCCTTAAACCTCTGAACACACCGACCCACGGGACAAAGACATTACCGATCGGTACCAGATATTTGTCCTCTTTTTAAATTCAAAGTCATATTGATTTTTCATAATAACCAAGCTAAAGTCATGAATCATTCATTACTGGTGCATGGCACGCTTTTATACTGAAACATTCAATGCACGCACTTGTTAAGTGGTTTGTGGAATAATTTAGTCATTAAATTCATCTTCAGTTTTTTTATATATATGTGCATTCAGAAATCCCAACTACATTTAACAGCTCATGATTTGGATGAGAGGGTTTCTACCAAGCCTAGACTATTCATAGCAATTATTTTAAGAGGTGACTAAAATGAACACACTTGCAGTGCCAAATGTTCTAGGCAATTTATTTTACATTTTTAGAAATACACAAACCCTACGAAATCTTGTTTTAATGAATTCACACACTACAAATTTGGGAAATTTAGAAAGTTTCAGTGCAAACATACTTATATCTTCTAATGTATTGACATACAAATAAAATGTTTTTTCCTAATGTTCAATTT
The DNA here is from genome assembly GCA_900490495.1 of Danionella dracula. Classification (NCBI taxonomy): domain Eukaryota; kingdom Metazoa; phylum Chordata; class Actinopteri; order Cypriniformes; family Danionidae; genus Danionella; species Danionella dracula. The sequence goes on from UELW01000100.1 coordinate 6,234,400, forward strand.
CAAGAGTTTACCTGTGGTTTTACTAAACACTTTTTACAGGAAACAGATTTTATATAAAGTCTGTGTTTTGTCCCTTCGCTATCTTTTATGCTATTTTTTGTGTATTTCTTTTTTGCATGTGCATGAAAGAATGCAAGGGTGAGAAATTATTTAAAGTTTTTGTACTATATGAAATAGTAGGATTAACTCTTAATATGTTCATATAAAATAGATGAAATATTTGTTATCCTAAAGTTAATCTAGATAGATTTCATTGTCATTATTTTAAAAGACCTTAAAGATGATTTACCTGTTTTTAATAGGGAAAAAACATTTTGGTTAATTTCAAGTCACATTCTATTAAGATCCATTATTATTATTATTATTACTACAATTATTTGTATTTTTTAATTATAGACATAAATGTCCATTATGCAAGATCACCCAGGGCTCTTAGGGGTTAAAAAAATCCCACATCAAACTCCACATCAAATTGGCTATAGTAATATTATAATGCTAGTAATTTTTGGTGTGAAGAAGTCATTAACCAAAAGCAGCAATCCAATAATGTTCACTCCTTTTTGCTTGTTCTTGTTAGAAGTTCTTCTCTTAAAGGTAGAATGAATATCCTTTCTGAAGGTCACTTGTATTGAGCGTTTCAAGCACACATCCCTGTTCAAACATTACCCCACACTTGCACTAGCTTTCCCTGAATCACCAGCTAGAGTTTAGAAATACTAAAATTCTGTTTTTAACAGCACCTCTCTGCATACGGTCCTTCTCATTATCGTGTGTCAAATTGTTCTGACTAGTTATGTATATGTCAGGAATATTATATGCAGCAGTGGTCTAGCAGTTCATTATCAGTGTGCCATCAGCTATAGGAAATCAATAAACCCTGCTCCAAAGAAGTCATTCTCCTTCAGAAATGAGGGACAAAGCATTCCTTGAAATTGGAATGGTGGTTGTGTGATGTGCATGTGTTAGTACCTTTGGAAATATTGTGTGAAACATGACAATTTTCTGGAAATCCTTAAAATAAAACAAAAAAATTTCACTTTTTTAAGTGATAGGATAATTTTACATCTCACAGAGGTAGGGTTTGCCATTGAAGAATCTGTTCGGCAATTACTTATATCTTTTGCAAGCAACTATCTTTAGCTTAGCTTAGCATAGATCATTGACAATTAGCATTTATGTCCATGCAGCAGAAAAAGCTTTAATTTTCTAAAATTAATTGATTAATTTTAATTTTTAAAAATTTAAATGTTCTCTTCTATACTTACTTTCTGTACTAAAAAAGTTAACATTTATAGAAGCTATACTCTGCCTCAGTCACATGGTCACACTACTGGTCTAATCTGATTCAATGATCTATGCTAAACTATGCTAAAAGTGCTATCATGAGAATTGTTTGACAGGTTCTAACATGGTAGAAAAACTCTGAGGGAGATAGATTTGTAGGATTGTACGTAACTTACACGTGTTTTTTTTTTGTCATACAGTTCCCACTGCACTCAGAGTAAATGGTCTTACTAATGGTCTGAGTTTGCATTCACGCTCCAGTTTACTAAGCCCTCCTCACACAAACCCTCTCGCGACACCTACTCATGGCTACAGGACAGAGCCAGGAGACAGTCCAGGTGAGAGAGCCCACCAATCACAGCAGTTCTTCATACACGTCACTTATGGTTACATTTTAATGCCCATTCATTTGGTGTAGTCTGTTTTAAAGTCCACAAAAACCCCATGTTTTAGTTCAGTATTTTTTGGCATGGACAGCACTGCAGAAAATAAAGTGAAGGGAGTGGCAGGGAGTCACTTTGAAAGAATTCTGAAGGGTGTCATGAATAATTATGAGATAATAATTTTCCATGTTGTCCTGTTTTGTCGGCGTGCATGATCTTACAATCAACCAATGAAAGCTGACTTTTTGATTACGTGTTCAGAGTGCTTTCGAGGCACACAAAACACACTCTCACGTGGACTCATGACAGAATATAGAGCTGAAGAAGAAGTTTACAAAAGAGAATGTATAGTGAAAATGTTGGTGTCCAGAGATGTTCGATAAGACTACAAAAACACGGACACAATGGATGAAGTATGGCGTCTTGTTGTCATGGATTGGTGGTGAGTTTTATTATCTTGAACTTTAGCATTTCACTGTAGTCCCCCTGAGCTCCATCCTAGGGCGAGGAGGGTCATTGCAAGGAGGGTTGAAAACCCGCTGCAGAGAAACCAGTGCAAAATTTACATTTACGCAGGTGTGTAGTAACCTTTACACTGACATTTGGATTTGACCAAATTCAGATATTTTTTTTTCATTTGTGACACAGTTTGGATCTGTTCTTTGAAGGGGCTTGATAACACTGAGTACAGATCATGTATCAGATTTTTTACACCTGTTTACATATATATATATAAATATATATATATGTAATTATCCTTAAAAACATATTTGTTGCTGTATGACTGTTTACTTTGAACTGATTTTTCTTTTCTAAGGCAGAGATTGCATTTAACTTCAGCCATCGAGCATTTTGCCATACTCACTATCTCCATTTTTCGTGCATTTGTTATTCTATCTTGCTACTGCTTGTACTTGCTGCATGACATCATCAGGCCACAGCAAAGTACTAAATCATCTCAGTTTAATGACATTGAGAAGGCATTACCTAAATCAGATTTGCCTGTTTTCACAACAATCACTGTGGTGATTATCTCATTTATTTCCACTTATAAAAAAGGCCTGCTTCTGATCTCATAATATATGAGGGCACACTTTTATTCTTTGTTATTTAAAATAAAATACAACCTCAAAGTGAAATGTTAAAAAACACACATTACCTTGTTTTCTATTTGCATAAAAGAGTGTTTGGATAGAGAATATTCTCTTTTATTATGATTCAGCTGTTATAGGTAAACACAAATGTTAAAATGATTTTCCATGCTTTATCTTGCAGCATCCAATGCAATGTCATCAGGTCCACCAAAAAAGCGCCACCGCAGTTGGCATCCCAACCCTCTCGTACCCATCCCAGCTACAGCCGTACCTGTTCCAGCCATCAGGCCGCTGATGTGCAGCCCCGGTGGGTCCGCTTGAATCCTTCTCACCTGGTTGTTTGTCAATTTTCACGATTCAGTCCTTCTTACCCAAGCATGACCCATTGCATAAAAAAGCCATGAATTGGATTACCTTCACATTTCAAGTAATTTTCCTCCCACAAGAATGATTTATTCATTGTTTCCCGGGAATAGAGTGAGAGGTCAAGCTGAAGTGGGTTGTGAAATGTTAAGCAGTATTTGGATGGTTTATACTGAAAGAGAGGGGCTAGGAGATTCATTCTTACAGTCATTCTTAGATTAGTAACCTTGGAGAGTCATGTTAACTAACCTTGAAAGGATGAATACAAAATCTTGTTTCCTTTAACAATGCATTCTCCTTCTTTCCAGGTTCTTTGTTGTCACTGTCCATTCAACAACCATCATCACTGTCGGGAGTCATCCAGCCCCCGCCAATCACGGCCGGAGAAACGGTCATCATTCCTGACAACCTTCTGAACTCCTCTGGTGTCCGACCAGTCCTTCTCATTGGTCAGTACGCTTTTTTTAATTGAAAATGAGTGGAATGCTTTTGAGAGCATGTCAGACAGGTATTTATTCAGCAACAGTTACCTTGTGTAGGTTTGCTTTTTCACATTTTTATGACAATTTACATAAATGTGTAGGTTTTCTGCTGGTGCCTTGTGTCTATGTCATACTGTCTGACTGACTGCGCCTTCAATTTTTTTTTATTCACTAAATGCAGCATATTTCTCATTTCTCTCTTCATTTTACTTGTTCAAAAAACAACAACATTGAAATAAATGTCTATTAAGTCACCAGTGACTTAAAAACTGCCCTAGTTTTAAGCCTAGGGTTTCCTGTGCCATTATTTCTCAGCTGTATTCTTCATCTTGTGATGAGCAATATTTCCACAAAATTCCTTTAACATTGAAATTATTGGAATAATCAAAAGGTTAAACAAATAAACAATAACAATTTCTTTATTTCAGTGATTTCATTTTATTTAAGATGAAAACATATTGCAACAAATGATAACTCATGTTCCTAAAAGTTATCCTATATTCTATATAGTTTAAATGTGACCAATTTACGAAATAAAATTAGACTCATAAGAAACTCAAAGAAAGCTGTGAAAAGAAAACAATATTCAGGGAAAAGCGTGAACTTAAACCTTTATATGAATACATTTTTAAGTTGATTTAGAAATTACCACACATTCATTTTTTAACTAGATGTTTGACATTTAAAATAAATGTTATGAGACACTTAATTTAGACTCATATGGAATGCAGGCAGTGTTGTAAAGAGAATAAATAAATTCAAAGACAACCAAAGAAATACACAAAAAGCAAATAATACAAACTAATTAAATAACTATTTTATAAAATATAACCTATAGTATATACAATAGTAGTGAAAACAAATCTTGGGTGGCAATTTTTTATAAATGAAATAAGTCTCTCAAGGTTTTTTTATGTTTTTGTGCTAGGTCAAGGCACTTTACCTTATTTCTTTGGCAACGTGGGTGATCTCGTGGTGAGCCCCCTGCTGGTGAGCTGCTATAGTGGCCGAGAGCTGACCGAGAAGAGCCTGGCCAGTGTGGGCATGACAACAAACCAGCTGCTGACCACAGAGACTATGATCCTGCTCACACTGCAATACCTTGCTCGACTGGGTACACAACACTCACGAGACTGATAAAAAAATGAAAAAGCTATAAATAGTGTTTTCAGATCAGATGAATGTGTACATTTTTAATGCAGGTGCTGAGCAGATCCCTCTGCGAGAGGAGTTTGAACAGATTGTGCTGAAAGCCATGCTGTGTGGTCCAAACGGCCCTCCAGTGTCACCCTCACAGCTGCCTTGGTTGGCACGCATGGAGGCCAGTGTGTCAGGGGGCAGTGTTCAGGTGCTGATCAGCCATGGCTCACTGGGAGAAGGTATCTCTGAGTCACTGCGGACGCTGAGTGAAACGCCTCTACTGCAGCAGCAGTGTTTGCCCAACTATGTGCTCATTATCTACACCTCAAAGAGTGGAGGCAATGAGTTCTGTGTGCTCGTATTGGGTAAGTTCACGTGTTCACCATTTTAAAAAGACATGAAGAATTGTGTTTATATTGTGTCTAAAGTCAAATATTTTTGTTTTTTGGGCTTCACAGGTAGATACCAGTCTCGAGCCCTGGCTGAGAGTATGCTCAGTACAAATGAGTTTTTGAAGGAGATCAGCTATGAGCTCATCACAGGGAAAGTTAGTGTGCTTGCCTCCCACTTCCAGAGCACCTCATTAGGTAAGTCATCATAGAGTGCGTGAAATAGAAATATAGGTCCAATCTTTGGTTTTAGTCATCTTTCAATTGGAATCTTTGAATCAAATACCTCTGTTCAAGAAAATTTTAAAATAAAAGAGAATAAGCATATTCCTAGCTTAGTTTAGTCTAACCAAATGGTGAATCTGATTATTAATACAAGTTTGTTAAGACATATTATGTGATATTTTTTTAATAAATATTGTTTTTCATTGAAAAATACTAAGTGAAAAACAAATCAGATGATACGGTTTTTGAGGAAAGAACGCAAACCTAACACTCTAAACTAATTCTGACAAGAGAGTTTGTTTAGGTATATAAAGAAAAAAAGAAACAGATTTTACATTAAAAAAAGTACCTGAATGCTGTATTAAAAACACTCATCAAAGAATATACAAGATTACAGTACTAACAAAAATAGATACTAATAACCTAATAATCTCACAAAAGCCAAGGCTCAAGATGCTAGACAGGGAGAAGAAAGCACAGGAAAGCAGAACAAAGTTATGTGCTCAACAAAGAAGAGATGTGACCACGAGACACCTCAACAAACAAACCAGAAGCAAGTAGACCTCAGAAGAGATTGTTATGAATCTTTGGCACCAGAAATGGTCTGTTTTGTACCACAGTACGGCTTGTCTCTATTACTTGTATGTTTTTCATAATCATTTTGAAGAAAATCTATAAAATGAGTCGAGTCAATCCAAATTCGATCCAATACTTTTCTCTGATTTGAAAGTAAAGTGTTACGTAACACCCTATTGATCACTGATTGGCCGGTTACAGTGGTTACTTATTTGCCTGAAGGAAACGTAGTGAATGTTTCTTTTATTCTTTCTTTCTTTCTTTCTTTCTTTCTATACTTTAAACAAAGCTAGATGTTTGAAAATTAAAATACACCACATACACAGCACTAAGAATAAAGCTCATTTGACTGTCTCCATTGTTCAATGTTTTCTTCTACCATTTTTTTACATTTCTGTCTAACTCATTTCAGAAACAAAACCACTCAGAAATGATTGACATGCAAACCCATTTAAAACTGAGTTGTTCTGCTACCTAAATCAAATGTAAAAGCAGCATAAAGTTTCAGGTTCCAACCACCATGATCAACACAGTCAGAAAACAGAAACTGTTATAGGATAACTGTCATAGAATACATATTAAACTGGGCGAGAGCTGAAAGCGCATTGATGTAATAATCTGAAATATACAAAAACTTTCATTTAGTATTAGAATTAATTGCACTGTATTATAACTATTTTTAATAGGATTATAAAATAAAGTAATTAGTATATTAAACATTGTATCTATTACCTTCTTATCATCTTTATTTATTTGAATTGTTTGTGGTTTACAAGGTGACAACATGGACAAACAGCTTGTTCGCTATCAGCGAAAACGCAAAGAGCGAGTGGTTCAACCATTTCAGGGTCACCTCACCAAGTACATCCCCTCGCAGGAAGCAGCAGCAATGGTGCCAGAATCAGGGCCAGGTTAGTATCTGTTGCCTCTCTGTCTAATGGAAATGTATTTTTTTCTCTAAAATTGAAGCCGTTCCTTTTCATGGCAAAACAAATCTAAAACAAACGCTCTTTCTTCTGTCATAGATGTTTTGAATGAAGGCTTTCAGATTCACTCTCCTCAGCTGAGCATTGCACGAAGCCTTCTGTCACAGGTTTGTGCCATCGCTGACTCAGGGAGCCAGAGCTTAGATCTAGGCCGCTTCTGCAAGGTGGACTTCCTAATCCTGGTACCCCCCTCTCATGTCCTGGTCCACCAAACAGTCCAGCGAATACGACAATCAGGTATGTTTCTGCAGGGGAATTGAAGGAAGCAAATATTTTCAAACTCATACTCACTCTAACATAATTCTATTGTTTATCTATTGCTATGCTGAACTAATGTAATACTAGTTGAATCAGTTGATACAAATTTTATTCTTTGAAACAATCATTGGGACGTTGATAATAGTATGATAGCAACTAGCAATTCAGATACCAAGAGAGATTGTTAATGGAATACTGAAAAACACTCTCTATCGATCTGGATTTCTCCTCAGAAATATCACAGTCGTCTTAAAATAACAAACTTTTGTACTTGTGTCTAGGTGTCCTGATAGATCTTGGCATAGAGGAAACATCATTAGCCCTGCAAAAGTCAGACAAGTATGTTGTGCGTCTTGATGCGGAGGTTCACACAAAAATGGAGGCTTTCATGAGGAAGGTCAAGCAGAATCCGTATACACTCTTTGTTCTTATTCATGACAACTCACACGTGGACCTGACCAGGTAAGGAAACCTTCCATCTGAAATGTGTGCAGATCTGTAAGAAACATTATTCTTAACATCTTGTCTCTCTTGTCACCAGTGCTCTGTCAGGCTCAGTGTGTCATGGGGAGCTGCAGGGACTGGCTGACCGCGTAGTTAACTGTCCAGAGGTTCTGGAAGCCATAAACCTGCTGGTACTGCAGGTCAGCTGCTTCCCATTCACACTGCAGAGCCGGCAATCTCGCATCAGCATGCAGAATGAAGTTCACTGGCCTAGTACTGAGAGCCTGGTGAGTTTCGCATTCATCACATGACATAATTGAAATGACTACAAAAGTTTCCACATACAATGACATATATTACAAACTTTTATGTTGCTGTATTATGTAATATGGCTTGCTCATTAAAACAGGGGGAAGTGTCTCCTAAAGAGCTGGCCTACTTTGGGCTGAAGGACTACAGCAGGTCTTTGCAGTGGGGAGTAGTAAGTCCAATACTGAGATGTGATGATGCTTTTGAGAGGATGGTCAAAACCCTCATGGAGAGGTCAGTCTGTTTCTCCTTCTTTAGTCAGTTTAGAGGCTTTGAAGCACTTGAATTCACAATTAATGGGAAATATTTGATTAGCAGGTATCAAAAACTTTGCTGGAGCTTTTAATTACTAATCACTATATACAGAACACCTGTGCTCCTAATCACTTAAATCACTGTTCAACGTATCTTTTGCCACTTATTTTTTGTCCTTATATCTTTCTTAAATTAAGTTTCCTCCTGCATATATCATTGTATGGAGATCATCCTGGGTGCCTCTGTCTCATGTGACCTCCTGGAACGTTCAATTCTTTATTTCTGAAATAATAACTTTATTTATGATTAAATAACTTCTCTCCCTGGCTTCCTTTTTGAAATTTGACCAAATGCTTTTTTGCACAGGCCCTCCAAATCTCTTCAATCTCCTTGTGTAAACAAATTATATAAAATTGTGACTTTACATGGCTTCTTGTGTTATTTTAGGCACCCTCACCTGCACAGTATGGTGATCCGCAGCTACCTTTTGATTCAGCAGTACACCGAAGCTCTGATGGCCCTCACTGCCACTCCCTCGCTGAGAGATCATGTTACTCCTCAGACACTTGCCATGGTAGAGGATTTGCTGAGCGTTCCAGGCCGCAGCAAGCACGGGTGTGGGCACATGCTGCTGGTGCGTGTACCCTCTTTGCAGCTTGCACGACTAGCACAGGAGCGGCTGGAGGAGGCCAGGGACAAGCTGGGGCTGCAGTACCGCTTTGCTGTGCTGCTGGGAAGCCCTGATGCAGAAATCAGCTTGCCGGTGCACTTCTGTGCTCGATTGCGGGTGAGAACTTGGTCCTCTCTATAAAAATGTGTTCTTATTGTAGGAATATGGTTTGAACAGAACTGTCTGTTGTAGGCATGGAGAGGCTGTAAAAATGATGAGTGGGTCCCCCATACATATGAAGATCTTGAAGGACTTCCATGCATTGTTGTCCTCACTGGAAAAGATCCTTTAGGAGAGACCTTCCCAAGGTACTGCAAAGAGTTTTTAAAAGTTTTTATTAATAGTTTGACTTGGAATGTAAAGATGAAAATAATCTCATGCTGTATAACCAAGGCAAGGTAAGAAAATAGAACTTAAATTGTATTTTTTTTTTACACATTGGTGATTCAAAGTGCTTTACAGAGGAATGACCAGTAATCTCTTCTGGTAGCAGCGGGCACCATAGTAACCGAAAGCAGACTTTCTTTGTTTGGAGAAAATCATTGGTTCTTTAGTGATCTGGACTGGTGTTATGTTCTGTGACTTTCTAGTTCCGGTCAACATCTGTGCACCAGATATTTCTCTTAAAAATGTTTAGTAGACCATAGTAGTAGTCCAGACTGCTGGTGATAAAAGCATAGACCAGTTTCTCTAGATCCTGACTGGAATCTAATTTTCTGATCCTTGCAATGTTTCTGAGACGAAATGTTGTTTCTGAACGAGGGTTGTTCAGTTGCTGCCTGATGAAGCTCAGATTAAATTCCATACCCACGATTCTTATCTAGATTTCTAGTTGTCATACCCTTAGAGTTAAAGTAGGTGTTCACCTTGAGAGGAACAATACAGTAATATTGCAGCATACCAATCCTTTAAAGTTAATCTAAGTACAAGAGATCAATAACCTAAAATTCAAATGAATAATCTAGCATTTTGTTATTACTTTTAGGTCCCTGAAGTACTGTGACTTGCGGTTAATTGACTCAAGCTACTTGACACGGACAGCACTAGAACAGGAAATGGGCCTGGCCTGCTCGTATGTGAGTCGTAGAGTGATACCTGAGAACAAATCTACAACAATCAGAGAAGACAGGAAAAGAGAAGATGAAAGGAGCTCTGGAGATACCACAGAGCATGAAGATCTTCATATAGATTTAGAAAGACCACCCAGCAATGCCAGCGATGGTATGCGGACCTCTGGTGAGTGATTTTTTCATTATTATTGTGTTGAAAAATGTGAATGGAAAAAATCCACATAGACATGTAAATGCCAGGAGCTCTTCAGAAGCTTTTTAATTTGTGGCTGGAACACCTGTTGACATTCCAGAGGAATGGTGGAACAGGTTCTTATCATCTAAATTTATTATAAATAATACAATTGTATTCTATAAACTGTTCCTGTTGCTCACCAATGTAAATTTTTTGGTCGCTTCACGTTTGCTGGTCACTGTTGCTTCTTCTGTAACTTTTTATTTCCCTTCTTCAATTGCCACTATTCTGCTGTTGCTTTGTCAGTCACTTCCCCATAACTTGTCGCCGTCCCTTCTTCCATAGCTTCTTTGGCCACGTCTCCCATTGCTGCTTTAGTTACTTCATCCATTGCATCCATCCATGAGTTGCTCCTACTATTGCTGTCTCAGTTGCTCACCAATCTCCCTTTTTCCTTAGCTTCTTCACTCACTTACCTCATTGCTTGCCACTGTGCTTTCATCCATACGTTCTGTGGCCTCTTCTCCTTTAGCTGCCGCAGATGGATTTTCTCGTAGCTCGCTACTGTTGCTTGCTTCTTCTGTAGCTTGCTGCTATCTCTTTCATAGATTCTTTGTCAATTCCTCTCTAGCTTCTTTGGTCCCTTGTGTCTTTGCTTGCTCACAAATGTTTCTTCATCCTTAGCTTCTTCAGTTTCTCACCTCTTAGCTTGCCCTTGCACTTTCTTCCATAGATTTTTTAGCCTCTTCTCTATTAGCTGTCGTGGTTGGATTTTGTTGTTGCTTGCTTTACTTGATGCTTGTTGCTGTCGCTTCTTTCATAGCTTTTTCGGTAACTTCTATATTTCAAAGCAGTGCTCTTTTTTTCAAGTTTTTTTGTACACTTCCCCTCTTCCTGTCATGATCACTTTCCCGTATCTCACTGCCCTTTATTAATTTAAGGTACTAGTACAATTTAGATTTAAATCTGTCACTAAAACCTCACATTCGTTCTATTACCCTCATTGCATACTTTTATAATCAAAACATTAACCACCTCCACCCTTTTTTGTCAGTCAAAGCTGCTGCCATTTTTGTTCATACTCTGATCACTTCACCCCTGAACTTTTGTAATACTGTTTTACGGAATGCAATCCAAAATAATGCTGCCCATGTCATAACACTGACTTTAATTATTGAGCACAATCACTCTTTTTCTTCAACACCTGCACTGGCTCCCTGTTAAACATCGGCCTCAATTCAGAATACTTCTCTTCACATATAAGGTACTTAGCATTTCAGCACTAACCTACCTGAGGGATCTTCTATCCATTCACACCTTTACATGCACACTCTAGTAATCTAGTTCCTCTATAACTCTCACTCCTCTCTCAAAATCTTCTTTTGAGGAGCGCACTTTCCTGATGAGATCATCAGCAGCAGCAGCAGCAGCAGTGGTGTGCATGTTTTAAAATCTAGATTCAATACATAGTTGAGTTTTGTGAGTTTTTAGCTTTTTTTAACTGTTTTGTTGTTGATCTTAAGCTGACCTTGGGTGACTTGAAAAGTGCCTTATTATTATTATTATTATGATCAGACTTGTGAATTTACTTAATTTTAGCAGCCGCAGAAACATTTGGGCATGATTCTTAAAGTATTTGGTAAAATGATCAATTCACAATTAGTTTTCTTTCCTCTCAGGTTCAACCATGGAAAATGGAGTCAGTTCTTCAAGTGTACTTGACAAACCATCTCCCATTAGTGACTCATCAAAGACCCAAAACATGATTGACTCTTGCTCTTCACCTATTCACTTTAAACAGGAATGTGACTCCCAGGCAGCATCCTCTTCCTCCGGTACATCTTCCTTCTCCTCTGCATCCTCTTCCTCATCATCTTCTTCTACAGCAGCTCAGAAACCCAGCCAATCCACACAAGCTCCAAGGCAGTGGAACCAAACACAGGTTTTCCCTCGGACGGCAGTACTATCTCGGGCAGCATACAGCCTGCTGGCCCCTGAGACACCAGCTCAGCCTGGGTCAGCCTCACTGCTGCCCCATGCGGATGTGGCATGGAGTGGCCCGCTCAGGCCTCCTGTGCCGCATGAACTTGGTGGAGCAGAGCAGTCTCTATATTACCGCCAGTGGACCACATCCAGGCAGCACCATGCTGATTATGAGGCACCAGTTGTTCCCCATCCTCGAAGACTGCTGCTGAGTGGGCCACCACAGGTTAGTATTAATATTTTTTAGTATTCATAGTTTTAATATGTACTTAATAAGGCAGTTAAGGCTTGCAATACGTTTTACTGATAGAATCATGTTTTGATTTTGCACTGTATTTTGCACTTATTTTAGTTGCATTATTTTAAAAAGTCTCTAATAATTTAATTTAATATTGTTCCAATTGTGGCTGATGAGACAACTGCAGCCTCCTCCTTACGGTCTTTTACAAATTGTTGTCTTTTGGATTTAGAAATACAATTCTGTGAATTCTATGTTTAACATTCCTTCATAAGCACTTGTTCAGAATGCATATACCAGAAGTCTATTATAAAAAAATATTATAAACATAAGGAACTTCTTCTTTGTTAGCATCCTTTCATTTCCTCAAATTTTTTCTGAGATTGTTCAGATAATGTAAATGTAAACAGGTGAAGTAACGTAACACTGAAGAGATGTCTCATACAGGTGGGATGAGAGAAACAGGTGAAGTAACGTAACACTGAAGAGATGTCTCATACAGGTGGGATGTGAGAAACAGGTGAAGTAACGTAACACTGAAGAGATGTCTCATACAGGTGGGATGTGAGAAACAGGTGAAGTAACATAACACTGAAGAGATGTCTCATACAGGTGGGATGTGAGAAACAGGTGAAGTAACGTAACACTGAAGAGATGTCTCATACAGGTGGGATGTGAGAAACAGGGGAAGTAACGTAACACTGAAGAGATGTCTCATACAGGTGGGATGTGAGAAACAGGTGAAGTAACGTAGCACTGAAGAGATGTCTCATACAGGCGGGATGTGAGAAACAGGTGAAGTAACGTAACACTGAAGAGATGTCTCATACAGGTGGGATGTGAGAAACAGGGGAAGTAACATAACACTGAAGAGATGTCTCATACAGGTGGATGTGAGAAACAGGGGAAGTAACGTAACACTGAAGAGATGTCTCATACAGGTGGGATGTGAGAAACAGGTGAAGTAACGTAACACTGAAGAGATGTCTCATACAGGTGGGACGTGATAAACAGGTGAAGTAACGTAACACTGAAGAGATGTCTAATACAGGTGGGATGTGATAAACAGGTGAAGTAACGTAACACTGAAGAGATGTCTCATACAGGCGGGATGTGAGAAACAGGTGAAGTAACGTAACACTGAAGAGATGTCTCATACAGGTGGGATGTGAGAAACAGGGGAAGTAACATAACACTGAAGAGATGTCTCATACAGGTGGATGTGAGAAACAGGGGAAGTAACGTAACACTGAAGAGATGTCTCATACAGATGGGATGTGATAAACAGGTGAAGTAACGTAACACTGAAGAGATGTCTCATACAGGTGGATGTGAGAAACAGGTGAAGTAACGTAGCACTGAAGAGATGTCTCATACAGGCAGGATGTGAGAAACAGGTGAAGTAACGTAACACTGAAGAGATGTCTCATACAGGTGGGATGTGAGAAACAGGTGAAGTAACGTAACACTGAAGAGATGTCTCATACAGGTGGGATGTGATAAACAGGTGAAGTAACGTAACACTGAAGAGATGTCTAATACAGGTGGGATGTGATAAACAGGTGAAGTAACGTAACACTGAAGAGATGTCTCATACAGGTGGATGTGAGAAACAGGTGAAGTAACGTAGCACTGAAGAGATGTCTCATACAGGCAGGATGTGAGAAACAGGTGAAGTAACGTAACACTGAAGAGATGTCTCATACAGGTGGGATGTGAGAAACAGGTGAAGTAACGTAACACTGAAGAGATGTCTCATACAGGTGGGATGTGAGAAACAGGGGAAGTAACGTAACACTGAAGAGATGTCTCATACAGGTGGGATGTGATAAACAGGTGAAGTAACGTAACACTGAAGAGATGTCTCATACAGGCGGGATGTGAGAAACAGGGGAAGTAACGTAACACTGAAGAGATGTCTCATACAGGCGGGATGTGAGAAACAGGTGAAGTAACGTAACACTGAAGAGATGTCTCATACAGGTGGATGTGAGAAACAGGGGAAGTAACGTAACACTGAAGAGATGTCTCATACAGGTGGGATGTGAGAAACAGGGGAAGTAACGTAACACTGAAGAGATGTCTCATACAGGCGGGATGTGAGAAACAGGTGAAGTAACGTAACACTGAATAGATGTCTCATACAGGTGGATGTGAGAAACAGGGGAAGTAACGTAACACTGAAGAGATGTCTCATACAGGTGGGATGTGAGAAACAGGGGAAGTAACGTAACACTGAAGAGATGTCTCATACAGATGGGATGTGATAAACAGGTGAAGTAACGTAACACTGAAGAGATGTCTCATACAGGTGGGATGTGATAAACAGGTGAAGTAACGTAACACTAAAGAGATGTCTCATACAGGCGGGATGTGATAAACAGGTGAAGTAACGTAGCACTGAAGAGTTGTCTCATACAGGTGGATGTGAGAAACAGGGGAAGTAACGTAACACTGAAGAGATGTCTCATACAGGTGGGATGTGAGAAACAGGGGAAGTAACGTAACACTGAAGAGATGTCTCATACAGATGGGATGTGATAAACAGGTGAAGTAACGTAACACTGAAGAGATGTCTCATACAGGTGGGATGTGATAAACAGGTGAAGTAACGTAACACTGAAGAGATGTCTCATACAGGTGGGATGTGAGAAACAGGTGAAGTAACGTAACACTGAAGAGATGTCTCATACAGGTGGATGTGAGAAACAGGGGAAGTAACGTAACACTGAAGAGATGTCTCATACAGGTGGGATGTGAGAAACAGGGGAAGTAACGTAACACTGAAGAGATGTCTCATACAGGCGGGATGTGAGAAACAGGTGAAGTAACGTAACACTGAATAGATGTCTCATACAGGTGGATGTGAGAAACAGGGGAAGTAACGTAACACTGAAGAGATGTCTCATACAGGTGGGATGTGAGAAACAGGGGAAGTAACACAACACTGAAGAGATGTCTCATACAGGTGGGATGTGAGAAACAGGTGAAGTAACGTAACACTGAAGAGATGTCTCATACAGGTGGGATGTGATAAACAGGTGAAGTAACGTAACACTGAAGAGATGTCTAATATAGGTGGGATGTGAGAAACAGGGGAAGTAACGTAACACTGAAGAGATGTCTCATACAGGTGAGATGTGAGAAACAGGGGAAGTAACGTAACACTGAAGAGATGTCTCATACAGGTGGGATGTGAGAAACAGGTGAAGTAACGTAACACTAAAGAGATGTCTCATACAGGCGGGATGTGAGAAACAGGGAAAGTAACGTAACACTAAAGAGATGTCTCATACAGGCAGGATGTGATAAACAGGTGAAGTAACGTAACACTGAAGAGATGTCTCATACAGGCGGGATGTGAGAAACAGGTGAAGTAACGTAACACTGAAGAGATGTCTCATACAGGTGGGATGTGAGAAACAGGGGAAGTAACGTAACACTGAAGAGATGTCTCATACAGGTGGGATGTGATAAACAGGTGAAGTAACGTAGCACTGAAGAGATGTCTCATACAGGTGGGATGTGATAAACAGGTGAAGTAACGTAACACTGAAGAGATGTCTCATACAGGTGGGATGTGATAAACAGGTGAAGTAACGTAGCACTGAAGAGATGTCTCATACAGGTGGGATGTGATAAACAGGTGAAGTAACGTAACACTAAAGAGATGTCTCATACAGGCGGGATGTGATAAACAGGTGAAGTAACGTAACACTGAAGAGATGTCTCATACAGGTGGGATGTGAGAAACAGGTGAAGTAACGTAACACTAAAGAGATGTCTCATACAGGCGGGATGTGATAAACAGGTGAAGTAACGTAGCACTGAAGAGATGTCTAATACAGGTGGGATGTGAGAAACAGGTGAAGTAACGTAACACTGAAGAGATGTCTCATACAGGCGGGATGTGAGAAACAGGTGAAGTAACGTAACACTAAAGAGATGTCTCATACAGGCGGGATGTGATAAACAGGTGAAGGTCCCATCACAAGGTGATAAACAATGTGCTCCACACAATCACAAACTAGTGATGGGCAGTCACTGTGCGAATTTTCAGTCGCTTTATTCTGCGGATGCGCAGAGTGGGACTTTTCATTAAATCGGCTCGTTGAGCTACTTCTACATTTCGATGTCCTCATGAGGTATGAGCAGGATTGCAAACCGATTTTATTTTCTTGCGACCATACAATCGTGAATTACGAGCTGGCCGTGAGGTGTTAATCACTGGTCTTTACCCCAGGTTAACGCGCAAGCCACAACACTTAATTCAGCAGAAACTCAGACAGATCTGCAAAATAGTAGCACAACTGAAATATTGTGGCAAAATGTGCTAACAATCACAGTGTCTGCCCGGCTACAAACCAGACAATGTGTAATGACGGGGCAGATAGAAACAGATACAAACAAGATTAACCAAACACACACAAAATGGTGGATAAAACTGTGACAGGCCTTGCCACCTCCATTGTCTAGAATTCATTTAATCTTAAAAATGGAATCTGCTGGAGCCCATCCCAGCTCTCTCCGGGTAAAGAGTGATTAGTCAATTTTCCAAATTTAAGACAAAGTTTTAAGTGTATTTTGTAATGCTTTGATTTATCACTCATCACCATTTTATTCATTCATGTTAGCCTTGAGAAAAAGGCTCTTTTACACCCAGGACATGTGACCAACCATCAAAGTATCCTTTTTTTCAGAATTCAAAAGTAAAGGAGCAGCGTACTTTTTGCCAATCTGCATTCACCTTCTCCTGTAAACTACAGGTTGCAAGAAATTGTATGAAATTCACCCACAATTAAAAACACAGTACCACAAACCAGAGAATAGCTGCCGCTGGTTGCTGGCCATCTTACTAGTATATAAACAACTTAAGCCTGTTTTCCCATCTTGACGCTTAAAGCAAAAGTGGCACCTTTTACCTCACATTTCTTGGAAATGAAAGTGATCAGTTGGCCAGATATAGAGCGATCCATACCCCGAATTTGTGCTCTGCATGTAACCCATCCCAGTGTACACACACAGCAGTGAACAAGTGAACAAACACACCATGAACACACACCCGGAGCAGTGGGAGCCATGGCTGTGCCGCCTGAGGAGCAGTCAAGAAACTGGTGCTTGCTCGAGGGCACCACAGTGTGGTTGTTGAAAATGGAGAGCAAGTGTTTCATACCAACTTCAACTCGGTGGATCTGAGGATCGAACCAGTGACCTTCCGATCACAAGTCGATCTCCTTATCCACCAGACCATAACTGCCCACAACTTCTCGCTCCAAGGCTCTGGGTCCTTTTTTGGGCAGCTCGCCCAGTGCTCTTATTGCTTACCAACAATTCTTTGCAACTGGACAATTGGATGTAAGCAAACTCATGAAACTTTATTTCTTAGTACAGACTTAAAAACTAAAATAGTTTGAAGGTAAATAGTGTATTTTTTATGTAAGATGTAACTCATGAAGCCATGAAACCACTGATGATCTCTGGGTTATAATCAGATGAAAAACAAATAAACAAGTTGCCAGCTAAAGGCTCTGAAGACTGAAAGGGGGCTTTAGTCAGCTGAGTTGTCCTGAAAAATGTATCACATTTGCAATTACATCGACACATGAATAAAAACAATTTTAGCAAAAATGCAATTAGACTGTCACATGATTAAACACAGTCCTGTTAAGATTTTAGTTGTAGTTTTTTATTTAGCTAATAAATTATTCTATTCTTAAAAAGTGCAATCCTCAGGTACAAACTACTAAAATATGGTAAAGCCATCTTATAATTTATCCGAGCAGCTAAATTCTTTAAATTTCCTGTTTTAGGTTGGAAAAACTGGTGCCTATTTGCAGTTTCTCCGAATCCTCTTCCGAATGCTGATTCGGCTTCTGGAAGTGGATGTTTATGATGAGGAAGAGCTGGAGGAAGGTAATTGAGCTTAATAGTTTTAATTCCTCCAAGGCATACGAATACATTTCTTCACTTTATGTTGAATTTAAACATATAGATCTTCAAGACAAAGCAACAGTTCCCACAGCCTGCGGACCACAATGGCCTGATGTGGAGAACATCCGCCAACTGACCTTTGACCTCTACCCTCATGACTACAAGTTCAGATATGCAAGTCCAGTGTATGCCGAGCGAATGCCAAAGACACAGAATGGTATTCCACTTTTCTCTTTTTTTTTTGACACGGACTCTCTTTAAAGCAACCTGTTGTTCTTATGTGTTGTTTTGCATCTTTGCATGAAACACAGGTATCAAAATAGAAAAGTTAGACTCAGAATGTGAGCTGCCGAAGAGGAACACAGTGTCTGTAAGACTCAGTCTGTTTGCAGCCCACAATGCATTTCACCACTGTGAGCAGTGCCATCATTACAGTGAGCCTGGTCCAGGTGCTCAGGTGAGAATGAACAAAGTTAATCATGTGATGCAGCCACACAATTTGTACAAATAAAGAAACTCTTATGACATCATGTGAAAATTCTCAGGCAAATATAAACCAGTCCAAATGAATGCTTTTATCACAAGACCAGTATAACTATACCTCTGTATACAAAACGAATTATTATTACATTTTGCAGAATTGTTTTCATGTCAATAGTGTAGGTGTGTGTCATTGTAAATAGTATTTATGTTAATAGCTCAGTGTCTGAAATATTATTAACATTATTTAATAGCTATTTGAGCAATGTTTAGGGCCACGATTTGTTTCTCCTCGATGAAGTCCTTTCATTTTTGCTCTCCGTTTTTAATTACACTTTGAGTGGCTCCAAACTCAATCACTTCCCCGTCTGGGATCGCTCTAAATATAAATGAATGCTTCCATTTATTGCTTTACTGCTTTTATCTCTCAGAAATGTCAATCATCAACAAATCAACACAATATATGATATTTCACTTAAACACAGTCAGATATAACCAATAACTGCTATATTTTGCATTTCCATAGAAATTGGGAAAAAGTTTGAAATTACTTTTACAGTATTTACATATTTTTACGTGCCTCAAAGGAATGAAACCAGACTAAAAG
Source organism: Danionella dracula (assembly GCA_900490495.1). Taxonomy (NCBI): domain Eukaryota; kingdom Metazoa; phylum Chordata; class Actinopteri; order Cypriniformes; family Danionidae; genus Danionella; species Danionella dracula. The sequence continues at coordinate 6,253,742 of UELW01000100.1, forward strand.
TGCACGTGTTTGTGATGGCAGCTCTCTGACTGCACCTTCCACGCCTTCTCCTTCTGCTCGTCCATGCTGGGACAGGAAGTCCAGCTGCACTTTATCATCCCCAAAGCCAAAGAGCCACATTTCGTCTTCAGCCAGCAGGGCAGTCACCTGGAGAGTATGCGCCTACCCCTGCTTTCAGACAAGGTGAGACTTATATTATGAATTTCAACTCTAAAAGTTCAAATCAGTCCAAGACTTGTTTTGGTTACCCATATGTTTTTGTCAAACTTTCAGACAACAGTTAACAAAGTCTTTATTTACAAAGAGTGTATACATCCAGGAGTCGGTATAAAGAATTAATGTAAACAAAAAAAAAGGCTATGACAGACCAAGATAATAACAAGTAACAAATATATTAACCCCTTCAGATTTTCTTGATGTCAGTAAAACATGGAAGGAAATGTTTCTTATCTTTTAGCTCTTATGTAATAAAACAACAGTAACAATATGACAAAAGGGTTTTTATTCATTTCTGTAGATATTAGGTATTTTGACAAAGATTTTTTTTGCTGGTGAACAATAAATGTAAAAAAAAAGGGAAATGTCTCATTTTGATTTAGAGAATAGAGCAGATTCTCAATGTCGGGTGATTTTTCTGACAACATACGGCCCTAAAAAAACATTTCATGAAAAAAGCAGTAAAATTAATGGAATTGTCTAGCATTTTCAACAAGTGCCTGAAGTGTGTTGTCCATTCTATTGGACACTTGTCTCAATGGCTTCAAGTACTTTTGGAGGTGAAACCACTTTCACAACTAACCAAATTTTAGGTTATTAGTAAAATACTTGATTTTTACTGAACGATTATAATATACTTAACCTATTGAATTTATTTTACAGTGGAATGTAAACATAAGTAAAAAAAACTTACATAACATGCAGAAATAAAAAATGAAGGAAACTACACATCTAATATCTAAAAATGTTTGGTAACATATAGTGAGCACAAGCAGCTCCAACCTTTATCTGTTTATGACTTTTCCACTTGTTATTGAAATGATGATAATATTCTCAGAGGGTTTAAGTTGCAATGCAAACCTCTTTGAACACTTTTGAATAGAAAACCACTATTCTTGACTTCAATTATAAATCAACAAATCAAAAAGATTTTTTGTGTATTTTAACCTACTGTTCAATAGTGATTTAGATGACAAAAAAACCACACTAGTGAGTCATTTGAAGGTATTAGCGTATGCTGTGGAGCAAATGATACAAAGACACAGGGGCCAAATAAATGCTTTTTATACGGAATCTCTCTAAAGCAAAGTAGTCTGTGAAAAATAAGGGTTAGGGCTCCAGAGTTATCAAGCTTTGGGCAAAATCATCTCGGCTGACGTTACCATTTTCTGCAAACCCTTGCAAATAACTCCTTGCAAATGAGCGTGTGATGTTAGTTAACAGACTACATTTGGTTTAGAGACAAGGGCAACATATTTAAGGGCAAGGTCTGGTGATTCCATGCTGGAAGAATGGAGATGTGCAGCTGTTGAGAGGCCAGTCCGCAAAGAAGCTGGTCTCTCTCTCTCGCTCTCTCTCTCTATCTCTCTTGCTCTCTCTCACAGTCAAGGGAGCTTCTTTATAAGGCCTGGTTTGACGAGCTGCAGCTAATGTACGTTGATTCTTACCGTTTCCAAGGTGCGTTTCCAGGGCGATGCTGATTGTCCTAGCACTTAGTCATCAAACTTGTTTATCAAAATGAGCTCTAGTAAAAGCTAGCTTCAACAATATGATGATAATAGGACAGTTAAAGCTAAAATGTTTAGCAAATGCTACAAAATAACGAAACACTTTAAAAATTAGAGGGGAATCAGTTCTTCTATGTGTTTTCTTGTCATTTTGTGGATGTTTTTTGGTCCGCTTAGGATTCCGGGGTGCCGAAAAGCCCAATCTTCATGCCTAGCACGGGCCGGCAGGAGCACGGCCTGCTCAACATCTTTCACGCCATGGAGGGGGCCCAGCATCTGCACATCCTGGTGGTCAAGCAGTACGAGATGCCCATCTACAGGAAGTACTGGCCCAATCACATCCTGCTGGTGCTGCCTGCCATGTTCAACAACTCTGGAGTGGGTGAGTTGAGAACACGTTGAAGATTGTACTGGGTGGATCTTTACTCCATTAGTTTGTTCAATGTGTAACCAATCTTACATCTTCACTGAAACAGGTTGAAAGTTAAGGAACTATTGTGTGAAAGTTGTATGTTAAGTTTTGGCTTGTCATTGTCTTGATTTCTTGTGTGTTTTAGGCGCAGCTCGATTCATGATCAAAGAGCTTTCCTATCACAATCTGGAGCTGGAGAGGAACAGGCAGGAGGAACAGGGAGTAAAGCGTCAGGAAGTCTGGCCCTTCATTGTGATGATGGATGACTCCTGTGTCCTGTGGAATGCACACCAATCTGGAACTGAAGGAAACACGTATGGAAGCAAGAGCATCTCTGCCTTTGGATTTGTGCTTTCTTTAATATTTAACATTAAATGATGCCGTGTGTGTTTGTGTCAGCGAGGTGCTGAATGTGTCTCTGAAGAGTGTCCTTCAGCACATGGAGGAAACACCTAAGATATCTCAGTATGCCGTGTGTGGTCTGCGCAAATGGAGCAGTGCTACTCAAGCTCCTATGAAGTCTTTCTCTCGCTGTCACCTGCACGACCTCGTCATGCTTAATGTCGACCTCACACAGAATGTCCAGTACGACTTGAACCGGTGAGTAAGACTCTGTCTTAAGAAAATCTGTAAGCAGGGGACCCTGCTAGTTTGTGAAGTACTGTTACACCCCTGCCTAGTTTTAACCTAAGAAGTCACACCCACAGAACATTTATTAAACGTCTAATGGGTTCGGTACAGTTTACTAGTAACACTTCAAGAATCTTGAAGTGGTAATCTGATTTTTACTCTTTTTTTTAATTTCCTGGGAGAAGCGACTGATTTATTTTCATTTCGCAGGGAAACTAAGTGCAGCGAGAATAATGTATTTTACTATCAGCCTTCTCTTAATGTTACGGAAGTATCTTGTTCTATCTTATCTTATTGCTTGTCTCGTGTAAAAACATTTCTATGGCTAGTTGCATCAGTCAGTTGTTGTGGTGCTGGATTAAACTGCTTCCTGGCCGAGTCTTCCCTTCACTGGTCACAAAGTCAGGCAATGCAAAGCAACACTCTTTTGAGAGCCTGGCTGGATTCAGTCATGCTGCTAAAACTTCGGCTCAACAAACTTTGTGTTTTACTAAGCATCAAAAATATAGGGCTCAACCATTTTGTTTTTGTTTTTGTTTTACTTCTATTTTACATATTGAGTTAATTCAAAATATGTGAAAAGGAAAAGGCAAAAATGACTGCTTTCAGGCAAGAAGCCAAAGTATGCACCAATAATTTATTTATAATGATGCAATAAGGCTTGATAAGATAAAGACTAAATTGACCCTATACAAACACAGTATATCAAACAGAGGGAGCTATGAATATTTTTAATAAGTAAAAACAATGTTAATGTCTAAATGAGGTTGATAGGGCTCTATAGAAAGTGTGCATCATACATTTAGTCAAGTCTATGTGTTTGCATGTGACTGTGAGTGCAGATTTACTTGTGAAGAGGTGGACTTCAACCTGAGGGCAAACAGCAGTGGACTTCTTCTCTGTCGCTTCAACAACTTCAGCATTATGAAGAAACACATCTCTACAGGAGGCCATCAGGACTTCCACATCACGCCCAAACTTATGGTGAGACCAGAATAGCTAACAAGAAAAAAATCTTATTTTATGAATGTGCACACTATATAACACTCTATAACGGCCAAATTTCATGCTTAGCTTGGGTAAAGTTGATTCAATTCCTGTATAGAAAATTTATATTAACCTTGAAACACACTAGAAACTGTAGTTGTTTAAATATATATAATTATAGAAATATATAACCTTTAACAGGTAATCTTTTAAAAGAAATATATCGTTTGTCACACTTTACTTTACACACAAGATATGAGAACAGACTGATAGTCTCTTGTGTATTCATTCAATAAAAGATAAATAATCAAAGTCTAAATAATCATTTTAATACTCAGATTAAACGACTTATTCAAACCAATTTGCAAAGATGTTTTAGCTTTTAGCTTAGCATTAAACGAATCGCAATCGAGGCTAGATGCAAATGCATTATAATCTCACTAGAGGGCGATGCGGTGTCTATTATTTGTGTGTGTGTTGAAAGTTAAAGCTGGATAACAGGCATATGTTGCAATAAAATGTATTCACGTCATTGTTCTACACTTGTTTGATTGACTTGTTGTTTTATTTTATTTTTAAAGTCCACTTTTCTCTATGATTCAGTTTAATGTTTATGAATGTTGATGTAGTATTCCTAAATCGCTAAATATTCATAAAAATGCATCCTAATAGTTACGATAAAATTATAGACTGCATATTGGAATGCTTCCAGGCTGTAAAGATTAGAGAATATATGGTGATTTAAGACATAGAAAATATTTTTTGTTTAGATTTTTTTTTAATGTGTAACATTCATTCTCTATGTAACAAAGATATAATATATTTCAATCGTTATATATATTTTTTACAAGATTTTGTTACATCTTGGGGTGTTAATCATACAAGTCTGAGCTGAAAGGGGTCCTATTCTCTCCTCTTTATGTGTGTTTGCAGAGGATCGAGTCAGCCGTGCGAGTGTGTGCATCTCAGTACGTGTGCGCTCCAGACAGTGAACAAACGCTGCTGTCTGCCCCGGCTCAGCTGCTTCTGGAGAAGTTTCTGGAGTCATGTAGTCATCGACTCTTTCCTCTAGCGCTCTCCAACAGCAAGAACCCAGTCCTCTCGATAGACAGCTACCTCAACCTTGGCCCAGAGGTAGCAAAGTCAAAAGATCTATAATTAGACTTAGACACAAAAATGTGTTATTTGTAAATGAGAATGACTTCGAGACCGTTTTCTGTGTGTGTTCAGATTCAGGTGTGCTACATGAGCTCTCGGCCTCACTCAGTGAACGTGGACCATCACGGCCTCGTCTTCAGTGGTTTGCTGCTCTACTTGTGTGATTCCTTCGTGGTTTCAAGCCTCCTGAAGAAATTCAGCTTCCTCAAATGTGAGGCCAGGTCGCATGTTTCTATACCTTTATTGTAATTTTATGTAAGTGATCATGTAAAAAAACCTTCTGAAAAAGCAACCTTCTGAAACCTGCTCTCCCTGCTGATGCACAATAAAAAAATGACTGAACTGTAGTACCTCTCGTTTGTTTAACGTAAGTGTGACGTCACCTGTAGGTTTTAGCACAAAGCAAATAGTGTTCTGAGTTTAGGCAATCAACCACTCCCTAGTTGACAAAGAATCACTACCACAGATTTAAAAAAGACATGATTTGGTAAATTGGAAATGACTAGAATGAAACCTCAGTGATTAGTGAGTGGCTCTCATTCAAGTAGTCCTCATTTATTTATGCAGATCTTTAAATCTTAATCAAATTAGTAATACATTTTTTTTACCCCCTTAGAGTTGTAACGAAGATTAATTCAAGCAATAAACATTGAAAAACTATGGCATTTTTAACATTGCTGTCAATGGGAACAGGCTCACTGGAGTTAGCCTCAAGGCATCAAGCAACTAAGTTCTAGAACTTCCTGTTGCATCACAGCTCTAATTCAGACTTCCTTGGAAACTCTGCCATTGAGCAAGTAGGGTTTGTCTGTCAGTCATGTTTATTGCACCTCGGACCTTCCTCGCCGCGGAGTGCATTATCGCGTCTTTACAGCCGTTATTCCCGGATCATCTGCATTTGGTGTTAGGGCAGCACAAGTACCCCTTTTAGCTCTCTGGTTGCTCCTGGGATAGCTTCTAGTAGTATTCTAAATACAGCAGTATAGTATACTTTTTTCAAATTGGAAAAAAACGTTTTTGGGTTCTGAAATCTTGTTGGGATTATAGCCACCAAAAAATTGTTTTTTTTTTTTATAAATGGAACTTTTTCAGTTATGTTTAAAAATGTGTATTCTTTAAATTACAAAATAGAATTGATCAGGCCACAATCCATGTATATCAACAGGTGTTAATTGTAAATTAGAGCGTATGTCTGTTTTAACATAAAAATTTATTAAAGATGTGAATTCAAGGCATTAGACTGATTTCAAATACAGGGGGAAAATGTAAACATTTATTCAGGTGTTTTAGTAAAGATGTTCAAGCTTTACCTTTCTACTAACAAACTGAAAAAATAATAATAGCCGGCAGGTTAAAATAACGATACGTTCTCAGACAGCAGATTTTGCAGGGTGTTTATAAAATGTTGTAAATCATCAAAACAGACAACTGTAATACTGTATGAAGAATTTGTTCTGTATTTTTACATGTGGAAAAAAACAAAAGCATTTAGCTTTTTGGATTTAAGATCAGGAAAGAGAGATTTTTATAGATCTTTGGGTGTAAGAGGGTGTAACAGCTGAGTGTGTTTGCAGGCGCCACCCTGTGCGTGATTTGCCAGGACCGCAGCTCTCTGAGGCAGACCATCGCTCGTCTGGAGCTGGAGGACGAGTGGCAGTTTCGCCTGAGAGATGAGTTTCAGACGGCCAACTGCAGCGAGGACAGACCCCTCTACTTCCTCACCGGACGGCACATCTGAACCCCTCCAACACAGTCACACACAAATGCTTTCAAGCCTCCGGAGAGGGCAAGACTTCAGAAACTCGCACCTTGTATGAGATTTGAGAGGGTCCAAATAGACATGCTGCGAGTTTTCTTTGCATCCATTTTGGAAAACATTGATTGGAGATGAACCTGCATGATTTAACATGCAAGAACAAGAGGAAGGACAGATCAGTCCTTCTGAATTGAAAATCTCAGGGTTTTATTGTCTTAATACTGAAAGACATGCGACTGCTTTTCTTCTCTTCTGCTTATGTGCTTTGCATCGCCAAAGACTTCACCAGTGATCTTCTCAAACTGGAAGCTCACAGAAAGCATACGATGTAGGTGTGGTGCCTTTCACAGATGAAACCAAACGTACATCGATCTATTGCTTCACAGATTTCGCAGTCATGTAAGGTCAAGTATTTTAACGAGTCCCAAAGTTCAATTATTGTTGCAAAGATTGTCTTTACAATAAGCTATCTATGAGGTCATTTTTATCTGCCCGTCATCAAATTTTAGCTGGAATAGACGATGATGCTGGGAATATTTTAGAGTTGCACACTGCTAATGCCTTAAGCAACACAATCCACTCCAAAGAGACGATCAACATCAGTGCATCGAGAAAAGAGCTCAATTGAAGAATATGGCTAAACTAGCTACTAAGCTAGCTAGCTAATAAGCCAGACACAATGAATGTTATAGACTTGTTTGTCTATTGATGTTTAGAACTTGTTGGATGTCGAAAAGAAAAAAAGCTTTGTTTACATTTTAAGAAATGTCATTATTAATATATTTGACAGTCTTTTCTGTCACTTTGGATTCAGGCTAGTTTTACTGACGGGTCACTTTGAGCCGTACATGTCGAGGATCAAAATTGTTTGTTTGTTTTTTGTCCATGGCACAAAGAATCTACCTAGGACCCGTTGGTTTCTGTTTGAGGCGATTTATTTAAAAAGTAGACAAAATTGCTCCCTTTTTTGAGGGATTGTTTTATTTATTGAAAAAGCTTGCTGGACGATTGAACAGCGTTGTTAGGTCAAGTCCTTGAATTCATCCCTAAAAGCTTTGCACACGTCCATTTAGAGTATTTACAGAGATGCTGTATTAGTAGAGAACTAAGCTCTGAACAAACTTACGGTTTATATGGGTATAAATTGAATCAGTTGTCGGAGAGCTGCTGATTAGAATGATGAAGAAACCCAGGATCCTTCTGGACAACCTTGAGAAATGTCCCTTTTGTAGATAGTTTAATGTGCACATAAATTATGCAATTTGCTTCTTACAATCTTTGCATATTTGCCGTCAGCTGTGAATATTCTGAACAGATGTTGCACCAAGGCGTTCGAAGTCTTCTACCTCATGATCTAGCTGCTTTGGGTTAGTTAGCATTTGATTGCAGAATTATGTTCGTTTTGCTGTTGAGATGAATGAATGTATTAAAATGGTTGTGCTTGATTGTGTGAATTGCTCAGCTTTTTCAAAAAAGTAGATCCTCTAGTGAAGTCTACTCCAGAACCTGAGATACAAATGTTTCACAATTTTTAAGGACTGGTCACTTTACCATTTGTGAGCTACGATGGCCATCACATCGTGGGTGTGCGGCAGCAAAGACCGCGTCACGCAGGCAGCATGTTCTAAAAAACACTAAGTAATCCTAGCAAAAACAGGGTTCATTCGATTACTAAGGTCCTAACAGCTAAAATCTTGCTCTAAAACGAGATTCTAGTAAGCTGAAAAATCCGTTCAACAAAGAAGGAAGAACATGTCATTTAACATTTTAAATGAATAGAGGACTGGGTTTTGCAAACAAGCAGTGAGTGTATCATAAGTTATTTGTCCTGGGAGTGCAGTAACCACAGTCTCATGCAATATTTTTTCTTTCAAATGTTTAAGATGCATTACAATTCAACCCTTCAGTCAATTAGAAATCTGCGCAACACATGTCTTGTAGCTTTGGACACATTTTAGACGAGTACTGGTTAAGTCCATTCTTAACCTTGTTTACCGTTCACACCAAACATCACGCATGATACTTCAATGTTATTTAAACTCAATAGATTAGATGTGACAAAAGGAAATGTAGAGAAGCAAACTAAAAAATAAATCTAAAAAAAAAATCTTTGAAACAGAATAAAAACAAACTTAACAACTTGGCAGTTTCTTTAAGCAGATAAAAAACCAGTTACAATAGCACAAACATAAAAGTGATTAAAGGACTCGGGGAAGTCAGACACTTGTATGGCTGTAAAACCATTGATTTGTTCGTCCTGTCCAAATCAGCACATCGCATGAAAAACTTCTATCACACACATTGTTTGGAAAACTAGTCCTGTCTAATGGGGCTTAACACATCCATTTCAAACTATATTCCTTAAGTGCCACAACATCAATATGTTGTTCATTTTATAATCATTTTTTAATTGTAATCATCACACTAGCTTTCTTCTTGGATCCAATCTATTTCTTTCTCAGCTTCATCTGACTTTATAATGCTTTTAGACATATTGACAAGAATACAGCAAACACTGACAATCTTGTCAAGGAGCATACATTCTTCTTCTTTGCACGGAAGTAAAAAGTCATCAGTAATTTGTTATTTAACACTTTGTACTCGTTGTGCAAAATACCAACAACTCTTTCAACATGGTTTCTAATGCTAGCTGTAGCAGAAGTCAGTTCAATTTCCTTAGCATTAAGCCGCCATACGGCTGAAATAAATGCAGAAATGTTAACTGTTGAGCTCAATACCAATGATTGCAGCATTTTTTCCAAAAGCTTCCAGAAACTGACATTGTGGCTTTTAACAAGCTCCTGTCTGGCCAATACAACAAGGTGCCAGGTGAGTGTACAGGACATCAATGACCTCAGTAAAGGTAGACAAAGAGTTTGTGAGTGTGACACATTAAAAATATGTGAAAGATGCTGGGTTGGAAGATCAAGCCATATCAGGGTCAACAAAATGATTTGAAATTGAGACAGCTTCTGTGTAGCTGGCAGGAAAGGTTCTTCACGGTTGTAAACAATGTCCACAAAATTGCAAAACTCGGGGGTCTGGTATAATATTGTACCTTTTCTGAATTATCTTTCAGGAACTTTTTATCCATCTTTAACTTGTCCAACTCCGTTCTAAGCTCCTTATTTTCCTGCAAATGGTGTTTCACTTCAGTCCTTTTTTGCGCACAGACCTGGCATTTTGGTCTTGTTCTCTTAGCACCTGGCTCACCAGCTTCTGTCTGACTGCTGTAATGGTCTTCTTATGTTTGTGCAGGCTCCTCATCCTCCTCTGCATGTGCTGCTCCAGTCTCTCCTCGATCCACACATCCGGCTTTTTTACCTGTACTTCGACTAGTCCATCTTTCACATTTTGACCATTTTCAGATTCTCTCGTTTGATGCCTCTGTTGTCTCCTCAATTTTGAACAAAAAAAACAAAAACAAAACAAAGACAAAACAGAAAAAACAAGGAAAAAACAACGGTTTAAAAAAAACACGATTAGAATGCGCCAAAATCTTAGCTTTATGTATGGCGAGTGTTTCACATGTCCAATGAGAAACAGGATACCCTCATCAAGACTCTAGAATTTTTTCTTTTTACAACCAATTCACTGATTGTTATTGTTAGATCTAACAACACTTCCTGGTCTTCTCCAAACACTTTTTCTTTCTTGTAATTGACTCTCCAAGGGAGTCAAGAACAAGAGTCTTTTTTGGGAGAGGTACACAACTGGTACATAATTGTGCTTTTTATAGAACAACTGAGATGTTAGTATCTGTTCAGAAAAGAGACACAGTCTTTTACAATTGCAATCACAATTACACACAGTCTTCAATGTGTGCGTACCTTGAATTTAGCCAGCTTCCACTTCAGAAGTAAGAAATTGCAAACGTCTCCACATATTAAGCTTTTTTTTGAGGCAGTCAAATTGTGCTGCTTCAGAGGTGTATGCATTAACATACAGACATGCATTGATGACCCTTTAAAATAATATATACTGTGTGTGTGTTTGTGTGTGCGTGCGTGTGTGTATATATACACACACAATATATATATATATTGTGTGCATGGGATTGTGCATTTGTGGAGGGGAACATATTTTTAATATTCCTACTATTTCAGTTGTGATCCGCTTTTAATGTTTCTCTATTAAACTATAAACTAACACAAGATAAAATTGTAAGACATGCAAAAGTTTAAGACAAACACAACTGTGAAAAACGAATAACGAGTTTCTTGAAAGGAATTTATTGCAGCTCAACGTTGACATTTCAATGAACTAAAAGGAAATGTGTCCTGTTTGGCTCTCCTTCACTGTTGCTGAGCTTCTCAGCACATGCGCAGTTACTGGGGAGCGTACATTCCAATGGGGCTCAAAATCAGATGCGACACCATCCGTCCAGTTACGGATATCCAGGCAATCCGGCTTTGCTTGTTAACTTCAGAAACATGGCTCCCTTCATGCTGTTTCCAAGCCAGAAAACAATAAAAAGAGGGCCTGTTATATATATATATATATATATATATATATATATATATATATATATATGTTAGCATTCCCATCCCACCGCTCTGAGATATTGATCAGTTTAGAGACAGTGATTCTACAGCAGCAGTGGATGTCTGTAAGAAGTTATATTGAAATGATTTATGATAAGGTAAATAAAACCTGTCTTTTGTTTGCATCTGTATTGTGTTTTGGTTGCTAGCAGATGGCATTCTTCTCAAACCAGTATTGGCAGTGCACACATAGCGCACAACTATAAATGTTTTGTTTACAAATGGGTTCCATAATGGGGATTCGTCGAGTTGTCAGAATAAATCAGGCTTTAGGTGAGGGCTGACTGCCTAGGATTTTAGGGTGAAGGTCTGTTGAGTTGGGTTTTGAGGAGGGTTTGAGGAGGGTTCACTAACTTGAGTTTAGTGGAAAAAAAAAAAACTCTACTACCTTCTTTTTTCCCTCCTCTGTCTTTATTCACTTCCTCTTCTTCCTCACTGCTTTGGTTTATTGATCAGTTGATACAATTTCTTTTACGAGAAGCTGAGATAGACTTTGACGGTGTAACAGATTGCATATTGTCTCTCCCCTAATGTAAGTCGCTTTGGACAAAAGCGTCTGCCAAATGCATAAATGTAAATGTAAATTCAGTTTTTGTCATCAAATGAATTGTGTCCCATGTAGCAAGAAAGATATTCACAGTCTAACAGTCTAACCTCAAGACACATCTTAAAGTTTATCTTAAAATCACACAAACCTTCTCAGCAACTACTTCTCAATATGACTGGAGGATTTTAGCAAGATTATAATTTATTAGATGGTGTATCCAGGCTCGTGCTCATGAGTCTGATTGTCTGGGTTGAACTTACAATAGAATAGTCAAAGTTTCTAACAATGCCTGTTTCATCCATTGTTCATTAGCAGAGACAGCAAAAGAAGACTGAAGACACGTCAATTCAAAGTTTTCACAATTTTGTTTGTCAAAGAAAGTCCATATGTTTTATAATGTTTGTTATGCATATTTGTTTAAGTTATTGCTACTAATCCACTTAAATTGAATAGGCAGTGTATAACCAAAACAATAAAAACGTATTCTCACTTTCTCAAGAATAATTTGTACAATTAAGATTACATTTATTTTACTTGATTGAAATTGACCACTGTATCTACAGGACAAATAACAATAGAATTATTTAGCTAAAATTCTTATTCATCTCATTAGATAAAATGTTGCTGAGTACAAACAGTGACAAACAATGTGTGCCCTTAAAAAACACAGTATTACCAAAATAAATCTGGATCATTTCATCATTTATTTTAGACCACAAATGTACTTATAGTTCATTCAAATACTTGTGCATATATCTATTCTAAATGGACATGGAGCTTGTATGAAAGTTTTATTGCTGCACAAGTTGGATACACAGTCCTTTTAGAATCATAGAATGATTTAAGGAATGATGTCTTAATGAAAAAGTAAATCTATTGTGCAACAGGGTTTGCAAAGTATACAGCTAGAGAAGGCTCTTGGAAGAATAGGACATGCTTCTCTACAACAAAGGGAAGAAAATTGAGGAGAAATCGTGTTTAGAATCCACTCGAAGCATTGAGGGATACACAAAAAGCACAATATGAAGCAGCACCATCATTAAAACAGACAATTATTATTCAACTACACATGGCCCGCCATTATCACAACTAAACATCTAGACATTATATTCTTTCTTCTGGAAAACCTCTAGGTACATTTGCAGGGCACAGTTGCAGTATTTACAGCTTTCTTTTAATCTTCTTACGTTTTTTGAGGGTTTTGTTCACTCATACAAACAATGGCTTTTCAAAGATCACCCAAAAAATGAAAAAATGCTATTAATTTAAAACTCTTGACATCCTTTGGGCATGAATTTCAAACCCTATTACTTCCCTGCTATGGCCATTAATCTTTAAAGGGTTCAAAATTAATTAACGTTAATGCAGGTTCTTTAATTGAATCTATTTTCCAATTTAAACTGATTAGGCATTAGGAAGAGCAGAGTAAATTGCTACAAAACAAAGCAAAGTGCTAGTTTTGCAGAAGGGGATGTAAATGACCTTACTTCATCTCTATCAGGCTGTTTTGAATGTAAGGAAAAGAAAACATTAATTAATTTTCAAAAGATTAACTACAGATCAATTTATATGCATAATAGTTCAGTCTAAATCTGTTATCTGTTATCCATTATGGATGATTGTCTGATTTATTTTTTGCAATTATTTAAGGTGCATAGACATTTCGAATTTTAAATGCATCTAACATATATCTTTGTTAAACATAATTTCATCTTGTGAAACATATATGAAATCTGGTCGGTAGGTTGTATTCCCAAAATAATCAAACCTTTGTTTCCATGACTAGCACAGAAAGTCTAGAACGTTGGTGTCAAACTGAATTCTTGAAAGGCCTACCCCTTGCAGCTTGTTCCAATCGTGCTTCAGCAGACAGAACTTTTGCTTTCAGTCAAGCCTTTATTAAAGCGACTAGGTGTTTCAATAGAGTTGCATTGCAAATGTGCAGGCTGTCAGCTCTCCAGGGATTCAGATTTAACACGTGTGGTCTAGATGCTGTCATTGCATTACATGTCACATGATCATGGTAGGTGACAAGCACTTATGGATGAAAATCTTGCTTGAAATCAGTCAAACACTTGTGGATTTAGTATGTTGAAAATGTATTTTTGCTTTAAAAAATGCTTTTATTATAGCCAGCGTTTACTTTCACCCTCCTCTGGTGGTGGTGATATATCCACATAGCATCTTCCTCAACTCAACTCAGCAAAGCAAACATGTGATGTAAACAAGAGATCCTGCGAATAGTTGAAAAATACTGAAAATGAAGTCGGGAGAAGAGAACACATGAGCTACAGGAGGAATAGATTAAAAAAAAGAGCTCTGGCGACTCAAAAGATGGCTAACACTAGCAGTCACAGACTCACCACAAGGAACCATACATCCATCCATCCATCCATTTTCATGTCGGCTTTCTTCCCTTTCGGGGTCGCCACAGTGGAATGAACCACCAACTCTTCTGGCACATGTTTTATGCGGCGGATGCCCTTCTAGCCGCAACCCATCGCTGGGAAACATTCACACACACTCATTCACACTTTAACATTATGGACAATCGTTCTTACTCAATTCACTTATATGTCTTTGGACTTGTGGGGAAACCGGAGCACCCGGAGAAAACCCACGCGATCAAGGGGGGGACATGCAAACTCCACACAGAAATGCCAACCGACCCAGCCGAGGCTCGAATCAGCGACCTTATTGCTGTGAGACGACCGTGCTACCCACTGCGCCACCGTGACACACCCCACAAGGAACCAACCAATCACTACAGAGGAACAATAGATGGCTAATATTCTAACACTTAGTGTTCACAGACTCTCTACTAGGAAACAATGCATGTCCATTCTATCACTAACACTCACTACAGGGGAACAATAAATGGCTAGCAGCTAACGCTAAAACATGCTCGCGTCAGGAAATTAAAAAGGCCAACACTAGCACACACAGTCTAACACCAGGGAAAAAATAGGTTTAACAGCTAACACCATGTACTCATTGACAAATTCCAGAAAAAAAACAATAGATGGCTAACAGCTAATGCTATCACTCAAAGAGTTACTCTATAAAAGCAATCAAGCTAACAGCTAACACTAGCACTCAAAAACTCATTTGATGGAAACAATTATTTTAAGCTATTAAGAGTGAACAAGGTGGAAACATTCATTTTCATGGTGTAAATAAGCCTCAAAATATCAGCCATTTGGTTGTACTACATAATGCCAATAAAGCTTTTAATCTGATAAATAATATGGCATAATTTTAATGTATAACTGAATAATGATTTTATAATAACATTTACTCATATTTGCCTTGAGACTTTTATCTGTCTTAAATCAATCAAACCATAATTTCAACCTTTTTTTCAACAGATTTTTACTGAAGAACACAATCTCATTTTATTCGTGCAAGAGTTAAGGGTCCATAAATTAACAGCAGATTTTCACTGGGTGAATGATATCAGTATCAGTATCAGTATGGATTATACAAAAAGCTTTTAAGCTTCTGCTTATATCAAAGCAGATACTTTTCAGTGCTAATACAAACATTACCTCAACACATTTTCACATGGACAGTATCCTAAAGGATAAACGCTGTCCAGTTGTACTCAAGGGGCTACACAGGTTTAGTTCCTTCAACAAAATCAGTGCAATTTTTCACCTTGCTATCAAATCATCCATTTTCAAAAGTTGAACTAGTCAGTGTCAGAATAACAGCAATGGCTGAGAAGAAAGTGCATGTGATACATTCATATGGGGAAATAAAATAGTGATGAGGTAAATACAATCTTTTCTTAATCAAAGATAAAAAAATAAAACAAGGTCAAGTCAACCTCCAATGACTACAATGCTATAGATAAACACATATCTATAAAAAGCACACTAACAAGTTTTATGAAGGACTGGAAATCCACTTTCTTTGGGTTTGCTGATACTGATAGTAGCAAAAGCTTCTTTTTTATTCTTAACATTTTAAGGGACAGGTAATATATGTTTCAGTGCATGGAAACCAGCAAATGTATTGCTAGACTGGGACTAGCTTTTTCCAGACATTTTCATCAATGATTTTTGTTTTTAAAAGGTTTAGATTTCTGTAAGAATATTTTTGCTGCATAAAGGCCCTAACATTCACTGCTACAATCTGTTCTACACTGGTGTAATCTCACCAAACCTCTTTGAGTTCCTTAGTTTTAAAAACACAGCAGCAAATTTTTCAAAAGGCCAAATGGCTGCATAAAATACATACATTTTAAAATAGACTATTTTTCGGTTTTTAAAGCATTTTAACAGTAGCTTTTAACAAAGGAGCAAACCAAAAACATGATTCTTAAATTCTTATATATATTCTTGTTATGCCATATTACCCATGATAATTAATTTTATTATAAGAAAAAAAACTTTTTTGTGTGAACAAGTTGCATATTTTTAAGCATAATTTATTTACCTGAAAGCACTACAAAATTGTTGGCTCCCAATCAAAGGTATAGCTCATTCTCCAACAAGAAACCCAAGCATATGCAATCTCGTTATAAAACTTGAGAAGTCCTATTTTTTTTTTTTTTTTAAGTTTTACTACTGTTTTTGGACACGTTATCTTTTGAATTACACAATTTTTAAAAAGCACAGCCTACGTAAAGAGATTTATCACCAATTTTATGTGGCCAAGGTATCAATAAGTAACAATCCTGACCCTCCCTTAAAACTTGGCATACAGTTGTTCTTCTGCTCTGATTTTCTGGTACAATCTTCACGCTCTCTCCTCATAATGCCTTATAAATTGCACCAGTGGTCTCCAACCTTTTTGCACCTTTAATATCAGACAATATAATCCCCAACTGGCCTTTGAGGTCCTAACCAAAGTGGAAGATCCTCTTTGCTTCAAATACCCTCTGGTCACTATGATGACATTAAAAAACATTTAAAATATGCTACAAAAGCCCAGTTATAGTGCATGTAAAACATAATTCATCATAATATTGAACCAGTGGAAGCCCTAAGCCGGTTTCTCTTTGTGTGTTTATGTCCAGTGTGCTCTGGAATTTTCCTTTGCTTACTGTCAAAGACGTAAACTACACTTCTATTAACTTGAATACTTCGTCAGAAATAGTGACATATGCTAAATATCATTAAGGGGCAAAGAGATATAATAGGGGCTTATAAAAATATACATTTCTTCAGAATTGTATAATAATTAGTTTGCAAATAATACGATAAACACGATCAGGGAGTTGGGGGACTACTGATTTACAGTACCAGCAGAACATATGGTTTATCATTCCCTAAATAATAATAAAAAAAATAAAAATGCCTAATTATTAGTTGAACATACGTTAAAGTCACTTATGAATGTGGTTAAGGAATAATTAAGTGCATTTGAGATGGACGTATGATCATGTGCAAGAACGCAATTTGTTCAATGAAAAAAGTGTGTGTCAAACAATTAAATTAACAATAGCATCCTTGCCTTTCAAATGAGCACCTGCTTACCATTTTAGAAATGTTTACAAATCGTTTTTGCAGACGGCTAAGGAGGAAATGGAAGGAGCAGGTCAGTGGAGATCATCAAGACTGCTGCCGTTCTCAAACACGGCACCGGTGAACTGACGAAACACTCGGTCCATGTAGGTGCTCTGCCGAGGCCACAAACCCTCCAGGAAACCAATATGGCCCCCGTGACAGGTGATGAGAAGCGCCACGTTGGGATTCTGTTTCACGGCGTCCACTGGAAAGGCTGCGCAAATGATTGAAGGGGAATTCAATGACAAACATGTAAAATTGCACAAGCTGTCGAGTATGTTAACGATACTGTTTTACATCATTTCAATTAACGTGTCACAGACCCTAAGCAGCAACTACATCTTCATTAAACCCTTGTGTCAGTTCTTTTTATCCAAGATCCATTTTTAATTCACCGAATTTCATGGGCATGGACAGCAGCAAGAGGAACTGACGGGACTGAGTGTTTTGATTATTCAAAAATGGCTATGAGATTATTGTTGTAGCAAAATTTCTCTGTTTATTTATGTTTTTATTTCTGACTTAATCTCTAATGTATACATTAGCACATAAGAATCACAAAGTAAAAATGATTTCATGGCACATGGCACACCCAACTGGCTTTAAAAGGTAATCAGAAACGTCTGACCACTATTGCCCAATAAAAAAACAATCACTTGTTGAGAAGGGCCTCATTGGATATTGTGTATGTTCATTTGTTCTTAAGAGACAGTCTCTTTTCAAAGGATAAGTAGGATATGATGAAGAATATTAAGATAAGAACTCATTCTCACGAATAACACATTGTGAAGCTTGCATTACAGCCAGTAAATGAGATTTTAAACCCTGAAGTCAAAAATTACCAAAACAAAATAAAAAAGCTGCCTGTTGTTACTCTTGCAATTAAAACCAAGACACAAAAATAGTCTTCAATGATGTCCAAAAGGCATAAATATTTACTGCAAGGGTTAACACTACATGTAAGAAATATTAACTATAAATGTAAAAAATTCAAAGAGACAACCAGCAAAAGAGCCAGTGGAGCTCACCATGATTTGGGGAAAAGACGTCGTCGGCTGCATTGAGGCACAGCAATGGCACCTGCACTGACTTGATCTTGTGAATAGGGCTTGCGTCTAGATAATAGTCATCATTGGAGGGATATCCAAACATGATGGATGTGAAACGCTCATCAAACTCTCTGATAGTTTTAGCCTGAGAAATTTCACATGAAAATGAACCCATCAACTGTGAAGTGTAAAGTCTAGACACTTGTTGTCTGTTGTAATAACGGAGGAGGGGCGATTTACCTTCATCACATGATCAATATCATATTTCTTTTCCAGAATGGGTCTATGGCTGTGAAATCAAAACAGGAAATTGTCAATGGAGAAAATTCTTGCACTTGTTAAATAAACCTTCTAAGACTATTTTTGAAACTACAAATCACCAAAGAATTAGTTGGTTGTTCGTTTCTTTCCTCGTTAATGAATTATGTTACACTTGAATGGGGTTTGGGTATTTAATCAAACAATGAAAAAAAGCTTTTCTAGTGCTTTTATGCAGTCCTTTCAAAGCAGCTTCATGAACAAGAGGCCTAATATCTCCACAATCTTACTGCGACCTTGTTCATTACTCTCTCAGAGAGAATGCCTAGTACGCTTTCATTTGCCTACTATGCCAGTACAAATGGCTAACTTCTTCAATGTGCATTTGTGAAATTTCAATTTATATTGCCTAATTATATGGGGTAAGACTAGAACCATAGAGTTCCTTTTATAATTGAAACCTTAGCGTAATCTGTTGACAGTATAGTGTATACAATTTACTTATTTTTATGTTTTTATTTTGTGGTAGGAAAAAAAAATGAATACCTGGAGTAAAAAGCCTTGGGCTTATTTATTTTTTTATCAGAAAGCAAAGTCTGACCTTTTGCATAGATGAATGAGATTCACATTGGGTTAGCGGAAGGTAACTATTTTGTGGTAATATCATATTGTAATTGTCATACCATGGTGCAAGACTGGAAATTACAGGTGTTCTTCCGGGTCTGGGGTATTGATTATTGCATTCACATAATAAAACAATGTCTTCTCTTAACCCTTTATCTCCAGCCTCAAAAGGTCTACAGCTCCCCACACCTCTTGCTGGTTTAACCATGTTCATAAAGAATGTTTTTTTAACCAGTTTATGTTTAATATTGTTTGATATTTATTAGAGGGTTTAGTGCAATGATTGTATATCACAAACTCGAACCTTTAACTCTTTCAACAACTCTGACTGATGCTCTCTAATTCGCATTCCTAATTAAGCCACGCCTCTCTGGGAGGAGATTGGTCTGAAGAAACTTTCAAAGGCAGATAGCAGACACAAATCCTGGCACTTTTCGTCTCTGGAATCGGCCCAGGAATGAAGATCATGAAGTAATCTAGGAGTTAAACTTTAATGCCTTTCTTTTAGAAGGATTTATTCCAAACTAAGATTACTCTTGGTTCATAATTCATAAGTTGTATGTTGTAAGTTGTATCTATTGCATTGCTTACTTACTACACATCAACAATGATAATTGTTTGAAACTTTTTCAGTTATTCTTCTTTTATTGAAACACTTTTAAGAGTTAATAAGAATATTAACATCAAGAAAACTCAATAGAGCACCCCAAGAAACCTTGATCACTGTATCATGAAGACGGAGATCGTCACCCTTTCCTTTCATTTCACAAACCAAACTTTTAAAAATGTAATCTGCTTTTGTGTGTTTGTGTCCTTTTTGTGGGTTAGGGATAGTACACACCTTGCTTTGATTTGCTTACCTAAACTCCATTCACAGAATACATGCTACAGAAATATAAGAGCAGTAGCTAATTAGGAATTAGGCAGCATCAATGACCCCTTTAGTTCTATAGAAGTGATGTAAGCTCCTGATCAGCAAATTAGAAGTTAATCAAAGTATAATATGCTCCATCTGCACTTTTAGAAAGTAAGCTCTGTGAACTTACATGAAACACATTCAGTTTAATCTTATCTGGCAGGTTTTGAAACACTCTTGCCCAATAAATGAGAGGGCACTCAAGGATAAAACCCTGTGTGATTTCATCAGGCACACACACACACACACACGCACACGCGCACACGGACACACAGACACACACGCACACATGCACACGCACGCGCACACACACACACACACACACGCACACATGCACACACACACACACACACATGCACACACACACAGACACACATGCACTGACCGGTCCACAGCAGCCTGCAGGCAGCTGGTGAGGTAGGAGTTGAACAGGAAGCGATCCAGGGGTTTCTCTAGAGAGGCTGTGCACTCGAACACATCCCAGCCTGCGGAGAACACCACCACCCCCTTCAAACGCACCTCTGAGCCTTTACGACCCAAATAGTTTGCCAGCATCATCCTGAGGGAAGAGGTGAATTAATTAACAAGATATCATGTTATTTAGATGAGGAAAATTAACTTTGGATTGGTTCTGCAAAAGTTTTTTTATTGTTCATAGATATCACATGGCCATTGTCATTTAGCACTTTATATTGCGGAATAAAATCTGTTATATTAACAACCCACTGTTACGTTGATAAGTTTACATGGTTATGTCTAGTTATGAATTACTCCACATTTGTTGAAAACACAAGACATTTAGCATTTTTTCCTTTACAAACATTTTAGATTTAATCCTTATGAATCATCGTTTGTACCTACACACAGCAAACAGAAAACTTGTTTTATAAACGGTATTTGATACCCTTGATGTTTTGATCAGGAAACCCCGCCCGCATTTCAATCCTTGAAGCGTAGGAGGACTGATTAAATGATCAAATTATTAAAGTTATTCAATTAACTTTATTATTCTGCATAGGTAGCAAACAACATTAACCGGGATAAGCGTATTCTCTGTGCAATGTTTCTTTTTTACTATGAGAGTGTGTTCATTTAGCATGCTTTAGGTATTAGTTATGCTCAGTTCAAAGAGCTGAGTTTAAATACGATAAAATCGGTCAACTTTTTTTTTCTCATTATGTCTCATTCTGTGATGTTTTATATAATAGTGACCAGTGCCTCTGTTTGAGCCACTGGTTGCATTGTGGGTAATTTGGGGTTACCATTATTGAGCTGTGTTTTGCCGTTCACCATGTGATTAAATACAGGTAAGAAAATAATGAGTCTGTAATAGTAATAATATATAAATAATACACAAATAATAAATAATAATAAAAAATGTTTAAAATAGTTAAAATGTTAAAAAAGATAACTTCAATATAAAATTCAAGTTTAGAATCTATAATGTCATGTAGAATTAACACAAAAAAACTTTCACTTTACAAGCAATTTCTTGTTCGGTCAACAAAGGCAAGTTTTGTTGGTACTACTTTAAATCTTAATGCAAAAAAATGAATCATATTTTCCAAGTAAATCATTCGGAAACATTTTATAAGAGTAGAAAAATGTTTTTTTTTTAAATATGTTTCTTCAAGCCACTAGCATTAATGATCATCAGAGCTGGTCGGTTCCTGTGTTGATAACCTGTCACGATTCATTGAGTTGGTGATCAATGTAGAGGGTGGTGGGCGTTAAACTCAGGTCACTTTTGTTCTTGAATCTTTTGTAGCTTGCTCTAATGAAATAAGAAACAAAACGAAAACCTTTTCAAGTTTTGAAATGTTTAGGGTTATTTTTTATTTTATTGTTCCATGAGCTCATATACTGTACATCAAAGTATCATGTTTTTTTTCTTCAGTTCATTACATATTCAGAGCAGACCAAAGGTTTAAACACTTTTATTTTATTTTATGAGGAAGTGTTAACCAACTTTTGAAAAATAAATAAATAAATACATTTAAAAAAAGGATTTCTTGACAAGAACCCTCCAT
This sequence comes from Danionella dracula, assembly GCA_900490495.1. NCBI lineage: Eukaryota > Metazoa > Chordata > Actinopteri > Cypriniformes > Danionidae > Danionella > Danionella dracula. The sequence continues at coordinate 6,275,890 of UELW01000100.1, forward strand.
GCAAATTCTAAAGCAGTCAATTCAGTTCGGACACAGACACTGGAAACAGTCTGTTTATTTCATAGCTGACTTGTATTTTTAAAGCTTAGGCGGAATGATCTGCTTCGTTCTGTTTGCTGGAGAGGATTAGAAAGCTCTTCTGCTGACACAGGGTTTCACTTTGAAAGAAAAATAAATCCTGGGTGAACTGATGCTGCGAAGGAGTTGGATATGACATTTCTTCAGCGGTGCACGAAGGGGAAATAATCCAAAAATCCAGGGCTTACATAATAGCTGTAGTCACTGTTTTTTTAAATCACTAGTTTTGAATCATTTGCAACTGTAGTTTCTTACACAGTTGTTACACTATGATACACTTTATTGAGTGCACCTACTGGCTTAAACCCTCTTCTGCCTTCAGAACAACCTTCAAGGTTTGACAGGTTCTGTGTTCAGAGAGGTTTTTCTGGAACCTTGGCGTTGGTTCACGCTTTTATTTTATTTCCTCTACAGAACTCTCTTTTGACACCTGAAGTCAAGCAGGCATTTTCATTCTCACTGGATTTTTTTCCTTTTCAGGCCATTATCTACAAACCCTATGGTCATTCAAATCCCAGTAGAACAGCAGTTTCTCATAACATGAATACTATATCATCTTGTGCTAACAGCATTTTAAAGATACATGTTTGTTGCCAAAACTGCTACTTCAACCAAAAAGTTAGAATATAACTCTCCTCCTCACTCTAAATGAAATGGTTATCAGATCGACATACAGCCATGGCAAGCGACAACACAGGTTTTTCATTTATTTCTCATCATTTATTTGTGAAAAGTGCTCAGCATTTATGTAAGTATCTGTGAAGATGCATTAAAACAATGTCACAGTTGTCACATTTTGCCATGTCGTGCTAACATCTACTTTTTAAAATCATTTACAAACAAGCTAAAGAAAAAGATTTCATAACTTTATTCAATGGCACAGACAAGCCTGTGTCTAAGTTAGCCAAAGTAATTATTGGTTGTTATTGCTATTGCCTTATGAAATGTGGCTACTTCAGCTTATTTTTATTTATTTTTTCTCTTGTTTTGTTTCTCAACCCATTATGCTGGGGGTTTTTTTAATAATGATGAAGCTTTCGAGGTTGAGTGTCTCTCAGACATAACTGTAATCTGTTCACAGTGTGCAAAGTTCTGCATGATCTGAAACGTTGGGACCGAATGTACATTTTAAATTGTAATTATTGTCTTTTTACAAATCCTTTCAGAAAATTAAAATGTGAACTGAACACAGTTCCTTAATGCCTTGACACATAAGTGCCATTTTATGATTATGCATGGTTCATTTCTTTTATACAGCCCATTTATCGCTAATCCCCTTTTTCCCCATTCTTATTGGATTTTTACCTCTTCAAAATGCATAAATAACAACTGAACAGGTAAATAAATGCTCAGAGGGTTTAAGTGTTGTCATCTGCTGGAAGGTGCATGCTCTAGACTCACCCGCCCATGGAAACCCCTGCCGCCATCAGAGGGGCTTTGTCAATACTCTGCTGGACATGCTCAATGACCACCTCCAGATCCTCTGTGTTTGCTGCGCAGTACGTCCTCGGGGTCTAGAGCACAGTGAGCAGAGCTCATAGTGGAAGTGTACAAAGTGTGATTTGGCATCTAGACCAAATTCACAAATCCCCCAATTATGGTTTAACCAAGTTCAGAAAAAGCGTGAAATATAATTAACCTAATTACATTGAGTCGTAACCCAATATTATAATCAATGACAATATATAAATGGACAATCGCTTCTTGTTCTTTGATGGTTGAATATCATTATGTTCATTTAACAGGTCACAGGAATGAATAACATCATGAATATGAAGTTCATGATTCAAGAGGTAAGGGGTTATTTACAGTAAATGCTTCTGTTTTTAGATTCTCATTTTAAGTGGATTACAGTAAAATTGTATTTGTTGATGAGAGTCTCAGCTGCGACAAAGTTGGATTCATTTGAATGAAAGTTATCAATGCAATAAAAAGAGATATAAAGTAGGTTAAAACTTACCAGTAGCTTTTCCCCTGATACACCTCTGTTGTTGAACACCACACATCTTGAACACACAGAAGAGAGTCTGAGACTTGTACAGTAAATACTCAAACTATTTACCCTTTACTTACATTTATTAAATATACGATGAATTTGATTGAGCAGAAAAATACATTAACAAAAAAAGGAAAAAAAAACATTAAACAGTAAAAAGAATGCACCTGCATTAAAACAGTTTTTGCATTAGAATTTTTTTAAATATGGATAAAATCTGACTAAAGCATCCCAGATATCTTTTGGTATTTGATTCAAGCTAAGGGTAATATCTGAAAGCTTTTTTTTTGTTAGGTGTTTCTAACAAGGTTTACCATAAAGATCTGATGGCTTTGTTTGCTATGTAAATTAGAGCATGAAATGTCTATCAGTATTTAAATAAATCAAATCCAAAGTATTAACATAATAAAACTGTATTTTTTTGCATTTTGTTAAAACAAAAAAATGTCAAAGATAAAATAATTTCCCATTACTTTTCTTAGTGTTCTACTCGTTGTCTAAAGATTGGGTAATTGTGCAAAAGCATCCCTCACATGAGATTATATGATGCTCCTGATTGGTTAGAGCCGCCACTAATATTCAGCTTTGTTCAAACATTTCTCTGCCATTGACCACAAATTCCTCGCTCTCCGAACTGCTGTTGTTTGCACTGAAGTACCACTCCACTTTTTCTAAATGCATTCAAGATCATGTCTAGCCATTGACTAGCAGTTTCTGGTCTTGGTGTGAATGCGCAGTAAAGCTGTGGGAAGCCTGACATTGTTTTGTTGATAGAAATAGAAGTCAGCTGTATGATGACATTTACATTACATTTACATTTATGCATTTGGCAGAAGCTTTTGTCAAAGCGCCTTACATTAGGGGAGAGACAATATGCAATCTGTTACAACATCAACATATATGACATATATCTCAGCTTGTCATAATAGAAATTGTATCAACTGAAACTGATGAATCATCGTTTTCTTTCAATTGTTTACCGTTCAAACCAATCATATTTAGGGTTGTTGAGCTCTGCTTATACCTATCTCCAGCTCGCATAAAGGGAACAGTATAGGTCACCAGTCCATCTCAGCCAATCATAAATCATTTCTGACACAACAGCTGAGGGAAGGTTGAAGGGACTTCTATTTATTTTTTTTACCTCATGCTCCACAATGACTTTCCATTTAAATCTGTTTTTAGTCTCGTCAGACAGCAGGGGTCAACTTTAAAACATGGCACCTGACATTGAATCTCGTAGTCTTAAAAAAAATCTGTTTTTATTGTTGATTGTGACATATTTTTATGAACATTGTAAATCATTATCAATAAAAAATTATGTGCTTTATAAATACTTGAACTCCTCCAGGAAGCCTATAATGTACAGTAGAAAAAAGTACTCAAACAGAAAAACCTGGAAAATATTAGGTTAGCCTCAGTGCAACAAAATGTTTATTTTCTCTTTTATAATGATCATCAGAAAATGTGCTAGCTGTCTTAAAATCTAGCACATGAAAGTTCTGAGGATCAGAACGGGGAATAAAGAGCCTCCTGTTTTTTTATCCAGCATAACACACGTACAGTGTGTGGCTGATAAGAAGAGTGGTTATCATGTGGCATGCAAGTCCAATGTGCTGTTAGTTTGAAAAGCAGTAAAGCCACATTCCTTCAGAGAAAGAAGTTCCTTAAATCCCTCTCTCCTTAATAGCTCAGTTTCTGTATCTATGCTGCAACTCTGCATGTGTGCAAATGTCGTGCACCAAATCAAGCAGATGGCATGCTTATTTCATTGTTATTTTGGCTTTGAATTGATTGTTGTGTTTCTCGATTCGTTCATTTGTTTTTTAACTTGTTATTTTGCTTTCATAATTGTGATTGACTTGCCCCTCTGGGCCACCGTAATGCTCCTCTTCCTTTTAAAACTGCCAATATGTACAAAAAGAAAGCATGAAGTAGTAGCTAATGTAGACACACAAAACCAGATCTAAAATTACCACAAACGATGCATTTGTTTTAGGCGGTAAATCATGCAGGTTTGTTTCCATGGTTACTTGCAGACTGATTGTAGTTTGCACGGTGCACCCGCAAGCAATTACCTTGGTTTGGTCATACTTATGTAAAACTGCAGATACATCTGAGCAAATTTGATTTTCTTTCCTCAAAAGTGATACAAACAATTAGTTTGACGACACCATTAAGTGAATGCAGACGATGAAGACAACATGCAGAAAGGATTTCATTTTCTTTTACTACCAAATTGGGCCACTATCATGTGAACATTAAAAGATTCTAAATCATGCTGATGTGAAAATGTGAAATGGTGTCAAAACGTTTTAGTCTGTGACACCTGTGTATACAAGTAAACTATGACAAATACATTCAATAGCACTGATTTGATTTTGTAGCAGTTCTTTTTCACTAATTTCTTTATAATATTAACTAAAAAGTGAAGGACGAACACCATAGAAGGGCATAATAATGCGACTTATCATAGTTTTTTGATGATATAATCAAACTAAAATGTAGAGCCTGCTCAAAAAAAGTTGACAGATTTTTTGTAAGTACCTCTTAGTCAGAAAGAACTTCAATTTAACACATACTTTAAAACATACTTTTTTCCTCTGTGCTTTCATGATCTACATGAAAAGTTATTATTATTAATTCTGCAAGCTGATGACGCAGCAAAAGCAGAACAAGTCGCTTTTAAATAATGCTTCCTGTTACTGTTCAGCCAATCAGGTTTTAGGGAATCCGATCAGCTGATATGAGTCGATTTAGTTTCTTTTCAGCTGATATCTGTGCTTGAATCCAAAGCCTTACCGCTTATGCTTTGTTTAAATAATTATAATGTGACACATTCCTTGTGTTACGTCCTGAGGCACAAACATGTTTCAATAATGTCTTATTCTTTCAAAGCTGATTTTGTTTGTCTGTTTCTCCTCAGTTCATTTGTTCCGTCTGTGCTCAATGATTGGCCTCTAGCACCAGTTGGATCCTGGCTTATAAAAAGCAAGTCCTCCCAGTCTGCTGTGTTGGGTGGTGGCAAGAGGGCAAAGATGGCTGTTCTCACGTAGCTTACCAGTCTGCTCGTTTGATATTATGTTAACTGCAGTTTGTTGTCTTAGCTATGTGAGTTACTTTTCTTTTTTTTTAATTAGGAATTGTTATTTCTGTTGGGATAAGTAGAAAAGTGGTTGCCATTTTTAACTTTGTATCCTATATTTTTCTTTGTGTTTGTTACTTGGTTAGCTAGGGAGCTACTGAGGTTTTTTTGTAGTTTTTCTTTTCCAGTTTAAATAGGGCAGTGAAAGGAGTCAGTTTATTATGTTATTATGTTTATTTTTGGCAATTACCCCCTTCTGAACAGAAGGCCCATTTTCCTTGTTTCTGGTTTGTTATATTTTTGTGGACACTTTTGTAAAATAAATCTGTTCAATTGGGGATTCGGAAGTTGTTTAGTAGTTGTTGTTTTCTCTCTCTCTCTGGGTGTGTGAGCTTGAGAGGGTCCAGCAGTTGCCCTCAAACCATAGTTCTCTTATGATCTCCCCCTAGATCTAAAAATAGACCACAAAACTTGCCTTTGAAATTCATTCCACTAATCCAGTAACTTTAAAACAGGGAAAATAATTAATTAGAGCTGACATAATTAAAATGTCAAGAGTATGTAACACTATTTCAGAATTGTATGAAAGCACAAACAGTTTCTACTCAGGGCTTTCCACGTGCGAACATACGTCACAGCATTTTTGCTGTTGAAAGGAAAGTTGTTCTTAGCTGAGCAAAAAAAATTGCCAAAGCTGCAATTAAGCAGAGAACACAAACCCAAGAAAGATGCTGAGTGAGCTTCTACAACCCCCACAGCCTCATGCATCTCCAGCTTTCAACAATGACTCCTGACAGACTCCCAGAGGCAGAGAAAGAGCCCCTCTTTGCATCACGGAAGGGTTTAGTACCGAGCTCAGCATTTTAATGACACACTCTCTCACTTTCTCCATCAAGTAGCCGCTTTCGGAGTGAGTCTGAAAATATAGTAGGGCCATTGTAGATTTGAGTAGCATGCATAATGCGATGATTTATATGAACTTGAATATCATTAAAATCCCACCTCCAACCTATCTCGTGTTACAAAATAGCTTCGCAGACAGCAGAGTGTTAACGATTTTAAAGTGGCACCCTACAGGAGTGATACAGGAGTCTATATAAGAAAAAAACTAGGATGATTTATCAAAATATGGAATTAATTGTTAATTAAAACGGTTTGGCTATTTAAGATATATTTTGCAACATACTTTACAGTCGATGTACACAAAACCATCTTGCTCACCTATATCCCATATCACCGCTCTGTTGTACCATGTGCAGGATGTAAGATTCACGACTTGTGCCTGTCAGTCCCGGGAGCAGCAGTACAGTGGGTCGTGTGGACCGCTCCGGGTGGGCCGCACTTTCATCATTGTCGAACCAATCCAGAGAGATCTGGCCTCCATCTGGTGCTCTAATGAGCTCACTGTCGAAACGCAGAGAACACAGAGAAGCAGCTTAATTTGGCCCGAGGAACTCAGTCTAACTGTGTGCTAATACAAGCTTAAATCCACAGATAATGTACAAAGAGAGAAACTGTTACTGAAATGTAAATCAGTGTACAAAGTACCACGAGGTACCAGGATAATGGCATAAGTATCAACGGCTGAGTGGTAATCTGCATCACACTGCACAGTGGGAATACGGCTGAATGTGAATAAAATAGGTTTAATGCCAACTCATCAGAATGATTTAGAAAAACAAAAACTGCATTTTAGAAAACTATTTTGTAATAAAACTATTAATTGAACTCTACCAACATCCCAGTAGTTAGCCAACAACATTTATCATCGCTGACTGTGAATCTTCTTTAAACGACTGAGAAAAGATTGCAATGTGAAAATACATCCAGTACAATGAACTGCAATTTGAGCTTGACACAATAAAAAAACACAGAATTTCTTGCATGTTTTGGATATTTATGAAATGTCTACAACATTATATAGATTAATTTGCCACTGGTACTGTAAGCAACACTCTTATTACCTTTTCAAAAACATCTCAGTTTATAATTTCTCATTTTGGAGGCTGGCCCTTTACTTGTCCTGACCTTCTGCTGACAGCCACTATGGATGACTACTCAGTGGAATGGGGTTGATCTTATAAAAAGTGTCTGTCAAGAGTCTGTCAAAAAGTTGTGTTATCACAAATATAAAAATCGGCAAGTGCTTTATTTTTACAGAGTATTAAAGGTTTGTGATGTTTAACAAAAAAAGCCTGAATAGAGCTTGTTCATTATGGAATGATGACAGTCACGATCACAGCACACCTCCTCCAGGACTTGGCACTCTGGCTACTCATTGACAGACCGATGGAGAGAGCTGTAAATTTGATTACTATTATTTAAAAAAGACTTTATTCCCTTTTTTAAATCATGTGTAATACACAGTACGTGTAGATAGTTCATTAGAGTTCCAATCCAATCCACTTTAATTATGTAGAACATTTTATAAACAAAAGAGTTTCCAAAGTGCTGAACAAAACAGTGTTTTAAAGAAATCAAATTAAAACTCATAAAACAACACCAAAAATGAATCTAAAAAAAGATTAAAACAAATCAGAACACTGAACTTAGAGTTAGAGTTATTTAGAGTTAATGTCCATGTATCTGAAAAATAATGAATCTGTAATGTAAATTAAAAGGTGAAATACAAGTGTGCTTTATAAATATATGGGTATGTTTAATAGATAATATTTTATACTAGAAGCCTACTAATATTATAATGTTTCCCTCCAGTTCACCATGTAGTGTTGCTATGTCCTGTGATGTCTGAATAAATTAGAATTAAAGGCAATTGTTGAACATTACTAAAGGTGGTTGTGTACACACACTTCTACTAAACATACTAAACATATTTTTTTACCCAAAAATATGTTGTAACTCTATACATGTATACATGAATATATGTAGACGACATGATTGATTTGGTCTCCAAAACATTTACTAATTAGGCAACAGGTTCTTGTCCAGTTTTCGTTGACGTCTGTAGATTCATCATTACTCAGCTAAAATTGTGATTCCTTTAGACAGCAAAGAGAGAATCTGTGTCAAAGGGCCTGCGTGTTGCCTTACAGGTGCTCAGACACACATGCGATGCTGTAATGTCTGCTGTAATTCCAGAGCAATCATTAAATATGCATTCTTGGTCAAGTCTGTGAGAGTGAGTCAGCCGGCAGTGGGTCGAACTAAAGTCTACTCTGCTTCAACCTCAAAATAATCATATATTTTTTCTGAAACAATGCAAATTTTACAATAACTTTAAAAACAAGATGCATTTTTAAAACATTCTCATTTAAACTGTTGATTAAAGTTAGAATATTTTGACATTATTAGATCATTTAGAATTTTTGTACATCTATCAAATAAAGACTATGCGGTGATATTTAGTCGTGAATTAACCGTGACACATCATGCATTATCAAACAGCAGATTTATCATTCACAAACATAATTTGTAAATGACACTTTGAACTCGGTGGCGCAGTGGGTTTGCATGTTCTCCCCGTGATCGCGTGGGTTTACTCCGGGTGCTCAGGTTTCCCCACTAGTCCAAAGACATGCGGTATAAGTGAATTGAATAAGAACAATTGTCCATAGTGTTAAAGTGTGAATGTGTGTGTGAATATTATAGCCATAGCCTCTTATATCTCTTTCTCTTGTGTTAAAAAAACACTGCATTCTGGTGTGTTTGTTCCAACACGGCTCAATTCTTGTATCTCTTTTGCTCGACCTACACTACCATCCATCCATTTTCATGTCGGCTTTTTCCCTTTCGGGGTCGCCACAGCGGAAGGAACCCCCAACTCCTCTGCCATAAAAAAAAATGTCTGCTGGAGAGACATTAAAAGATTCTAAATCATGCTGATAAATGTGAAATGGCGTCAAAGCGTTTTAGTCTGTGACACCTGTGTATACAAGTAAATGATAAATACATTCAATAGCACTGATTTGATTTTGTGGCAGTTCTTTGTCACTAATTTCTTTATAATATTCAAGTAAAGGACAAACACCATAGAAGGGCATAATAATGCGACTTCTCATAGTTTGGCAACACTCATTGGCAACACTCAAATTTATCGATCTATTTCTCCAAATTGCAGCAGACTCATAAACTCTGTTTGTAAATGCAATGATGATATTAAGAGCTGGATAGGCTTGAACTTTTCAGTTTGACAAAGACAAAATGGAAGTCATTGCTTTAGGACCTAGAGAAACCAGTCTATGATTTTAGACTCAGCAGGCTGGACTATTGTTTATCTCCCAAAAAGCCCATTAGGCAGCTGCAGCTCATTCAGAACGTGACTGCATGGATCTTGACCAGAACTATAAAATCTCATGTCTCTACACCGGCTGCAAATGGTATTCAGAGTGGATTCTAAATAGAAAGTGGTGCTGCTTGTCTATAAGTCACAAGACAAACACAAAACAGCACAACAATTAGGGATGGCCCATATCGTATCGTCCACAATAATAATGGTTTCATATTTATATATCGCACATAATGACATGACATGCGTTTTACGTACGCCACCCAGCTCTCTTGCTCACCAGCTAAAACTCAGCTAAACAGGTTAAACAGTGCTGGGAAAGCAATCGTGGCTTTAAGAAGTCAAGAAGAAGAGTTAAATTCCAAAAATGGAGCAAATTCGGTGGTGTGGATGTGATTTGAGTACAAAAAAGCAGATACAGTAGAGCATTCGAGGGAAAACAATGCACATTCATAAAAAAAATAAAACAAGTGTGCATGACTACAGGTACCTAGGTGAATGTTATCAAAGCTCAACGAGACCATCACGCTTCGGTCACCTTCAAACTGTCATCGAGATGTTGATATTCCTCTTTTATTTTGTGATCACATGCTTATATGTTTATGATTCGCTAAAACAAGCACCAACAACGTGAACATGACGTGTGATACTAAGCATTCTGGGTACTGTAGTACTTACACTGCGAAGTTATTGTGCCAGAAAATGCCTGCTAAACTGCAAAAATAAAACTGATAAATAGACACTTACTATCACTAGAGCAATATTTATAGTTGTTTTTGCTTAAATTCTAATTGCACAGATAGAAGAATATATAATTTCCTTTGTGAAGATATAGATTTGATATTTAACGGAATATTTGTAGGTTTTTTTCTGTTATGTTCTGTATTTTAAGGTGTAATGTGTGTGTTTTATGCCAATAAAGTTGTGTCACTTCTTGTAAAGTGATTGGAAAGTGTCTTCAAATATATCAGCTATATCAGAATGCATCCATATATATTCAGGACTGGCAGTGCCATTGGAGAACCCAACCAGAACAACCAAAAAAAGAGTAAAACAGCAACCTGGAGTGCAAATTTACACAGCAGATACCTGAAAACAAACTATCGTATGACTCATGACTTTAACTGCAACATTTCAGAGTAAATCTGAATAGCATCCATGCACCTTTTTGTTTTGGGTAAGGCTCTGTATCCTCAAGACAGCCTTTTTCCAAAACAGAAGCTCTAATATCACACCTGACTCCACAGCACTGCATGACATCACCCATATACACCAGAGCATTGAATCAATGCGTCCCAGCATGCATCACATACGGCTGGCGTTCGTCCTAACAGGAATGTGCAGCTGCCGGGACGGTCAAACGCAGATGCCCTTGACTCTAGCCATCCCTCCACCCTGAACAGCCGGATGGCTAAGCAGATTTACTCCCTCCGACACATGTGCGTCTCATGTAGAGGTGGAGCCAGTGGATTAGCTATTGATTCCAATCTTGTTAAAAGCATTGCAGGTGATCAAATCACTGAATGTGTTAGTTTGTGGATTCCTGTGGGCATGCGTGAACGTGCGTGTGTTTCTGTCCTCACTGATCGCTGAGCAGAATTCCATGCTGAGAAGATGTTCTGGTGCACTGAATGATACACTAATGGATCAAAATCAATAATCAACCATCCTCTGTAAACTGAAATTTGAACTGAACTTAAAAAGGGCCTGATACTGATAATTAGATTCAGCATTATCTTATTGTTAAATTAAATGAGTGTACATATTTATTCTATACTGGTGACCACTCGAGTAGACTCCTATTAACAAATTTCTACTGTTAATAGTAACACACTACTATGTAGCCTAAATAAGGGTAGTAAGAATATTGTCTTCGCTCTATTTTTTTTAAAGCACATTTGCTAAAAATGAAAACATTTTTGATAAATGGTAAAATTGTTCAATATTGTTCTCCTACAAATTGTATTTGAATGTATAAAAATGGTAAGAAAGCAATCAGAGCTTTGAATGTATAATAGTTTACTTAATGTAATTCTTAATAAAGCTTAAGAACATTTCTGTCCTTTGGCAGTATTTATACAGTCCGCTTAGAGAAAAGAGAAAAACTTTAAATTAAAGACTGTAATAGGAAAGAACATCCACTCAAGGACATGAAGTCTTTACTCAGGAAGGTGACTTTTCATCAGAGGTTTAACACCCACAGACTAATACTTGCTAATTTTCATAATTTTCAATAATTTCAAAATGTCAATTAAAAGTTAATACTTAATACTTAATATTTAATATAATAAATTAATATTTAACACCTTTAACACACATGTAAATCACCAGTTCATCCTCAGTATCCTAAAGATTTCTTTGGTTAGTTCATATGTTGACAATAATTAAAGGCTAAAAGCTTTCTTCCTTGACTTGATAAAATTATAAAATCAGTACACAGAGTCATAATTATATATTTAGTTACACCTATATTTTTTCAGTTTTGCTTCTTTTCCTCTCAAGCACCTTCACAACAAACACCTTCAGATACATATCACCAAATATGTACCAAAATAAAAATTTGAGAAGCAAATGAGATCAACTGACACTTTGAGTCAAGTCTTTACAAGTACCATTAATAACCTTAATTTTACAATTATTTCAACAAAAATATAATTTTAAAATGTACATTCTAAATTATCTATTTTTATTCTAAACAATATTGTTTAGTTGTTGAATTGTAAATATATATTTAAAAATATCAAATTTGCTTTACAAATCTACAGGTAATGTAAAAAGGCAGGTCTTAATTTCTTTATTATTATGTTCTTTACAGTTTGCATTTTTAAATGGATATCATTTCATTTGCATTTTATAAGCTTTGTTACAATTTTGTCATTTCAATACCCTATCAGACTACAAATATATGACATTACTGCTTCATAACTACAAAAAATTATTATTGAATTATAATAATACAAAAACATCTAACCAAGTAGAAATTATGTGTTTTCATCTTGTTACATAACCATAAATACATTTGTTCGAGACAACAACACAAAATAAGTCTTTCCACCCTGATAAAATTATTCATTCATTCATCTTCATGTCGGCTTTCTTCCCTTTCGGGGTCGCCACAGCGGAATGAACCGCCAACTCTCTGGCATATGTTTTACGCAGCGGATGCTCTTCCAGCCGCAACCCATCGCTGGGAAACATTCACACACACATTCACTCTTTAACACTATGGGCTTACTCAATTCACTTAAACCGCATGTCTTTGGACTTGTGGGGAAACCGGAGCACCCGGACTAAACCCACACGATCACGAGGAGAACATGAGAACTCCACACAGAAATGCCACCTGCCCCAGCCGAGCCTAGAACCAGCGACCTTCTTGCTGTGAGACGACCGTGCTACCCACTGCGCTTTTTCAACATTTTTCTAAATGAACCTAACTAATATAATTTTTAAAATTGAGTTTTGTTTTGAAAGTATTTAATGGTTTTGTACCGCTAATTAGCCCCTCTGGTTTCATACGAACGAACATAGGCACGGTTAAGAGAATGAACTTGAGCTCACTTCCTGTAGTTGACCCACGGTTTGGCTGTGACGAAGGGTCTGAGCAGCGTTTGAACCCGACTCTCCCAGCACCAGAATGTGGGGTAGTACGTCTCCGAGACCACAGGACAATGCTCCCTCAGGAACTGATTGAACTTCTTTCCTCCGGCGATAAGGATTGGTTTCTGTGTTGAAAAGCAGAGACAAAGGATTCCAGTTACTTTCAAAAGATCAGAATTTACAAGTAAATCAAACCAAAGCATCAAGATGGTAAAAAATTATGATTAATGTTGATATTATTATAAAATTCTAATGTAGTCATAATGTTATAGAAACAATTATAATTGTGTATACACATTTATATTTTAACATATTTTTAGTCTTTGTTAGATTCACATTGTCTGCGTGTGTAAAGTTCAGCTCCTTGTTCACGTGTGCCATTTTGAGTTACATCTACTATTATTTTTATGATTTACTAGTTTCCTTAGAGCAATCCTGTTTATCATACCCTTGTGGTTTTCCCTTATTAGTTATACAGGAGTTCTGTTTTTCTCTGTTTAACTTCTTTTTCCTAAACCCTTCCTGCAATCGTTGTTTCTGTAATTAGTTTCACATGTTCCGTTGATTGTTTCCCAGTGTATTGTGCACTAGGTTGTTAGACTTGGCTACGGGAACAAGCAGAGAAGTCTCTTATCTACAGGTAAACCAAACAAATACTAGAAGCCGCCAACCAGAAGGGGGCCTGAGAGTACGGGCCAAGTTTGGCACGACAGCAGTAACTAGATTACAATGACATCGGTGTGGAGATGCAAATACGCAGCAGTCCCAATGACATCGATGTGCGGATGCATCGGTGTGCAGATGCAAATGTGCAGTATGACACCCATCCAATACTTACATACATAGTTTGATTGAAACAGTTTTATGAAGATAAATGTTAAGCCCTTCCTTAAAGTAATGAGTATACCTAACTATGTGGTGCTTATATCTACATGCTGTCATATTCCAAGTATTTTATATTGTACTATATGTCACATGGCATACACCTCATCACATATAAAAAAATACTTGTAAATATTTGGGAAAAGGTTGGGACTGTAAAATTAATCACCTTCACTCTGGCTTTAAGTTGCTTTTGTGTGTTTTTTTTATTCCATACCTCCTTACCAGTACACCAAAGGTCATGACAGATCACTAACATCCTTCACAGTAGTAAGAAATAAGATGAGGAACGAGAGTAAGATAGTGGTGAGTAAAGTTGGGATTTGTCTGGCTAACAGTCAAGGCACATTGTTTTGAAACCATCAATAGTTTGTTTTCAGTATGAAAGGTACAATAAATAACTTGGACAATACTTTTTCCAGTTTGTAAAGGTACTGTGAATTTTTGCCTAGGGCCCCAAGAGTCTGTAAAATATTTGCAAGTTAAAGTTGAATGAATTATGAATGCTTTTCATTGTGTAGAGAATTTGCATACTTCTTCCTTTGCAAGCAGGAGAGGATTAACTTTCTCTTCCCGTTTTGCCCTGAAGTCTAAACCTCTAGTACCGGAGCACCATCTGCAGCATAAATATTTTTAAAACATTCGTTTACTTATTGAAATAATTTCAGCCAATTGCTTAACAATTTTAATCTAACTATGCTTTAAATAGCCTGAAAGTTGGAATGATGCAATAGGCTTTGCAGTGCCCCAGCAGCTGATTCAGTGTCCCCATTGTTTCTGTACAAACCAAAGACTGAGAGAAATAAACCACATAGACCTATATGGACTGAGTATGAACTGTGACATCAATAGATTTACGAATTAACAATTGTATATATTTACATAACAATGCAAATATGTAAGTAAACAAAGCTAAATATGAATTTTAACAGAAAAACCAGCAACATGGGGTACTTTAAGAGTACAGAAAAATAGGATATTTAGAGATATGTTAAATATAGAATAAATTTAATAAAGAAATTATTTAAATTTATTTTTAAAAACGATTTGTTTTTTAATTGCTTTTTCTGTCCTCTGAAAAATTCAAGCAAACAATTGGTCTTCATCAAAACAGAAGGAGCCCTTTGAGTTAGAATGTTTTTTTAAGGAATATTTAATTTAACTAAATAGATATTCAAATTAAAAGAATGTAACAGTTAGTTTTACCATATAAAACCAATTATGTTTTTGCATTTGGATACTGTTCGAAGAAACCAAACAAACATTTTTTTCAATGTAATGCACTGGATAATTGTTGATACTGCTCCAAATACATATCTTAAGAAGTACACAGAAAAACAACTCCAAAGATTTACTACATATTCAGAAGCATCCTAACAGAAATAAGTGCAGTGTCACTCTATGTCCATTTTAACAAAGAAAGGAACTTGACGGTAATTAGCAGTTTTGTAAACGATAAATATTTGACCTTGATATTTAAGCAGCACGTGATGTGATATTGTGACACTGTGCAGAAAGACACTGATGTCATTCTGCACTTTGCATTCTGACATCACTAGCCGGCAGTTTTTTCTCGAGCGCTGATTGGTCCTCACAGCCGCTGCATTTTTGACCTAATCTTGTACACGAGCTGCAGAACCGCGCGACTCGTTCGTGAAAGTGGAGGCTTTGTGACCTTACCTTGGCCACGGAGATGAGGTAGTAGCAGGCATACGCGGCGCTAAAGCCGAGCACCACTGACAGTCCCACCCCAGAGCCCAGCAGTCCCACTTTAACTTGGTCTTTGAGATAAAGTGAAAGGTCACTAGCAAATAGATTAAAATTTAGCTCCGGTGAGATCATTGCCCTCTAAAACCCAGGGTTCCGGGTTGTGAGACGCTGGGGCTGGGTAAGAGGATGCGGCGCCGCGTAGAGGAACGGGGTCGAGACGCGGGAAGAAGGGTGGCGCTCTGCGGAGCTGCTGAGTAATGAAGCCCGCTGGCTGGACGGCAACTCAGAAGGAGGCTTAGTGGGCGGGGCCTAAGACTCGCCATCGTTGAACTTGAGCTTGATTGGACGGTAGCAGCATCAATCTTTGTCCAAGCACAGTAGAGCGGTCTGCGTCGCTTTCTCATGTATTATTTATCAACACGAGCTGAGGAAAAATCTAAACTCGTTATAGGAAATAAATGAATAGGGAAAATACTACTTTAGTCTATATATTACCACATTTGTTTATTTTTGTATTATGTGTCGTTTTTTTGTTTGTTTTAAATGATGTTTTTGGTGTGAATTATTTTGTCATAAATTCAAAGTGCATATTTCGTTATCTTTTGGGTCATAATAGTTTTGTAGGGGAAAAAACTATTCAACTGAGCAGAGGGCAATCTGTTTATGGGCACTGCTGATTCAGCTTGCTGTGACAGATTTGTCAGACTCGAAGATCATTTATTGTTTTACAACAGGATTTACATTTGATAAACTACATAATGCAGATTCTCACGAAAAATAAAAGTGAAGTGTGGCGCCACCAAGTGACCACTCAATTCAAACAGGAAATGGTTCACAAAGTAAATTGTATTTAAATAATTAAAATTTTCTGTTTACATTAGTTTTCAACTAATGAATTTTAATTATTTTAATTATTTATTATTATTATTATTATTATAAATATGAGTATCTCAACTTTTAGTTTAGTCCAAAAATATGTTTGTAAGTGTTATATGCTGTAAAACTATCAACTATAGTCATAGACAGTAACAGGAAAAAAATGTAAAAGAAAACACACTCATTTTAAAATGTAATAAAATCAAATTAAAAATAACTAAATAAAATGCCACTAATAAAATGCCAGCATGCTGTATGCCAGTGCCATATGAATGCCAGATGTACCCGCAGACTCTGGAAATGTCTTTTTTTACTCATAAAAGAACTCCAACAGATGACATGGCAGCTCAAATCCTCACTGACTGAAAACTTCTCACTGGATTGGACATGAGAGTTGAAGATTTAATGAACGGATGTGTGATTATTTGGGGCCCTTTCTCAGTTAAAGATAAAAAAATAATATATATATTTTTAATAATTAATATTTTTTAAATAGCTTAAATCTTAGTTCGAGAGTTTGTTTTGAGTCATTGTTTTATTAAAAAGAGAACATGAAGAACAAAACTTAGTACAAATTAGGGTGCACATTCATAGGAGAAACATTTACCAAATTACAGTTTATGTGGAAGTTCTTTGGGCCTTACAGATAGAGGGATGAATTGTTTCACAATTCAACAAAGAACAAACAAAGAAACATTTTTGCGCTTGTAATTTACATTTGTGTAAGCATAACTTCTGGCAGGTTAACTAACTAATATTTTTTTTTTCTTTTAGTAAAATAATATCATTGTGGAGAATGTGTTCACCAAAGTACTAAACTCTAAATATAACAGAAGCACTCCGAGTAGGAGTCACAGACTTGATTAGACAGCCAACCAAGCACAGGACGTCAACAATACGTCAAGTTAACTGAATCAAAAGACGCTGTCTTGGCGTAATAAGGACGTCTTTAGTGTCACGTCACGTGTTTAGACCGCTATAAAAAGTGTCAATAATACCCTTATAAGTTACTCTTTACTGTCAACCCAAAACAGAAGCCAGTATTTTAGAGGGAGAATAGTCTGCTGTAGTGTCTTTTTAGGAAGCGCAGTCTCTGTTTGAGACACGGCCACGCGATGATCTCAGCAGGGAATCTTCCTTTTCTTCAAGTCTGACTGGATTTAAAGGGAGGAGCTCTCTCTGATACTCTGAGTCTTTGGAGGAAGACCACAACAGGTAGAGAGTTTTGATACTTGTTAAAAGTTACCCTCTTTATTTTAAGCCTTTTGGCCATGCGTAGAAGACAGTTTTTTGATCGAATGATGAGTTATGGATGTTAGCATCAGGCTAAGTGCTCTTTCTCCACCCTTCATTCCCGCGCTTCGCCATCGACTGTCTGTCTGGCTCAAAGGTTGTGAACTTGGTGTTGCTGTTCAGTGCTGATTGTGCATGACAGTGATGGAGCGGCTCCATGTCAGCTTTGCTGGGTGAATGAATGTATTTTATAAAGGCTCTCCTGGCTCTGGCTAGCTGGCTAACAGGATTAAACCGCTAGTGACCCATCAACCTGACAAAACAAACCGTCAAGCTCGAGCTCACAGGGCTGAAAGAGATTTCAGTCGCTTAAGTTTGCTTCAAATGCGAATTAGATTTTTTTAATTTCATATGAACTGGACGGTTAATTTTTTTTTACATTTTGTTGAATTTTTTTTTATCACATGTGCTGGTTTAAGTTCCATAACTTTAATCATTCGTACTGAACTAATATGGGTAGTTCACAAATGTGTTGGACAATATTGACATTTTTAGCCATGTAATGTTCCTATGTAAAGTGATGAAGTAAACATACCTTAACACAATTGTTTTGTACTTTTGAAATGAGTTAATTTCTTAGAGGAGTAAATAATTTCGTAATATATTACATTACTTATAGCTACATTTAAACCCTAGTTACTAGTGTGTTATTAAGTATGAAAGAGAATCAATTTTAAGGCACTTAAATTAGGCTTAGCTGGAATAAATACATTTTAAAGAGGCACTTTTAAACATATTTCTGGAAAGTTCAGATTTCAGAGGGTCCAGGTAAATTTTTTTATTTGACAGGCTATAAACAATTTAGCTGTTTTTTCTTTCTTTAGGAAACTAAATCTGTTGAAAATGTTATTGTTTTTTATTATAACGTTATGAATATCCAACCTAAAATAGTTTATTTTCTTCCATGGTCTTCCATTGAGCTGAGATTTGACAATGAAAACTACAAACCATTCAAGTCCCATATTTCCTATCGCAGCCTTTTGTTTACCCATGCTTTATATGACAAATAAAAGTAATGGTAATATAATTTTTTTGTTTATATAAAGAAGGCATTTATGTTTTAACAGTACAAATTGTAAGTTTATTGTGTTTTCCCCCTTTTTTCCACAAGATATAAGTTAAGGGATAACTTGACCTGATTGGCTCATTTAATGCTTGAAAATAGACACATTTTGTTGCTATGAGCCTGAGAAAACTGAAGTTGTAACTTGATGCTGCTAGCAACTGCTGAGCTGGGGCTTTTTAGTAAACCTATATAAAGCATAGTTTTCGGTATTTGCAGAACTGTTTTAAGTATTTTCATGATATGAAATACAGCATTTAAACATTTTTTTAATGTTTTACATTTTTTTTGGGGGGGGGCTGATAAATTAATTAAACACATTTACATGTGGATGTTTTTAAATGTTCTATTAACCCATATATGTAAAAAAAAACATCTACAGCATTTTGGTTCTTTAGTTAGTTGTTACAGATGGTGTTGGTTTAAAATAAAAAAGAGAGTTAAATATAGCACCAAAGTCTAGATGCTTGAGGTTTCTCATGTCTTCTCTGCTCTGATATGCTAATCTCAGTGTCATTCTTCTAGGACTGAAGGAGAGTTAATAATGGAAGCTGCGACTCTCTCGGGGCAGCTGTCAGCTGCTAATGAACAGCGGCTGAATTCCTCATCAGACCAGACAGACATCAGCTATGTTTTTCTCCGCCGCTTCCTTTGCTTTGGTTCTGAGAGTGCCACCTACAGCTCAAAGCGTGGTGCTCTGGGCATCGAGAATGCCCTGTCACTGATACAGCTCATCGAGGGGGGGCACGGGTGTGAAGTAGTGGAAGAGATCAGCCGTTTGAATGCTGAGGTCCGGACCGTATGTTCTGAACCCAGCCTCTTCGCTCTGGCTGTTTGCTCACAGCATGCAGACTGTAAGAGCCGGCAGGCAGCTTTCCGGGCGCTGAAGGAGCTGTGGAGATCACCTGTGCAGCTTTTCACCTTTGTCCAGTTTAAAAAAGAGCTGAAGGAGGCCTCGGGGATGTGGGGCCGTGCTCTGCGTAGAGCAGTTGCAGAGTGGTATAACAGCCAGGATGGGCTGTGTCTGGCTCGTGCCGTGAGCAGGTGCCGGCATGGGGCAGGCTGGACCCATCAGGACCTCCTCAGGCTCTCGCACATGAAGCCTGCTAATGACGGTGAGGGATTGCAGAATTAAGCATTAACAGTATGTTTAAGGACATGTGACATGTGATTTGCCATTATATCAGGGGTCCCAAACTATTTTTTGCTCCAGGTCCAAATTATGTCAAAAAAACCAAATCTACCCATTCAGAACCGATGTCTGATTTGGACATGCATTTATACCGGGTTATTATTTATGTTATTAAGACTATGGACAGAGTTTTAAACTACTGTTATTTAAAAAAGAAAAGGGAACAGGAGGTGTAGAACTGCTTCCTCCTATTTAGAATGTCACTGGTTTTCCTTAGTAGGTGTTGGCATGAGTTTCCACATGTCTCCACAGTCACATGTTTTTCTTTACAAAGTTTTCAAATCTATTAGTTCTGTGCAATTACTCAACTTTTGATTATGATCTCGTTTTTATCTCACTCTTGATTGGGATTGGGATCTTGAAAGGGATTGTCCGTTTCCTCCAGATAATTTAAAACCTTTAAATTCCTCCAATGCCTTGAACAAGTGGCAAAAGTAATGGAAAAAATGCCAAAACAGATTACATTTAATCCAACCTGAAATCAGAAACCGGCAATTGATACAATTAAAGACTAGATTGGACCAATTTGTTTTACCTAGATGTCGAATTGGGTACACAAGACATGTTTTTTTACTCCAAGGAGATGAAACTGTGGTCTTACTGTGCCTACACCGCTTTACATCTGTAAAGTATATGTTAATGTACTGTTTTTGCCTTAAGTCAAGTAGGAATATAATTTAGGATGGACATACCTTTAAAAAAAAACATTTTAAAAATTACATTTACTGATTTACATTTTTTTAGTCACATCTCAAACAAAAAATTATAATTTTAAGCTTGTGTACATGTCTTTTAAAATATTAATATTAAAATTTAAATATTATTTATTTGTCTACATGTCTTTATAAATATTCAAAATATTTATAAAGCCCTGTATTTATGATAGGTAATAACAAATGACAGTTATAAATCTATAAATAAGATTGTGTTAATGAATGCTTAATATTGTGTGAATTTTGAGAAAAAAAAAACTAAATCTAAAAAACAATTACAAAAAACAATCGAAGAAAAAGACAAATTAGAAAGCAAAGATTCTGAGTTCCATTCCTTCAAATGTAAAACATTGAGTTGATGTTTTGATTGAATTATTATAAGATTTAATGTCGAACATGGTGTTCTTGCTGTGCGCAGCCGTTGCTCTGGTTTGTAAATATCTCACGAAAGGCTGGAAGGGGGTGAAGGAAGCATATGGTGAAGGAGAGAAGTCAGAGGACCTGCAGAAGGTGTTTGTGTATCTGGAAGCTCTGGAGAAAGCCAAACACTGCACTGATGAGCAGGAGCTTGTTCATCTAATCGAGGAGCAGAAACTGGAGAAAGAACAACTTCCCACCAACTTCCTCAAGTCCAAAGAGGTGTGCACAACATTCCACCCCGATCACTTACCAGTGTAAAACGCACATTTGATGTACGTACAGTTGAAGTAAGTGTTACTTTTTCTAGTAGCACCTCTGTCCTTTTATTGCTGTGGGTTTTTTAACTGCTCAGACAATGATTCAATAAAAAAAGTCATGAATTGGCCATAGGGTAAATATACATGTTGCATTTTAAAGGCACAGGTACAAATTGTATGGTCAAATAGTATCTTTCTCATTATTCCAAACTTCTCACAGCGTTTGGTAATAAAACTTTTTTTTTTTCTGTATTTGATAATAACCTTTTGGCCCTTTACAGGTATGGAGAGCATTGCTGAAAGAGATGCCCCTGTCTAATTTATTGAAGCATTTAGGAAAGCTGACTGCAGATAAAGTCCTGGTACCTGGAAGTCCAGATGTCGCAGCTGTTTGCGAGAGGATTCAGGATGAGAATGCTTTGCAAAAGGTCCGAAAAAGACAAAAATGCCAACTTTAAACAAAACAACTGCAATACACACTGTTCCCCAAACTATGTTGGGGTCTTCCAACTTGACATGACGTGTAAAAAATTCTTAATAATTAATACACAGCGTCTTCTCATAGCATACGAGTGCTCAGGAACATCACTAATTATGACGTAACAATGTGATAATAAAAAAATGGCACTTTGGAGATGTTGATTCTTCAACCATGAACTTGGAAATAGCAAAGAAAAGCTAAGCATACGAGACAATAAAGTCGTCAAGTTATTTTATACACACTTTTATGTTCAATACATGCAAATATTTTAACAAGGTTTGGGTGACAATTCTTGTCCTATAAGATTACGCACCTATTAGTGATGTGTCTTTCATGAGCCATTCGTTCTTAAAGTGAATTCGGGTAACAAATCTTTTTGGGGAGTTTATCATGTGATTTTGATTATAGAAGATTGTTGTTATATTCTTGTTACTTTGCGTTCTCTTTTGTGACTTTTTTGTGGGGACATTTTCATGGTCGGAAACATGAGGCTATGCGAAACGAGATGGGATTGGTTGTTTGTCATGTCAGTCAAACGACCTCATGGACGGGTCTTAACCAAAAGAAAAGCAGCCAAAACCTCCAGACCTTCCCTAAAGGGAAATAAAAAGAACTCTACCAACGAGATTGTTTGTTTGTTCTCTCAAATCAACTCTTTCATGTAGAGGTTCTATATTATGCTAATATCCACAGACCCTGAACCGCATGAAGTAAAGTGTAACTCTGCAGAGTTGTTCTTCAACTCATTCATTGCTCTTTTTGTTCAATCCTCGCCAATGTACCCAGAACTGGATGTATAGAAGAGTTCATTCCTCTAAGTTGCTCATTTAAAGAACTGGAAGTAAAATAGAGTGGATCTTTTGATTTGCTCTTGAACTGGTTCTTCTCGATCAGCATTCACCACGTGACTGCATTTGTTATAGTATTGTGTTGACATTGAACATGGTTAACTTCAATATGACGTTATGATTTCATTACACTATTTTGGCAGATACATTATGGACATTAATGAAAAAAAACAATCTTGTTCTGATATTCTGGAAGTACAAGAAAAACTGACTAGTTTTCATTAGATCAGGTTTTTGTTTTTTTCCAGATGAATGATATAAATAAATTGTTAATGTAATTAGTTTGTTTTTTAGACAAATAGACAAAGTTTGTTTATTAGACAAAGTCAATAGAACAAATCACCAAAACAAAAAAGTTAATGACAATTTTAATGTCTTGTATTTATTCTAACTCAAAGGTCAAAACAGATCCCTTCGGTATTCTTGCGGCGTCTGAACACTACAAAAGAGGTTATGGGAAGCATAGCAAACTCAAGTGGGATCCAGACACGGATATTGTTCAAGCCCTAGACTGCGCCTTCTACAAAAGTATTTCTGTGAGTGGCTTTCAGTTAATAGATTTTTTATTTTAAATCAAGTTCTGCAGACATTGACCAATAACTTTGTCTCTGCAGGCCTTGGAGGGCACCGGTAAGCAGTTTTTGGTGGCAGTGGATGTGAGTTCTTCACTTGGCAGTGTGACCCAAGGCAGTGCCATCAGCACTGTGGCTGTAGCTGCAGGACTATGCATGGTAAATCTCCATCCGCCTTCATTTACCATACCAGATGTTGCAACACTGAGGTCATTGATGATGTTTTTGTCCTCTGAGGAAGTGTGTGTGTGGCTGCCTAGGCCCACCCAAACATATTTCACATTCCTTGCACATTCTGCTTCACAAGGCAATCTCAAGTCTACTTTTACAACATGCATACATTTTGCAGATATTTTATAAAGTTAATCTCGAATAAACAATTAAAATTCTCAATTGCAACTTTACAATGCAGTTTATTTTTCTAGACATTCTAGGCTACTGGAACCACATATCAGAAAGTGATTAAATTATAATCTGTTTTCATTTTATTTAAAGCTGTAGAATTGGGGGGGGGCTTCATTAAAGAGGATCTATTATAAAAATTCTACTTTTAAAATTCTTGAACATACATCTGTGCATGAAAGGTTGGAGTTGTTAAAAAGCATAAAGTAGTTTTTGTTTAATCAGTAAAAGTAAAATGACAAAAATACTGAGTTGTTTTCAGGGCAGTCTGTTTAAGGTGGTGTGGTAGTCTGATAAGCCATCATACAATATACAAAGCATATTTAGAAATCAGTAAGGTAGCATATTTAAATGTAGAACCTGGTTGTCATTCTGTCAACTCCTTTTTTTTCTATTTCACTAGAGAGCGAGATCTGAATAGGGTCTCTGAACGTTTTGCGTGCGTACATCTTATCATCGGATAAGAGAACTTGGGCACATGTATAATTGATGTGACATGAACAAAAAATATTGGGGGAAAACGAAATATCACAACTGATAAATTTGATTTTAAACCTAGAAGGCAAAAAATAGTGCGGGAAAAGAAGGAAATAAATAAACCTCTGATATAACACTAAACAAACCCTAAAATATCTCTAATTGGTGTTCAACACATAAAAATCTCTCAAAATCTAAAGTTTAATTTAAGTTTTTTTTTTTTACCCCTTAAATTAATAATCGACCAGCAAAAACAACTCGGACTTTTAACTTAAGAAATAATTTTTTGGAACTGTCTTTTCAGATATTTTCCCGGACTGAAACAACTACACAGGTCGTGGTTTTCTCTGAAGGATGTCTTCTTCCCTGTACCATCTCTTCTGACATGACACTAATGGAGGTAGCACCACAGCTTATCCAGGTAATACTTGGAGCAGCAAAAATACAGAGATTTACTTTTCAAAAAAATGAAGGTGTTTTTCATAGTTTGCTGATTTCTAATGGCACTTAACTAACTGCTCTCTTTTTGGCATTATATTATTATAGAATTTCAGTCGGTCCATGACTCTCCCCTGTGGCATTAGTGTTAATGCCCACTGCAATTTCACGTCTCTCACCTGTAGCTCTCCTGCCAGCCAGTGCTGCTTAAAGTGCCTGATGGCTTGAAGAATAAAATAAAATCATCCCCAATTTCCAATTATTTTAGGATCTTTGTTTTTAGTTTATTTCATGACTCCATATTATAACAAGAATTTTAAGAACATTATACTTTATCAGGCTCATATTGCGTTTGGATCATCACTTCAGGCTCCAAGTCAAGGTACAGACTGTACATTACCCATCACCTGGGCCTCAGAGAATGACAAAACTGTGGATGTTTTCATCATTCTCACCAACAATCACTGCACCGGGAGGGAAAATCCTGCGGATGCTCTGAAGATATACAGACAGGTGAGAGCAGATTGAAATATGTATTGTTACCTTTAGTTTAACCCTGAAGGATTTTAGTGACCTCAAAATCACTTATGAACTTGTGACGGTAAACTGTTTAATCATATGATTAAGTTGTAAATCCACAAAAAGGGAAAAGCATGCAAATTTGGCTCCAAACCTACTGTCCGGCCAATGAGAGGGCTGGTTAGACGTGGTGTATTGTGAGAGGATTTTTGAAGATATTAGTTATATCTGTTTAGTTCGTGATGCACAGAGGGATGGGCCAGGATTACCAGAAGTTCTGTTTTGGCCATGTTGAGCTGTAGGTGATGGTTCTTCATCCAAGTAGAGATGTCGTTCAGGCAGTCAGTTATGCGGGTAGTTACTGACAGGTCATCAGGGGGGAACGACATATAAAGTTGAGTGTCGTCAGCATAGTAGTGGTAGGAAAATCCGTGTCTGAGGATGATAGGGCCCAGGGAGGTGGTGTAGACGGAGAAGAGAAGTGGGCCAAGGACTGAACCCTGGGGAACCCCGGTGAGTAGTTTATGAGTGTTTGAGACCTCACCCCTCCACCCGGCTTTGAAAGATCTACCAGTGAGATAGGACTCAAGCCAATCAAGTACAGTTCCAGTGATGCCCATCGCAGAGAGAGTGGAGAGAAGGATCTGATGGTTGACTGTCTCAAATGCTGCAGAGAGGTCTAGTAGGATGAGGGCAGATGATCTGTGGTTAGCCCTGGCCCCTCGCAGCGCTTCCGTTACAGACAACAAAGCCGTTTCAGTTGAGTGTCCATTCTTGAAGCCTGATTGTCATCAAGCTTGTTGTTCTGAGTCAGGAAGGTAGAGAGTTGATTGAAGACGACTCGCTCGATGAGTTTTGCAGTGAAGGGCAGCAAAGAGACAGGTCTGTAATTTTCCACCAAAGATGATGTGTTGAGTGTGGGTTTCTTGAGAAGCGGGGTGACTCTGGCCACCTTGAAGGTGTTGGGGAAAATACCAGTAGTGATCGAGGAGTTGATGATGTGAGTGAGGGCAGGTGAGATGGTTTGTAGAAGCTGAGAGGGGATGGGATCGAGGGGGCAGATGCGCTGAGTGAAATAGTTTGGACACCTGATCTTCTGTGAGTGGCGTGAATGCGGACATGAAAGGTGTCGAGGATTGTGGATGAATTTGGGTGCAAGGTGGTGCAAACTGTCTTCTGATGGTGAGGGTTTTGTCTATGAAGTGATCAGCGAAGTCATCTGCAGTAAGAGAGGTCACTTGGAGAGGTTAGGGTGGACTAAGGAGTGAGTTGAAAGTCCTGAAGAGCTTTCGGCTGTCCTTGGCATGTTCAATCTTGTCGTGGTAGTATGTTGTCTTCGGGTCTTGTACTTTGCTTGAGAAGGTTGAGTGTGCAGTTTGGTACACTTCGAGGTCTGCCATGCTCTTTGATTTCTTCCATTTCCGCTCTGCAGATCTGAGGGTGGACCTCTGTTCCCGGAGAGCGTGCGATAGCCAAGGGTTTGATGGTGTTATTCTGGCTGGTCTGGAAGAGAGAGGGCATAGTTGACCGAGGCATGTAGCGAGTGTGGAGCAGAAACGGTTAGTTGCATCGTGAGTAGAGGAAAAGTTTCCAGGTGTTAAGAGAGAAGAGGACACAGTTGAAGAAAAAAGAGAGGAATAAAGGGATTTAAGGTTACGTCGAAAGGTGACAGGAGGTGGTGTGGAGTGTGAACAGGTAGGTAGAGTGAGTTTGAACGTGATGAAGAAGTGATCAGATGTGTGCAGAGGAGTAACTGCGAGATGATCAGGAGAGCAGCTGCGTGTGTAAATGAGATCTAGCTGATTTCCTGATTTGTGTGTGGCTGTGGTAGGGACAAGATTCATGTCAAAGGAGGACATGAGTCAGAAGTCGGTAGCATTTGGTTTATGAAGATGTATATTAAAGTCCCCAAAAACAACGAGTGGGCTGATATCATCTTCTGTAAAAGAGGAGAGCAGACCATCAAGCTCCTCCAGGAATGTGGAGAGCTGTTCTTCAGGTGGGCGGTATATGGTGAGGATGTGCATAAGTGATAGTGACAGCATGATATTCAAATGACATGTCTTACCAAAAGATGTGAAGGTAGAGAATCTGAAGGTCTGAGAGATGAGAAGTCCAACACCCCCACCTCGTCCCGACTCGCGGGAAGTGTGGGAGAATAGAAAGCTGTTGGAGAGGGCTGCAGGCGTTGCGGTGTCCTCTGGACGGATCCATGTTTCAGTCAGGCCGACAATGTCCAGTGAAGACTGAAGAGCAAAATCGGCGATGAAGTCTGCTTTGTTGACAGCAGACTGACAGTTCTAAAGTCCCACAGAGAGAGAGCATGGTTCTGGTGAGGCAAAATGAAGTGAGCGAAGATTTAAAGGGTTGGAGTGTGTTCTGCGAGGACGGGCGGAGCGACGTGCAGCTGAGAGAATGACTGGAATGTACTGGAAGCACATGTTAGCAGACGTGTGAGAAAAGTAGCAGAGAAAACAAAGGAAAAGAATAAAAAAAGAAATAGATACAAGAATATAGCTTACTGGGCGGCGATTCTGTGGCGTTGCTGTGGAGTTGAAAGTCTTCACGCAAGAAGGCTGAACACTTCCGCTGACGCTTCCACGACAGCAACACTGCACTACTTTATAGGTCCCAGACTCTGAGCAGCAGCTGAGCGATCGTTATCGGCTAGTCCCAGAACACCCGAAACCTGTCTAAATCACTCTCGCTAACAGCCCGGAGATTAAACAAGAAAGTGTGTTTATTAGGTTGTTTTGTGTGAACTCAATTTTTATTATTTTTTTCCCAGTCACCATTATTGTGTTGAAGGTCAATAAAGGTGTGGCCATGTTATAATTCCTGTTGGAAAGTGTAAAAAAAAAAGTTGTATCTACAAAGTGCTGAATAAGAAGTTCTATTGTTCACACATGCATATATCATCAAGTGTAATTAAATATTTTAAAGTTATCTTTATGTGAAAACTGTATTTGTTTTTTTTTGACGTTTTGGTTGAATTGTTTTGGTTTGTTGACGGAATCATGTTAAAAGGAAGAATAAGAATATGTTAAACTATTAGAATTAAATTCTAATTTTGGTCACAATCCTATGATGCAACAGATTATGCCCCTTTAAGATTTTTGATCCAGTCGATTGACCTGAATTTATTTAAGTTATATTTAATATGCGTTTTCTTTCAGAAAAGAGGCGCTTTAACCAAATTGATTGTGTGTGGAATGGTGTCCAAGCAGATGTGTGTGGCTGATCCTGAGGACCATGGCATGCTGGACATCTGCGGGTTTGACGCGCAGGCGCTGGAAATCATCCGGAATTTTGCACTCAACATATTTTAACAGCTACTAATTTTATCCTCTTAGTTAATTAACTGAAAGACAAAATGACATTCACCATCAACATGCAAACAACTCTGTTTTAAGTTGGTAAATATACTGAATGTTGCTAGATTTTTTTAGAATAATATTTACATTTACATTTATGCATTTGGCAGACGCTTTTGTCCAAAGCGACTTACATTAGGGGAGAGACAATATGCAATTTGTTACACCATCAACACAATATGCATTTTATTGACCCATCCAGCAGGCTGGATTCTTTGCAGTGAAAATCAATGAAGGCAAATGTATTCTTCAGTTTTTTTATTTTTAGCAATCAACACAAATTGGTGTCTTTCAAAAAGCCGTGGAGAACAATGCAGTTGCCTGATGCCTGTTATAGCCTGAGCTACTACACATGTTTATTATATATTAATGTTGAAATACCTCAACTGTTGTTTCAGAAACCTGGTATTACAATTATTATTTTAATCTTGATTTGCTAAAAAAAAAAGTAATAGGTTTTCCAGATATTTACTTCATTCACTTATTAAATAATATTATATATTGAAAGTGTATGAATAAGAAGTTTTTGTTTGTTTGATTGAAAGAATGTGATTAATCATAATTGTCTTTAGTTGTGACTGAAAATGAAAGTAAATTTCTGCTTAAATTTAATTAAATGTGTTAGTATAAACTAACTAACGCTCCAATGTCTGTAGAAAACTACTTTATTTAACTTTTAAGACACAAATCTGAATGCAGATTTGTTATACTTTTAATGCCCTTGGTTTATTTACACACCTCTTTATGAATGAGATAGTAAATATGAAAAGTAGGCTATTAAAACCCTGTCCTTTCATGTTTCCTAGAATATTTTACAAAATATTTATAGACAGATAACTAAAAGTATTTCGTCGCTGAAGCCAAAAATGTGTTTTCATGTCCAACTAATTAAATATTACAAAGTGATGAATTAAAATCATTTTGAAAGCCTTTTGATGTGTCTTAATTGTTTCATTGATCCATTTTGATAGAGATAACATGTTGATACAATTGATAACGAACAATATATCTCATTTATACATCATATATATTATTGCTGTTTTATAAAATTAAATATTGTCATTTTAATAAGACCAAACGTTTTAACTGTTGTACATTTGTTGTATGTGTTTTTGGATAGAGAATTTGTTATTGGAATGAAATTTCATAGCATACATACGTTATAAGTAACAAGCAAGAGGTAACGGTCATTAATAGAAAAAAAACTAATAGAAAACGGTAAAATATTACCAGTTCAGTAGTAATTGTTGGGTATTTGGACTGACGTTGCCTTAATTAAATTTGTATACATATTTAGGTAATCAACATACATTAAACGTTCGTTTTAAAAACGTTAATGGATCCCAACAAACATTTACAACTTGACAGCAGTACATGCAGTTCACCATTTAGCTGCCCTGGATATGCCTGAGTATTAAGTTTGACTCTTAAATGTAATTTTAAAAACTAAAGATTGATTGTCAATAATCCATTACCAGTGAAATTACTTTTAAACTTTTATTTATGCTGACACTAAACATATATGTTTAAAGATAATTTAAAATGCTTTGTTTTTTAGAAAGGCGCTGTTCTGAGTTTCCATCTGTGGAGAAGTTGTGAGGTCTTAAATAAAACCCTCGTAATGAGGAGGCGCGATCATGGCGGACGTGCTAAGTGTTCTCCGCCAGTACAACATCCAGAAAAAAGAGATTGTCGCTAAAGGGGAAGAAGTTATTTTTGGGGAATTTTCGTGGCCTAAAAATGTCAAGACGAACTACGTCATATGGGGGTATGTGTGCTCTTATTCGCCTTGTTTTGAAGTGGGTTCCGTTAGCTGCTAAAGTGCTATTGATGTACTCGTGCGGAGAAACTCTGGTTCTCTACCAATGCAAATGAAAGTATATAACGTTCAATAGTCTGGTTAATGTGTTGGAGAAAGAGCTTATTCTAGCTAGTTCGTTATCCCTAGGGCATGTTTAAATGTAGAAAACGTTACAGTTTTGCAGGCATCCTGCGCAACAACTTGTTTTGTTTTAGCGAGATGTTTCCAGTTTTGCTTTTATTGCTGTTTGAGTTAATAATATGCCTTCAAACTCTGTATTTTAAAGGTCTTGAAATCTCTGTCATTGTATTGTGGGTGCTGCAGTTAGTATATATCGTAGTTTCATTGTTGTACATTGAATACGTTAATGATATTTATTTGAAAATCTTTAGATTTCTATTTAAGGCTTGTCATTAACTTATTTTTCCTGCGATAATTCATGGGAAGACCAGGCATGGAGTTATGAAAAAAATTGTTGCGTTAAAGCATGTTTATTAATGTTTTTTTACATGCCCAGCACAATTAAAAAATAATAATAAACTATAAATAACTGTCAGAGTATCATTTATTAGAAGGTGTGAACCTCCCCCAACCAAGCTCACAATAATTATGACATTGTTGCGCATTTAAGTCATTTGTTTACTTTAGAATAAACTGAAATGCACATTTCATGATTTGTGGTCTTTTTTATAAATGTGTTGACCATGCACTGCATTTAGTAACGAAAATGGGCATTTTTCACAAAATGTTTTTATAATTGTTGTTATTGATGAGAAGTAATACATAATGTAGTTTATATAGTTCTGTATCTTAATAAACAAGTTATTGAAGGCTCATATGGGGGGTGGGGGGAATAAATAATGATCCACTCTCTTCGTTCTGATTATTCATTCCTTCAAAACATTTTGTTTTTCCTGTGTTCGTGTAAAATTACCTCTGTGAAACTTAGACTTCATCTTGGTAACAACTTGCTTATTGTTCCTCCCTGTAGTGTAAGTAATTTTGGATAAAAGTCTACTCAAAATGCATAAATGCAATGTAAATCTAAAATAGAGTAATACTTTAGAAACCAGTTATAAATAATGTGAATGTCAAATCAACTTCATCTCGGTTGTTATTTACACGACAGGATGTATTTTTGTTTGTGATGTTAAATGTATTGTGTTTATAAATACAAAATCAAAAAAGGATTTTGCAGCTATGATTTTTGTTTGGTGAATGCTCATGATGTTTATGTCTTAGCAGCCATTTTAAAGCAATCCCTTTATTTCTTTAACTTCACATATTGTTTTAGTAACTTTTATATTTGTGTTACAATTATCTTTGTCCAGATTTGTTGTGTGAACTTAGTTTCGAATGGCAGTCCCACCTTGACTCACCCTTACCTATAACGTAGAGCATTGGTTACTATTGTTTGCTTGAAAGAATTTCAATGTCATGAAAGTTGCCATTCCAGGTGCTTGAATCAGGAACCTTATGTGCTGAGAGCGGTACAAACCCTGACACCCCTAAGCTCAAAATTCCATGTTTATCTTAAAAAAAAAGGCATTACTTGACATATAGTTTGATACACATATACAGCAAGAAAATGTAAATTCATAGCATATCTTTTGAGCTGTACTGCATGTTAAATTCATGTGCTGGCACCTCCACTTGTTTTCAGAACTGGAAAAGAGGGCCAGCCTAAAGAGTACTATACTCTTGACTCCATTCTCTTCCTGCTCAACAATGTCCATCTTCCTCACCCGTCCTACGTGCGGAGAGCTGCGGTAAGTGCAATTAAATGTTTTGCTTTTAAGTTTTGTAGAACTCCAATTTACTCATTAGCCACAGAAATGTCAATGTGGCAATTGTGATTGTATGCTATGTGATCTTAGCTAAACTGCACTTTATTAAGACCTTAACAAGTATTAGGAATCTGAGACACAAAAAAGGAAGCTATCAATAAATTACCTTACAGTTATTGATTTAGACATTGTTTTCATGTTAAATGCCGTTGTTGTTAGTTTGTAATGTATTGTATGATTAATCATCAAAATTCTTGTTTTAGCATCATTTAATGGCTTAAGACATGACGCACACCTCTTTAAGACTATTCTTAAGGCAAATAAACCATACCAGTGGACATTCAGAATGTCCATTATGTTGTAAGCACAACACAAATGCACTTATTGTTTCAGTGTATGTTTCACAATAGACTTCACAAAATGGAAAGTGCAGGCAGCAGGCAAAAGCAGATTGTGCTCAGCTACCTGTCCCTGTGTCCCTTTATTTGAAGTACTCTTGGGGATCGTTACATAAAAAATGTGGTTTTATTGCAATCATTTATAAAATAAACTGTTACAATTTGTGTGTTTTAGGTCAGTAAAAGTCAGTAGCTGCAAATATTTTCCAGGTGAACAAGTCCGTGTTTTCCCTAGGTGCACAGCTTTGGGGTGGAGGCTGTCTGTTATAAAGTCGGCTTCCTAAACAAACAGAGCAAGAGTAAATAAGAGACCACTGTTTCAATAACAGAAGATATTTTAACAAATAAACAAAGCATAAAAATTTATCCCTCACTTAAAACATCTATTTAGTCAAACTTGCTAAAATCTCTCAAAATGTTTCACAATTGACTTTCAATAATTGTCTTTCAATATATAAATCATGGCTTTGTTCTTGGCTTTCTTTCAAGAGAATCTCGGTAAATGATCAGAAGAACATTTTAATCACAGCTGAAGCAAATGCCTTTTAACCCTTCAGAGATAACAGTAGGTTTAAACTAATCCAACATTAGTTATATAAGGAAAGAATAATGGAGGCTTTTCTGACTTTACGGTGATGTACGGAGCTGAATGAGCTATCGAATATTTTAGTAGTCGGGTATTATACTTAATTATATATCTACTACCCGAGTAATCGTATAAAACATGTTTGACATCACGCGCCACTTCCAGATTCTGCCGCTCCACTTGCCCATAGAAAGTCAATGCTAGAACGCGCTGAAACTTTGGTTATCATAACATCAAAAATGCTTTAAATGCGAAAGTCAAGCTGATCAGTATGTGTAAGTTACCCAAAACGTGCCATATTATTAATATTTACACTGCAGACGGAGCATTTAACATTGCTTCTAGCTGCCTGCACTCTTTCCATAGTAGGCACTCGCTATAATGCTAACAAAGTCTTCTAATTCCTTTAAGTTCCTTTTAATGTGAAAAGGAGACTGTAACGAGCACTACTTGCTCTGCATTTTCTGAATTGCGGCGCACCATCATCTCTTTTCAGGATTCAAATGTCTCTGAGGTGTGTTTCAGTGGAGCTTCACAAACATTGGTGGTGTAAAAAAAACGTACACTTAAATAATAAGGTCGCTAAAAGAGTCCAAGTTGAGTAAATCCATGAATGATTACTAAACTGGGATCCAGCGCTTACATTGAGTGAACCTGGTAGAGCTGCTAATGTTTATGTTTGTGACTAACATCACGCAAGGATACAAACAGATCTGAACTAACAGCAATTACTGGACTAACAGACCACGGGATAAAAGCAATTAATAGAGGCTTCGAGGTGGAGGATTTTGCCTCGATCAGTTTTTGTAATCGAGTAACTCGAGAAATCATTTCAGCCCCTCTGTCAATAAATTGGGTTTAAGGAGCACTATTTTGTCTCTGGCTCACATACTTTATACTTTAGTTCTATGAAATGATGAACATTGTTCAGTTAGATGCTTTTTTTTCTTACAGACAGAGAACATTCCTGTTGTAAGACGACCTGACAGAAAAGACTTGCTTTCGTATCTAAATGGAGAAAGCTGTAAGTTTTACTGGTGGAAAATGTTGGTTTTTGACCTCTTATGTTAAACATGGTTACTTTTAAATTTTCAAAGCATCATCGACGAGTATAGACAGAAGTGCACCCATTGAGATTGGTTTACAAAGGCCAACACAAGGTATGTGAACAGTTTGACATTAGTGGGTACGTTTGGGACAGGAGGCTATCGTTTATTTAAATAATTTATTGACAAAAACTGCATTGATTCAACAGTGAAAAGAGCAGCAGATGAAGTTTCATCAGAAGCAAAAAAGCCTCGGATTGAAGTAAGAAACAAGTTTTAGCATAATGGTTTTTGGTGATCTGAATTCAGAGAAATCACCGTTTTATTTTCCCCATAGGATGAAGAGCGTGTACGCTTGGATAAAGAGCGCCTGGCTGCTCGTCTTGAGGGTCATAAGGAAAGCATCGTCCAGACAGACCAGATCAGGTATTGTTTAGTAGTTTATGTTGTATAATGTTTTCTGCATGTTTTAATCTTTTGCTGTAACTGTTCATCCATGTTTTCAAAGGTCTTTGTCTGAGGCCATGTCTGTGGAGAAGATTGCTGCCATCAAGGCTAAAATCATGGCCAAGAAGCGTTCCACGATCAAGACTGACCTGGATGATGACATCACCCAGAAACAGAGAAGCTTTGTCGATGCTGAGGTGGATGTGACGAGAGACATTGTAAGTCGAGAACGAGTTTGGCGGACCAGGACGACTATTTTACAGAGCAGTGGCAAGGTAAGAGGAAACAAAATCTGATGATCTATTAAATGATCGTTAAATTCCGTTTTCTAAAATTGACACGTTCAACACTCAATCTTGCTCACTAGTTCTGAATGTGTTTATTGGGGTTTAAACTAGAGGATGTGACCACCTTTAAAAATATAACTAAGCCCAAAGCTTATATAATTTACTTCTAGTTTGTACATGATTTTGATTGAAAGCCCAAACCCAACCTCAGACGTTATTGAAAAGTGTAAAAGAATGGGCTTGCACACAAGAAACAGAGCTGTGAAAAAGAACAAGCTTGGTTTGAGACAGTAGCGTAGGCTATACGCTTTCAAGTCAGACTTGGGCTGAAACAGTTAATCAAATTACTTTAAGTAAATCAAACAAAGCTTCTTTTAATAAAAATTCTTGATTTGTACAAGGTGCTTTTAGTTCACTGTGTAAATGAAATGAACACGTGGGTAAAATGCAGCAGAGAAAGAGTGCGTGTAAAAAGCAAGCGTGTGAAGACTCTCAGGAACAGTGGCAGAAGTGGGGCATGATTGGGGAGGATCTGCAAACCTGTACACTCCAGCGGTTTGATCTTTAATCAGGCAAACCTTCTTTGGATTTTATATAACCTCTATTTTGGAAATTGTTTGACAATGAAATCACTTTTTACTTGAACTTCTTTGGCTTAAAAAAAATCTTTGTAAAATGTAGCATTTAGGAGCTTTGTGGGTTTATCTTATACAAATCTTCATTTCATTTGGGGTTTTTAAATGTTCTTACAAATAAAAATCAATGTATTCTGATTTTTTTTTCAGAACTTTTCAAAAAATATCTTTGCAATCCTGCAATCGGTGAAGGCGCGGGAGGAAGGTCGAGCCCCAGAACAGAGGCAGACTCAGAACCAAACACAGGTGGTGAGTACCATTGTGTAACTTCAGATTTTTGCAACCCTAAAGGTGATTTTAATGTATTTAAACATTCACTTAAATACCAAACTTTTTAAATATCAAAACTTTATAAAAGTATATGTATAAGCAAAGAGACTTCTAAAAAGGAAATCATTTGCTTTTAGTTGGCTTATCAGTAGCTTTGTGTTTCCATTTTTATTGATCAGAAACAACTTGATGCTTTTTATGCATAACCACTTACTGCTTTCAATATATCAGAAATCATCAACATAAGTCAACAACAATATTTGAGGCATGTTATTATTATTATTATTAATATTAATATTATTCATTGCGAAATAATGGTTTTAATACTCATGTGTCTGTTTATGATTTTCTTGCTGTTGCTGGCAATATGATCATATTCACACTTTCAGATATTAAGTACCATTAAATCTAACCTTTGAACCTTTGTGTAACCTTTTTAAACATTTTGTTAATTCACATTTGTTTGTTTTTATCCCATAGGATCAAGCGATAAGAAATAAACAACCGATCCCAGCTGCGTATAACAGATATGATCAGGAGCGGTTCAAAGGGAAAGAAGGTGAGTTGGGCTACAGTTGCACCACCACACTTGCACTTACTGATTATTTCCACACAAAAAAAACATAATGGAATATGTTGAGAAATTGGTTAAAAATGTTGAATTTAGGTGTTCTTTTCTAAATATTTTGAAGCCAAAATATACATCTAGTTATTTGTTTTAGATAACTTCAACAGACAAGAACATCAGAATGTGCAGCTTCTTCTTAAAAAAATTATTAAATTGCCATGAACTGGTAATATTTATGATTTAGAGGAACTGTTATTGATGGTGTAAAAAAAAAAAAGTTTTTTTTATTTTTAGAAACGGAGGGCTTCAAAATTGACACAATGGGAACCTATCACGGCATGACCCTGAAGTCAGTGACGGTAAGTCAAACGGACTACTGTTTTTCTCTTTAAAGATGTTAAGGGTGAGAGCAATATTCTAGTTTACGTCCATCCATGATCACAACTTTGGTTTTGCAAATCTATTACTAGTCATGTGTTTTAATC
Source organism: Danionella dracula (assembly GCA_900490495.1). NCBI lineage: Eukaryota > Metazoa > Chordata > Actinopteri > Cypriniformes > Danionidae > Danionella > Danionella dracula. The sequence goes on from UELW01000100.1 coordinate 6,312,722, forward strand.
CTGTTATTTTTGTGAGTTTGCAGAGTTAATTATATTTTCGTTGATGATCTGTTTTGAGTGGGTCTTGGATGGACTCCAGTTTGCTCAAAGTTTTAAAGTATTGGTTGTTTAATGAACCTGATGGTGATTCGGTGTGGCTCTACGATAGACCATGGTGCACTTTTCTCAGCGTGAACTGGAGGTTCTTGTGGGGACAAAAAAAGTATGCTAAAGATTAATGAATTTCTTCTATGTGATTCTGTATTAAGAAAGTAATTCAGTTTTTCAATGATTTTCAAAAGGTTTCATAGTTTGTGTAAAATCAAAGTTTGGCTGTTCACAGATATAATGAAAATAAAAAAAAATAAAAAGAACTTTATGAGGGAAGTAAAAAACATTAAATTCAATAACCGATGCACATGTGTATTTGATGGCAAATTAAATAAAAAATTGTGGCTATTGAAAGATATTCTGTATTTCACTAGATATATCATTGAATTTGTATTTTTTTTAAAACATGTATTGCATATTTATGCAAATATGTTAAAAAAATCTAAACAGATTTCAACAGTTTTAGTTTATTTTATTATGACAAATACAAAAAGAAAATTATAAAGCATTACGGTGTATTGGAGTACAGTAACAAAACATCATGATTTCTGGTCTGTACACAATATAATTGTACATTTTATTTCTTTTTAAAAGGACTCTCCATCTCCTGGATAATTTTTTAACAATATCTTAATGTTGTTTATAAATGAATTAGATGTTTACCCATTTAATTCTATTCAATATGTTAATTTAAAAAGCCTGCACATTTTTTTTGCACGCATCTAAAAAGCTGGGAGAACTTTCTCTTCAAGTAAACGTAAATAAATTGTGCCATCCTTTTTACATTTAGGAATGAGAAAAAAAAAAAGTGTAGTTTTTGTTTTCATTTCCATTTCATCTATTGTTCAGGAGAGAGCCTTTGCACTCATTTTTGACCCCAAGAGAATACATGCTGATTGATGAAGCCGCTGCAGTGCAACCACTTCATAGATGTGTAAAGTTTAAATTTACTTCACTGATTGAATGGAGAAGACACTGCTGCTGGTCCGAGAGAAAATACGTTTGTGTCTGGTGAAGGCTGCTCTAGACCGATTGGCTTCAAGTATGTTTTTGTTCTTAATGTACTTGACCAGCTTTTTGTAGGTAAAATATCATTCCACAACTTTAACTTGCTTGAAAAGGGAGTTCTTGGAATTTGAAGAGTGTTCTAGAACAGACGTTTACTTCTTCTTTAGGTATTTGAAGTAACCTGACTTGCAGATTAGCCTTCAAACACTTTCAAAATGTTATGAGCTAAACCACAACGTTGTTATCTGTGCTTGTAAATTGTGTCTGATAGTTCTTGCTTAAAGAGCTTCATGTAATAAATGTTTTTATATGATTTTTCCGGGCTGTTGCCTGACAGGGATTGTGCTTGTTGCTCTGCAAATGCTTCCAGTACTGGATCAACTCGTGGGGGTGAAAGCCATGGGAGGAGATCAGGGTGCTGTATTTACAGCTAGAATAGGGCACTCGCCAGTGATTGAACACAAGCTCGTTTGGTGGGGTTACCGGCTGTATTTTCAATTTAGCCAGGCAAACGCCAACATAAACATCTTCTAAATGCAACCTGGGCACACTCAGTGATGCCACGTATATTCTTTTAGCCATGTCACCCGAAAAGACATATCCAGTCCCCGAACAAAAGCTCGGGTATCGTTTGTCAGGGTACGTTTCTAGCGGCATGTACCATTTACTCTCATTGTGTCTGTTTGGAGCAAAGTCAGTCATGAGATGTCCTGTGAAATACTTCTGTGTTTGTTGTCCTTTGGCCTTGAGGATTTTCTCAATAAGATATTCCGTGTTGATGAACATGTCGCTGTCAGTTTTCATGATGTATGCCGCCTCTGGACAGAACTTTGCGATCCAGTACATTCCCATTAGCGTCTTCAGCGTTAGATTTTTGTAGACATCTCTGTAATCTTGCTGTATGATGTCATGATATTTTTTACTTTCTTCCTGTAATGTCTTCTGCAAATTGCTGTCTTTGCTCTCCTTGTCTTTAACACCTATGAGGAAAAGACGGAGAAAACCCAAGTCCCTAGCTACGCTCTCATTGCCCCATGTTTTTCTGATGGCCTCCCTAGCATCTGTTCTCTTGGGCTCTACTGCAATCAGAAGGACTAGGAAAGGAGCCCGCAACAGACATGCATTTGGCTCATTTAGGATGTAGTCGTATGGCTCTTCTTTTAGAATTTTTGCTGCTCTCGTCTCTCCGCTTGAACTTATGTTGAAGTCTTCGAATTCCTTTTCAAAACTGTCATCCAAAGCTGAGATGATGTTTTCATTGGGTGATTGAGACTCTTCGAGCTGTCTTTGTTTGTTTAGAGGGGGAATGGTGGAGTTGGAGACTGTTTTTAGGCTTTTGAGCTTTTGAGAATACAGTTTATTTTGGTTTGTTTTGTTGGACCACCAAAGACCTTGAAAAACCAGACCTCCTCCAAGCATGAGGATAATTAGCAAAAGACCAGCACTGCAACATCTTTGCCTCCGCTTCCATCGGTTCATCTCTTTCTTGTGCCTCGGAAAGTCCACTTGTGTAAAGCCTGTAAAAGATAAGACTAAATTAAATATGAAAAATTTCCTATACTAACCTAGTTTGCTAGTTTTTATAAAAGCTCTCGTGGATAGGTTGGCCAAGACACAATAAAATTTGTTTTAGAAATAATAATACATTTAAGAGCATTGTCTTAATGCAAAATGTCGCCTCCTCTCCTGTTCCAACTTAAACAAATCACACAAGATTTGAAAACTTTGATTTTATTAGTTATCAAATGGCAGATTTAGCCAGAGCATGGAGGGAGGGACCTGTGATTTCATTGGACTACCTAGTGTCCTTAAAAAAATTCAACCAATGGGCCACAATTAGCGTCTCAGATACCCATGGCCGAAAATGTTTTGTCTGACATCCACACACACAGCAATGATGGCCGCTGACTTCACTTACCACCAAGAGTTTTTCAAGTACCACTTCCTGTTTTACTTCTGTGACTGGATCTAATTTTCACACAGCTTATATATCTGTATTTTATTTTTATTTTATATATCTGTATCTTAAATAATGTAAGTGCATAAATAAATGAAATATTCAAATCCATGTATAAGCATATAAAATGTGGTCAAGGTGCATCTGAACATGTTTATAAGCTGTTTATTTCAGTTTTTTGTTTCTTTTCACAACACGTTTTTGTTGCTTTTAAACTCACCTGTACAATATTTGATCCAAGTGTATCATTTAGAAGCTAGCTAAATCTCTTATTGCACACCATCACATCTTTTTTTGGCAGATCTACAATTTTCTGCTCTAGTTTAAATTCTTAGTAATGCAGACCACTCTGATGGTGAAGATTCAGTTTTTTTTCTGAAAGTGATCACATTGTAAATAGAAGGTTAAGCATTTAAAAAAGCCCAGTCCATTAAATTGCTTTTTTTCTGGTGAGGTTTCCCACCATGGTGAAGCCATGTGCTGTCTTACTGTAAGAGGCTCTGCACAAGAATGTGGGTTAGTTTTGTTCAGGTAAGGGGCATAGACAAGGTTCAATTCCTTCCTTGGCCTTCAAAATGAAGAAGGAAGTAATCTGGGGAGCTTGCAGGGTGCAGCAGAAAGTGGTCTCACTGGTATACTTGACCAAAAGTAAACCTTGGTTAGATAATATTGTTGGTCTGCATTATGTATGTGTGCATGTGAAATCTGTTTATGAACATGGAAAGTTTGAGTGGCCAAGTTGGAATTTCTTTTGACAACACATGCTCTCCAAGAAACAACAAGTTAGTCTCACAAGATGTTTTAACTTGACCAGCTCCTCTGCTCCTGTTACACTGTCCTCCAGCTGTTTCCACAACAGTTCAATGGAGTTCTTCTGACCAGGACTTTTAGAAAATGGAATTGTGTACTTATTTTTTTTTTTTTGTATACCAAAAACAATCCCGATGTGTCCTGGTTTTAAACACTATGGATTCAATACTGGGACACCTACGTTTGCAAAATAAAACTGCTGTGCTAACACATATTTTTTCTTTTTTTGTATGCCAGAGTTTAAGGAAATGCTCATAAATTCTCAGTTTTGTAAAAGGTGAGGTTAGCGTTGCCAGGGTTTGGGAAAACCTGATGGTTAGGGTTCCAAGCAATGCATGCAACAACGTTTTTATGTGTTTTTGATGTATTCATTAATTTAGATTCTTAACTGTCATTAAAAGGTCTTAAAAATCTTTCATTTGACCTTATCAAACCTGCAGAAAACCTATTTATGCTTCAAGTGTAGACTCTTTATATTTTGTATTCATAGCCATTTAATTGAGATGCAATGGATATTAAAAGCTATATGAGGACAAGTGTTGTGTTCTTGAAAAACAAGACTACAGTAGCGCACTTGGGTTTATTTTTAACAACTTCCCTAAATAGGGTTTTGTGCCAGTTGTTACCATAGCAACAGGCAAATAATTAGTTAAAACATTAGCAAAAGCATTTCTGCTCAGCATTTAACAAGTGATTTTCATTTCGACGTACCTTTGACAGAGACTGAAAGACCCCCCTTTTTACTCGTTATTCCATCAGCCCCATAAACAGACAGATGCTTTATCCTCCATCACTATTTTTTGGTTTAGGAAGGTTTGCCTTGGTCTTGTTATTTGCCTCTCATCTTGCTTCGTTTAAGATGAGCCACTCTGCTTGCCGCCAGTTTCTTGTGTTTTTAGCCAGTTGATGATTACGGTCTAGTTCATATTCCTAAGGCAATACGTTCCTCGATCTCGTTGAGAGCCGACTCTGATGTGATGTAGTGAAACGCAGGTGAAATTTTGTCTTCTGCAGCGGTCCAGCTCTGTTCTTGCAGATTTTATTTGTGCTGTGCAGCTGCAGTGCTGTGTGTGGGATTTCTCCTTGTTCTGATGCTTTAGAGAATAGAAGCTGGGGGAAGGGAATCAAACCGTGCGAACATGCCGCTTTGCTGATATCCTCCATCACACTCCCCTTCCTCCACGTGACCTGTTTGCTCAAGCACCCTGCTTTCTTTCTGCTATAGACAAATTCCCACTAGACTAAGATTTTATGGTCTATCATTTTCTGCTGATTCGTCTGAATGGTGAAGACCGGTTCAAACGCATGTCGATTTCATGTGGGTTTTACTTTCTGCCTTATGATTACAATTATTTTTAAGGAAGCAAAGTTTGAACTGCATTTAATAGTGCTGTCATAAATTCTAGTTTGTATTTTCTAATATTTATTTTTAAATGCTCAAGTTTTGTGGTTGTTTTAATATTATAGTATTTTGTAATAATTTTGTATTTATCGATGTTTCTATGTATTTTGTAATTTTGTAACTAATTGTCAAAAGTTGGGCATGAGGGATCAGTGTCACCCTGGAAACACTGTTTGTCTATTTCATCAACAGAAACATTACACACATAAGCAAACAAAATTAATCATGAAAACGCATAACTTAGACCTGAGTTCAATTTTTTACCCAAGGGAAGCGTAACTGAAATTGAACAATATTTTAGTTATTTGTGTAAACTAGCAAATCGACTTAGTCTTTGTAATAGGAAATGGATGTCAGTGTTATTGTTATTTAACTGAAAATCAAATAAAAGTTTTTATAAAACTTTTATTTGATTTTATGAGAAGTTGATGGACATAAAACTGAATGATGTAGACTCCTCTATCCTACAATTGAGAAACTTGCTTTTCTCGAGATGAACAGATAAAATATTTTGACTTATGCAGCTTGTGTTTTTAAAGAATGTTAAAATTATTGAATAAAAGATGAGAATTTAAAAGCATCCCCCAAACAGTCAGAGTTTGTGTTAAATGCGTGGATTGTTCCTGAATGAACACTAGAAAGTAGATTTTCTGTAGGCAAAATGGAGAAAAAGTAAAGTAATTTAAACTTTTTGATGAGGATGGTGATTTGCATGCTCAACTTACCGGCATTTGTCCCTCTTTAGTTGTCCTACTTGTTGCTCCTTCACTGTAAGGAATCTGTATCATGTCTAGGCATTGACTATCATGTTAAACAATCATTAACCAGGAAATTCCAGTCTTGGTCTGAACACACTGTCATAGCACAGTCAATGGTTAGAAAGTTGCCTTCATTTCAATCTCTCTCTCTCTCTCTCTCTTGCTTTCAAAAGGCAGTCATAAATATTTAGTTTAATATTGTTTTCAGCCTTTTAACCTAATTTCTCAGGAACCTCTGTGAGAGCTCAAGAGTAACTTTGGGTGCTAGAAGGAACTGTTTTGAGCTGAGGCTTCATCTGAAGAGAAGCCAAGACAAGTTTTTCACTGTTGAGACTAATATTTTAAGATTCTTTAAGGCTTTAACACAGGACTATGTGAATTAGTAGGAAGCGAAGTGAGAGGGAGTTTAAAAGTACTTTAAGCATGGTTTTCCCAATTCCTTTCACATGCCTCTATACATGAAGGTTTAGGTTTTAATGGTCACATTGGTCCCAAATCCTAAACTGAAAACGTGAGCAATAAAAGGTCCATGTTTGAGAAATCCTTAAAGTGTGCAAAAACAGTCATGGGTTTAGATTTGACCCTTTTGTGTGTCTTTTTCTGCAGGAAGGAGCTTCTGCCAGAAAGGCCCAAACACCAGCGCTACAGCCTGTCCCCAGACCAGGTATGAAAAAACCTTAATGTGAATGTAAATGCTATGCACTTGAACTATGTTTTTAGTTTTATTTGTTACTTTACATCAGGGGTGTTGAACTGAATCTCTGGAGGGCCAATGCCATGCATTGGTTTGATGTGTAAAAAATTTGAAGATAATTAGGAAATGAAACGCGATTGCATCTTTTAGCACTCCATTTGAAATTACTTTCACATTTTTCATTGCACACTTCAGGTTCATTTGTCAAATGTGTCTGTCTGTCAGCTACACATGTGTTCTGTCTCTAACTACACAGAATTCATTTCTAGTTTTGTTTCTGACCACAATCATATCTGTATTTGCTTCCTTCATCAGTCTCTCAAGCAAGACCTCCACCAAACCAAAAGAAAGGTAAGTTTTTGACATGTTTTTATGAGCCTTCGTGATAATGTTATTGTTTTTACTTTGACGGCCTCGAAAGTTTTGACAGCTCATTAAAATCACTCTTTAGCATTTGCATAGTTTTGTTCACTGTGTTTAAATTTTCCACCAGGGTCTAGAACACCCATTATCATCATCCCTGCTGCTACCACGTCTTTAATCACAATGCTCAACGCCAAGGACCTCTTACAGGACCTCAAGTAAGATTTGAGAGCTGCATATGAAATATCATTACCCAATGTTGCTAGTCTTTGATTTGGTGTTTGGTTTCCGGACAAACTTCACTTCTTGAAGCTGGTCATACTGTTGGGTATAAAATAATTATTATACAATGTTGGGTGTAACAGCTGTTTTTTGTTACATAAAAAGTCAGTTTTTGTGGAAATATGGAAATAGTGCCTGTTACTTAAAAAGGAGGCAGTTCAGAAATTAGGATTTTGGGTGAGAAACATTTTGTTTTAGTGGAAAGTGTATCCTTAATGCAATAAGCTATTTTTAGACTACCACTATCTCAGTCAAGATGCCTTAAATGACATTGAGCTCAGTATGGGTCCTTGTAACAGGCTACAGCTGAATTTCATATGGTTTGTGTAGTAATCGTTGTGATGTTACTTTGTAAAGTTGTACCTATAACTATTTTTTATTTATTTATGTATTTATTTATTTTTTACAGGTTTGTGACATCTGATGAGAAGAAGAAGCAGGGCATTCAGAGGGACAATGAGGTTCTTCTGCAGAGACGTAAAGATCAGGTCCAGCCAGGAGGTGCTTCCCTCAGTGTCACAGTTCCCTACAGAGTGATCGACCAGCCACTCAAGCTGGCCCCGCAAGACTGGTGCGACATGCTTTCACACTCTAAAGCTGATTGTGGCCTATATAAGAATCTTGTAGAATCCTTTTTATTGACATTCGAATCTGAAAAAGCTTTAATGCCATGTTTAAACATGAAAGTCGTTCACACAAATGCTTTTTGAAAAATATATTTATTGTCTGTTTGTGAATGCTACATTGTATGTGTATGTCTATGAAAGTTCTAACATCATTTCTTTGTAATGTTATAATATGTTGTCATGGTTTGAAATTAGCTAATGTATACATTATTCCAGAGTCAAGACACCAACTAAATTTGTTCAATGATAACTCAGTGATGAAGGTTTTAGTAACTCATATTGAAAAAATTCAGCGGGACTGAATCTGAAGGGGCATGCAAGGCTTTTGCCACCACTTTCTTGCACTAACTTATACCCTTAAACACGGTATTCTTCTAAAACATGAGTGATGAAAGCTAATATGTTCACAATATCGTTAGCTCCCAGGTTTGTCTCACCATACCATGACCTGTATTATCTTAACGTACCTCTCTTTGTGGTGCCTCACGATGGTGTTTCAGATGATTCACAGATTGATTTATGTTTCGGCTCTTTTACAGAACTGTCAAGAAATTCCTGATATGTAAATCCAAATGTAGTTGTTGCTGACACCTTGTCTGTGAATTTGAGAGAAAACAATTATAGATGATGCATCATGCGCGCTGTCCAACACCGGTTCTAATCTGGGACGTTTTCTTTTTGTGAAGACTCTGTTTCTAAATGCTTTATTTGAAAGCGGGAAAAGTCCACAGTCGGACTCTTAAAGCAATAGCGTCAAGCCTGCGGACTGTCCTTTAGCAGAGGGTCTGTGCACACTAGTTTGTGCGCTGTGATTGCTTTGATCAATATTAGTGTTATAAAAAATACTGACTACTAGCTAAGCTAACCACAACACTGATGCTTACACAGGACATGTTTTATTTCCCTCAACATACATCGTATATATACAGCTCCATACACACGCTGTAGCTGTTGAAGCTCTGTCTTTACTCTGATCACTATTGCAGCATGACTACTAATAATGCTCCCATCCAATTTGCCAAAACACAACTCTGGGGATGATGTGAATAATATTATTTTGTAATCACAGTTTTACTCCATTTTCCAGGCTGTAATATTGGGTGCTTTACTTCAATTGCAGAGCTCGGCTCCATGAAGCCTTCACAGCGGGATCAGCGGGTTTATGTGAATGTGCAGTCTTCACGAAGGGCAATTCATAGACTTTTTTTTTTTTGCATTGTACTCGGTCAAGACCAATGATGAAGTCCGAGTCCAAAGGTGAATGAGGCTAATGAGAGTCGATTCCGAGATCAAAGACCATCTGTGACCGAGACCATTGAAAAATGGAATAGCGTTCTTGATGTGCTTGCGTGTTTATACACAAATAAGAGTGTTTATTGCACTGTCTGTGGTTGTCAGGCGTGTGCTTGCTCTCAGCCGCGACAGACCCCTGATCACAACTTTATCAGCCTTAAAAACTGAAAAATATTATATTTGAAAGTCAAAAGCTCAAGTTCACTGCAGGGCCATTTCATCATTTGTGCTTGAGCCTAGAATATTCTATAATTATTGGGGATCCCACCCCCAGAAAAAAAAACTTGCTATTATATGGTTGTCAAGGTTTGGTTTGGGGGTAAGTTCTTAATTACTTTGAAATATAGATTTTTTTTGTAACCTGAGCCCATCAATTAACGTTGAAAATCTAATCACTAAAATCTGCATCAACTGAAAAATTAGTAATACAATCAGTGCAATTTAGGTGCTGAATTAACACAGTAAACAATTAACATTAGACAGTAATTAATAAGCTTAATTATTAAGTACAAAACTGAAATGTTGAACATTTGTATTTTCATAAAATAAGTCAAGTCTATCCCTGCGCGATACACACCACAACCACGAACGTTACTGGAGGCCGTTTAAAGCATTTCTTCTGGAATGAAGTGATCCAGGGCTTAAAGAAAAAGCCTGCTCTCGCTCATTCTCTCTGAATATGGAAAGGGCTTGCCCTGGCATTTTTCACATTTTCTTCAGGAAATGTACATTCTAGTTGTTAATAATAACCTACAAAAGTTAGTGTTTGATTGACCCAGGTCAACCAGTTTTTTTGGTTCTTGTTTATGTTTTGTTTAAGAAAATGAATTTTTCACTACTTGGTCATTAAAATGACTTAAACTTGATTAGTTTTTATCCAATTATGTTCAAAATGTTATCAAATAACTCAACTGAACGGGTCTCTCTCTCGTTTGATCACAGGGATCGTGTCGTAGCCGTCTTCGTTCAGGGTCCCGCCTGGCAGTTCAAGGGCTGGCCGTGGCTTCTCCCCGATGGATCCCCCGTGGATATTTTCGCCAAAAGTGAGCTTTCTCTGAGGGAAATCCAAGGAAGTTGCCACACGTGAGCATGCTTAATTTACTGTTGGTGTTCATTTAGTTCGCGCATTTCACTTGAAGTATGACGAGGCACGGATGGACCCAAACGTTCAGAAGTGGGACGTGACCGTCCTGGAGCTAAGCCACCACAAACGTCACTTGGATCGGCCCATCTTCCTGCGCTTCTGGGAAACACTGGACAGGTCAGAATCACAGCTCTATTAATCACAATGTCTTTGAGGAAAAGTATGTATATAAGTATAAGGATAAGTAAGATATTCAGAAATTAGAAGTTATAAGAATGTTTAAAGATATTTCACATAGGAAACTTGTAAGTAATTTTTTCTGCTTAAGGATTACTAGTCAGCAACTGCGCAGTCAGTCAGTCCTCCCATGGTCTCAAATCTAATATAGTATTAGAACTGGGTTTGAGAGCTTTTGAGAAATAATGAATTGGTTTGTTTAAAAATTACAAGCTCATCTCAGTTGTGTTCAGTACTTACTTGACGTTCAATAGAATACAATTAAAAAAAGCACAAAGGAAATACAGTGTAGCTTTATCCACTATTTTAAAATCTGGTTTTGTTCTTCGCTACTTTAAAATGCAGCTCTTGTTACTGGCAGAATTGAGGAAAAACCTGAGAGATAAACATGTTAACATCTACATGTCATTTGGGTTATACTATGGACACAGTGAGAAGCATGGTAATTGGTTATTTACAACATACTGTTACACTTTAAAGAGCATGTTGGGACCATTGCATTTAAGAAGAATATTTGCTCTGCAAAGATGGAGATATGCTGTATAAAACAGGATATACCAGGGGCCTTCCTTTTGAAACGGGAAGTAAAAAATTGTCCTATTTTTAAACAAACATTTATTTCTTTCAAATGAATATAACGTTACAACAACACTCTTCACCAAAAAGTGACTATTGTATACATGTTAATATCTCTCAAAAAGTGTCGTCACTTTTAGGATAGACAGGACATTACAGTCGTTGCAAAGACTGTGTAAGAACATAACAGACGTTCACTTACACTTTCAGGTTGGTTCAAACATGTGTTGCTTTAATTATAAAAAAGATTTAATTACACTTGAATGATGACACATTTATTTTATTTCAAACATTGTCTGTATCAAATTTTGATGATCTAAACGTGTCTTGTCTTTTATTGGGCTTTTTCTTTCTGGCCTCTTCTCCTTAGCTTGTGTGATGCTTATATTTGTGGTTGGTGGTAAGAAATGGTATTAATTCAAAAGTGTCATGTTTTTTTATTCATTTTCCTGCTCAGATACATGGTCAAACACAAGTCTCACCTGAGGTTCTGAGGGTGTCCTGATCTTCTCATGGACCCTGTGAAAGCTTCATCTTCTGCTGACCCTTTCAGTGGATTTCCAGACTCTTCCTCCTCAGTAGACGAGCAGCTCGGATGGGTCAGAGGAAATTTGGATGCTTGGGTTGGTCAGCGTCATGTTTTCTCTCCTGTTCTGTGTTTTTCAGTTGTAAAGCAGTTGGTAATCGAGGCAGATTTCAAGTTTTCAGTTATTTTACAAAACATGAGCTGGAATAGAGAACCATTTATAATGGTGATGAATAAAGTGATTGCTGAAAACTTTTGTTATTATAGATTCTATTTGTTTCTCTTTTTTCTGCCTTCTGTTCTCTGAAGTGTAGAGTAGTGTAAAGTCTCTGCACCATTGCTAAAATCAGATTAAAGCGTAGCTGAGCACTATGGTTATCCTCTGTCCTTCAGGCTGCTCACGCTCTCCAGTTTTGTATACTGTAGGTCCACCAGATTTTGTTCCGGTTTCAGCCTGAAACTCAAGTACCTTTTGCATCCAATTCCTTTTCTTTCTTTTTTTGAGAAGAATGCACCGCATCAGATAAAGTCAAGGGTACTTTTTTGTTGGCAAGGCTGTTTTTGTATAAAGCAAATTAAAATAATGTTTGTTTTTAAACATTTCTGTTCAATGTGGATTATTATTCAACAATCTGCTATTAAAAAAGCGTTCCAAAGTGATCGTTTATCTGGATTTTGTTAGAAGAATTTGTAAATTCATTGAGCAAACAGAAATGAAACCCATCACCAGTGCCGAGTAAGCTAAATGTACATTAAGCTAAAAGTTTTCCTTTTAACATAAATGTATTTAGCCAATCAACAACGTTTAGCCTTCAGGTTTTTATCTTAATGAATATACACCAACGCAGTAGCAGCAGGTTAACTTGACAAATAGAGTGCTAAAAAGACCACTAAAATGCTAAATTAACCAATGGTTGTTTCTGTTACATGACGCTGCTCGCATTGATTAGTCGCACAAAAGTCCGATGTGATTGGCTTCTTCCTATTCATGTTGCGCGCAGCATCCAAACACCGTCTATTGAGAATGACATTGCAGTGTTCTTCAGTCTCGTATCGCAACTTTTCAGCTCTCAAAATTAAGAGGTACTTGAATGAGATCTTCATGAAAGGAATCAATAAAAACAAGCAACTAGGAGTATGATTTTTTTCACTTGTTTTGTCAAACTGTCAATCATAGTTTAACCATTTAAGAGATCTTTAAATGGTTCAGAAGCTATTTTGCATGTTTAAGTGGAAAAGAATGCCCAGGTTTTTACTTAACCTCATCCGGCACAGGACTAATTACATTTTCTTTTTTTGCCAAAATTTGTCTGTTCAGTTTTGAGGAGGGTTTTTTTGATTGGCTCATGAAGTCTCAAGACTTGAGGCTAACAGAAAAAGAACATTAAATTCTAAAATCACTGGCAGCAAATGATACAAATTATGAATTGTTAACGCATACCTGCAGTATAGCTGATAAAAATAAAAGATTTTGCTCTGGCGTGAAAGTTTGGTCAATTGTGCTGTGAAAAAAGAATTATATGTTCATTCATGAATAAATGATTTAAAAGGAAACTTGGGACAACTTGACTGAGTTATAGTCCTCTTTTTTTATTTTTTTATTTACTATATCTGTATTTAATTAGGGAGAAATTATCGAAATTGCAAAAAATGGGGATTGGATATCAGAGTTGGCAGCTATTCAAATTCCAATGATCTGAAGTATAAAGACCTGAACAGAACAACCCTAACTTTCGAGAGAAAAACAAACACAATCTTTGCAAAATAATAATAGACCACCCACCCTTACGTTAACCATGTAACACACAAATAAGAAAAAAAACCTGTTGAAACATTAAGGTGACGGTGGTCTGTTGACTGAGGAGTTCTTCATTGGACGAGGTGAGGAATTAAAGAGAGATGAACTCCTCCCATTTTAAAGGTCAGACACCAATCAGATTAGACCCTGACGTCAATACATTTTTCCGCCAAACTCGAGTCAACGTCACCCCTGAACACAAAAAAACGAACACATCCAAAACATTTTAATAAAACAAAAAGTACACTTAAAATTCTTTACAACAAGTTACTGAGTCAATTAGTTGTATGTTCAATGGAGTATTTTAATAGGACTAGACATGAATTAGGCATGCACAAAGTCACCACAACAAACATTTTATGTTGATACAATAATCAGCAGTTTTCATAAGCTTGGGGTCCTCAAATACAGTTTCAAGGAGGTTTGCAGCTATCAAAAACCGTTGTAGAGCAGCTGTTTCTGCTGTTTGTTTTTTCTGACAGAATCATGCTCCTATGCACGCTTATTTCATCACGACATAAAACATGGTTCAGTTTCTCTTGTTTAAATCTAGACTTAATTGTGTAGAAGAGGGCGAGGATAATAAGAGATGTATTGGGGCTAATACTCTATGATACTCTATTATACTGTATGATCTGTGATTCTGTTGATTCCGTCATTGTTCACTCGTGCTCCTCCTGAAGCTGTGTAAGCTCTCATCAGATGAGAGATGATCTTTGCGGATTATGTACCTGAAACGATAACAAACCATTCAAATCTAGTCACGCAACTCAAACATTTTTGTACAGCTGTGTTGTTTTTTCAGTAATGCTTTTTATATGCAGTACAGGAAATTCACTAGTTGTTTTTAAGATGTTATCAGGGCTGGAGGTGTTCGTGTGAGGACAGATTCTGGTAGAGAGTTAACGTTCCAACGTCAACGTGTTTGGTTTTAAATCTCCTGAACATTATTTCAAGTAGACTCAGTTCAATAAAATAGTTTTTAGGAATACACATCGACAAAGTCAATCAAAACAATTATTGTGGAGGTTAATCGGAGTGGATATGTGTGCCATTAATTGTTCATAATTATGTTACGTTTAACTGAAAATGTTGAAGTAGGATCTTGTTGTTAAGGCCGAGCTAATGAAATGATTGCTACAATAAACAAGATTAACTCACACAATGTCGTTCAACTCCAGTTTGGTGTCAGCGGATGGGTTGATTAAGATGAACGAGTGGCTGTTCTGAATATCCGTCAGATTGTCTGAAACAAGATAAAACTCTTGAGTTTAATCAGGAAGATTTAGTCTGGAACCAATTAATCCGCTCAAAGTTAATTCAGGCTTCTTTTAACATTCAAGTTCACTTAAGTCTTAACAAAGAAACTACTTCTGGTATAAATTTGGCTAGTTTAGAAGAGGAGAGTGTTAGGATTTTGCCTCATTTAAAGTCTGTCGAAGTTAAACGCTGTGGAATGTTAACCTCACAGTTGTTTTGAAGTTTTTCAGATCAATTCTTTGTTTCTTCTAAATAATTTTGCTGAGTCAAGTTGCTCACAGATTGGAATCCGGACTAAACAATTATCAGACTAAATGTTTTTCTACTATTTGAAAGTCTGCTGCATTTAGTGTGTTTTCTTACTTTATGGAGTTACTATTCTTTGTAAAGCAATGTGTATTAAAAAGAGCAGTATGCTAGTTCACAGTCAATTTAGAAATTTGCAGTCATTAAACTCCTAGACCAAACAAACTCCAAAATCAATACAAAGCACTTTTGGTCTCGATCAGGAGTCTCAAAGTCACTTTCTGGTGTTTTTTTTCTTCTTTCCTATTCCTTTATGGGTTAATTAGATACTCTAAAACATAAAAAAATTATGTTTGTATATATTTGCTTGTTTTGCTTCTTCCCAATATCAACAAGGCCTCTTTAGATGATTTCAAAAGAAAGTCAAAGGCTCTTAAGTTTACTGTATTTTGTATTTCTATTCCTACCAGCACAAGTACACAATGACGTGAACCTCATCAAGCCTATTGATTGATAAGCAAATGCAAAAAAAACTTATTAATGGACATTTTTTTAAAATGATTTTATTGCAAATTAAAACAAATGTTAGTGTCAATGTTAGTTGTTTCCTGAGGTCAATATGACTTGAGGTATGTTTTTGATGAGGGAAAAATAATAAAACATGTAAGAAATGTCTGAAAAGTCGAGCTTAGATCATATGGCACCTAAAGATAAGACAAATATTTCCTAAAAAGATTGGATCATCTTTTGTGTCTCTCTGGCTTTATGCAATTCACTTTTAAAGCTTGCTTTAAAGAGATGGCTTTTAGAGTTCTGAAGTTCATCTCTTTTATAATAAATTGCACTTGTAAGCAAAAAAAATCTTCTTAAAGAGGACCATCTCACCGATGCCCCGTGTGGAGAGGCCCAGATTCCCCATTCGTTTCTTCACCAGCTGAATTAACTCCTGCCTCTCAGAGCAGGAGAGCAGGATCCCCCTCTGGTGACCCGTCTGCTCCGCCTCCCGGTCGGCGCACCACGGCCCCAGCAGTCCAGACGCCCACTGCATGCTCCTCCGGCGCAGTGAAGTATGCTGGGAGTGGGAGTCTGGTGTTTCACACCGAAGAGCTGGCTGCTTCTCGGGTAGATCCTTCTCCTCCTCAAAAACTGATGCACCCTCCGACAAGTCTCTCAGTGATTGAGGAGTCTTCCATAGAAAGAGAAAAATATACAAAAAAAGTCAATGGTTACAGAAACTAAAACATTCCTAGTTGCTCTGTGTGTTTGTCATTATTTGCTAATTGATTTAGGGTGTGGTCAAACTTTCCTAACATTTCTTTTTGCATTTCTTTTTCTTTATTTGCCACGCACCTGTGTCCGCTGCTTAGTTTTAAAAGCTGTGGCTCTTTATTCAATCCATTATTGAGTGATACATGTACGCTTCTGAGGGTGTGCTAACAAGTATCTCTGGTTACTAAATGAAGACAGTCTCCAGGTAAATCAGAAAAGCTTGTGTTGTGTTTAGGTCTTAGGTGCACTGTACATTGGTAAATCATTTTATATACACACTAGAGAGGACAAGCTACGCCCATTTTGTATATTTTATGTGTAGTAGAAAGGAAGTAAGAAAGAGTGTTGTGCACGCTCTGGCACAGAGTTGTTGTCTTTTATTCCAGGTAAGAGGTTGAGCCATTAAAAAAAGAAATTTATTTTATTCATTTATTGGTTTCTAGATAGGCATTTTGTTGAGTTGTTAAGTTTACTATTGATTAAAACCACTATTTATTTTGATTCATTTCACCAGTTACTCAGTCTCAATGTGAGATCCCCGAGCCAGTTTTTCCATCCATCCTTTGAATTATTTTAAACCCATTGTTAAATATTAGTTTTTAAGTTATTCTTTTTAACTCTGCTCTGCCCTTTATAAAATAAAGTCTATTATTATCATTCATATTCCCAAAATACAAGGATGCTAGTAATATTTAAATTTAGAGAGACGTTCGCAATTAGATAAATGAATAATCCGTTAGATTTATATACCTCTTTTCTAGACAATCAAAGCGATGTAAATCTGTCTCTGAGGTCACCTGAATGATTTGATGGCTGCCCAGCTATTGGTGAGCAGGAGACATGGAGAGCCAATCAGAGAGTCCGATCAGAATACAGGGATTATTGGAAGTGGGCAAACTTAACCAGGAAGGCCAAGGTTACTACTTCCTAGAATTTTAAAGACCATACAAAGTCAGCACCTTGTTTAAATGTCTCATCCTAAGGAAGATACTCCTTTACAGTAAAGTATCCCAGACCCACAGAGACCATAGGATGAGCACCCTCTGCTGGCCTCACTTGCCACAGCAACCTGGTTTTCCCTTGAGGTACTTCACTTCAGAGAGGTAAGTTACAGGTTAATATGGTCAGGCCATACAACTACAATATCTTTTCTTCAAGGATTATAACACTGATATAAATTATTTCTTCAGCTAGTACGTTTGCTTCTTGGAAATAACTCATTTCCATGTCATGATTAAGTGGAAGAAAAAGAAACCTCAGGAGGTTGAGTGGTCTGAGACTCTGTCCTGTAGATGCCGATAGGAATGTCTCCTACTGTTGAGGCCAGCACCTCATACAACCTGCCGTACGTCTGAATGCACAGATCTTCCTCTGCAATCCTCATCTGAAAGAAGTCAGAATAAAAATAAGGCCCATTTAAGTGAGGAGTTAGCCAGTGCTCCCAGACATCCTTACAGCACAGAGGAAGCCAGACTTCGGTGTTGATTCCAGTCCGAGCAGCAGTCTTGTGATTGTTATCATGTAATCCTTCACAAAACACTACGACAGAAAAAAAAAAACTGTTTTAGATTTATCAGCTATCGTCTTAGCACAGCTATAAATTTCTCAATCTCTAGCAACCCTAAACAATAACAAAAAACATATCTAATGAGAATTATATGGAAATCAGAAAAACAAGACATGTGAAATATAATTTAAGTGAAATTAATACTTTTTAAGGCCTAAAATGTGATCTTTACAGTTTTTTTTTTATTTTTAAGACTTTCTAAGACTGCGGGAACCTTGTCTTATTTATATATGTATACATATATACATATATATTTTTTTTATTATTATTTTTTTTCTACAAGGTCACCCTTAAAAAAGATATCTCAATCTCAAAAGTGTTTCATCTAATTAAATAAAGGTTATTGACTGAATGAATGAATGAATTTTTTTTAACGCACAGGTTGAGTTAATTAGTTCACATAGAGGTCATCTTTGTTCCGAAAAATAATTTTTTGAGGAAAGGAATTAGCACAAAAAAAAAAACAGTAGATTTGTATTGTTAGTAGAATTAAATAGAAAATATACACACTTCTTCAAGTTTGAATGGCTAATAACATAATAACAAACAAAACAGTTTATTTATATAAATGAACAAAAATTTGATTTCATTTGGATTGACAAGGAGCTAAAAACAATCACAATATACAATTCTGTGGTAACCAAACATTTGTTTTCAATATTCTCAGAGGCAGAATAACAACACTTTTTTACTTTTAAAACAAAAATATTGGCCACTGCTGATTGCATTTTTAACTGACCAAATCATACATGATAGTAAACAAGTACACTAGAAAATGTAAAGAAGAAACTTTTCTGCAGTCTGTCTGGTTTGTTGCCATCTTGTGGGCATTTAAGGGTTTCATTTCACAAGTTCCCTCCTCAATATACATTAGAATCTTTTAATTGCCTATTTCCACATGCAATTGAGAAACGTGTTAGGCAAGCTGTTCTGGACCAGGAGGCAACTGGACTGTAACATTCCCAGAAGAGATAGCTGAAGAGGGGTGTGGCGAGGT
The DNA here is from genome assembly GCA_900490495.1 of Danionella dracula. Taxonomy (NCBI): domain Eukaryota; kingdom Metazoa; phylum Chordata; class Actinopteri; order Cypriniformes; family Danionidae; genus Danionella; species Danionella dracula. The sequence continues at coordinate 6,331,565 of UELW01000100.1, forward strand.
AGCTTGAATAAATGATTATAATGATCTGGTTGGATTTCTGCTAATACACTTGACTACTTACGAACTGAAGAGGAGAAACCTAACTTGTGGCCAATTATGATACCACTCGTCATAAGGCGTTTGACTGACATGACAAACAACCAGTCCTATGTTGCAGGGTGCAGAAATGTTACCTGTAATGTAATCTGATCAACATGCAACAAGCTAGTTATATAAAAAGTCACAGAAGATGAGATACTAGACCAAAACAGCAATGGCACATAAGTCCCTGTTCCCATCTGTACCTAAACACAGAGTAAACCGGTGGGAATTGATAGAATCTGAGGCTGAAACTAGATATTCAATACCCCTCCATATTGTTTCCAAGCGCTCTCTATTTCTGGATATCCAGATGAGTTTAAGCAATTGTAGGAATACAAATTTCAGAACTATGATTTTCCAACATAACTCTTTTATATCGCAATCACTTTTTAGCACTATTGTATCATTTATGTCTGTGACCTTATTTAGATTGCTCAGGAATTGTTTATAATGATTAATGGGGAACAAACCTACGCCCCCCACTGAGACTCATGCTACTTAAGGTCTGGGAACAACTTGATAAGTACCTTCTCGTACTATGTAAGGCTGACCTTTTGTTGGCTTCATGAATATCTGTGGCTGGGCTTCTCCTTGGGGGTGCATCCTAATAGTGTTAAAACCCAATGTAACACATTGCCTAGTTAGATTTTTGGAAGACTGCAGCGCTCAACATTAAAGCTTGTGATACCCCAAAAATCTCCTGGTCTTATATTTGTGAGTTTCCTACACAATCAAACCACAACTTCTTGAAGTGTTTCCAACTTTCTGCACCTAGCTCATCAGATGTTTAGCTAGTGTTCCGACTATTATAAGACTAAACCCATCCCAAACTTATGTTAACGCATTAATTAACATAACTAAATACAGACTTCGGTCTGAAAGATGGCATGTTAAGTGTGTCGAGTAGTGTTACCTGGTAGAGGAGAGTATCGAGCATACCAACGCTGAAAACCCTACCAGCAGCAAACGGAAGGTGGAAGATGAAGGAGAGATTTGAGCCTTTTTCTCTCTCTTTCTGTGCAGTGAAGACAAGACAAGTGTTTTAGGAACTCATTTAGTGAGTGTGGCAAAAAGGCATGCTGTGAACTTGCTCACCATGGCCAGTTTGGAGAATGCCAGAGAGTGGCAGTCCTTAGCATTGAACTGCATGAATCTCATGTTTGCTGGATGAGTTAATTCAGTGATGATGTTCAGATCTGAGAACAGCCTACAAAGAGAAATGGTTAGTTTGTGTGACTGGAATATGATCTAAAGTGAACTCGGTCTTTGTCAAAACAAATCTCAGTCTGGAGTCCACAAAATACGCCAATGTTTTACTTCTTCACCTTGCTACTTAGTTCCTTACCATTTAAAACAATACAGGTATTGAGTGTGTAAACACTTGTTGGTAAAAATAAATACCTGAAACACCTCAAATGCAAATATGATACTATTGACCACTTTACATACTGTGCCAAAAGCCAATGGGAGTGAGTGGATGGCGACACTGCTTTTCTTAGGTGGAGAAGCAATTTTGATAGGTTGAGCCTGAAAACAGCAAGAAATTTATGGCCCCAGAGCTCCGATCGAGGCTCAGGAGAAACTAGTCAGTTGTTTCATGAGGTTGAGTGTGATTACAGACAGCCACTCAGAAAGGTAGAGGGGGGCAAGATTGTTCAAAGACAACATGTCCCAGCAGCCTTTGCAATGCGGTCAGGACAGGGGTAATGTGTTCACTCCTCCCGTTTCTAGTAAGAGCACAGTTTTTCATTAACCTCACAGGCTTACTCACACTGCACAAAGAGGTAGCACAGATTGAGGGTGTTATTTTTATTAATAAACTATTGAATCTCACAAAAATGCAATGATTCACAAGAGCGGAATGGGTTTATGGGCATTAGTGCATATGCTTTGAGTAGGACGGATTCACGGGGAGAAGTAAATCTTAAAAGCACTGGGTCTGCCTGTTTAAGACACTTTTATTAAGTTTGATCGACCTGAGGGTAGTGCTTTTTTGCTAAGTTGAATGATCAGATACTGATCCTTTAAGTTATATGATATAAAACAGTGAGTATTTGATAACCATTAGTGTGAAAACATTTATGGAAATTGTGGTGTTGGCTCAATAAAAGACAGCCTGCTGGATAAATGTCATTTGCTAAATGTTTCAAATTTCAGGCTTATCCTCTTGGAGCTGTGTGGTTGTGTTTGAATTTGAAGAGAGAAGGTAAAGCAAAACCTCTGTTTTTCTTGAGGTAACATTAAGTATTTTTAGAACCTAACACATTGACGATATTTACTGTCCAGCTCATTTTTTTCTTTTAGCATCAGAGGAAAAAGTTTTGAATGATTATACACCCGTTCTGACCTGAATAGGGTTTGAACATTGACAATGGTTTTGGCATCAGCCATGTAGTCTTCCTCAGCAGTCATTGTGCTTTCTTTATCCACCACCACCATACTGCCAGCAAATGAGACACCACAGCGCAACAGGTCATCCAGGCTGGAGAGAAAGGCAGAGAGAGCTGGAAATACTGTAACTGATAATGCAGAATATATCTCAAAATCCTGGTGTTTCTTTTAATCCCTCATGGTTCATATTTCTGTTCTGCTAAAGGACTCATAGTGCGTTAATGGTCAATTTCATAAGACTTTATCCTAATTCATACTTTTCTCTAAACAAACACATACAACTATTCTTTCTGAGAGAATCCGTCACTGGTTTAGTTTTATTGTTGCACTTTTCTCTTGTCTAGTTCCTTTCAGTTATTTGTGGATAACTAAAATAAATGGTACAAAAATATTTAGTTGTTGAGCTAAATTTGAGTGGCAAGCAGTGCTCTTCTATCCTTTCAGAAAGCAAACTGAATAATACATTAGGGTAAGATAAAGACATGTTATTAATTCCAATATCTTAATAAAAAATCTTACCTGTCGATTGATCCAACAAAATAGTAGATCATAGGAAACCAACAAATAATCTCAAGAAATTCCCCATCAGGCCTGGCAAACCAAACAAACAAGATTCAAGCATCCGTTTCAAAGAAAAGGAATATGACAGACTTCATTTGGAATTGACTAAATAGTTCACAGAAATTGTGAAAATGTTTGACAGGTTACTTATGCTCCAAGAGCAGCACGATAGGCGAGAGTTCAGTCTGAGGTCGGTAAGATGCTCGTAATGGGAGGATAAAGTTGTACAGGCTGTTTCCTGCAGTTTCCACAGAAACAATGATCAATTTATTCTTCAAACTGTATGCTTTGACGTCTTCAAGGTCTTTGTGCTCACAGGTCTTGGACAAAAACTGGTGAGAAAATAAGACACATCAACACAATGCCAACTTGACTGACTCTTAGTTTTGGAAATGTGTGTTGGTGAAGTGAACTTTGCTATTGTTTCCAATCTTCAGTCACAAGAATTGTTAGAAATGTTCTCCATTGCACCTTTTCCACCAACCTCTTTTGTAACCGCACAGCTCCACTTGGCAGGGTTTTGGGAGCTTTTCCACAGCGACCAGTATCAGCTCACTTCATAGAATCTCATCTTAACAGTTTCATAAAAAAGAGTCAAGCCTTAATGTTTTCTGATCGGTGTGACACAACATTTTGTTGATTGCTGATTGGTCAACTGCTGACCTCACTCAACAGGCAGAAAAAACCTTGTTAGGAGGTTATTTCATCCATCCATCATCAGCCATCTTTTAAATAAATCTTTTCGTTTATTTGTTAAAAGCCACGCATAATAGAAATGATCATTCATTCGATGAACTACATTGTTTGATGTTGTGTGTGATTAGTTTTTTGCATTTCTGTAGTATTTACTATTCACCAAGCAAATGGGATTATTCTTTTGTACTGGATGCATCCAACAAGCCCATTCAGAGCTGATACTGCAAGATCATGGGAGACAATGGCAAACCATGGTGAGTTGAGTAAAGCCATACCAAGCCAAGTCATGCCGCTACAAACATTTGGTGGAATGTTCTTTTTCTGCTCTTTTTCAGGCGTTTGAACAGAAAAGGGGTTGTGAGTGGACAACCAGACAATAAGCATATGGATTTAAATCCTTACTTTAACACACACGTATCTTTATTATTTAAACAGCAACGTACATTACTCTAATCTGCCCAGTCCCTTTCCATAGAATACTTCACGTATGCTCTGAACTTTCAAATGAATACCAACAAAGTAAAGTTTGTTATCAGTGCCTGAGGACAATTAAAAAAATGGTTTTGAACCAAAATATTTTTGATGAGCTACAAGGGTCTTGTTTTATAATAACATAGACAATGAAAATAGAACCTAATCTTCCAATTAATTTCATCTTATTCTGATGCTTGCAAATAAGTGTGAATATTTTTGTGTACAAGGAGCATATGTTTGGCCTTATAGACACTGTGCAGACACAGTGTATGAAACTAATGCATGTGGTGTGGTGTAATATGTTATGTATCATGTTTATATTTCATGGAAATAGATAAAATTTTTATTGCATGTTATTTGTGTAATACAATTGTGTAATAGCACGCTAGTGAGAGATTATCTGTTACCTTTTCAAGCTGCATACAGCATGTTGGTCTTTTTGCTTTTCGTAAGTGGCAGTGTATTGTTGAGCTGCCAATGTAAGGTAAATTTGGGGGATATCCAATAGTATAACTGCAATGAAAGAGTTATGATGTCTGAAAATCTTATAAACAATACACAATGTTGTTGACATCGAACATGTAATTTTAAGAGAAGGGGTGCTATCTGTACTAGAAAGCAGAATTTACCCCTCTCTGAATTGATCTCCACGATCAGTCTGACAGGAAGGGGAATCTGGAAGCTGAAGAACTGGAATCATGTCTGGTTTACTGCTCTCAGTCGATGGAAGAACTGTTTCTTGAACAAACATTTTTGCTTTGGGAAACAAAAAAAGTTTTTTCACACATATTGTCTTGATTGCTTTATTTTAGCACCAATATATTGACCATTTCTACCACAAGATAGAAAAGAGGAAGCTGAAAACAGAATTGTATCAATATTAGGTAAAACACAGAGGCAAGGAATGATTGCCCAAGATACAGATGACAGGGTTACAAATGAGAAATATCAGGATGTGTCATAATAGAGCAATGTGGTCTAATAAAACATTAGTAAAATTCGAAGACTGGCACCAGTCGTGTGATTTTTGTTGGGGTACATGACTGGTGGTACTGTGTGTGAAATTAAAATGAACAAATAATACACTATATTATTCTTTGATTTGAGCATCACCTGTCTCTCCTGTGCTTGTAACCGCACTGGTCACTAGTGCTTGGTCATTGTTTCTGCTTTTACGGACTCCCTGCTTAACGTAGGTGTTTTCCTCCTTGGTGAGGCTAATGTAGAAGCACATGTCCATGGCTCTCATCATGTGCTGGGGGCCAGGATTCAGCAGAATGCTCTTTGTGTTCTCGGGACATACTCCAATGAGACAGATGCCATAACTGCAGAGAATTTTAGGGCTACTTAAAAGCAGATCTTTTCCCCCCACCAATTCTAAAAATAAAATAATAAATCAGTGGCATTTAAAACAATTCTAAAACACGAACACTCACTTTTCGTATGCTTTAAAAGAGGCATCAGCAAAACTTCTCCCTTCCAATTCTGAAAAGAATATGCTTTCTTTCAAAACAATGCTGTAGACTTCATTTCCGGAGCATTTCCCATAAATTCTGTGCCAGTCTTCAGAGGAGTGCTGACCCTCTCTGAAGAGATATTTAAACATTAAGGAAGATTCATTCACATTTCAGCAAACTATTTACATATTCATTAAAGTTCAAATATACATGCAGATGGTATTCTTTGGTGTCTGAACATTGTTTGTTTTAACATTCCAACATTGATTCCATCTTCCCTTTCTATTTAAACCACTAATTACATTTTTAATGCAGTGTTTCAAAGGAAAGCTCAACTTCCATATAAAGCTAATTCTCAAACTCACCCTGATAAACTCTCTGTGTTACCATTTTGAAATCTTTTCAGCCGTCCTCTGGTTCTCTATAGCTTAGCTTACCGTAGATCATTGAATCATTGATGAGACCAGTGGCATTTTCATACCAGTAGCAGAATGACTGAACTATTGGTACTATAATTGGTACTATAATAGATCGATGGAAACTGTTGATAATGTCCAGGTCAAAACTGCTCTCAAAAGAAAACAGGCTTACTTTTACATGTTAATGTAAATCATTATTCAGTGATTTATGCTAAGCTAGTCTAAATGTGTTAGCGCCAAATCAAGAAAATGGCTGACTGGATTACAAAACTTTTAAAAAGTGAAAGTTGGGACATCAGACTAATCTTTAAAACAAACCCAGTTAACATGCAACCTATAAAACAAATTAAGAAGCTCATATAGAGACCTGGTTCCAACAAATCCTGAACACTGTCAACCATTTCACACACCCCAAACAAACAGAATCTACAGTGTAATGTAAGTGTTACTGATACTCCATGGATGTTATTCTTTAATATTACACATTCACATTCAGAACATGTAAATATATTAGATTAAAATAATAGTTTAAAGCTTATCATTGTGAACTCACAGTCCTTGAGAGGTGTGGACCAGCAGCGTGATGAAAGTGGACGTGGCAGGACAGATGCAGTTCATTGCCAGCATTGCATATTTAAACTCCTCCTCACAAACAACATGATCTTAAAGGAAAAAGGACAAATGCTTAGGAATTTCATCTTTTCAAATATGTATTTGATTTTTCTTTTTAATAATTTAGATGTTCTGTACTGAAATTCCCTGCGAAATACATGATGTAATCGTACCAGCAAATTTCACATGAAATTTATTTTCTGGTTTGAGTATCTGAACAAAAAGTACACAGCTTGGAGCAAAATCTTTCACTGCCCAGGCTCGCAGGATAGTCTGGTAATCCTGAAAAAAAGAAAGAGTTCAAGCTTGAACTGGAATATTAGAGATCAACAACGTACAATAATAATCCAATGAAACAGTAGTTTTGGCTTACCTAGATGTAGCCATCATGACGCAAAAAAACCTCTCCTATATAAACCCTCATTGTAATAAAACTTGTTTTTCTCTCAGATATATTTCCTTCTTTTGAACCAGAGGTTTAAAGTGTTGAAGATCAAACTTCCCAAAATAATAATTGACGTTTGAAAAAGAGATAATGTAAACAATACATACAGCTGCATTGCGGTCAGCCTCACAACGACAGGTCAGGATGAAACAAGCTTCTGCAAAATCCAGTCTGTGGAGAACATGTTTTATGAGAAAAGCGATTTTGAACAGTTTTTTATCCAGTTTTATGTTCATGCATCTTCTAACAATACAAATATAAAACATGTTCACTATATTTAAGGCCCACTAGGGGCAGGACTACACCGTATGAATGTTGTGGCAGTCAGAGAGTGAATGTGCTTTGGTCAAGGCTATTTTCATTTATTTGGCTTTCTTGTGAACATGTTAACTGCTAATGAGCAATGATAGCAGCTTTAAGATTAGCTGCTTTAGCCCACAATCAAAACTATTTTGATACATTGATACAATACAAAAATATTTCAACATTCAATGCTTTCATGTTTGTTAATGTTTTAGTAAAGAAAATAGTTTTATTTATATCAGGGTTTTTTGTCCATTCTTAGATTAAGAGTGTGTCTTGTTCTTTCTTATACACAGCATCAGTTGGAGAGAAGAGGTCTCTCTTCTGAACTCACTTCGCTCTGACCAAATCTTGGTCTTTGAGGGCAGAGCCTTGCAGATATATAACCCTGTGGGCCCACATTGGTATCCGCAGCACCCGTCTCACTGCTGCATCCAGTTCTGTTGGGCAAAGTATGATGACGTAGTGTTCCTGAAAGAAAAAAAAAACATTTTGTTATTTCTTCAAAGAATTTTGATAAATTCTGCAGAAGGGTTTTAAATGTATGGGAGAACAAAACATGTAATTTCGATAATTCAAGATTGGCTAGAAGAAGATAATCAACTGATTCTTCTGATTTCTGATTTCTTCTGATTCTGATTTCAGCTCTTAAGCCACACTGAAATCAGTTATTATCAGTCACCTGTGATATTGGACTTTTCAGCTGGTTCAAGTGTGTAACTTAAGACCTAATTTGTTGGTTAAAGTGTATTTCAGTACTCTAAGAAATTCAAACAATGTGAAAACTCAATGTTAAGGCAGAACATAACCCCCCCCCCTTCAAAAAAACTTTACACGTATTTGTCAACAACAATTTCAACAAAAATTTGATGCCTTCAAAACTAAATTATTTTGCAGTATGTTGGCTTGAATGATTTTTGTCCACATTTTTAAAGAATTCAATAACATTGTGACAGCTGGGAGAACAAGCAAAGCGAACTAACAAGATTAGAAACTTGAGTCTACATTAAACATTTAGACATGATTTATCTATTATTATTTAAAGTTACTTTGTCCAATTTCATTCAAAACACAATGAGGGATAAGATAAGTATTTGATGTTTCTTTGGCCATGTGTTTTGAGTTATTTGAGAATATCCCAGCCAGACCATCATCCCTTTGATTCCTGAACCCCTTGGTAAAAAAAGCATAACGCTTCATCCACCATGTTTAACAGTAAGAGGTGGGACATCTGTGTTCATTACTCCTCCTCATAGCTAGCTGAGTTTATACCAAACAGTGTGGTTTTGGTTGCTCTTGGTGCTATCTTGAGCAGACTTTTAGAGCAAGGCAAGAGTTCCTTCAAACAGTGTTGTGTATTACCAGGTAACTATAGTTACAATCACCTTGCACCTGTATAGGTTGGAGTTGTTTAGAATTTGTTGTCATGACCAATGGGCATTTACACATAAGCTATCGCTTCGTGTTTACCTTGGTGTAGATTTTGAAACCTGATTGGTTTCATTATATTTGTAAATACTTTCTGACTTGGGTCATTGTGTACCTTTTTCTCAAATGCAGTTTTTTTTCTGCCTCTTACAATTGAAATAAACCTACTATTAATTGCATTGCATTTATTTTCTTTGTGGAAAAATGGTCAAACTCCCCAAGAGGTCAAATACTTCTTTCCCTGGCTGAGTGAACCTGTCTCCAAGATCAAAATATCTGTTGTGAAGTATGACGAAGTTTGTAGTTCTCATTTTTTAGAGTGTACTGAACAGCTCTCAACAAGTCAGTCCTGTAAACATTATGATGTCTAAATCATTCTATTCTTATTGCTTTGTTTTGTGTGACAAAGTTGTACCTGAAGTTTAGGATGGGCATAAAACTCGTTCAGAAAGTCCATCAGCAGATCAACTTTGACCGAGCTGACACAAAGCACCACATGTCTCTCAGTTTCCGCTCTCTGTCTGCTGTAATCACCTCCAGACTTCTGCCGCTCCATCCACAGACAGGCCAGATCCTCAAACTAGTGCGTCACACCACAAGAAAACATTCATTTCAGTACCAACAGCAATTCCTAAACTCTAAAGCTTCTAAAGCAATCATGAAAAATCAAAGAGAACCATGAAACATTTGTTATTTCACCATACCTTTTAAGATTGTATAAAAACTAATTCTATTGCAATAAAAATTGAATTTAAAACATCTATTATGTAAACTACAATTCATGCGATTTCTTATACACCGCATTCGTCACCTTGATTATTTTCGCTGCAATCACTGCTTGAAAGCTTAAGATATGTCTGTTCTAGCAAGGTTTGAAGAAAGCTCTGCAGGGTTTTGGCCTTTGTAGGGTTCATTTAATTATCCTATTATAATTTCATCTATTCATTACATTGTAGATATTTTCAATTGATTTAATACATTTTACATGAGTAATTAAACTGTATGAATTAAAAATTGTGATAAGGGTGTCCATTGTTGATCTCTTTCTTCCAAGATGAACCAGCAAGGTATGTTAGAATACAGGTTTTTGAAATCAGTATTTTTCCATTGTTCAGAGAACAAAGGATATCCTCCATTTCAAGAACATGATTAAATATGTAATCAATTTGGATTGGCCACCGCAGTGCCTCATGGGAAACATCATGAGACTGGAATGTATAAATACTACATCACATTGCTATAACTCTTTCCCTATTCATCCCAAATCCCCCAAGAGGAACTACGGGGATGTCTTAAAGATCCACAATTCAGTAAAATGCAGTAAAATGTATTATTCACAAATGTTTACGTAAATAACAATTGAATTGGAAGCCCTTGTCTGTCATTTGCTTGCTTCTAATCAAACTTGCTGTTCACAGACCTTCACTAGTTTGATATCCATGTTCTACTGCAAACCAACAATAGCCCAAAATTATTTTTCTCAGAAGGCAGAGTCAGACCATGATTTCAAATGGTTTGTTATGAAATATCTGTTTCATCATCTAATTCTCAAAAATAAAAATGAAGACAAATTTGATCTAAATATAATGTAGCAACTAGACAAATAAAAGGACAATGCTAGGATTAATACCTTTAAATGATGATCAAAAGGACAGACTTACTATACCTGGATAGGCAACACCATCAAAGCAACAAATATCATAATAACCACCAGTAGCTTGGAAGGCCAGATATCTGGAACAACATCTCCAAACCCCACAGTAGAAAAAGTCACAACGCAGAAGTAAAAAGAGTCAAAAACTGTGAGTTTTTCTCCAGCTCGCTGCAAGTGCTCCACACCACAAATGCTGGAAACATAAAAGAAATCTTAAAGAAGTTGATGTAAAGGGTGCAAATCAGTATTGTTTTGTTCCATCCGTAAATTAATAATCTAAATTTGCATTTGAACAGAAGCACTGCAACATTTTGCTGAAGGGCCAAAGAGATAGAAAAATCCATTTTGATAGAACGTCGGAGACTTAAAATTAAGATATGGGGAAATGGCTGAAAACCTTCAATAAATCTCCAAATGACACGCAGTTAGGAGCAAACAGCTTGTGAAAGATCCCTCTGAAAGCTTTGGGATTCACTTATGAGTACTCTAATGGTGTCGCATAGTGCTGTGTGTGGTTTCTAATGGTGAATGCCTACCCACAAAGCAATCAGTACATGGGTGTCGCTTTGTTATTGTACCGATAACAAAAGAAAGTGAATTTCAGTGGCCAGCTGAAGATTGTGGGAGTCTCCCATTACTTTACATTGAAAGGGCTTAATTGTGTTTACGTTTACGGACTACAAATTGTAGATTTTGTAGACATACATATATTAGTTGCAATGTGTCCAGATTGTGAATGTTCTGTTAACATTCTGTTCCATTAAAATATTTGACAACAAAAATATGAACCCACTTTAATATTGATTTTGAACGTTTACAATGCTAAGTATTAGGTCATCAAGTATTACATCATGTTTTGTGGAGGAGTCAAAATTCTTATTTCAGTTATTTAACTTCACGGTACATAAATATTTGAACAAAAGTCTGTGGTAAAAAAAAGTTATTTACCTTAATTTATTAAATATTTAATATTAATTATTTAACTATATATTTTGTACAAACTAAAGCAAAATATACAGAGTAATATATATATATATATATATATATATATATATATATATATATATATATATATATATATATATATATATATATAAATTTTTGGGAATTTGTTTATATTGTGTATAACAACAAATATATACTCTATTATCTACACATTCTATATGTATGTATCATATTCTATAATAGAAAGTATAATATAGTTTTATAACTAATAGATTTATAACAAGATATTTAACAGTAATAAATATTTTTTGAGACTTGGGTGAGCTAGAGAGTATCTAAGATCACTTTGAAAATCAAAATTTGACTAATATATTATTTCCTATCAACACAATATTGAACAAAGTTGTCTTTTTTTACTTTTGTGTGAAAAGAAAAAAACTATGACACTGATAGAAAAATTGAACATAGTAACATTTGTACATTGAATTTATGGGTGAGATACATTTTTAAAAAACTCAGACACATTAGTTTAAATCAAGGGGAAATGTACTGTAAAGAGCTAGAGAGACACTTGGGGTTAATACAAATAAGAACATGGTGAGATATGTCCATTAGTGGTGAGTAAGTGCTTTTTGTGTAAAAGCTGTTCCCACAAATAATAATTAGCAGCTAATCCATCACTGTAATGCTAAATGAGACTTGATTCCTCGTCATCACTCTAAGAAGACCGAGCAGATAAACACTAATAGGGACATAACATTTTTGTGAAATATTATTTGTAAATGCAAACATGAATGAGTGGCTTCAACCAATACCCGCTTTTACAGCTTTAGCAGTAAGGGTCATTTAATTGTCTAACTTTTATTTATGTCTAACTCCTAAGGTCAAAATTTTTTATTTTACTTTAATATCTGGTCACCCAATGGGTTTCATAGTATTCTGGAAATTACATGGCTTGACATGGAGTTGTTTAATTAGTTTAATTATGCTTTGATTCATAAAATATCCAATTGATAACCTGCCTCAAGTTCATCGAGAATGTGGAGAACATCATATTATTAGCACTTATGACAAGGAAATCGCTGATTGATTTGCGAGGTGGGACTAAAATATCTGAATATCACTTACCAAAGTGGCATGAAAAAATAGTAACCTTACCCATGACATGGTTCTGTTATTCTGATTTCATTTATAAAAAGAATGCATTCAAATACGCCAGACTGAGCGTCAAAGTGGTGTTTCTCATATTTCTGATTCTTAATCAAAGCTGTACATTTTTCTATTATTTTAGTATTCCTGATTTATATATTCTCCACAGGGACAGTCTCTAAAGGTGAGCTCTGTTTTAATATTTTATTATTTTTCATACTCACAAAGTAAAACAAAGGCAGATTATGGTGGAGATGAGGACGAGGACCTGGTTGAACATGGCAGAGTGTGTCCGCTGTATAGCACGGTGGAGATCATTCTTAGAGGCAAAGAAATCAATATGGTTGTGTTTATGGCTTCCAAACCTGATATATGCTTCCCAGAATTTACTCACAATAACACTTTCCAATGCACGCTTTGCAAGCCAGCAGTTCAGAAACACAGGGATGAAGAGCTGCCGGAGAGGATGATACAAAATCTGCACACAACAATAAACACAAGATTAATCATGCAAAGAACAGCACACTTTTCAGCAATTTGTAAGGTTTGTTGAACTCTAACACTAAAATACACTTTGTACTGTGTTAACAAATGATCAGAGAATAATAGCTCCTTATAGCTTGGAACAGGAGAAGCCAAAAGTAAATTAAAAAGTAAATGCATTTCAGAGTACAGTTTAAATGAGTAGTGAGTAACAAGCTGATTGGTTAATGGGTAACACCAGGAGAATGCAATCAGGGATAGAACAACTAAGAAGTGGAATGAAAAAAACATTCCATAATTATTTATAATTTTTTTAATTATAATTGTATTATACTTGCAGATTAGAAATGTTTACTTTGGTATGCAATTCCAGCAGCCAATGTAATCATTTAAAATCACCAAAACAAACTCACCTGTAGAAGTAATGCCTTTTTAAAAAAAACAGTACAATTAAAGCAGGAGTGAAGAAAAAGGGATCATATCAAACATGGTTTTACTCTCCTAACCTAGTAATTATCTTTGTTTCCATCGTGAGGAAAGGATTTAAAGCATAAAATTAATTTGATTGGAACATTTCCCAATGTATTGCAGATTGCATAAAAGTAAGCAGAAAGGAGGCCTAGGACTCAGCTGCCTACATGATCACACACACACACACACACACGCACACACACGCGCACACCCATGCTCGCACACACACACACACACACACACTCGCACACACACGCACACGCGCACGCACACACAGTCAAAGTCAAAATTATGTATTAGTCAAAAACGAAGTCAAAATTTGCTTTTCTGATTATTCCCAACCTAATTACTACATGTTTAGACAACACCTTAACAACTGTAAAGTTTGGGTTGATTATACAATCTCTTTTTTCATCATGTACAGTTTGTATACTCATACCCCAATCACAAATGGAACTGTGTTAATCATCTCTAAGAGAAACGCCTTTTGTAGTAACTGCGGCAAAATGTTCCCCTAGATCAGAAAAAAAAAGCACAGATGGTTGGAAAAGCTCAATACCAAAAACATAACAGCGTGTTTCTGAGAGAATACTTCTTTTAAAACTACCTCATCATGAAAAATATCACAAGCTCTTACCTTGTAGCGTAAATATGTTAGCAAGATTCTCTGGAATAAACATATGACTGCAACAGAAACCTGAAGAAAATAGCTTTTGTTAAACGGTTAAAGTAAAAAAAAAAACGCAGTGAAATAACCAATTGTGAGCTTGAAATGTGAGCTTTTTGTGATCACCTGTAAAGCCCAGAGTGTTTCATTTCGATCAACCCAAATAATCGAAGCCCTGGTCAAGGATAAATTATGGTTAAATATGGAAATAAAACTAGTTTTTTTTGTCTTTTTTTCAATTTGGTGGAAATACATACCATTGGATTCCAAGCAGGGTGTAATTTTTGTGATGCCTTGAACTGTGGAAAAAAGTATTCAATACAGAAAAGAAAACTTTACAATCATCATAAAAAGTAAATGCATCATAATTGATTGTTACTTTCCTTTCTAGTTCCAATACTCATAGGTCAATACTGTAAACAGTTGTTTAGATGGTATTTTCATTTGTGTTCATTAGGAACATGGTGGAACAAACTGAAAGAAATTGAACAGTGCTTATAAGGTTTCTTAGAACCAGTTCCATTTGAGAACTGCCGAACCCTCACCAATTATTGTGAACAAATGCACAAAGCCTTAAAGGAAAATAAGCATGACATTCCAGTTAAATTTTATTCCATCAAACTTTTTAAAAAGTAACAGTACCATGCATTCTGATGTTCACAGTCAGTTAGCACTCTGGATATGTACAGAACACAGCTCAAGAGCTTGAGTGACAGATAAAGCATGCGCACTCTGAGACCTGAGAAATACAAAAACGCAAAAAGAAACTGATGGCACCAACATCCAGACTCACTGAAAAGATCAATGAATAAATACTTAAGTACATACAGATTTAATGCATTACATGACATTTTCAACTCGGTTTAAACTACCTTAAACAGACTCTTTTCTAGGATCTGCCATTTAAAATGAACAATACAAATTTCAAAGAAAATGACTGACATACTTGATCGTTGGTTTTTGAGGAAGTAAAACTGCAGGTGTTCTTTTATAGTATTTGGCTTGATGTGGATGTCGACTTGAAACCTACATAAGAGCGGAAAGAGGTTTAAAGATAAAAAAAAAAACATTAGGAGTAGTTAGAAAGTGGTTACTGCATCATTATTTGCTAAATGGTACCATGCTTTTCATGTCTGCTTTGGAACCAAAATGGCGAGGTGGTCCGAAACAGACCGCTCAATATAATCTATCATGAGGAGATTTTTCAGAGAAAGGCTTCTGGGGTCTGTGAGTCTGGGGTCTCATCTTCTTGTCCATATTTTTGAAACAATTTGTTGGAAAATCATTTGGTAGAAAACAAAAGAAAGATCTGTTTCTTTGAACGAATACAATAGAAATGAAACACGAACAAAATTGGGTTATTTTATATGGAAACTACATAGCTCCTAAAAAAAAACCTTCACAATGAAATAGGTAGACACTTTTCCTGTCATGATTTTTCCTTTCACTTATTTTGCTCTTTGTATGTTAATGAAGCAAATCAAATGACTTCAATTGCTCATTAAACTTAGAGTTTTTATTTTTGTCAATATGCCGATTTGCTCATTATGAAGAAATGTTAATGCAGGGATTATAAAATCTAATCCTGGAGGACCACAGATCTGCACATCTTGGTTCAACTGTCATGAAACCCTTCTGGTCCTTTGGCTCACCTGAAGCTAGTGTAGTATGCGCGCTAGAGCAGAGTAGCAACTGCAATGGGCAGAGCTCCGGAACCCAGGGACAATATTTGGTGACACCTGCTCTGACATATAATATAGGGCAATTTCCCCCCAAAAATTAGAAAAGTAATTAATGAAAGAGTGATATTTGTGAACATTTTCATACACCTAAACTTAATCAAATGCTGGACACTTGAGGATGGGCCACCGACCTAACAATAAAAAAATGATTGCATGCCATACAGTCATTCTTCTTTTGTCTTTCCGTATTTTAGATAATAAGATGAAAAGGTTTAACAATGAAAATGAAACGTTTGTGTACAAACTAACTTGCAAAAGAGTTGCTCTGAAAACAACGGAAAGCTTTTCAGAGCAAAACAACTACAACAACAACAACACACAAAAGCACATAATAGCTTTACCTAAAGATCTACACAATCAACCTGTTTGGGATATAGCTGCTAATATTTATAGTTTTTTCATAGTAGCAAATCTTTTGTAATTTCCAATTATTCACAAAAGCAAAGGCAGTAAAAATCTCGAAAAGCTTTTTTTTTAATTGACAATATGATGTTTTGCAATACTTTATCCAGTCATGCACTAATCTTCTAATGATCTATTGTGAATTCAATATTTAGCTTAAACAAAAAAAGGTTGATAAAAGAAAAAGTTAAACAACATCAAAATAAACAAGAGTAGTTTCCAAAAAATATTGTTCAACAAATGTGATTCATTAAAATAATTGATGTACAAACAAACGTAAAATTGAAAGCCATGGAAACTTAAAAAAGCCATTGAACAATGTGATTACAGTATCGGAATTAATGAGATTTTTTTTTAGTCACACTGAATGAATATTTAGTGTTTTTCTGGATTTATAAAACAGAAACATGTACTGTTTGCAATACTGCACTTTACTGAAGCAACGAGAAGGGAACATCTGAATAGATGTTGTAAACCAGAGCATGTTCCTTCAACAGTCTGAAATATGAGATGATAAAAAGCTTTGAGTTGAAGCACTTACTTGGCATTTTTTGGTTGAAGTAAATCCTTGAATCTTTGTTTATGAGGTTGCTCGTCATCAAGTTTGGCCATAATTGCAACTTGAGATCAGTAAAAAAAAGTCTTCCTCTTTGCTTCTCAGAGACCAGCATTAAAATGTGAGAATGGTATCTTCCTCTCTCAGCTCATCTTCTCAGGGAGAGTGTGATTGATGGACTGTGAAGATGTTGGTGATGTCAACATGTGTAAGAGCTTGCTTCCATCAGGGTTTGGTCCTCAAGGGTTTCCACTGATTGCTCAATACGAGTTTATTTGTTTTTTTGCTTATTTAACTGCAAAATACTTCATAACGATGACATAACTGTAATGTTAATGACAGTACTTCATAACATCTAGCTTTTAATCTACGATAAAGGACATCAACTCATGTTCTTAATGTAGTTGGCCAGTCACAGGTGTTTAAACAACAGGCTACAGCTAGCAACCAAGTTAGCTTCTATGTTAGCTATAAATAAGCTTAATTTACATCTTAATTGCCGTCTAAATCAGGGTAAGCTGATTATTTGGTACCTTAGAAATATACAAATAATATGTAAATATATTTTATTTAGGCTAATACCCTCCACGGAAATGCCATGTAGTGTTACATTTGGCCACGAGGAGACAGTCTTGCGTTTTTTTTTTTCTTCGATTACGATATTATTTCCCATTTCATTATTTCCTGAGATGCATTCCAGGATTTTTGGAATGTGTTAAACATTTGCTATTTGTATTCACCATTTATTAAATTGGGCTTATTTTCTATTTGCTATAAATACATCAAACTGTGTTTATTTTATAGTTGATATAAATACATGTAACTAAACTCATTTAGTTCTAAAATTATAAAGTATAATTATGTTGTATTATTATTAGAACCCCATTACAAATATTTATTTGCATTAGAAGAATGAACAGATTCATCATCGCCAAGTTAAAGGATAGGAAAATCCTTGATTAAAAAAATGTTTTATGAATGCGTAAACTATTCAGTTAACTGTAACTAAACAAATGTAAAGAGAAGAGAAATGTTGGAAGTGAACTCATTTATCATCTTTACTGGTTTGATATTTACTTTTTACTGAATTAATACATTAAGTTTTTGTTATTTAATAAGAGTTACATTTAAATACACAATTTGAAAACCAGATATAAAAAGAGACCAAAGTTTGGTTGACATTTACGCCATTGAACAACACCTGTTGAAAGTCAGGTTTGCTTTGAAAGTTGTGAAGACCTGTTGATGCAGTAGAACTACCTTGTGTCTTATTGCTGTGCTCAATCTTGCAAAGAGAAGACACTGTTTTCTTAACCTCACTTTGGAAGCATGGTTGATCATCAGCACCAGTTTTTGTATATTTGGTGGAACATACACCTCAAAATAATACTACAAAACACCAAACTGTGTTCAAGTTTACCAATGAGAATTGAAGCTGTTTTTAAGATAATAAAGACCAAATATTATTTTGATTAGGTTTTTTCCACTCAAATATCCTTTTGTAAACTGACAAAAACGAAACAATCATTATTATATTTAACTATATCCTGGTTATAACCAGGAGAAATGATGTCTGATGTTTTATTAACAAATATGCCAAACCTTTGGAATGCTTTAAGGAGCAACAGATAAGCTAAAAAAAATTAAATCAACAGAGCAATTGGAGAAAAACTTTTAAATACATGCCATCACAAAAAAGCATTTAACATCTATTTACATTGTAAAGTTGCTCAGTGAATAATGGAGAACAATTGTTTACATTACCCAGACTTACGATACTTTTTTGCTGACAAACAGTTTTATGTGAAGTATGCAGACAGACTCTTTACTCTCATGCAAGAGCCACTGTGAGTATTTTTGCACTGTTGCAAGAATCATCATATGGTGACATCATGTTTCAAGGCAGTTGTTGATACATGAAACAACCAAACAGACCTCAGTCAATAATTTAAAATAGATAAACAATACAATAAAAATGCACTTAATAGGTGAGTGCATGCACAGTTCAAAAACACTTTAAACTGCTATTCTGTCAAATTTCAACTCAGATCAACAATGGTTCTATTTGAAGTCATGCATTAACCACTGAAAATTATAAAAGACTGCTGAGTACAGTTTTCTTTTATAATTTTGTTAGCAAACTTTGATCAAAGGACTATTTGATTAATATCAATTCACAGTACAAATATGTTACCTTTTATATTTTCAATCACTCTCAGTTCAAGTGGTCCCTGAGCAAATAGCTATTTTTCATAAAACTGTAAATGATATTCAGTGTTTTTATCATGTAAAGTGTTATGGTAACATCAAGGCTACAATGCTCTTTGAACTGACTACAGTAATTGATTCTATTCTATTGATTTTTCATTTCAACATAAAAGAGAGATAATAAAATTCTGAGATTATTTGATCATTTTTATCATAATCTGTTCATTTCAATGTCATTTTAGCGCAAATTCTCTAAAAGTGCCTTATGAAAGCATTTAAACCCTTTAACACCTATTGGCGTGTCTCAAATAAAATCAAAGAAGTTTTAAATGGTCTTTCTAAATGTAGTTTACATGTTCTCATCAAATTTGTCTGGGTTTATCTCTAGGTAGTCTGGTTTTATTTCCCACAATCACAAAACATGCTTCAGAGGACGACAGTGACATTTCCTCAGGAGCAAATGTGTGAGAGAATGAAGTGATCGATGCTCACTGGCTAATCAACTCCATAACTCCCAGATTAAGTGAGTAAAAAAATTATGGGTGCTCTTGTACTTACTTGAACTTGAAGAAAACATTCCTTTGGATTGATTCAATACGAATACCCCTGTTTATTTTTGTTTATTTTTGTTGACCTTTAAGATCTCAACTAAAGGATACTTTGGTTATTTCTCATATATTTATCATAGATTCTTAGATGTTTACTGATTATAAATGTTATAAATTGATGTTTGTATCTGCATTTTACTGTTTTTATTCTAAAAGAAGTATCCTTAAAAGGTAATGCAAAACTGACAATACTCAGCATTTAGTCTTCAAAAGTTAAAGAACATAAAGTTGTAACATCACTCATCAAATTCTTACATTCTTAATGGAAATGATCACCATTAGCTAAAGTATAAGCAGGAACTTGGGTCCATTTACACCATGTACAGTAATTATAAAAGATATGCAATTGGAATCACGTTCACAAAAACAGTACTCCCAGATGCTGATTGATAATAAAAGAAACCCCTACTTAATGTACCTGTAGGTTACATTTGCAAAATTTACAAAATTTAAATTTTGTATGTTTAAACGTTCGCTAAATTCAGGAAGAGGTTTATCTCATGGGGCTGTGGGACATAATAAACCATTTAAGTAACTTACATGAGTCTCAGTTTGATGCCTTGTGTGCTTGTGCAGAGGCACATTAACAAGATTAAAAATTCTTGAATGATGGTGGGGCAGTAATATAATGTGTGAATTATCTTTTTTTATAATGAATCTTAGTTTATAAAGGTGCTGAAGGAACTCTTTGGAAGCTATTGTAAAAAGTGCAACAATTTGTCTACTCGCTTGCTTTCATAGGAACTCTGACGTCCAACATTGTTGGTTTACAGGTCGCATACTCTATGAAGCTCTTGATTGGTTGATGCAGCAGTGAGCATCCGCAAATCTGCACCAAAATATTGGCTCAGCCTTCTCTGCACAGATTCTGTATATCGCACCTACTCATTGATCGAACACATGATTCATTTATTAACCACGGCCGTTCTGGTCTTGATCACGCAGCATGACTTTTATGCCTTTATATAGCTGTCCGCTAACTCCATTCCTGGAGTTTTGCATCAATCTATGTGAAACATAACTGATACAGTACTTCAGGCTTACTTAAAGACTACATGTGTGAGCATTGTTGCAATGAAACTGTGTGAGGGCCATGCCTCTGCACGAATCAAGGTCAACACCTCAGCTTTTTCACATAAATTATTCATTTTACAGAATGTCCAAAATATTGGCTTTAAAAACTATTTTGATGACTAAAACAAATTGAATGTTTTAAATACATTTTGTGTTGATGACATAAATTCTTGCTCATTAAGCTAACAGTAGCTGCCTCTTGGACTTTTAACTAATTAAACAAAGCTGTGACACAATGCCTCATGGGTTGACGTGGTTTTTGGATTTAGGTTGGAGAGGGCGCAAAGTCAATGGGTTGAGTTTGAGCTCAAGCTCTCCCTTGGCTCCCCCTTGGGCACAGGCTGCTGCAACAAGAGATTAATATCTGACTCCTCCAGATGTATTTCAATATGAGTTATTTATATGAGTCAACCTGACACACAATTCGATGAACCTTCCCTTAACACCCAAATCTGTCGCCCTAGCACCCAAATGATCTGAACTGTAGCGAGAACAGAACTTGAGCTCAACCTCCTCTTACTGGGCTCTGCAGAAAGTAACACTTGTAGATATTTGTCAAAGGGCAATTAGGAAGTAATACGTCTGCACAGCTTTCCTGGTGACTATTAACAAAGGTTGAATAATAGCTGTTGCTAACAGGATCAACCAGCCACAAGTATACCCTCCATTTTAAAGCATTCTCATCATCAACCATCTCATCTGATCATCTAACATGGTTTTGCAGAGGATCAAGATAATAGGGCTATTGTGTTTACATAAAAAAAAAACAATAAATGCAATTCATAATTGATTTTTAACAATAAGATATATTTAAACTAAGTGATGTTTATAAACAAAGTTCCGGGAGTAGCACGCGCAGTCAATTAACACTGGGTGGTCTACCCATTAAGCTTGGAGTTACATCTCTTATAAGGCATCAGTTCGCCCAGTTTCATTGAACGATCAACAGCAAAAAACCCTCCAGCACCCCTGCGCCTCACTTTGGAGGGGTTCTTCGGGCTTCAATTATACAGCTCGTCTGGTATGCTTTTAAACATTCCAATTTCCGCTTGCGCTACCAAGGCTAATTTCTGCAAGTGCACCCTGGTGAAATCACATTTTGTCAGTTGTTTGTGGTATTGATGTATATATACGGAAAAATAAATCAAGTAAAGCCTATAAGTATTCATTGCAAAAGACAAGTTCCTTTTAAGGACAAATCTTTTGGTCGCAGTGTGTATGGCAGTGACTATAATCTTTACTGTCTCCGTGTGATTGACCTTTACTGCACTGGTGACACTTTGGAACACTGTGTCAAGCATGTCAAGCACTTTTCCCTTATGCCTTCTCATCATAATCCCATGGACAAACTTCCGCCATGTTGAGGTGAGAGGAAGTCGTTGGAGCTGTGGGATTGTCAATCATTCGAGGGTTTTTATCATTGGATGAAACATTTGGTAAGGCCTCAGTCTCCCAGGGGCAAACATCAGCCCTTTTACTGCTGCCAGCAGAGAAGTCTCTGGTAGAGCTTTTTCTTCTGCCTGATGTCATCGAAGTGACTTGCTCACCCTCCGAGGACTGACTTGTACGTCGCCTCTCAGAAGTTTTGCTTGAGGAACTTCTACGCTCTTTACTTTTGGAGCATCGTCTCTCATCGTCCTTGGGTTTCTCTTTAGATGTAGTTGATCCTCTTCTTTTAGAAGAGGAATCTCTTCTCTTTGAATGATGTGTGAGGCTCGATGTTTTTTCCTGATTGGGGGAGAGAGGGGCATCATAATCCCAAGGACAGATATCCACCATGAGAGCCGGAGGCTGCAAAAGACTTCCAGTGGATTTGGAGAGATCTGCGAGGATGATCTTGGGTTTACCATCTGTTGGAGTGACACTTTTCTTCCGCCTTGTTCTCTCTGGTGACAGTCCCGCCGGCTCCAGTGCTTGTACTGATTGATCCTCAAAGTTCCATGCACTTGTATCTTTGTGGGCACAAAGGTTAAGAGGTGATTTGGGTTTCCTCCCTTCATCCCTATCACCAGTCTTATCTCTGGAACGCCGTCGGTTGGATGGAGACTGACCCAACCCTTTCTGTTTGTGTTGAGACTTGTGTGCACTTTTTGTGCTGCTTCCATGAATTGTTATGGTTTCGTTGGGAGCAATGGAAACATGCTTTTGGGACTTCCCCTCTGAAGGAGTGGGTAACTCCTCTACTTCCCAAGGACACACTTCAGAGAGATCATACAGTTCTTTTCCCCTCCCTGGTTCTGAACAAATGGAGGGCTGGCTTCCACTCACCTGCTGCTTCATGATGCCCATCTTACTAGGCGTTTTGGAGTACTCAACTGATTGACTTATTATCATTTTTGGTAAGCACTCAGAAGATTCATCGACTTCTGACAGTGGTGTGCTTTCCTTAGCCTTCAAACCCTTTTTGCTGGCATCTTCCACACTGTGAGTCTTCCCAGCAATGCCCAGTGTCTTTTCCCGGGCACTAGCGATGACAGATAGGGATTTCTGTAACACTGAAGTTCGAAGATGAGATGATTTTTTTTCTGCTGCAAGATTATGAGCACTGGCAGATTTGCATACCAATGGCACTGACTCAGTAGATTCAGCTAACTCCACCTTTGGCACCTCAGGATTCTTCTTGTTGGGCCTCCGCCCCATCAAAGTGTCAAGCAACGAAGCCTCCGTAGTGAAACTCTCCATTTTGTCGCCAGGCACTCCATTGGTTTGCTCACTTTGGTCATGTGCATGGTCATAGCTGTGAGACCTTTTCAATGAGAACATCTTGCTCTTGAAAGAATCCTCCCGTGACTTTCCAGAGTGAGATGGTTCAAATGGGTTTCTCCTCAGTGTGCTTCTGTTACTCCCATGCTCACTTCCATCTCTATCTTCTCGGCTGTACTGGCGACTTACAGTCTCTGGGATTTCTGTGATGCGGCGCATAAGCGTCCGACCTAGTCCTCGCTTGGAACTGCGCTTTTTCTGTAAGTGAGGATTGTTTGCAAGCATCTTTTTCCTTTTGTAGATCTCAAGTTGAGCATAAAGCTTCTTGAGCTCCTCCTGGAAAAGCCAAAGAAATAAATTACAAAGTTTTCTGAATAAAAATTTTTGTAGATATACAAAATTCATGACCAATCAGATTAATTTTGTTTCTCATATGAAGTATTCTTTACTCTGTTCTAACTACTAGAGAAAAACCTTTACCCTGATGTCTTCAGGATCCAGACTGTGCTCACTCCATGCCGATGTTATGCTGCTGTTCAGACAAGAACCTGAATGGCCCATATCCAGCTCATCTTCATAAGCCTCTGTGGCTATATCCTCCCGTGTGTGAGTTCCAGTGAACAAGAACTGCAAGTAAACACAAAGCAACCTAAGAATGTTCTGGAAAATTATTCGTGTCATTGAGCTTGTTTAAAGACACTATTTCATGTTGCGGTATGTTGGAGATGTGACACAAGAAATAATGAAATTGTTTTGTTATGTCAAGAGACGTTAAAGAATTGTATTTCATTTAAAGCACTGATATAACTGAAATTGGAAATTACAACCCTAAATTAATATTTATCCTTACTTTTTTTTGGCCTGATATGATGTCGCACGATCCGGGATGAACTAAAACATCACGTGACAGAAGTAGTTTTGCGTGTGCCAGAACTTAACTACTTCTTTTCCCTTCCTTGATTAAAAATATTCTAATAATAAATAAAACACTATCTATGTTGATATTATTTATTTATGCGCGTCTTCTTTAATAATTAGTCATATTACAGAGAGTTCTCGTTTGTTTAAGTCCCTTAGAAAACTCCTTTCACTCGAGCGCAGTGAATTGTGGGTAATATCAGCCGGTTGCACATTCATCGATCTGCACTTCAGAATCTAACTGGAAAACGTACACATCCAGGCACCGCTCGAACACCTTTTTTATGTACACTACTGTTTGGGACACCAAAATTCTCATAAAACTGTGAACAGGGGGCAGATTTGGACGTACCATAAGACTGAGATAATTTGGCCCAATGTGTCCTGATCTTAAGGAAAAAGATCATAATCACCTTTGGTATGAGGAGTAATCCCAAAGTGACTGTTACTGTCAGGTGTGTATGGACAAAGAATAACATCAGCATCCAGTCTGGGTGAAGAGCCGAACCAAGAGAGAACCTGTAGAGAAGAGATTCATTAATCCAACTGAGCAAGGTTCAAAAGTTGTGATGCAATGAAATTAAAATGAATGCGCAATCAACCAAAAAAATAATAATTTTGTTGATAGACTTACTAAACAAAGGACTAACATTGTTTTCACACTGAGTTATTATTATTTTATTAATTGAATGATCCTGGTAATTTTCTCACTTACAGAATACTTCCCACACTCAAATGATATTTGGGTTTTGAGAGAAGTTTGTTTGACCGAGATCCCTGCTTGCAATATCTGATGATTTCTCTACCAAGCGACCACACCCTTTGTGTTAAACAGACAGATAAATATTGCCACCTAGTGTACACCCACACTTCATTCAGCCTGTAACACACACAACAAATGTTTTGTTTAAAGCTTTATAAATGATCACCACTTGCCCATTAAAGGTATGCTATCACAAATACTGCTTAGCAGATGAAACATCAAACCTATTATTTTCTATTTCTTCAGAAAGCTCATCTAATTTAAAAACAGATAATAAATATAGGTCTTTAAGAAGGTGTCCTGTAAGTGAAGCAGAAAGGGAGTTAGGGTTTATTTTAAGCTTTTAGACATATTTAATGAGCTCACTCTCTGGTGGGTCATCTTCATGATGCTACTCGTCCTCCTCTTAGTGTGGAGCAACTTAATGCTGACGTGCCTTCAATTTTGCATGCTAATATATGACCCCAGACAACTTTGAAAGATTTAGTTACATAATTTAACATAAAAAACTTATTTATACACTCTGGGATATTACAGATGTGGAGAGGTTACATACTAGAGATTTCTAACTGCGAAAGTAACAGGACTTCCCTAATTACAGTTCCCTAGCATTGTTAGTAAACAATCTAATAAATGATAAAACAATGCATTTTTTACTGTCTTTAAAATAAATATAGTAATGAAAATCAAGAAAAGAAATTTGATTAAATGAGGCAGTAAACAATTGAATAAGGTAACAGGCAGCTGTATAAATCAAATTCTTTGAGCGAATAATTTTAATGAACATCTGAAATGTTTATTTGTATTCTTTCACAGTAGTTAAAATGTATATAACAGTATTAATCATGTATGAAATATTCTGTTTATTTATACTTGCTAATAATGGCTAATAAAAAGACATCTTGTTATTTTAATACTTAATCTGGAATCTAGTTTCTTAGAGCACCTTGCTGAGTGAGGTTTTCCCTGAAGTTGTTTTAGTTTCCTCTAAGTGCTTCAGAGTTAAAATGATGCAAAGTTGAGTGATGTTTCTGGATTTCCAAAAAATAGAACCATGAGCAAAGAAGATTGACTAATTAATGTGAAACCATTTGCTGTGTTATGAGGATCTGTGTGTTTGAATACTTTGGATAAAGTGAAGAGAAAGTGACTTGATGACAAGCAAAGTATGGGCTGACCCATACTAGGAATTTAGTCCAGAGGCAGCATCCAGCAAGACTTCAATGAACAATGACCCAGAGTAATGAGCATTTCCTGCAAACTATTGGGTTATAGTTAACTAAGGGAATAAATGAAAAGGTGCTTCCCTGTAGCTGTAAGTGCTGTTGTGTGTTCTTCTCAACAGCGATCTCTTTTGTTCTCAATACTACACCAATCAATCCAAACCCAATAGACGAGAGGTATGGCTTTAACTGTTGTAAACTTCCCAATACAGAAAAGCAAGGCAAAGCAAGTTTATTTGTATAGCACATTTAGTACACAGGGTAACTCAAAGTGCTTTACATTGGAAATAAAGAAAAAGAGAAAGTACATTTAATAAAATCAAGCATTAAAAAGTCAAATAAAATCAAACTGATTAAAAAAATTAAATTTAAAACATCGATTAAAACGAAGATTAAGATGTAAGTGTAAAAAAAAAGTAGTTCGGACGTTGGTGCTCAGTTGACAAAAGCACAACTAAACAGGTGAGTCTTTAGCCTGGATTTAAACGTGACTAAAGTGTTGGACCCTTGATATCCTCTGGAAGCTGGTTCATCTGTGGGCCGCAGGGTAACTTAAGGAGTATTTTCCCTGTTTGGAATTTACCCGGGGTAGATCTAATTTATTAGATCTGTGGGATCTCAGCTCTCTGTTTGGTGTGTATTCACTGATCATCTCTGTTAGGTATTTAGGTGCTAAGTTATGTTTGGACTTATATACGAGCAGTAAAACTTTAAAATCTATTCTGAAGGAGACCGGCAGCCAGTGTAGAGACTGAAGAACTGGAGAAATGTGTTCTGGCTTTGTAGTTATGGTTAGAATTCGAGCCACTGCATTCTGAATGAGCTGGAGCTGTTTAATGGTGTTTTTGGGAAGAGCGCTGAGAAGAGCGTTACAGTAGTCCAGCCTGCTGGAGATGAAAGCATGAATCAGTTTCTCTAAATCTTGTCTGGAAACAAAGCATCTGATTCTTGCAATGTTTCTGAGATGGTAAAATTTTGTCATTGCTTTTACGTGGCTATTTAGACTAAGATCAGAGTCCAGAATCACTCCAAGATTCCTGACCTGATTTGTAGTTGTTAGGCCCTTTGCATTGAGATACGTGTTAACCTTAACAACCTCGCTTTTGCTTCCGAATGCAATGACTTCAGTTTTGTCTTTGTTTAATTGAATAAAGTTTTTTTGCATCCAGTTTTTAATCTCATCAAGACATTGGCAGATAAGAGTTTAAGGGGTTGTAGTCATTTGGGGAGATAAATTTGTGTATCATCAGCATAACTATGGTATGATATCTGGTTCCTTCTCATAATTTGGCCCAGTGGAAGCATGTACAGGTTAAATAGTAAAGGAGCAAGGATTGAGCCTTGAGGGACTCCACACGACACTGCAGTCAACTTCGACATGTAATCACTTATGTTTACATAGAAACCTCCACCTTCTAAGTATGATCTAAACCAATTTATCACAGTTTTTGAAAGACCAACATAGTTTTCTGGTCTATCGAGAAGGATTTTGTGATCAACTGTGTCGAAGGCAGCGCTCAGATCAAGTAGAACCAGGACAGTCACTTTTCCTGAATCGGTGTTTAACCGGATGTCACCAAACTATAATGACTATATTTACAAGTAAGGAGTGAATTTGTGATTATTTACCTACTCCAGTCAAGTGTACATTTTATCCATCATCAATCATTTATGTAATAGTGAGGCATTTGCATTGTCAGAAACTATATGTCCTAAATATTGTTTTTAATTATCCACATTTGTAGCCAATAAACTTACATCAGTAAATGAAACAAAATACTAACTAGAGCTTCAAAACAAAATTTGAATGGCAAGTGAGTTACTCATTGATTAAAGTGACTCATTCAAAGCATTTGATTCATCCAGAAAGAAATATAAGGGACTGTTTTAATGATTTGAGAATTTATATATTTAAACCGGCATTTATTTATTTACGATTATTTTTATTGTTTTATTCAATAATGAATTTTCCTAATATTGTATTTATTTAGACTTTTGTCGTCCTCACTACTCTCCATTACGCATCATGTTTTTTATTCCAATTTTAACTTAGCTCTGAAATTAGCTTTTATATTGAGGCTCCCTCTAGAACACTGGAATCATTTCTTGCCCATGTTACACCTCTCAAATCTGCATATATTTCCTCCAGAAAATGTTTTTGATCTTAACAGCCTCTCACAAATGAACATACTGTAGAAGTCATGTCATCTCAGAAATGACTCTGCTGTTGCATGGAACGCTACTCATCAGCATTGAGTGTTGCTCACCTAATGATGTGGAATACGGCAGAGATGAGGAGTTCATTATAGATGGCGACTGAAAGATAGCGAGGCTCATGAAATGCAGATGGAACAGTCCTAACAGCATAGCACAGATAGACTCCCCACAGCAGGAACAGGAACTCCGCTGAAACACAAAACAAGCACACAGACGTCCCTAATTATTCATTGAGTTAGTTCTGGCACTGGAAGATGGGAAAATAGGATTTAAAAATGCATATTGAAGCTGTTTTCCAACCCGTTCATCCAATCATACCGAGTAGGATGTAACAGAAAGATGGGATTTCACGAATATCTTTGATTCAGGGTTTGCTGAAACAGTTACAAATTTCAGATGCTAAATCAGTACAAATCTGAACCCTTCCTCAGTAGTTTCAGTCACACATGTCTGTTATTCCACTAAATCTGGGAAGCATTACAATTACTTTACAGTAAATCAGTTTTGAAGAAATGACCTAATACCTGGTAATAACCCAAACTTAAAAATATATTTTTCTAACTGTTCAATGAGCTTTTTTGAGAAAGACGTTACATATTTGCTTCATCTAACTTAAATTTCTGTCAGATCCTGTTACGCTTTCGACAGTCTTTTCTGTTCACTGTCTCCACACCAATTTTAAGGTTCCCGTGTTTGCTGGCTCCCCTTGAGTAAGCTCTCGTGTTGTGTTTATTATTTACACAACTATATTTTTTGAGACTTGACACTGGGAAAAGCATGAATAAAAAATGTGATTCACAAGGCAAAACACAGCACTATTTTCCCGACTCGTCTCGCAGCTATTTTTGTCGTTTCTGTTGATAACTGTAACTCTCTTATTAGATAAGTCCTCAAAATCCCAAGAGCAATTCAGTTGACTAACGCTGAGGAGAAAGCATGCCTCACTGTCTCACGCTGTGACCGAAATCCATTTACGTTTTTCTGGGTCTGTGCACAATTATTGGTAATTGTTCATATTTTTTAAGCCTGAAAACTATTTTTTCACATTTCACTGGATGTTACACGCACTATATGAAAGAAATGCATAAAATTACCTCAATAATAAATCTGTTCTGATTGGTCAGCGTGTTCTGGTAAAAGTTCTGCTGTTACTCATGTGTTTCATACTTCTACATTCTAAAATGGGAGGTTCAAAATGATCTGAACTAAAATAAATTGGTATGAATCCAGTGATTTTTTCCCCAAAGTTTAGAGTTTGACTTCTGAATTAAAATACATATTCAAAGTACATTGCCCTGAATAAAAAAGTTTTTATATCATGATAATTATTACGATTGAAAAATCGCTATCGCAGCAAGTCATTCACTGAAATGAATCCCAAGACTATGGCGTTCTCATTGAACTTCAAATCAATAATCACAGACAGATTTTACCTTAATACTACCATCAATTAGCAACATTTAATATGTATAATAAAAAAACAGATGACTTAATCCAGGTGTTGAATAAATGTAATCAATTTGGAACAGTGCTCAGCCATGGGACTCAGAGAAACATTATTGTCAAACAACCACAAGAAAGTGCTATAAATTGAAGAAAATATATGGTGTTTATTGGTTCAGGTCATTTGATGTGGATTGTGCTGCAATGACACACTATTTTTGCCATTTCTCTTCGAGTTTGTGAGTTGCGCAGTTCTTTCCCCTGTGCTTCCTGCAGTGAGCTAAAGGTATACTGCAGTATAAAGTGAAGCTGTCAGGGAAAGTGTCTCTGCATCACTGCTCACATCTCTCATGCCTTTAAACTGTTTCAATCTTGACTTACACACACCCCCACAGACAGAGAAGAATATACTTCCTACACCTCTCTCTCTCTCTCTCTCTCTCTCTCTCTCTCTCTCTCTCTCTCTCTCTCTCTCTGTCGCTGTCTCTCTGCGACCCTGAGTTTGTCATTTTTGCTTTATTTCCTTTTTTGTTTGAAGCAGTGGGTGGCAGAAAGTAGGAGAGGTCATTGCTGAAGCAGTCATCAAACTTGTCCTATTTCATAATCTATTTGACAGGTAATTCACAATTTTTCATATTGATGTGAAAATATATAACTAAAATACCACATGTTTATGTATTTAACTTATATTTAGCTATTAATCTTTTCTCCAGGGTCAAAAGTTTTGCTCTAAAAAGGTCACCACATTTAAGCATTAACACTGATATTTCACTAAATTCTCTCCTGAGCCTATTTTTTTTAGTCTTAACCAGAAATTTCAATATTTTTGCTGAATATTCAAGACACAAAAGTTTAAGCACATACGCCTGTAGCATTACATTAAATAGAACAGATTTTTCAGTTTGATAAAGAATAATTTTTTTAAAGACACAAAAAATGTAATTTTAGTATTTAGCAATTTTTTTAGAACGAAAGATAAAGACAGCAGCTTCATGAACATTGCTCAGGTTTCAGGAGAATAAATCTCACGTTAAGAACTGACCAGCAGCCATCATGTAGTCCCAGCTGTCCAGAAAGCACATGCTAAAGCGCAATGTGTCCGGGGTGGCACCAGTGGTGATGAGGGCCTGATAGGCATCCTGATTCTGACACACAGCAGATGTCCAGGCTGCAAGAAACCACACCACCACCAGCAAAAGGACTGAGAGCAGACGCAGAAGCTTCCAGCTGGTCATGTATGGGACCCGCTGTGCTGTGCGGGACAAGAAAACCTTCAAAACCCTGCGGAGAGAACACAATAAGAAAAAAAAATATTAAAGACCTCCAAAAATACATTTCCGAGCTAGACAATACAAGAAATGTTGAGCTGATCTGTCCTTTATGGGTGTCGCCAAATGATACATTATATCTATTATTCTAATATTAAATCCTTTCAGCGTTGTAATTCATAAAACTTTATTGTCTAACTGTGTTTCCTTTCTTTCTTTCTTTCTTTTGTTTTTCTCACCTGTATAGTTTGAGAATCACTGTTCCATAGACTATGGTAAATCCCAGCAAACGGACCCATCTTAGAAGAATGCACCGGAAAACACTGGGATTTAAATATTGTATCATGACCTGTTGAGACAATTCAAACATAACACAAACATAACAAAAAGTTGCTACAACTGACTAGTTTGCAAATATTTTATTAGCCATATTGAAAGAGGATATTCATTTTACTAAACAGTAAAAGTATGCATTTTACTAAAAATTTTCTAAATAACAAAACACTTTAAATAAAATTAATCTTGTTAACTGATGTGTTATCATCGAATTAAACCCCTGGCAAAATCCAGAATGTTCTTTTTACAATTTATTCTTGAATTCTAGAAGTAAAATAAGAATAAAAAAAAAATATATATATACCCAAATAAATTATCTGGATTACATGTGAATATTCATTCATTCATTCATCTTCATGACGGCTTTATTCCCTTTCGGGGTCGCCACAGCGGAATGAACCACCAACTCTCTGGCATATATTTTACGTAGCGGATGCCCTTCCCTGCCGCAACCCATCGCTGGGAAACATTCACACACACATTCACACTTTAACACTATGGGCAATTGTTCTTATTCAATTCACTTATTCCGCATGTCTTTGGACTTGTGGGGAAACCGGAGCACCCGGAGAAAACCCACACGATCACGAGGAGAACATGAGAACTCCACACAGAAATGCCAACCGACCCAGCCGAGGCTCGAACCAGCGACCTTCTTGCTGTGAGACGACCATGCTACCCACTGCGCCACCGTGACACCCTACATGTGAATATTATGATCTGAAAAATATATCCAAAAGGGATAGTCAGTTAAATCCACGTTTTCCTCCTCCACAGAAGGATAGAAGGACGCATCTGTCCTGATCCAATCCACAGTTGTCCACTTAAATCAGTAAAAAGTATAAAAGAAGCTTCTTCTCTGTAACTTCAAAACACTTCTTTTCTCAGCAGAATCAATTATAACCAGCTCTTCTCTGAGAAATATGTGACATTGCATCACTTACACTGATTAGGGGACTGAAAACCTAGAACAAAGAAATGGTTCAATTTCAGATAATCTATTTCTATACTCAAAACTCTGCCTAAAGTTTTGGATTTCTATAGGTAGACCCAAACTGTCATAAGACTACAAGAATGCGTTTTTATTAGTTTTTTAACATTTTTTCTTTTTTAAATAAGAATACGAAACACCCTAACTCAACAGATTATATCTAAAATGACATTCATGTACGTCTCCCTTTACAGGTATATACAACACCAAACAAAAGCCATCTTCAATAACATGATAGCAAGCATATCATATGATAAACACAGTTGAATTAAGGATTACAACAGTCCACACCAAACAAGAATGTTAAATCACTATTGACCCACTGGGTTCCAGTCATCATAGGCACTTCTTATATTTGTCAATTCTTTCAGTTTGTAGTTAAATTGCCAACTTCCATTTGAACATAGTGATCACTAAATTATGTTGGTGTATCTTGACAAAGCCATTTCTAGCCTTGTGGGGACCCTAAGCTAGATTGTAAATAAACTAAATTCCACTTAAGCTCATATATCGCTAAACAGCTTAACAATTTTATATAATCATAAATATTAATGCAAGGTATTCAGTAATCATCTATAAAGCAATAAAGAAAACATGCATAACTAATAGGCCAAATGTTGCTAATCAAATATTTTTAAACATAATAAGGCATTTAAGCTTTACCAACAGCTATGCGTCTCGTTTTCTACAAAATGAAAAAACGGATCTGCATTGTAAACAAAACAAGAAGTGATTTTCTATATTCTATGAAGAGATATTAATTAAACAAAAGGATGAACTGACAAGCCCTGATTTCATCCTTACGGTTTGGTTTGAGATGCCCAAAGATGTTTATCGCTGATGTTCTTTTCAAGCACAAACTGGTTAGAAATGCTTTTTTGATGAGGCATCATGTGGATGTGTGATAAATTACTCATGCAGCAAGACAGCTGCCAGCTTTAACAGTTGGTTTAAATTCAGCCAAGCTTTGAACTAAACATGTCAATCATCAATTAAACACACTGCTTCAAAAGCACAAACAGACCAGAAAATAAAGCTAAATTGAACGAGCTAAATGTCTATTATAATAAATAGCATCACTGATTTAAATCAGTTTAAACCTATTTTGAAGTAGTCCTCTTATCCAAGTTTATTTACAAGCCAAGTTTAAAGCTCTGCCTCCATTCAAACAGCATACAAATAGTATTTTAAGTGCAAACCCTTTTGGATCTCATACAAAAGAAGCGCAGTACTCCAGTGATGCCAGCACTCACTACTCATAAAATTCGAACATTAGAATGATCGTGTTGGAAGTGAAGAACTGCAATCGACAACAACACACTTTGAGTTAAATCAAATAAAAGGGGAATTTTCCTACAGCACTATGCCATTAATTAATCAGTAGTTTTATTTTTAACAGGTTGCGCTAGAACTGGATGGAATATTGAATAATGCAGAGTGCAGCGCAGCAGAACAGCAGCATGTGGACAAGAGCGTCACCGTTGAAAATATATGCAGTCATCGAGCATGTGAGAGCACGCACATATCTCATTATCAGGTCAGTATGGAGCTCCACATCAAAGCTCAAAATGCAGCATTTACAAAGCATAACATTTTGTATGTTAAATCAACACGTCTAATGTCAAATGTTGGAACTATATAAACACTTGCAAAAGTGTAACACTATGAGAGTTGATTTAGCACTACAAGAGTTGGAATAACATTATGTGATGTGACCCCAGCTAATTTGAACATGGCTGTGGTGTTCATTTTTACTCTGTGTTTTTATAGGTCCAATATTTGTAATTATTTGTCCAATAATTTAAAAACTGGCAGAAAAGAACAGAGACTTTTTCAGTTGTTTCTTTTATTTGAAGTGTCCCTATATTGATTTTGAAAGGTTCCTTATTTGATTTTTTTAAAAAGCTTTCAAGCTCACCAGAGAAGCTTGGAGCTTGTCATGACAGTGTTCATCATTCAGGGTCCTGGGTGAAAATATGGTTCCAGTTCTTTACTCCACACAGAATAAATTCATTCTCAGCAATCTGATACTGGCAAACTATAACATTTTCCCTTATATTCCCATTTTCCCATATGTTTTTACGCGGCGGATGCACTTCCAGCCGCAACCAATTGCTGGGATCCACACACACACACACACATTCACACTATGGACAATCGTTACCCAATTGACTTATACCGCATGTCTTTGGACTTGTGGGGGAAACCAGAGCTCCCAGAGTAAATCACGGGGAGAACATGCAAAACCTACACAGAAATGCCAACTGACTCAGCCGAGGCTCGAACCAGTGACCTTCTTGCTGTGAGACGACCGTGCTACCCACTCAGCCACCGTGATGCCCATTTCTATACTGTAAAATTTTTAAATATAACAAAAGTATATAAATTAAGACTTTGTCCTTAGTGAGATTCGAACCCTGACCCAGATGGCAGCTGGG
Organism: Danionella dracula; assembly: GCA_900490495.1. Classification (NCBI taxonomy): domain Eukaryota; kingdom Metazoa; phylum Chordata; class Actinopteri; order Cypriniformes; family Danionidae; genus Danionella; species Danionella dracula. The sequence continues at coordinate 6,366,691 of UELW01000100.1, forward strand.
CTCAGAATCTTGTTATCAAACATTAGGTTTAAACTTACTTTCAAGACAAAAATACAAAGCATCAGACTCGCAGAAGGAAGTTTGTTAACTCAACACAGGCGCTGTTTAGACACAAACATGTTAGTTAACTATGTTTTCATGTAATGCATTGAACTAAATGAGAATCAACAGCAGCTTTTTAGTAATTTGCAACTCTTACATTAACTTTGCGAGTTGATACTTATTTTACTGGAATAAACATTTAAAATTTTTGTACCAAAAGTTTGAGTTTTAAACAGAATTCACTCTCAACTTTGAACAGTTTTATGCAACACACAGAATATCACACTCTGCGCCACAGGACCAAAAGCGAAGCAGACTATTGCATTTCAGAAAGCCTCAGGAGCAGAAAGCATGACGCAGTCAACTGAGGATAAATCCAAGAAAACCATAATGGAACTTTAATGACTTCTTTCTGGCTTCCTAAGGCTTTCCTCTGGCTTTAAAGTTCACTTTTATAGAAAAGCGCCACTGGTATTTTTTGTCCTTTGTCCTCCCGAATCTAGATTCTTTAGGTGATCCAAAGACAAAAGATTAATCACATACAGTTCTAGGTCATCTACGTGTTTGGCAGTATATTCAGTTTTACACTCATATCCTTTGATGAGATTCAAGCATTCAATAACAAGCAAAATGCACTTTTTAATTTGAAAAAACTAAACTAGAACTAGAAACTAGAAAAAAGTGGAACTTACAGGGAAGTAGAGAAGAATAGATCCTGAAAGAATCACTTCAAGAAGTATAAGACCAGAGGCTTTGATTCTCTAAAAAAAAAATAGCAACAGAAAAAAATGGATGGATAATGGGACAGAAAGAGAAATATACAATCTGCATGTACAAAAAGAGTATTTTCCATTCAGGCCAGCAAAACTGCTGGACTTAGGAGACATGAAGACTACACTTGGTACATTGCGGAGAAGAAAAGTAGGAGCCTTTTGGAAATAGCTCTCACCTTGTTGTGGCGGAAGTGGTAGATGAGCAGCATGCTGATGAAGTCCAGGAGCACACAGAAGGCCTGGAAGGAGAGCATAGCCAGACGAAGCGCCGAGTCCTCCTGAACCAGACAAGCTGAGTCATCCTGACAGAAGTCACAGCCTTCTCGACAGGGCAAACACCGACCCGACACATCCCAAGGACCATCAGAGGTCCTAGTTTGCTCTGATCCTAACAAGACATGTTATAAGAAAGAGTGGTATTAAGTAATTTGTTACAATGCAGTTGCGTGTTAAATCATGTAAGTCCCCTATCACTAAAAGTTATATAAATACTAAAAAAAGAGCATATAGCACATGGAGCACCCATTTTTCTTCATAAGACCTCCGAGCTTTGTTGGGTGCTGTTATTGTTATTATTTACTTTTAACTTCAAACTCTATAATAGTTATTTTAATTCCAAATGACAGAGAAAAAATATAAATAATCCAAGCTTCAGTTTTGTGCATTTGACAACTCAGTTAGGCAAAAAACAACAATATTTGTCTAATTAGTTTCTTTAAATTGCTGATACTTTAATCTTAGAATTATTGTAATTGTGTAAGAGTTAAGTAACATTTTTTAAAAGTTAGGCTACTGTTGATTTTGCTCTGTAAATGTGCATAATGGCTGATGACAACCAACTGTCCTGAGGAAGTGAAGTCAAGTATAAATAACTATAAAAGCACCATAGTAATCTAATAGCACAGACTAACCCATTTACGTACAAGCCAAGACGGAGGGACAGAGAAAAAAATAACTCCCTGGATTTTTATAACATGTCTGTAGACAATGGATGCTTTGCATTCTAATGTGTTTTCAGTCTTTTGCCTGAATCTGTTGGAAACAAGTTAACATGCTGAATCTGTAAAAACAAAGGGCACCTATTATACCCATTTTACTTTATGTAATATTGATCTCAAGAGTCTCCTAAACTTCTCAAACTAAGTTTCAATCCACATTTTAAATTAGGCCCACCGGCATGTTTATCACATGAATGAGAGCAGCAGTAAATCCCATCATATTTCTTCATTAAACATAACACTCACTCCATAGAGTAAAGCAGACTTAGAGATGGTTTGATTATCTGACTGGATAATCATCTCTCTAAAGCTCAGAGCACTAGACAATTTCCACTATTTTATGCTGCGACGACTCTAACCGGAGGTCATTTATGCATGTTCCACAACACCAAAGTTTCCCCCCGCTTGCCTGAGGCCACCCGCAACATTAAGAGATGTGACCTTTTGGGAAACTAAGTGAAACCTCAGCTATGAACACACAGGACTCGCCTACATAGAAATGCAAGAAGAGGATGCAATGGGCTGCTGACTTACTTGGGTTAAAGGCGTCTTGTCACAGAGCATCTATTCGTTGACATCTGTGCAATTTTATAGCTGTTTTGTTGTTGTTAATTTGTTCTCTGCTCAAGGGTGCTTTCACACTTGTAATGAATTGATTGTTCTGTTCCTGAGAACAGCCCCCCCCCCCTATTTTAATTGTGTAAGTGTGATGAGTGCGCTTGAAAACAGATTGCAGAGTCCAGTGTGAAAAGGTCATTGAGTGCACACAGCCTTCCCCAGGCTCAGGACTCAACACTTCCTCTTGGCATAAGTTCCTATCTCAGTGCACTGAATAGTGCTTGAAGATTCTCTGCTTTTGATTATATTAATATTAGGTAGTCCAGGGTGTTAAGTTCTGTGTACTGTGTTTTGTGCCTTTAATAAATCTACAAGGAGGTCAAGATCATGTATGCTAGGATAAATCTGCATGGGTACAGAGCTCAAATTTCAGCTGTTTGCTGCTTCATATCTAGCCATTACATTTCTTTTGTTTAATTTTTTTATAATAAATCCAAAGTGTGTACTTACTTGAGAAGCCATTGAGTGCCACTTGGCTGGGGTGGTAAAAGCCCCTCTTGCATTGGCACTTGTACTTGTCCAGCACAAAGCCATGGCCCACCATTGGTTTACACTAGAAAAGAAAGAGTTTACATTTACAACTATGAACATTTGAGAGAATATGTTATTTAGTTTCAGAGACAGAGAAAAAAAGACACATATTTTATTTATTATTTTCTTTTTCTTTTTTTTTTTTAAAGACATTACAAATATAAATTGCATTTACAGATGTGTGCTCAATATTGTTTTAGCTTTAAAGTCTACTCAAGAGTCTACAGTGAAATAAACATTTTTACTGTGAACAGGATCCGAAAAAAGTTACACCAAGTTCACAAGACTCTATAAATATCCTGGAAGTGCCATGAAGCCCGGAGGAAAAGAAAGAAGGAGTCAGTAAATGCAGGTCTATATTTATTCCCAAAATGATTGCTGTTTTCTCACCTTAACATAAGCAAGGACTTTAATGCAACAGAAAATTTTAGACAGCTAATTATGTCATTTCTGCTTCCAGCAGAGATAAGATGGCTGTCTAATGCTGTATTTGAAGAGGTGACAGTCAGTACAGATTGAATACTAACGAAAATACTAACTAATGAAATTTAGTTACAAAGAAGTGAAAATGTGTCTGTTTTTACATGGGTATTTCACAAATGCTTAAGCAAGAGGTCGACAAATAAATACATGAGAACCATTATTTATGAGTTAAAAAATATTTGTAGAACCTATTATTATTTAAATTTATTTGTGAATATAATTTATATTTGTCCATCTCTTTACAGTTATTTGTGGACAATAAACTTGTTTATTTAGCTTTTGAAATAAATATTCTCCTAGAAAAAAAGCTAACTGATTTGAGTTAGGTAAACTCAAAGATCTCTTGCTAAGTAAACAAAAGTCACGTTAGGTGGTTTGATTGAATCTTATTTTCACTAATAAAAGTGTAGTAGTGTTTTAGTGGAAAATTGAGATTTCAAACATCTGACCAGACTCTCAAAAATACATATAGAGACAAAACATGCTGGTTTTGAGAAAAAATCTATTTACAAAATCATATAAAGTATACAAAAGAGAAGTTTTATCTTACAAATGAGCATTCATTAAAGTCATTTATTAATTTAAACAAAACAGAAATCCTACATAAAGTACGATTCTATGCCATGAATTTACTTTAAAGTCAAACCTTCAGGGAGCTTGCAATTAATGTCTTGTTCTTCTGAGTCTCTGAGAATTAAATTTCCAATAAAGCCCCAGAGGACACAGTTGTGATTATTGATGCTCTTTTGTACTTCCCTGTTGTTCCTCTCCATCCACATCATTAAATATACAGTCTTTTCAAAATTTTCTCTATTGCGTTTGTTGTTTATGATAATGTTTTATGAAATAAACCATACAACATTTCTGCACAGATCCAATCCGAACGCGTGCAGGCTGAGGCTTTAGAAAACATGAACAGATGCTTGGAAATATACTGGAGCGAAGACTGTCAGCATCAGCAGAGTTAGACCATGAATCTGTCAGTGTAGACAGCATCGCTCAAACTCCCCGCTGCACAAAACACCCCGGTGTCAGGATGCAGGATATATTTGGAAATGTGTTTGCAGTGTTTGCATGCAAAACAGTGGACCTCTGGCTCAGTTCCTCTTAGTTTCTATGTCTATGTTTCAATGCAACAGTAGTATAGGTTTGATATACTGCGGATTTCATTCCTGAAATGTGAGACTCAACAGATGTCTTCAAAATTATTTGCGCTTGCATCTTTGTGCTGTGAGCTGAGATGCAAGTAAAACTATCAAATGCCTTTCATTTATGGTTAAATGTTTATATGGAATACAGGCTGTTCTAATTAGATCATATTATTTTTGTATTAGCAGAATTGTTCTGAATTATTGGCAAGACAAATAGTGGACGTATGGCATTGAATTGTGTATTAAAATTAAATTTGCAGGAGATTTTTTTTTAGAATATTATGCAGAAAATGGCTTAAGACAGGTGTGTTAAGACAGCATTGCAGAGACAATCACCAAATCTAAAGAAAGTTGCCTCAAGAGAAAAAAATATATAATTAATACACCTCTGGACAACTTTGACCTTGCTCTAAGACACATGATCATTACAAAAATCTGACGTTTTAAATATATGTGTTATACTAAACAAAAATAAACATTGCTAAGCTGCACCCGTGATCTTAAAGTGTATTAATTACACTATACTAATTAACTAATATTTGGAATATCTCATATCTCGCATCATGAAATTTAAAATTTTGGATTTTATAAATGTCCAGATTCTCAACAGCAGTATTAAGCCAACCAGTAACTTCTTGCCTCATGCTTTTTTGAAAACTTTGTATTTGAAACACTGCTCGGTCCTTCTGTCTCGCATGCTGATCAGAAAGAAGTTTCAAATGAGCCGCAGGTATGCTTTCACCAGGAGAAACCAACCAGGGCTCCCTCAATACTAAACCTGCCTAAAGCAGTAGTGGGCCATTAGGGCCAGCTAGGCCTTTACTGCAAGCCTAGTACACAAAATCATAAGCACTTACTGAAATGAACATATTCCTTACAATTATACTAACTTATTCCCAACCTGTAGACTGTAAGTGAGTGGTATGGGGACGATCCTCTCAGGAAGGAGGAAATACCTTTTGTGTACAGTTGATAGCATTCTTACAATAGATGTCTTTGAAAGCAAAACCTAAAAAGGCCATGTAGAAAAAAAGGAAACCATCAATTGAAGTGAGGATAAGCAACAGGTTGCAGATATCTGCAAACCAATTAAAAAAAAAACAATAGTAGGCCCTTTGTCATTGCCTTTACTTTGATAGCTTCTGTTGACTCATCTGCAAGCTATTTTGGTAATTTTTCACAATTTGCCACAAACCTCTCTCTTTCGCCGGCCTGTCCATCACTAATGATTAACAGGTTCAGGGTGTCCAAGCAATGACAATGCAAGCATGCAACTCTCTAAAATCTGATTATTTCAAAAACGGTTTTAGCAGTTTTATACAAAAATCAGTAAAGCACATACTCAGGAAATTCTTAAATGATACATTTCGATCAGGAGAAGAATGGGCAGCTTCGGTCCTCGTATCAGGACGTCAGAGGAAACGAAAAGCATTTCCTGTACAAGATTTTCCTTTCATTACCCTACCTGTGAATGCTGATGCTTTTTATTTTGTTTTAATGATTTTAATTGGATCCCAGTTGGATAAACAACCAGCATGAATATTATATTTCATATCCTCATAAAGCAAGCATTCTGAAGAAATGTGATGTGATTCACTGTGCTGCTACCAGACACAGTTATTTTTAAAAACATTTCATTAAAGTATCAAATCTGTATTTTGAACTTGGTTTATTGAGGAGACCCATAAGATTGATGTTAATTTGCATGATGGGCTTAAGGTATATAAGGTACAGGGTTTAAAGGTATTCTAACAAGAGTACATTAAGTATATTAAAAGCAAAATGTAACATGTTTTGATCTCATCAATGATTACACTTCAACTTACAGCATGCTAAAGCAAACTTTGAATGAAATAGACTATTATTAATGAGGTATGAGACTTTATGACACACTCCCTGCTTACGCTCCAAAGCAAAAGCTTTCTCCTGACAGCCAACAAGATCCTTTGTAGCACATTAGCATCAACTAACAGAGCAGAAGGAATGACGCAGCTGTGAAAAAGTGTAGCCAGCATGTGACAAAGCACTGATTATATGGTGCCAGCCTTGGACATTTTCTCTCTCAAGTCTCCAGAGTTCTTTTCTCTAGCTGCAACAGAGAGACAATGAGACGTCCGCTCAATCATTTCTCAGGTAAATCCACCACACTAGGGGCATTGCAGGACATCAAGTGCATTTGAAGGAATATTTCAAATGACAATCCTTGAACTGACGTGGTGCTTCCTGAATAACTTTGTCTTCGAAAGAAACAAGGCTAAAAATAGATTCTCAAACACACTTTCAGACATTCACACAGCTTCTCGCCTCTTTGTCAGATGCCAGCACACAAGTGATTTAACACAGGAAGCCCTCTCAAAAGAAGTCCGCTTGAGCTCTTGTGGTTGAGAGCAAAGGCTGGCGTGCCTTTCTTTTCAGTTTTTTTTTCTGTATCCCATGAGTTGAGCAGCACAGACAAGGAACATGCTCAATTATTTAGCAAGCCTACTGAAATCCATTATACTGCATTTATAATGGATCACGGCTTACTGGGATGTTTCTCTTCATCACAAGACAACAACTGGGCATGGCACACTAAGGGCTGCCTACCTACTGTTCCATCATAATATAGAGGTGTTAATGAACCACTTTTTATCTATGCAAATAATAGTATGATTTTGTAAAAAGGTAGATGTAAGAGTAAAATTACTCAGAGTTTTGTCTATTCTTAAAAGAATCAATTCTCCTTTCTTTTAAACTTTATTTTTATGCCTATTTTAATGATACTACAGGTATTGTAGTACTAATCCAAAGCCTGTTAATGCTATCTGGAAATACGTTTCAACCCTTCGTGATGACTGTTCATTGCTGACATGTTCGTGATGTCAGCAATGGGGTTCTGGCAAAGTAAAATGAAGCTCACAGTGGGCTTGGCCAGTACTCGAAAACAGGTCTTCAGAGGCGGGGCATGGCCATAGTGAAGGCGTCTGATTGGCTAATGAAGCCAGAGGTGGAAACGTTTTTTTTTATTACAACTCATTCTTCATAACAGTAGCCTGGCCTTAATAATACTTAACAACGTTGAATGTATTTCCTGATTTTAAAAGCATCTTTATGGCTCACATATATATATATATTCTAATAGTTATATATATATATATATATATATATATATATATATATATATATATATATATATAATAGTTATATATTCTAGTTAAATTCTGAGTAAAATGAGTTTTAATATTAGTAGTATACGCTAATAAACATATTAATGTACATTTAATATACATTATATCCCTTGTTTGTGGAGCTGCTTTCAAGCAATTGCAATAAGCATTGTAAATACCATTTTATTGACTGACTGAAAACTATATAAAAAATTGTCTGAAAAAAAAACACTACACAACAGCATGGTTTATAGCAACATTAGATTACCCATAAGGGAGTACATTGATTACATTGATTTTGAGTATAACCAAATGATGATCAAACACTAACACAAGACCACAGATGGCAAAAAAGAATACAAAGAATTCTGACAACCATATTACTCATGCTTTGAAAAACATTTGCTAGATACACCCACTCAAATCCTGCACTCACGATTAGAAATGCATTTTCCTCAAGAATGTGAATTCCCAACACACTCAAAACAAATCCATTGATGGAAACCCATTTCCAGGTATTTCAATGATCCCACTATTCTGATTACCTTCACATAGATTCAACATGAGATCCAATTCAAATATGTACAAATGATTAGAACTGCAAATGAATAACCGCAAATCCAACACTAAACCTTGCATTTTATTGTATATTTATGCAACTTATATGATATATGATACATTTTTAAACCTCCAGAATGAAAATGTGATCTGTAGCTTAGCTGTAAACAACTACAATTGTGATGAGTGAAATGAACTGAAAATAAGTGTGCACTTAATTATTTACATCAGGGAAAAAGGTAGAAGTTGTAATTTAATGTCAGGTCTGGGGGCTGGGACTCATGAGGTGAGGACAATGTAAAGAAAATGCATTTTGTCCTGTTCCTACCAAGGCAAATTAAATATAATTTAAAGTAGAATGTTTTCGTTGTCTTGAAGATTTCAAATGTACTTTTTAATTCATCATTGTTCTAAGATGTGCATTTTTCCAGGGCACTGGAAAAAAGTAAAGCAAGTACAGGTAAAAGGACAGAAACCAACCACTTACAAAGAAATGCTCGAAAAAGGCAAATAAATGAAACATTTATTTTCTTTTTGAAAACAAAAACATGACCTGACAGCCCCAGACAGTGAAGACCAACCTCTATCCAGAAACATAAAACAAAAATGATTTGATGATGATTTGATTTGATTGCATAGGCACTTAGTTTTCCTTTAAACAAAAATAATCTCCATCTCAATTGAAATTATCCTACTATTTTCTCCCTTCCAATGCTAATGCACGTTTCTTAAAAATAGAATATCAGAATATATAATATCATGTGCAGAATATTACCCTAAGGAACCTCCCACTTCACCCATAGGTAAGGCCGTCTCTGTGCAGGAGGCTCAAAAATGGCAAAAAGATTTGCTACATCATATTTATGACTGGTCAAAAGTCAATCGAAATCTGTGATTCCAAGAATTAAAACCTACTCCTTAACTACATTGTGTAACATTACTTCAATCACTGATTTATTACTGTCTCTCACTGTATAGAATCAATATCATATTGTATTGTTTGAGCAAACATTTTGTGCAATTGCTTGTTAGTCATTTTGGGTTCTGTTTGGTAGCCAAGGAAGTTCTGAGTCAAAAAGTGAGACACTGAGTTGACTCTGAGTTATGAATAAGATGTAGACTTACTTCCATCATTGTCAAGTTACAGCGGTGAGTTCCCCCAAACCAGCCACTGCTGGAGCACTGATCGATATCCACAGCCTGAAGATTTACATCCACATGTACAACTCCCCTGCAGCACAACCAGAGAGAGGGAGAGAAAAGAGTTCCATCATTATAGAATGATACAGTAAGTTTGACTCTCTAACTGAGTTGAATCAGTGCATTTTGTTACTAAAATCCTTTGAGCTTCACATTTACATTGTAAAAAATAATTGCCATCCAATTTAGATGATCCATTTTCATTATATATACTTTTAATCATAGTTTGAAACTTGTGATGCTGGGATAGTCTCCTCCTTTATATCTCAGACGCCTGCCAGCTATCCTTACCTTTGTTTTTCAGCTGGACAGTATAGAAGATAAAACTTGCACTATTTACTAAAATACATAGTTAAATGACGTTAAATGATGTTTCTGTCAAAATAGTGTCTGCAGAGTTAGTACACTTGATTCTGTGAGTGGTGCGAAAGACTAAAAAGAAGTTCTCCACTGTTCAGAATTCCAATTTTAATACCAGTTCTTTTTCTTTTTTTCATACTTTGCCGTGTAGTTCCAATCCCATGTGCGCAGGATTTTTAAAGCATAGTTTACTTACTACTTGACAACTGAAATAAATGGAAGCAAGTAATTTGGAAACATAATAATACATTTGCAATTGTATAAAACTATATCTTACAAAATCAAAGCTGACAATCACACCACATCACAGGCTTCTGCCACAATACTACACATGGTTTAGACATGTATAAAATCTTGCGACTTTGGCATTTGTGACTTTTCTGAGGGAGACAGAGGATAGCAGTTACCTTTTACCCATACACAAAAAAATAACGCTTTTAAATTAATGAGGGATGTGCTTAATGCACTCATTGCTACATTATTTGCTTTTAAATATTCAGAATTTTAAATCAACAGAATTTTGATACTTTGTCTCAATAGAACACTGGTACTAAATAGATTTTTTTTCATCCAGTGGATGGCAGTAGCAGGACACCAACATCTATGAACCATCAAATCATTTTTAAATTATGATTCAGAAGGGTTACCCTTTTTAAAGTTATATTAAGATTGTGAGTCATATATTTTTCATGCATAATGTTATATTTTCAGGTTCTTACTAAATTACAGACCAAGACCGTTGTTTTTTTTCATGTTGAATGATTTAAAAGCAACTCAGTTGTGTTTATTCACCTCAGAAATGTAACGGAAACATAACTAAATCATTCAAGTTGAAAAACAATCCACAAAAAGAAGAATGGATTTTGGCCAATATTTCTTTTCTCAGCGTGGGTTCTTTTTGACATTTTTAGACTTTGCATATCAAAAACAGTCTCATTCAGAACTGGATTTGTCTTTGCAAGAGTTTTTCAGGTGTTCTTCGCAGACAGCAAAAGGATGAAACCAACATTAGCTTCACACAGCATCCAACAGACAGACTGGAGACAGAAAATTGTATTTCTCACCTTGCGATGAGCACATTCAAGCTGATTTGCAAATTCAGCTGGTTGCATGATGTAAGAAACAAATGTTCACCCTTCTCTGCTTGATGGAGGCTCTCTAGTCCGTTAGGTGAAAGCAAGAGCTGTTGGTGTTTTTTACAGATACAGTAGTCCATTAGAAGGTTTTATCTTTCACTGTCCCTAAACACTTCTGTATGTTATCTGAAACCCACGGTTTCATCGACTCAACGTTCTCCCACAATCTATGCTACCCTTTCACTATCAAAAACATTCTTGGCTTTGCCATGTTGATGTAATTTAAGATTAAAAATATATGGATTGCTGCAAGTAAACCTTATATTTCCTGGCAGACATCAGAGATTACAATATACGCAGGATTATTTTCCTTGAACTACAGAACATTAAATTGCAATATTGCCACTGCACAATCCTCAATGGTTTATTTTTCAATAAAAAATTTATGATTATTCAAAACAGATTACAAGTACCAGATTAATGTTTTAGCCAATTAACAGGAACTATTAAAAAGGGGATGGAGTGCCACTGGTATAGGGGTGCGTATGTAACTTCACTAATAACTCTCTCAAAGCTATCTGTCTAGAAATGTATTTAATCTGCATTCAAAGGAGATGTAGTGGAAATGTAAGATAAGTAGAGTAAAAGTCAGATAGAACTGCTTGAGACTTGAGACTGTGTCACAAGGGCTATGAAAGATAAAGACACACAGTTTGCAGACAGACGACAGAGAATGCAGCCGATGACAGATGACCAGAAATATTAGTGGAGTCTGCATTATGATTAATATTATGTTTTGTAATTTATTTAAAATGTGGTTGGTTAATTAAAATAAATGTAATTGATTGCTATTACTGACTATAGAGTTTTTTATTTAAAAAGTTTTGAGACTTTAAGTCATAAAAGCTTTAAGAGAACAGACCATAAAGGTGTCTTCTGACTAAGTGTTGAGCAGCTAAACAACGTATTAACTTAGGAACTTATAGCACAAAGTTTATTTGACAAAGAGACACTGGGAGAAAGGGGCTTAAGGTGATTTCAACGACAGCACTTAGCACAACAATAAAAGAAGAGAAGAAGAGGAGGGAAAAATAATGCTGCTGTTTGACCTGATTTTGGTAACTGCATAACTCTTGGAAATGCTTTGCTCAACTCCCCATGATTTTCTTTTGTTGTCCCTCAATAAGTTTCAGTGTCAGTTCTGAGTGGGTTTGTTTTAGAAGCGTCACTCCGCTGTGTCAATCTAGCTAATAACACACGCAACATAGAATGATGGAGACAATTGAAGGAGTCTTTTTTGCTGTGTATGTGCTATCTTTAAACACTGAAAGGGTTTGTTTTAAAGGACAGATTATTGAAACAAGAAGGACAGCAGAAAATCTACCAACTTCTCTATGTTTCTTTTTGGGTGAGCTCAGCGACTGAACAATGCTTACCAACAGGATGCTTTTGTCATCCTTCTCTTTGAAATGAGAAAAAAGTATCATATCGGTTTCGAAGAACGCCATCCAAATAAAAAAAGGTGGACAGAATTAGGTAGAAAAGCCCCCAAAAGCACAAGTTGCAGCATACTATTAAAAAAAACAGGTGGTAGGAAAATTGCCTTCAGCAAGGAGACTGAGAAAAACACATAGGGAGGACTAATTTGGGCTATAATCTAAAGAAGGTAATAGAACACAATAAATGAGACAGGAAAAATGGAGCAAACACTGTCAATCTTAATCAAAGAGAAACATTACCAAGTGACAATACAAGACAAACCAAAACATTAAAACTATTATTATAATATAAACATATATGTTTGTGCTATTGAGGGACACGGAAAAGGACCTGATCACATACTCAGCATCTTGTGAAGTGATGTATGGTTTTTCTATCTATCTGACACAGATATACTGAATCCATTCAGGATTTCATATAAAGATATTAAAACCAAAAAAATGTGAAGATGGGCTAAAAAAGTTCATATCATAATCACTAATAGCTGACCGCTGAGAAATTTAAAACACCCTTTAAATTAGAAAAATCTGTGGGTAGAAATAACGTTAGGACTATTGTTGAATTTTCAACAAATGGAGCGGTGATAGCAATTAAAATGAAGAGACAGACTTCAAATAATTCCAACATCATTTTGTTCATTTAGTGTGAGTATGAGTTGATGATAAATGACTGATTGCTATTTGCATGATCCCCTTGTGATTTTTCTCAGCAAACCCCTTCAACACAGAAGCCATCTGTCTGGCGAGACAGCAAATAACTGCCGAGCATTCAAGCTCTAAATACAAATACATATATATATTGTGTGTGTGTGTTCGTGTGTGCGTGTGCGCGCGTGTGCGTGTGTGTGTGTGAGTGTACCATATTTACCAGACTTGGGCTAGAAGAGTGAAATTGGATTTATGGTGTGACATCATGTGTTGTTGAGGTTATTACCACTGACTGCGTATTACATGTACGTAGTGTCGTTGATGTTAACCAAAGGTTTCTGGCGAAGTTAAAAGAGGCTCAGAGTGGGCATTGCTAGTAAATAAAAACACATCCACAGAGGCGGGATATGGTCGGAGTGAAGACATCTGATTGGCTGAAGGTTTACATTTTAATATATCATAAACAAACACATTTAATTAATCCCCCTCAGAGTGCTCATGACGGTCAAAACTTGTGATCGGAATCAACACACCAAAAGGAATCAGGGAGGGAAACATGTTTTTTAGTTCTAAAGTTGGTCAGTTTAACATTGGAGTCAATGAGAGCCAGCTCAACTCTGGAGTCAGCCTCAAGTGACCATTAAAGGAACTGCAATTCAGTCACCTCCAATTATCCATCGAGAAGGAAAGTAGGAGGTTGCCCCTTGGTTACTACTTAGAGACAGAGTAATTCCTCGTGGGAAGCTTAAACAAAATGGTTGCCACACCCAATTCTATCGAACCAGATGGGATACTTTTTTCTTATGCTTTAGACCTAGGGATAGCAGCTATTTGAAAGACTTGTGTAATGCTGTTCATATAGTTCAGTTAAAGGTGCCATAACATGGAAACTTGACTTTTCAGACATTTTTGTTTGTTTATTATTGTTACTTTATCAAAAACATGCCTCAAGTCATATTCAGAATGGCTCGTGCTTGTTAGTGTAATCCTATTTTCTTTTTTGGCAGCTCGATGGCTGTAGCCACACGAATTGGCCATTGCACCACCCACCTATCCAAGCCGCTAATATATACATACCGCTAATGCAACTTATCTCAATCAAGAACACATGCACTGACTCAACCGGAATTGTAACTGTGGCAGAACCCTGTTGATCACAATTGAAAAAAGTGTGTTTGGATAACCAAAAGATTAATGATTTTTGTAGAAATTAGTGGATTTTCTGTGTGACAAAAAAACTGCATGGAGCATACAAGTGGGAGGAACATTGGGTACATGGTTCATTTTGCAGAGCACAACAATTCAAACACAATGCTTACAATAAATAAAATGACTTTAGGTTATTAAGGGTGCAGTGATAGTCTAGATGGGTTAAATATGTATTATAAATGTTTTCAAAGGGGCATGATAAAGCATCTTTAAAGGTAATCCATCTGGCAAACGAAAACTAAAATAAGAAAGGCCACACATAGATGGTTGGCAATACATGTCCATGCTTCATATTTTTATACAATAAGCTCTCTTTTAGTTACATAGATGTTAGCTTTTAGTTACAAGGCTGCACAGAAATCACATGTGTTCAGTATGTTTCTAGTGTTTCTGTCAGTTCTATAAAAATAAAGCGGTATAAAGCATTTTAACTTCTGTGCATGAGAAATCGGACGTGTGTCTCATGAGCATGTGAGCAAAATGCGTGAGACACACCCTCAATGCATGAGACTTTAGAACTTTAGTTCATTCTAGCTTTCATCTCTAATAACTTCAGTTTAAAAGTTATAATTAAACCTGGCTTCTCTTGAATCCTCCTAACTCTGAGTAGGTGTATAATGCACATCCAGAGCACACTGCTGTGGTTACAACTTGAAATTTAATTTCCATTCCTCTTAAAGCAGGTCAACAAGATGTGGTTAGGATCAATAAGGTTGTTTTCTAGCTGCTAGCATAATTTCGTAGCCGATTGAAGACCCTAGAGTTTATATGACGCATACTTATCAAATAGCATGCTTATGAAATATCATAAATAATGTTAATGAAGAGATCAAATAATCTAGTAACTTATAAACATATTCTAGAACCTATTTAAGCTGTTTTCTCACCATGTCATCCACCTTATAGTCTTCAGAGCTTGAGAACTTGAATCAACCAACATTCCTTTTATGGTCACATTAATGCTGTTTTACTTCCACGTTTAGCGGCACAGTTTGGAAAAACACTTTGTTTTATTTTGTGTAGCCTCTTTCTGTGTGCATATCTCATGTTATAGTGTGTTGAACTGCTGGCTAACCCAAATAAACCCATTGGCAAATAAGCTGATTACAATTTATTTAAAATATGCTTGTTTTATCTCATATGATCAGGGAGAAATTATTTCAGCTGCAATGGCTGTAGATCATGCAATATTTATAGAGTGCACATGAGTGCACCATTTAAGTTCAAGAAGCCCAAAAACTCATATAGATTTCATGTATCCAGTACAGGCAGCAGCTCCTGTAATTTATTCATGGCCTGATTGATTTTGAAATGCCTCGGCTCAGGTTTGTGACCTGATCTTTTGACTGCATAGCTGGTGGAATAAAGCATTTTAATCTAATTTAGTCAATTTTCATGGTGTCTGAATGCATTATTTAAATGCATTATTCAAAACTTCAAAGTCACAATTAAATACCCCTGTTAAATTAAATGTATGTTCATGCATATGCTGTTAAGGAGTATAGAGTTCAGTTTGATCAATATTATGCATCCAAATTATTGCAAATCCTGTCCTAGAATGTGTTTTTTATTTTACACCTCAAAACCAATTTTCACCATCATCCTCCTATTTGCAGAAGATTTATTCATTCATTCATTCACTCGCTAGTGTTTCATAGCCAAGAGGGTTGTTTGTATCGATTACCCAGTTTTAACTAATCACTTGTCCAAACATGACCACATTCTTTCACCTCACATTTACACTCACTCCTGAGAAAAATGTATAATCACCTATAGCATGCAAGCTCTGTGACTACTGAAATGTGGAACAGACCTCTGCAATGATGGAGAGAACATGATATTTCTTTTGTTTTTACCTAAGTTGGGAACCTTCTGATGAAGTAAAAGCTTTTCTAACCACTGCAGTACATTGCTCCAACTATTTGCAGAGTAAACATGTGCAGGGTTTCCCTATGTTCTATATTGTCAAGTGCAACAACACAAAATGGAGCAACCTAATGAAACATCACTTTTTTCTTTCCAAACAGTGAAAAATATATATGAGGTACATAACATGAAGAAAAATCCCTTACACACAGAATCGAGCCATGCAATAACAAGATTGCAGCATTAGTTTTTTTCACTAGCCATGTGAATCTCAATGGTCACATGGCTGGTGACGGCATTAGTTTTATTAAGTCATGTGGTTCCTTGTGGTTTGCATGGCTGTTTTTTTTATGTTATCATTGCTTGCACTTATTTTTCTCTTATTTAAGTTTGGCTTGTTCTTTGGGAGGCTCGCAGGTTACAGGGCTCATTGTATTTTATTTGTGCTATTTGTGGCAGCTCATTGTATGTTTTAGAGTTTTGATTTGCTTTGATTCTGTTAATTATTTGTCTTTAGTCACCATAAAATTGCTTTACTTTCACAAAAGCAACTTATGTTCAATTAACTTAGATTCAGTATTTTTCTGTGAAATGTGTAATTTGCTCTCAAGCCAGTTATTATCAGCCAAATGCAAACCACATCTGGTGCCTATAGTGTATTAACAGAACTCAGCCTTCCTGCAATTACATTCAAGGGCCATACGTGAGCCACAGTGAAAATAATAAATAAATTGATATATAAGTTGAGTTATAACACTGCTTTGGTTTAGTTCTGGCTAAAAAGATATGGACAAATGTTGGCCTCAAAGTGCCCAAATTAATATCAGGGTACAGTCGTGCATTAAAATCTATGTTTCTTCGCAAATCTATCACAGAGCAAAGGCAAAAGAGTAAACAAGTGCAGCCTCAGCACCTTTTGAAGCATCTTACAAGTTTGTTGAAAACCAATGCTGGGGACTACCTCATGAAGCTTCTTAAGAGAATGCCAAGAGTGAGCAAAGCTTTGTTGAGTGTACCAAAGAACGTAAAATATAAATTAAGTTTGGAGTCACACTTTTTACTTACTATGTAACCTCTTGTGTATTCCATGAAAATCTACAACCCATGAGTTGAGATGGCATGCCCAATGTTTGTAATGTAGTGTCTGTTATGACACAAGACACAAGTGCTCTTGCAATCTGTAAAGTTTGACTAAAACCCAAATGTGTTGAACTGCTTCTCACCTGAACTCAAGGTCTTTAGTGTTGTTCTTCACTCCATAGAGAGCCGTGGAGAGGGTTAGAAGCCAGTGTGGGACAAACCTGCCACCCTCGCACTCCAGATAGGGTGCTGACCACTTGACATGATTCCTATTGAGATGATGTGCTCCCTTTCTCTTCAGGTCTCTGAAATCCTTGTCCCAGTCTGCCTCAAATCTGTTTTTAAATCGCAGATATGTTGTGCTGGACAGATCCTGAAGCAAGATGCGCTCTCCCTCTCGGATCGCCTGGAGATGCACTGGAGACTCCATCTCAAAGGAGACCACCGTTCGGTAGATTTTGGGATTCGCTTCCATCAAGCTCGACACTAACGCGGAGTACCACTGTATATCCAATCGCATATGCTGTTCTCTGGAAGCGCTGTTCTGAAGGAGTGCGTTCAGGAAGTTGGTCGCGTGCGCAACGGTGTCGAACACGCCGTGCAGGGAGTGCGAGACGGCGTGGGCTCCACCGCCGAGACTCCTCAGTTCGTACCGTCGAGAGCAGTTCACGTGCTCTAGGGATGACGAGTCCCCGGTGTGCAGGAAAGCTGCGACCACCCGCGGAAGCTCCTCCTCGAGCTTGTGCGCCACGGCGGGCCGCTCGGTGCTGGGGGAGCGACGTGGTTCTCTCGTGCTGTAAACAGGATGCTTGCTCTTGATTTCAGGATCTTTATCGCTGTCGGACCATTCCACGTACCCATAATTCGACCCCTTCGCTATATCCATTAACAGAAGAAGATAAAGCAACGCATGCGTTCGACGCCCACAAGCACCGTGAACGGTCCCCATTGGAATTCACCTCAGAAGTGCTTCCATTCCTGTAAACATACGCGCATTCTTAAAAGTAGCTCAACTCTAATAGGTAGTTCAAACAATCCCCCATACATCAACAAGCCTATATGCACCTCCAAAGGCTTCTGGGATGCTGGTTGTAAACGCTGGTAGCATCTTTTCAGGATTGACTTCGGTTGCTGTGGTGAGCGCTCCTCTCATCAGGACCGCTTGTTCGCTCCGAGGATGTACTGTCGGGGGCTGACTGTTTCCACAACACTCTCTCTCGTTTCTGAGCACTCGTGAGTGGCCATCGCTCCTGTCAGTCTCCAAACGGTGGTTGAAGATGAAGATGGAGAGCGAGAGAGAGAGAGAGAGGAGAGAGGAGAGAGAGAGGAGAGAGAGAGAGAGAGAGAGGCGAGAGAGAGAGAGAGGAGAGAGAGAGGGAGAGAGAGGAGGAGAGCAGAGAGAGTAGAGAGAGAGAGAGAGAGAGGAGAGAGAGAGAGAGAGAGAGAGAGAGAGGGAGAGAGAGAGGGGAGGAATGAACCGTTCTCTTTCATGCGGAGAAGCTGCAGATCCAGGCAGTTCTACACCCCTCAGGCATTTTTATAACGCTGTTGCACCAGAACTGTCCACTAGAGGGAAAAGGCGGGTTTAACTTATTTATAGCATTTAAATTTGTATAAAGGTTATATTACATTGAATATTAAATTATATTGATTATAATGTAAATACAAATACCGGTAAATCGTTTAAAGAATACATTTTTACTGTAGATATTGATTTCATACCACTAGACAACAAATTAATTTTTGGTATTACTAACCAGACCAATGTATTGGTTATTTGCTGCAGTGATCACATATATATCTTTTGTGTGTTGTTCTTATTATAGTGCTATAGATTACCACTAACAAAATATACATTTAGAGTATAAATGTATTGGTTATATCCGCTGATATAATCATATTGACCATAATGACATGATACCAGTGAAGTGCAGCAAGGTTCATGTCTGGTGAGGGATTGACATCACCACAGTCAGATTTATAAATTTATAAACCCCACAGAGAAGCTTTTTTTAGTTTTTCAGGCTTTTCAGGAATGGCTATGCGGTGGGGTGGGGGCTGGAATGGCTATGGGGTGGGGGGGGGGGCTGGAATGGCTATGGGGTGGAGGGGGGGGGGGGGGGGCTGGAATGGCTATGGGGTGGGGTGCCCCTTGATTCAACGTCCATGTTATAAACAGGTTTAAAGGAGTATTGTGAGCTTCTCTGGCAGCAGTTTTACAACTGTTCAGCACAAGGATATGTTACACACATAGAGTTGATGATAATATAAATAAACACTGTGTATTATATACACCAGTTGAACTATTTACATTTAATTTATATTCTAAAAGTGTTGGAACATTTTAATAGCGACATGCAGAGGGGCAGGAAGACATATAAAGACTTTCATTTCAAATGCAGAGTTTTATGCATGAGATCTGTCGTTTGAGTGTCCATTAGTCTGCTCCTCAAAATCCAACAGGAAATGGTGCTGTTTTATTTATGGTTTTGGACGCACATCTCCTTTCTCACCTTTAATAGTAAGCATAGGTGGAGATTGGGATGCATAGTTTGGTCTTAAGGGCGACACCTGCTGGTGCCTAAATAGGCCAAACAATTTTGTAAAAAAAAAATAATAATAAATAAATAATAGTTCGCATTTTAAACCCAGATTCTGCTACCTACATTTACTCTGTCTTAAATAAAATCACAAAATTGAAAATCCAAAGACTCCCATAAAATTTGAAACTTGTCTTATTTTAAAAGCGGTTGAAGAGAAAGCAGCTTGACACAAATGCAGATGAGAAAAAAACAATTAAACTGATTCAATATTAATTAATGACATTTAACAAACAAAAACAAAACAACAAAGTGTTCATAAATAATAAATAAACATTATTGTATTGTGTTTATACTCACAAATTGTGCTCTAAACTCTTCTGCACAAATAAGCCACACAATGGATTTTAGCATTCACATATTAAAACAATGGGGTGCCTTCTCCTAACCCTTTATCTCCAGCATCAAAAGGCCTACAGCCCCTCACAACTCTTGCTAGTTTAAACATGTTTATATAGGAATAATTGGTTAACCAGTTTATGTTTAATATTGTTTGAAATATATCACAGGGTTTAATGCATTGATTGTACATCCCAAAACTAGATGTAATGAAATGAATAGAGTTTTAGAATGATCCATTCCAAATTAAGTGTAGACAATAACTTCTTACTCTTGGTTCATATTTCACAAGTTGTATAATCTAATGCATTGTTTATACACATCAATGATAATAAATGTTTGAACCTTTTTCTTCTTTTACTGAAACACTTTAAGGGTTAATAAGAATATTAACATCAAGTGTGAGTAAAATTAAAGGTCATTGAGTGGGTTAAAACTTAATATTATCATTAATAATTAACATGCCAATTTATTTGGCTCTGACCAAGAATAATGGTTAAGAGAAACCTTTTTAAATCAATTAAGAAGTCAGATATAAGAATTTATGTGAATTATTAAAAATCCTTTAGTGCTGTTTCAAGACAGAACACATGAGCCTTCAGTCCTTCAGTTTTTAGGTCTAGCACCAGGACCTCTACAAATATATTGTATATGTGTTTGCCCATTTTATGCATCGTTACAGGCATAACTGGTTAAGTGCTCAAAGGATAAATTCAAACATGTTTAAAGAGAAATTTTTGATTTACAAATCTTTGTAAATATGATTGATTTAATCAGACCCATTGACCTTAACAGGCCATAAACATCAACAGACCAGAGTGCAGGACAAACACTTCCAAATTTCAGAATTAAGAACTGGCAGATAGATTAACATGTTAATCTAATTAACAACAGTTAATCTAATTAAAACAATGTGACTTTTTCAGGGAGAAATTGAGAATCTCAGCAATCATTTAACTAAGATAGACATGCAACAGTCAATGTAACTTTATAGATTTTACTGTATACAGTCTTACCTGTTAAAAACCTTTTCTAAACCTACATTAACATGAAACCTAAACATTTGAGTGAAAAGGAACACAATCCAATTTACTCTGAGGTTGGATTATTCCGAAAGTGAAAATGTCATGAACAAACAGATCAATAAAATCATTACATATTCTCTTAAGCTTTTTAAGTGCATTGCCTTCTTAGTGAAATAGTTTTAAGAAACAAACAAAACTAATTGTTTCCTCTTGTGACTCTTTATTTGTAGTTGAGCAACATATTTAGATAAGTTTTTTTAGATATACAAAACAATTTCATTACCTGCATTTAATCCCATAATCCTAATATTTTGTATTCGTAATCTAAAAAAAAGCACATTGAAGCACTAAACCCTTCACATTTTTTAATACTATAATTGGAACAAAAATCTGTATAATAAAATACATACATTAAACAAATGACTAAATAATAATAATCATTCAAAAGAGGTGTTCAGTTCCATAAATCTTCATATTATAATAACTTTACTGCTTCTTTGAAGTAAAATAAGTCTTTATTATTTAAATGTTAAGATATTAAGTTGCAAGACAGGCTCATTATTCAAGATGACGCCCACTCCATTGACGTCATCGCGACGTCATAGACAACAGCGCCGAGAAGAGGGGGGACTCGATTCATTCGTGAATCGTGGTCGCTTCTGGAGCAGCGAAGCCAAACAAGCTTCAGGAATCCAACATGGCAGGATGCGAACGCAAACAAACCAGTACGGAGAAAGGAATTGTGGTGTGTGGGCTTTTAAACTACTCAAAAATCATTCAAAAAAAGTCCACACCCTTATAGTTTTTTCAAAGTGCGATACTAACAGAAGTTTGGGGGTTACAACTAGCTAAAACTTGCTTTTTATCACTTGAAACGTGCATAAACGGGTCACAACTTGGCTTCACTTTCGTTTAACTTGACTTCGAACATATATAACATTCCCAGATCCCGGACGAGTGGCCCGGACACCCGCTGGAGCTGTTCTCTTTTCCTGAGCACTACGCCGAAGATCTGGACTGTGTCTACATCCCTCATGGCGTCATCATGGACAGGTACGGTTATGACGTCATGTAGCCTGTCATTTGTGACCTTCCTGATTCACTTGTATAAAATAATGTGTGTAAAAATTATTTGTTATTAAAACACATTGATAAATGACTTAGCTAAGCGTGTCATCATGATGTATTACACTTAAGCATCGTTTTCACTTCTTAAAAAATAAACAAAGCAGGAGCTTACTTGTATTGTTAATCAATCTTGATCTTCCAGTGAGGTCATATTTGAGAAAAAGATTCATGTAATCATCCTCTTCAGCAGGGTTAGCTTTAGCGGTAGTCATTGGCTTCCATCTGCAATCACTCTGCTTGTTCCTCACTTAGCTCCATGGGTCTTTGTGGCCTGTGGAAGTAATGCCCAACATGTCCAATTCTCAAAAATGTAATTGATTCTTCATCCATCCATTCATCTTTTTGTCAGCTTCGTCCCTTTTGGGGTTGTCACAGCGGAATGAACCACCAACTCTTCTGGCTAATGTTTTACGCAGAGGATGCCCTTCTAGCTGCAACCCACCAGGAAACATCCACACACACTCATTCACATTCATACACTATGGACAATTGCTTTTACTCAATTCACCTTTACCGCATGTCTTTGGACTTGTGGGGGAACCGGAGAGTCCGGAGTAAACCCACACGATCACGAGGAGAACATGAGAACTCCACAGAAAAATACAAACTGACCCAGCTGAGGCTCGAACCAGCGACCTTCTTGCTGTGGTTCCTGTGAGAGAGAACCACAGGTAACACATTTTTGAAACTAGTCACTTTCAGTTTAAAAAAAATCCACCTTCACCTAGGTATCCTTTATGAATGCAATTTACTTTTATATCCCTTTAGGTGTTAAATTTTCTCGTTCTTTAACATACTTCTGGTGGAGTCTCAAAAAACTTTTGATTTTAAAGTCACAGACAAACAAACAACTGGCATTAGTTTTTAGAGGATTTACAGATATCCAGAGGTCGACAACCCCTGCCATGCCATCTGAGGTCGCAGCATCTGCTAAACCAGTTTTATTGCTTACCTTTAGGTGAGCTTAGCAGTGTACATGGGTTGAACGGGATGAACCTTTCATTTTAGTTCCTTCCATTTTTGAACAACTGTCATTATCTGACATTCCTTTTAACAAAGATATAAGTGCTAAAATGTTGACTAACTTTGTCTCTCTACAATTTACTCCTAAAGAAGCACATTTCAGCTTACTTTCATAATATTCCCGTTTTAAAGGTCGATAGAAATAGAAAACGTACAGATTTTAGAGCATACATGAGTTGACACACTAGAGCTGCTGAGAGTGAATTTAGGATCGAGGAGCGGTGGGTAGTTGTGCATGAAGCACTTGGTTGATACAATTTTTAAGAAACTAATTTTGTATCAGAACTTTTTATATCATAATGCTGCAAAAATATGTGCATTGCCAATCAATTCTGAACTTGTGTATGTGGTTTAATTTTGACATTTTAGTATTGTCTTAAAAAAGTGCATTGAGTTTGGCAAAAATGTCACATATTTCCAAGTTTATTTATGAAATAGTTGATCTTTTGGTCTTTGCTGTGGTGGCTTCTAGGATAGAGAGACTGGCCAGGAATATCCTGGAAGATCTGGGAGACCATGACATCGTGGTGCTGTGCGTGCTGAAAGCCGGGTACCAGTTCTGCGCAGACCTGGTGGACTGCATCAAAGTTCTGTGTCGAAGCTCCAGTAAGACGCTCCCAATGAGGGTAGACTTCATCCGTCTCAAGAGCTACTTGGTGAGCTCCCTTTATCTTAAAACTTTAAACCTTTTTTTAAATACTGAGCGTGGTTAAATTGATTATAACAAGCATGAAACACCTCAGGCCATGTGATGTGTTAGCAGCTTTGTTATCATGCGTTATATTCACTGTTATAAAGGCCTCTTTGTTTTTGATTAGACCGGCAATCATTTGCAGTTCTAATCAATCAAAGAATTCTTGCATGCATTTAAAGTCTTACTTGTGTTTCATGTGATGTTGAATTCACTAAATCATTATAAAAAATAAAAAAGTGGAGTGGCAAGGTTGCTATGTATGTAAGTTGTGTAACCTCTTGTAAAGAGGATCTCTGGTTCGAGTCTGGCTGGGTGGAGTTTTTTTTCTTATGCTGGTGTGGGTTTTCTTGACTATAAAAAGTCTAAAAAGTTAACCACTTGAAGTCAGAAAAATAATATTTTATATAGTGAAAAATATTTAAATGCATCAACTTTCAGCGCTAATTTGCTCAGATCCATGGCTACACTTAAACTTACTTTAAGCTTAAGTAATCCATTAAAATGTCTCCTTTGACCAAAAGGAAAACAACAACTTTAAGACTAATAAAATTTTATATAAATATTTTGTCCAAAATAACTGGAGATCACTTTTGTTACTTTCAATTGACAGCTTACTGTCTGCTTATTGGTTGTTTGTCTATTCCGACCGTGAGCTTCATATGAGCTTTGGGACTTTTAGAAGAGTTTGTGTATGATTTGTAGTTTTCCATTACAAAACTCAGCTAAATCAAAAGTCAGTGGAGAAAATGTACTTAAGGGTTTATGTACATAACATTATATGTATAAAGCGCTGTATTAAAAAAATAGTTCATTTTGAAAGGAAAAGGAGTTAATTTAACTCGTGCTAAATTTAAAAATTCAGAATAGAGCACTCTTAAGTCTTTAATTTCTCAAGAAAATAGTGCTCTTTTGAAAATAACCTCATTTCAGCACTAGCGTTTCCAACAATTAAATAAAACTTTATTTGGCAAAACTATATTTTATATATAACGGATATTCTTTAAAAATACACCAAAGTTATCCCTTGGCAGAGGAAGCTTTTGAATTATTGTACGATAAACCAGAAAATCCAAAAGTGGTCTTTGAGTGAAGGAGTTTGGGTGAACTGAAAAACACAACATGGACCTCAGGATGGAATCAGAAAAAGTAAACAAACGTTTCATCAATATAATCAATCATTGCTAAATAATTGTGTTAATTATTACTATTATTAAACAAACATCTTTGAAACACGATTTTCTTTTTTTACAGATTAGAAAAAAGCTTTTTGATGATACAGAATCAAGTTAATTAACAAATAATGTAAAGTGAATGTTTTTTAAGCAATTATGATTTACATACTTTCAGTCTGTTAACATTTTTTATCTAACTACTTTAATTACTAAAATTTTTAAAAACACTTCTAAAATTACTAAACGCTTTTGTCGACTGAGCACCAATGTCCGAATAACTATTTTATCTCTGCACTTCACTATTTTAATCTATGTCTTAATTTTCAGTTTTTATTCATTAAGCTTTATATTACTTTTTATGCTTGATTTTTTTTAAATGTACTTTCTTTGATTCTTTGTTTTCACTGTAAAGCAAAATGTGCTACACAAATAAACTTGCATAAACTGTATTGTTGCCGAGCCAGTGGTTGAATGCACTGCATGCATTTAGTCAACAGAGGGCGTCATAACTTCACCATTTTAAATTCCTCATTTTGGTGTGAGACTGGGATTTTGAAGTCCTCTTGCTGCAAATTAATTTCTAAAAAGGTTTTCCCATGCAAGTTCTTTGGAATAATGATTTATATAGCATGTATCAGTATATGAAAAATAAATACTTTTATTTGTTAATTGTCGTAAACATCAACATCGTGTACAATACATACCATGATTTAAATGCAACAAAATGTTGGATTAATTGTTGGAGGTTAGACACATGAGTAAGGATGTGATAATTTGCTGAAAAATGCTTTATATTTTTGGACTCAAGAATGACCAGTCGACAGAAGTTCTGCGCGTCGAAGGAGCGGAGAACCTGTCTGCTCTCAGTGGAAAGGTAAACCGCTCCCAGGCTTCACGTTAAAGAATGCCGGGATCTCTGTAAGACCATGTTAATATAGTTTTAAACTAATGTAAATATAACGAGATACAATGTAAGGCTGTGTTCTGTCTAGTACAATATTGCTTGAACATGTGTTTACCCTTAAGATTAAATATGAAGCGAAGTGTTTTGAGACAAATCTTATGAGATCAATTAAATTTCAAAATAAGAGCTTGATTAGATTAAGGAAGCCATTTCTTTTTCATATTACACGCTTATATTTATTTCATATACAAACAGATGATTAATGATTAATTAAAAGTAGTATTGAGTGAACATGATACAAAAAAGCATTAAAAATCTGTAGACAAGCTGAAGATGCTTGATGGAGGCCCAGGTACAGTAAAGCTTCTTAAAAGACAAAATGGTTTAAACTTAGTAATGTAGCTATACTGATGAAAACCCCTTTTCTCAGGCAAAGCATTGAGGGAATTATAAATTCACACTTTCTAACCTGAGTGAAAAAAGGTTCGATTCAAGAACCTTAAAAGGCCAAATACAATTTTTGGTTATTTTCTTAGTTTCATAGGCTTATACACAAAAGGTTGTAGATAAATGGTCCTAAGATTAGTCCTTGCGGTACGCCACAAAAACTGATTACTGAGACAAAAATGAAAGAATTATAGGATGATGTTCCGATGCCAAAAATGGTTTCCAAACAAAAAACTTTTTTTCATTTTTGTTCACTGTATTACATGTCCAGAATTACTAGCACTTTAAATAGGAAATATACTAAAAAGCTTAAAACAAAATCTTTTTTTTTTTTTTATCTTCTGAAAAAATGCCTCTTTCAAGAATCTGTTGGCATTAAATTGTAATAGTTATCACCAGATTGGTTTGAACGTTTGAAAATTAAGTTCTGTTACTTTTGCATTTGACAAGCAGTAACAAGCTCATTTACACTTAATTTGCAATTTAATTGTAGAACTTCATTGAAAAATTGCCACTGAAATGTAAGAAGTTGACTATATTTCCAGTTAAGTATATACCACTTAAAAATAGACGGTTCTTGTTGAAAAGGTAGACAAATATCATTTTTATTGTTGTGCAATGATGAAGTAAACCCAAAAACAGGATAAGAGTTACTGTAAAAATGACACAAATAGATTCATTAAAATTTCAACTCTTTTTCTTGTTTCATATTTATTTTGTTATGTAAATGAACAAATCCACAACATTTGAACAATTTCTGTAATCCAGGAAGTTTTATTTTCAAATGTCTTTTAGACAACGCCTTTCTTTTTTTTCCTGTATTAAGTTTGGGTGAAGAACATAGTTTAAATAAGACTAGGTTCCCATGTGTGCTTCCTCAGTTAGAGGATTGATCTGCTCACTTGCTCTGGTAATTGGATTTCTCTGTAAATCTCAGGATTGTAAACCAGTTTGTGAATTAGAAAATAAAGAAAATCTCTGTTCCTTTTGTGAAAGTTTTGTCTTTCGAAATTACAAATTGAACTGGATACATGTTGGCTAAGAAAAAAAAATGTAATTGGGTATTTTAGTGATCAAGAGATTGCTTTCATTGATATTCTATGAAATGATAAAGGGCATAAAAACGATCATATTTAAGCTCTATATAAATATTTTTCTGAAAAATAAAGTTTTTCCCATACAACACTGAGTGTATTTATAGCTGTAGTGCCATGTTAATTCTACGGTCTGTTTTTTTGTGTGCATTATGTGTAGCTTACTTAATCTTTTTTTTGTCTCTTTTACATGCACTGAAGAACGTTCTGATTGTGGAGGTACGTATTTGTCTGTTCTGAGATCAGCTCTGTGTGCCTGGATAAAGTCACCCCATCCATCACTCCAATATCCTTCTAGACAAATGATTTCCTTTCAAAGTCTCCCAAGGAATTCTTCTAGTTACTGCCTCGTCTTGCTGAGGCGGAGCATTTCAGTCGTTAGTGAAGCATGTTTCAAGTTGCACTTTGGTTAGTTTGACTGAAAAATGCTACAATACAAATATCCAATTAAACACCAACTTCCTGAAGAATCTTTTTTTCAGTGTTTCCATGACATGGGTTTTTGCGGGGTTTAGGTGAAGCATCTTTCAAAAACCCTCATTAAATTTTATTAAAATTAATTTCAATGTAATTAAAATAGCCTTAATCAAATATTTATATACTTTCATCATTTTTACTTTGAAACCGCAGGGTTGAAACAGCAATGTTATTTCTAATCACCAACAAAGGCATATTTCATTGCTCTGATTTTACAGGATGTTCTCTGGAGTGTGTTTCTGTTGCTGATGCTTGTGTTTACCACAGGCCATTGTAGATACTGGGAAGACCATGAAGACTCTGCTGAATCATGTGGAAGCCTTTAAGCCTAAAATGATTAAAGTAGCCGGGTGAGTTCGCAGACTGATTAACACAGATCTGAGATCTGTCCAAGTTGAGACAGAGCTGGGCCATGCATATGTATTGTTTGTTTTGAGTTTTAGCTATTCTGCATTTTGTACATTTTTGTTTCATGCTTGTTTGTAGTTTGCTGGTGAAACGAGTGCCCAGCGGGTCAGGGTATCTGCCAGACTGTAAGTGATGATTCTATAACAAAATCTATCTAGAGCCATTCCAAGTGTATAGAAATGTATTGGTATTGTGTGCAGTTTTTTTAAGTTCACAAGATATTGAAGTTTATTTGAAATTCTCTTTCTATTCATTTTGTTCGTGGTCGGATCAGTTTAGCTCCAATAAAGAGAGCCATTTTTTTTCAGTATTATTTTGATATATGATATTGGATCGAAACTGATATTAACCCTGTGGTTTAGAAGTTTAAAAAGAAAGTTTACTTTGTTGGTACTGTACATTTTTTCCTCGTGTTTAACACCTAGAGATTAAACAAAAGGTCCAAATGTGAGTGTACACACTCATGCACAATACAATGTTTCTTTTTATCCTCCTGATTAGCATAAGACTTCTTAAATGTTTTTTTTATGAGTGCCTACTCGCATATATTAGCCTTAGCAATGCAGGCACTAGGCGAGTTGTCTGAGGAAGTTTTCGAAGTGCTGGGAGGATGATCAGAGCCTGGAACCTTCCATGCCAAGATAGTTGTGGGAGTGAATTTGCATTTTAAAGGTATGAAAAGCATGGTGAACAGGCAGTTTATAAGAATTATTAGGTAGCCCGCCCAAGTGAAGTATCTGTTCTTGCTTCTCCTAAAACTTGTTTAAAGAACATCACTGAATTGGAGTCAAGCCAAGTGAAAAAAAAAACTTGTAGCAGTTAGGGAAATTTAGTGGAAGATTTTAGAGCAATGAAGGACAGTAGTTCGGCGAGGGTTTACTGAAAGAGTTCACAATAAAATGTGTTTATCATCACTGTCCATGCAGAACACCGCAAACGGTTTGCTGTTAAGATGCACATAAATACAATTACTACAATACAATAGTAACAGACATTATTGTTTTAAAATATCCATCTAAGCTTGTTTTCTATTTTTATCTGTTCATGCTATGTTTGCCCTTAACTCATTAGCTTTTGTATTTCATCATTATTGAAATTGTGTTCCAGATGTTGGATTTGAAATCTCCAATCGGTTTGTGGTTGGCTATGCTTTGGATTACAACGAATACTTCAGAGATCTCAATGTAAGTATTTTTAAAACCATTTCTGTGCTAGATTTAGTCTGTTGCATCACCTATCGACCATTACAGACATTTGAGTCCCGTAAGAATTATATAAAATCCTGCAACATTATTTATATATCACTAAAGTCAAAATATTTGAAGATCCCGTGATGAGATTCTCCCCAGACAACAGACTCGCCCCTTATGTCTACACATTCCTGAGTCTGGACGGGACAGGTGGTGTGACATCAGTGTATCGTCTGCTCACATGTCACTGAGAATTGTTCCCAAGTTCTCTTTGAAGCACACAGGACTTTATTTATTTGAGCTGCAGTGATGTAACTCTGAACCAAGCTTGTAATGTCTACCCAAAGCGTGAAATGACTGACGGTCTCAGCACTGTGAAAATGATCAGGAAAGACTCTCTGCAGCTGCACAGTTGTCCATTTGTCTCCATTTGGAGGCCTGGTAGCGAGGGGTAGGAGAGCTATTGTGAAAAATGACACCCACTGTAGAGAATGCTTTGGGCTGTTCAACTCAATTAGCCAGCAATCTAGTGTCTGTCTCTCAGATGCATACATCATAGAGTAGATATGCAAAGACAGGGCTGAACATTTTAGTTATCATTTTTACAGTGTTGTTTGATTTGATTGTAAAAAAATGTGTACGTTAAAATACAGAACAAGTGACCTGCCAGTTGTCATTATCTTTTTGTTTTGTTGGTAGGTGGGAAAAAGTAAAGGTAGTTGCTTCAAAAGTTATGTTTTTGTTGACCACATTTGTCAATGTGTTGAGTTATTAAATTTGCTCGTTTATTGCGTTGTTAGTCTGTCGGTTTTTATTCACAAACAACACTAGCGTACTCAGCGGTGAAAGCCAGTAGCTCATGCTGTAGTTGGTAGAATGCAGGATCAAAGCCAGGATCATTTCCTTAGCTCAAATTTATTGTGTCAATAAATATTACAGAAACATTCTTTATATTAATCATTGTTATGCAAGGAACTGGAAACTTCAGTTTTTTTATTTTAAGAAAGATACCTTTTAAAATAGAGAAAAAAAAACTGAAGCTATTTTCTGATGGTACTTTCTCATTTTTTCTTTTTTTTACACCGTATTAATTTTGGTTTACATTTTTATTGAAAGGTTAGTTTTTTCCCCCAAACTATTGAAAAAATTACCATCTAAAACCCAAATGCATAGTGTGATTAATTATGTAATTGTATTACTTGAAATGCTCTGAAAGTGTGTGATTTTGCAAGTTAAAAAAATAAGAGACACAATCTTGACTTCATGCAGATATTGCAGGCCCTGCGTTGTGGGTGGTATCTGCCCAGTTTTGCACCAATTGACGTTTAAATCTTTGAACTTCGGTGTATGTTAACAACAGAATTCTGAGCCAATATTGGTGTCAATATGGATTGATGATTTGTAAATTCAGATAATTTTTAGTATTACATGAATGAAGTATCATCACACTTTCATTGTCACTCTCGCCTCATGTCCATTGAGATTTGCTGGTGTATGGATAATGAGCTTCTTTCTGTTTTGTGATGTGTGCATTCTTAAACTGCTCTTCTATTTCTCTGACAGCACATCTGTGTGATCAGTGACAGAGGCAAACAGAAGTACAAGATTTGAAAAGGACGATCAATAACGGTCAAAATGCCAGGTGCCCAAGAATCTTTAGTTTTTTTTCTCTCCAACAGCATCTCTACTCTTCTCGGTTACTGAACTGTTGGAAATGCTGGAAAACCATGATGCAACTTTAGGAAACTACACCGAATGCCTTAAACATTCATGTAACACAACTACATCACAAACAAATCAAATGCAGTGAAGTATTTATAAGAAAACACCAAACTGCTTGAAAGTGTGTGAACCCTTTCTTTATTGTGTGTTAAAAAGCTGAAAACCTGGTTCAAAAGAGATTTTTGACAATATTCTTAGAGCACGCCTTCAAACGATGGACTAAACACAAAAATCCCCGAGCACATCCGACCCCTCAGTCAGACCCTTACTTTTGCATAAGTATTTGAGCCCCTCAATTGGTTGTTTGGACCTTGAATTAATCTTAAGAATAATTTGTTGCATTCAGCATATATAATAATTAGTGTCACTTCAAGCCATTCCAAGCAGGATTTCTGGATTGTTTTGGGTCGTTGTTATGTTGCATCAGCTGCCCGACTTCTGGTCTCTTATTGATTGCAGTACCTTGTCCTAATATCCTTAAACAAGGGACGAAGACGAAGATGAAGCTTTTCTCTGGAACCAAGTGCTGGTGGCTTTGATTGTAGATCAGAAAAGATTCTAGTTTATAATTGAATGGGTTATAGCTACTTACAAATTCTCCCTAGCAGTGTGTGGTGATGTTTAGTTTAACCAGCTTCATGTAATTGAAAGAAAACCTAAATCCTAAACTCAAGCATGGTTGCATATGCATATTCCAGTTAATATTCACACTAACACACATTTTATACTTTGGATGTTTCTATGGTAGTAGGTTATCACATGAATATGAAAAATCAGTGTTTTCAGTGTTTACTTTGTTTAAACAAGTGATTGTATTTACTTTTTTTGTGTATTTTACAACTTTAAACTGTAATTTGATTAATTTGTAATGGTCACAACTGACATTTCACTGCATGTTACAGATGAAAGAATGTATGTTGGGTTAGGCATCAATGCTGTGCTTTTGTGATGGAGATCAGCAGTCGTACTTGAGCGAAAGAACACAACCATGCAACACACTACAATGGGATGAAGTGGATGAGAGTTTGGATGTGCATGTTACGTAACAGCACCTGTTGCTTATCAGTGCAGGGGTGGCTGGGTGAAATATCTATCAGAAGTGTCAAAAATTATATTTTAGTGTCAGTTTTAAAGCAATTTTAGAATCTGTTTGGGTATGCAGTGTTTGTCAGTTTAAATTAAGTAAGCAAAGAACAGTATATTCTTCTATGCTCAACTTAATTTTTTAATGAAATTAATGTTTACATATAAAGTATTTTTTTAAAGGAATTAGAAGCATCCAGATTGGATTGTGTAATGTAGTAAAGATTGTTACTGTTGAACATGTGACCTGACATTGATTTTTAACATAAATGTAACCCATGCATTACTTATGGAATTAATACTCTTCAAATAAATGTAATACAACACACTACCCACTGTGGACTGATTAAAGTATGGCATATTTGAGTTAGACTACTAGCTAAAATTATATTATAATAAAAATTTTTGGCATACAAACAAACATCAGAAGAACATGCCATGTTAAACCTGAAAGCAAATGAGCTGTAAAAAGAAAAGTCAGGTGACCCTCCTATTTGACGTACACCAAAATATAAGAGTGAAATTTACTTTATCACGTTTTAAAGGTATACACCACTTTTCTCTGATTTAGGCTTATTTTCCAACTAATCTCGAAATATTGAGTAATGTTTACCATTTTGATTGGTTCAGCTGTTCTGATCTGACGTTAGCACTTTTAGCTTAGCTAAGCGTAAATAATTGAATTGGATTAGACCATTGGTGATAAAGCGATCCAGGATGTGTTTTACTTGATGTTACGCTGGAGAGAGTCCTGGAGAGGACTAAACGAGATCTTAAAATTAATGGATCGATGAATGATATTTTGAGAGGTGAGAGTAGAATAGAACTGTCAATATATTTTATTTTAAATGTTTATTTCAACCTCAAAGTTTCTAGCAACTGTAGGCCATGTGTAAAAGCTTGTCTAATGCTAACAGATATTTTCTGGAGGAGCATCCTGTAATGACTTGTGTTCATAATCCCCAATGTACCCACTGCACAGCAAGTGTTTTGTGATTTAATTGCGTAATCTCAATTAATGGATTACTACATTGGAATTTTTCAAAACTTGGTAAACTTCCTGTGTAGACATCATTTTGGGTTGGCTCCTTTAGTTTTTTAATTTAACTCCATGATGTCTAAGTTATTATAAAATCAGGTCATCATTGTACGATTAACTGTGGAGCAACAGAGACTGTATTGTGGCTCTGCTGGAGGTTGGGAGGATTCTCTGTCTAGACTGGAAACTTCAGGAAATGACAAATAATAGTCACGTTTCCTCTTGAATGTCTGAAACGAAGTGATTCACAGGCTAGAGAACAGATTAAAATGGAAAAATGCATAACCTTCAGTTTTAAAACCCTATTCACTCTTATTGTATTTTGTAAACACAAACATGGCATTTTTTTTTTACACAGGGCGACAACCTAGTGTGTCCTTTCATCGTCTCACATAAAAGCAGCTTGTTGTCAGCGCCCTGATTGTCCAGAAGTTTTAGTTTTGTTCTCATGATTTCCCAGATAAAAAAAGTGGGGCATTGATAGAGTGAGTGGACATTGACAATAGAAGGTGGGCGGAGCCATTGGGCCTCATTCACACACCTGACATCTGACTCTAGCATTC
This sequence comes from Danionella dracula, assembly GCA_900490495.1. NCBI lineage: Eukaryota > Metazoa > Chordata > Actinopteri > Cypriniformes > Danionidae > Danionella > Danionella dracula. The sequence goes on from UELW01000100.1 coordinate 6,400,837, forward strand.
AAACAGCAAGGAGTTTCAGTGTGCTCTGAAAACAAAACCTTCCTCACTGTGTTTGGCAGTTTAACCATGGTTTTTCCAGCCTTTTGTGTTCACATTTTCTAACACAGGCGCTCTCTGAGATGAATATGAAGTGGTTTGCTGTAGGAAGTGATACTGAAGCAAGAGCAAGATGTGAAGCTTCCTTAAAAAAAAACTAATTGTCATTTTAATATTGCTTTGATATAATATGCGTGCCTATCCATAAAGCTGTTTTTCTAACCTGCTTAACAAAGGACACCTTTACTGTACAGAAAGGGGAACAACTAGCATCTTCATGAGAAGCATCTGCCTGAGCGTTATACGTCTCACCGGCTGTTTCCTGGGAGAGAGAATCCATGGCCCCGGCTCCTGCTTCATTTCAGCTTAGGCTGGAGGGAGCAAGAGAGAGGAATTCCTAGGACTTGAAGTATTGTGAAAGCTCCTGGTCAGGCCGACCCTAGAACAAAGGCCATCCAATCCCTGGAACAGGTGGCCCCTTCGGCTGGCCAGGAATGAAAAGAACATTTGTGCGCGGATCTAGAAACGGAACACTTTTCACGGAGCTCTCTTTTCAACTTACCACTCTCTTTATATCAGTCTGAATATATACAATGGCTGATTCCTACTAATTCGACTGATATTTCTCTTTGTAAAACCAGTTTTCCAATCTGCATAGCTGACAACTGTTGGGACACTAGAGTAAACTGGAATTGCCAATAGACATCACAATATAATTTTAACGCAGGGTTTGAAATGGGCAACTAGCTTGAAAAACGGAGACAAAAAAATAAAAATAAGAAGGGTAGGGTCAATACCTTTTTTTTCTTGGGTTGTGAACACTAAATTCCATTTAGTATCCAAATGTACTGAAAGAAAGTAAAATAAATGATACTTGTGCTTTTTCGATCCAAGCGGGTGTAAAACTTGACTTTTGAATGGACAAATTTGGCAACGATTTCCAAAAATGGCAATGTCAGCTTATTCTTTGATTTCTTAAAAGTAAAGTTAATCATTATTGTTGCACTACTCTCGCCTCTTTCTCTATTTTCTATATTTGAGATTTTTTCCTCTGTGATTATTTTCTCAGCCAAGTGCCTTTCCCTGTATTATTTGTGATTTTCTTATTACATGTCAATTTTTATTTTACATTCTTTAACTTCAAACTAGACCTTTGTTAATGTATCATATTAACTATTAAGAACAAATAATTTAATCATTTAATTTATATAGTGCTTTCACAACAACAACAGTCGAAAAAATAACAATCAAATCATATAAAATATAACCATTAGGCCCCCCTTTTATGGGACCCATTTAATCTCATTACATTTTCATTAAAACCACAATATTTTAGCATTTAAACTGTAAATTCACTGAAGGCTTCAAGGCCCTCTATTTTTATTATTTAAATGTGCCCAATATATGTTTTTATTTGTAAATGTCAGTTTTTGATGTGACTGCACTCCAGAAAACATCTTTTTTTTTATTGTGTACATTTAAACAATTAACCTGAAATTATCAGTAAATTACATGTAGATTAAATGAAATGAAGCATATGTATTAATGCCTAGATGACTTTCTGCTGTAGTTTTTGTTACAGGGTACATTTATTTTTGCTTCAACCAATTTGAATAAAACTAATTTTACTCATTTGATTAAAACTGACTTTTATTGAGTGTTACTTGGTTTAAAGAAATTAAATGACAGAAAAGCAATGGCTATAGTAATGAAACAAACCGTGCCGTGCCAAAAACAATACAAATGGAATGCTGAATTTAAATGTGAATTTACTAAATGAGCTGTGCGCGGCTCATATTCTGAAAAATATTGACAGTGACTTAAAGCATACAATGTAACTGAGAGATGATGGATGAGATGTGATGAAACTTTGTGTTTGTGTGTGTTCATGTGTGTGCACAGACATTCCACAGCCAATGCCAATCGCATGCCAAAACTGCCCGACCCTGCTTTGAACTGGACCAACATGTGACTCCAGTAATCCAGAAAAACACTTGTATTTGAGAAGGGGGAGAAAGAGAAGGGGGAGAGAGAGGAGGAGAGAGAAAGAGAGAGAGAGAGATGGACGGATGGAGGGAGAGAGAGAGGAGCGAGAGCGAGAGAGAGTGCGGGAGGGAGAGAGAGAGGAGAGAGAGAGAGAGGAGGAGGGAGAGGAGGGAGGAGGGAGGGAGGGAGAGAGAGAGAGAGAGAGAGAGAGAGAGAGAGAGAGAGAGAGAGAGGAGAGAAGCAGAGCTGAGACGGAGAGAGAGAGAGAGAGAGAGAGACGGAGGGAGAGAGATGGTTGTTCTGCAGCTGCACTGTGTCTTTACTTATAAAAAGAGCCAATGTCCATTTTTTGTATTCACATATTAAATGTCTGGACAAGACGTTCTAACCAAACAGTTGCTCTAATTGTTCTGGTATCGTATTACCTCTAACAATCAGTGATGGGAGGAGATCACAGAACTGTCCACTTATCCCATCATCTTTTGATTACACAAGGAAACAACTATAGTGAGTAGTTTAAAATTTGAATTTGAAACATTTCAACTTGTGTACATTATAATGCTATTATACTGAGTGCAAAAGTGGATCCGTTTTTTTGGGAAGGAAATCCTTACTCAAACACTTTTCAATCACACCACTGTTCAAAAAACTAGCATATTGTCACTATTGGTTTTCGACAGAATATCCTCCAACAGTATGAAAACGAAGATGGCTTATGAAGTTGTTAATGGTGTGTTTAAGTGTGAAAAACTAGTTAGCATTTGGTCAATTGTAACCTGTAAAAGCATCATCTCCAAATCAGAATTTAAAGGTGTTAAAAGAGAGACTTAAATTATGAATTATGAGAAGTACCAAGTCAAAATTACTCTTTTACAACAGTACAAGCATTTTAATTTATTTTACAGGGGATTTTTCATCGCTCCAAGAGTGGTCACCATTTACTTTAGCTTAAGATACAAAGTATCTCTCCCATACCAATATGGGAATGAAAATGTAGCAATATTACCTGTTTTTTGTTTTTTTTTTAGATTTTTTTGATTAAGAAAACAACAACACAAGTTTATGGGTCATAGTAGTAATATTGCTATATATGCATTATATTAACTCCACATTTTCTTGACCTGCGAATCCATCTCAATCTGTAAATGTGAGTCTCGATTTACAATTGTATTTCTGTCTAGACAATTGGCAAATGAAAAGCCCATATTTTACAGTACAATATATGTGTAAAAAACCTATTACCTGGCATAATAGTCAAGAGGTTTTGTACTGGAACATTGGTATGACACTAAGCTTAATTAGAGGTTAAATAGGAAAAAATAAAGATGTTCTACTACAAAAAAACATTTCTGATTTAATTTAATTTATTGAACTGTTAAAAATGCAGTTTTGAATTCATAACAAAATCTGAGTAGATTCAAAAATGGCAAAATATAGCAATAATATTATTCTTGGAAGGGACGAATACTGAGCTTATTTTCAAAAAAGTGGAGCGTTTCTTTATTGTTGGTCAAGATTAACAGATGTATCTAAAACAAAAGTGCTTTAGTGAAGTCATTTTTTCAATGTGTCATTTTAATAATTTACATGTCATATTTGTTTTTGTAAAAATGGTATAATATGTCTATAATATGTAAATAATTGTCGAAAGAACATGTTTACTAATTGCCAAGTTTTTTTTTAAAGAAACATTTCTGCTGATGCGGGGGCATCTTTTTGGTACTAGACACTTCTTTGCAGATCAAAATACTTGTTGCAATTAATAAAATCACATTTGCAGAATCTGTCTGCAAAACTTTTTTATTTTGCTAGTGTATTAACAGTCTTCAAAAACGAAATATGTTGAAACATAAAAGCTAAGGGAGAAGGAAAAACGTTTTTATAAAAACCCAATATGACAAAAAAATGTTTTGGGATCCAATTTGTAAGACTGCGCATCATTGGCTGAAATTTAAACGTGAATTGTCAGGACGATTCCGATTGGCTGGAGCGTCCGCAGCTCACGAGAGGGTGGGGTTTCCAAGGATTCCGAGTGCGCTCGCGCTCCGATCCAGCGACTCCTCGCGCGTGCATGTTTAGCTGGAGTGGGGAATAGGAAAAGTTTAGTACTATTTTTTTTAATTCATTCAAAATACTCACTGTGAACACACAGTTGCTTTATCGTCCAATGTACTCTTTTGGATTATAGAATTGGTGGAGCGTTATGGCCATTTACGGTGTTACTTCAGCGCCTTATTCCCAACAGGTAGGTGAAGACTAGCCATTACAATGCCAGTTAGCCATTACTTTGTTTTGCTAGCTACAAATGCTAACAAGTGTTCAACGTTTAACACAACTCTGCCCACTCATACGTCTCCCAACCAACGACAGACCTCACGACTGCTATCTTTTAGATACTTTTGTGCGCTTTTTACGAGTTTGCCAACCTATTCCGGAGTGTTTTGGCACTCGACTTTTATTCCTCGGCTGAAAGTTTCCAGCGCTGTTAGCCTGTCTCACTCGCCCCATGGAGTCTGACCACACCAGATCAAACCTCTCCCTTTACAAGCCGATTAGTCTGTCTATCCTGTTATCATTTTATTCTAACGAGATTAAACATGTTTAACAAGCTCGTGAGTTTGGTGTCTCGTAGTTTAATCTCGTGTTCAGGTAGTTACAGAGAAGGCACGTGAAACCATGTGGCAGAAGGAAAGGTTTCAGGTTTTGCTGAAATAAGCGATTTTAGGGCGTTTATGCTGGTGGCCGAAGTCTATTGGTTACCGAGGTTGATGAGATAATTCAACACACCTGTCAAAATGTAATACAGCTAGCGTAAAAATAATATATTATGTGGATTTTAAGCGTAAATATCACGCTTGTTATTTCGCAGTGATGTTTCGATTTGTAATGGCTTAAGTTATGTAAACAAGCACAATGGTTATCAATATTATCTGTTTCTATAAGCAGTTGTTTGCTCTCTTCTGTACATACTTGCATTTCATGAGTAATATTAATGAAGTCTAGGCAATGCACACAAAACAATATGCAGTATGTGTTATCTTTGTAGCTTTTTCCACTGGGGTTATGAGAATTTTTTCCTAAAAAAAAATATCTGTAACACTTTGGCAAACGTCTATAAATGCTGTCCAGTTTTAATCACTGTGTTACAATCCCCATAAAAATAGCAAATCTAAGAAAACTTGTATAATTTAAATCTTTTCTTTCAGTTTGAAATGACTGACTCACCAACATTTTCCATTCTTTAATATTAAATGTTTATGCAAAGTTATAATATAGTATTTTTCTGTCTATGTTCTATCAAATTTTGTCCACTCTTTTAAAGGATAAAAGTGATTTAAAATTTTGAAAGAAAATTACATGATTATTATTTTGAGGCTACGATAGTTGATTTCAGTAGCCCATATTGACTGAATCTTCACCATGAGTTCCGATTGGTCAATAGTTACCTGAAAGTTTTATAACGTTTTTTATAAAAACCTAATTGAAAAAAAAAAGTTAATTTACTGAACTAGCTGTGAAGATGAAAGTGTAAACTTTGTTTATTGCTGATGATGTGTGATGTAAAGGAAAATGGTGCAGCCATGACATAATCATGTTGCTGTCGAGGCTTTAAAGAAAATTGGTCAGCATATTTTAATCAGTATTTCAGTATTTAGTCAGTATTTCAGTGCTAATTTTAGTAAATATTTTATTATATAACATTAGTCAGCAAATGTAATGCTTATGTACAAGTTTGAGTTGCATCATACAATAAAATTTGCAAGCAGATTATGTTTTCTTGTATCCTTGCCAAATGCTCTTTCACGAGGCAATCATGAACAGACTCAATATCACAGGTACTTACAGGTAAACTATACTTTTTCTGTCAAATAATGTACTGTGTTTATCCTCAGGTTATTGTTAGAAGCAGATTTCTGTGTGTTAGCTGTGTTTTTTGCTCTGGCATAAATTCATGGGATATTCCACCCCAAAAAAGAAAAATAGTCAGTTATCGGCATAACCTATAAAGGCTATGGCTCACCTCTTAACATGAACACTGATATAAACCAGAAGGCCTGTGACTGATGGTGTCTGATTTAATGCTGCTATAGGAGCACTTTATGGTGGCAAAATATTCAAATATAAACTTAAATCAAAATCATCATCTTCTCGTATGTGGACACTCGACTGATGAACGTTTACTAGTTAGGAATGACATGGAGATACGTGATCAATGATTGTATTTCTTTTTTGCAGTACTGTCATGGAAATGAATACTCAAGAGACATAGTTTATGAATACAGCAGCAACAGCAATTTTATTACTCATCCTAAACATGATAAAATCATACCTCCGTATCAATGGTTCATGTGATCTCACTGAGAGAGAGAGAGAGAGAAAATGTCTTATAGAAAATGTTACCTTCTATATTACTGTTATTAATTATAATGATTACATTTTCCATTACAGTACTATTAGTTTTCAGTTCAGTACATCTCCGAAATGTCATAAAGTATAAACACTACTTAGTTTTCACTGAAACATACAATAGAAATATATTGTGTTCACTATAAAAGCTATTCAACACATGTTGACACATTTGTCTGATTAGTCATTGATGTAGTTATTTCTACATATTTTAAAAAATTATTTCTTTGGTTTGAAGTTATTTATATTGTAACGTAGTCATTTGCTGTATCTGTCAACACATGCATAGTTTATAGTGTGCATTTATTTGTTTCTTGTTTATGTTTTTTATTTAACTTACACTCATAAGTAAGCTCAATAAAATATGTCTTTGTTGTTCATAGATCAGCTTTTGTTTTTCCAGGAACTTTTGGATAAACATGGAAACTCCGTCCCAGCTGGATATGGAAGCGTGAGCACCGAGCTGATTCTCTAGATGTGGGCTGCTGTGGTTAGATGATGGCATCACACTGGAGGAATTCAGGCGACGAGGATGAGTTGAATTATGTTGGCGCTCCTCCACATTGTGAGGTGAGACTTCCTGTTGGTGTTGCTGATTCTGGTGGATCGTGCTTTATCCTTACTTCTGGGTTTAACTCGGGTGTGCGTTGTTAGAAATTTGTCATCAATGTTTCATACAAACTGTTTTGTATAGCTTTTTTTTTAGTTGTCTTGTTTGCTTTAGGATCGCACCGGTAATATTTGGTGTCCACTCATATTAACATAACTGATTTCTGGATTCTGAGTAAAAAATCGGACAACTTGCAGGATGAAAAAAAAAATAGATCTAAACTGCAATGTTAACAAATCTTAACAATATTTCATATAATGAAATATATGTTTAGAAAAATCATGGGAAAGTTGTGGTATGTGTTATTTTTGTTGTTGAGTGCTTGTGCAACCATCACTGGAAAGACATAAAAATGTTTTGTAAATGTATTTGGTCTATTTAATGACGTCAAATTACATTTGCTGTGATCTGGCTCTATGTAGAAAATAAGACTAAACTCGCATATTTATTTTTATTTAGGCATTTATATATTTTGAGTCATTTCTTCTGATTTGTGAATCTACTTCTGGGGTGGTCTCAGCCTCAGACCTCACAACAATGGAACGCTAGCGAAACATTTGGTATGGACAGTTGGAAACTCTTCAAGAATTTTGAAATCATCGTTTGATTGGTTTACTTATCCAGATTTCCGGTAGTAGCTAGTTAAGTGTTTGTTTTCGTTCTGATTGGAAACAATATGGAATCATCACATTTGATTTGGGTGTCACATTATTTTTTCATCAATAAAGTTGAAATGCAAATTGGGTAAAATAGTAATAAACTGAGATTAAACTCTTCTAATGCAGATTATCGGTTGGTGCATCCTTTAGTTTTTTTCATCTCTGTAAATGGTGAAACAGGCTTTTGTTTTGCAGAGCTGAAATGGATCTAATGCTAAAGTTCACAGAGAGAGTGAAACCCATGTGCACTCATGTGCTTTCCCAAAGTATTCAGCTGCAATTTTGTTTCACATTTCTCTGTACTTTATAACAAGAATTCTGAGTTGAGTAAGCCTGTTTGAAATACATGTATACATTTGTCTTGTCAAGTTCTTTCAATGTATAGAAAACAAACTGATGAGTTTTATTCAAAGTGGTTGTTAGTGGTGCTTCCCCTGCTAAACTGGGCTTCATGGTTGATGATGTGTCTTCCCGGCACTTCAGCTTTCTATAACAATTCAAAACATAAATTCTAATGATAGAATGACTATATTGTGTAATTCTGTAATGCCAACTTTTTCAAGTTATCCCCTACTGTACAAATACAGCTGTGGAAATCAGACCTTTGACGTTTCAGCTAGAATTTATGAGGGACTAGAAAGAAAGATTCATTGATATTTTGACAATTCAATTAATTAACTATTGTAAATACCTACTTTGAAGTTTGGTATGACTGGTTTGAGAGTTTACTTGCCAACTCTTTATGAGAAACAGCGCTTAGTTGGACGGAAGTCAATTGGTAAAATCTCAGCAGTAACATGTTGTTCAGTTCACAAGATTGAATTAGGTTGTGCTGTGCTCTGATGTGAAATCAGTGAATGGTTCAGAATGCTCAAGCTGCGGCATCCTTAAAATGAATTAAAACCTAGACAAAACACTGCCTTTGCTGTCAAATTGAAGCAATATGTTTTTTTTTAACTTATCTGACCACTCTCACTGGTTGCTATGAGACATGCTATGAGATTTCAAGTATTTTATATATTTAGAGAACAGTGTGCAAAGTACTGTACAGTTTGATATGTAATAGATGACAAATAATACATTTGATTTGAAAACTTCATAGTTTGGTCATAGTTCTAGGACCAGTTTAAGATTAATGTGAGGTCAAAAACACTTTAATTATCTTAAAATATTTTATCCCTGCTGCACTGCGTAAAACATTACTGTATTTTTTGAACACTGACTTTAAGAAAACAGTTTCTTTCGTGCAAGGTGATGTTAGTGCTCATTTACTTAAAATGCTTGTAGCAAATGCATAGTTGTGTAACCTAAGAGAACCTTTAGTCCAAAGTATGCTGTGATTGGATAATGATTGCAGTCTGGATAAGAAAAAGCCAATCAAAAGCGATCCAGAGAGAACAACATGACTTTCTAAGTCTGTGACAAACAGCTTTTACTATGGCTTCTGAATGTTACTGTAAATCCTTAAGCAAAAGAAAAGCACTCAAAAACAGAAGAGGTACTCACTTGATAGGCCACTTGAATGCAATTGTTGGAAACTAAATCTATGGAGGTTATTTGGTTTGCTTGGTGTACACAATAGAAAACTAACTATTTAAACTCTGGGCTAGGGGTGTGCCATACCGATACAAATATTAATATAGTTAAAAAAAATATCGCAGTACTTTAACGTGTTGACATAATGACGTCATGTATTTTATACCAAAACTAATGAACAGCGTTGGAGAGCTAGCATGCCTTAAGTTTAGAGTAGGGTTGGGTCGATAGACGATTCCTTCTCACTCGCACGGGGTCCTGTGATGGACTCGCGTTGGGCCGGGTGACGTAATTACCATTTCAGCAACCAGTTTTTGTGGTGCTCATCCTCATAGTGACGTTATTGTTTTTTGCCTTCGATCTGCTCTACTACCCACACCATTTCAGACGTGCCTCGTGGCTGCCCCCCCCAAGGGTTTGAAATATCTCTCGACGAGCGATCTTTCATAAACATGACTACAGATAGAAAGGCGAACGGTATTAAATCAGTTCAATTGAACAAGAGGATCATACACTCGTGCTTTGGCTACCTTCACAGTGATACTTGGGAGTTTGTATTGAGTTACTTGTTACTGATCACATGTTAGTATATTTTTAATTTGCTAAATCTATAACTGAGGTAAATCATGAACAATGTGAGCAGGTGCTGTTAGTCTAAAGCCGGATTTATACTTCGGCGTCAATGATACAAATTGCCTGTTGCGAAAGCTCTGCTCGCACCCATTTGTCAACAGCATTTATAGTTGTGCACTCCGTCTGCGCTGTCTATGTAATTATAATGCAACGTGATCAGGGAACATGCCTGCTAAAAAACGAATAAAACCATCAAACATTAACACTTAATATCACTATAGCAATATTGTTAGTTGTTTTCACTAAAACCCAATCACTGAATCACGTCATATGTTTGGCCCAGCAAAATCCTACTGACCAGTGGTCTCATGATGGTCTGGAACACAACGAGCGACGCTTTAAACATCTGTTATTGTTTAAAACATTATAATCGACAGACATCGACTACACATGATGTAACCGCGCCTTATATGTTTGAACCAGAGTATGACTTGAAGTTTGAGTCCACAGAATGAATCAGAAACCACAGAAATAAAGGCTCTTCAGCTACGTGTTTACAAGGAAAAGCAGACGCACTTACTCCTACACTGTATGGTTTCTACAGTAGGCATACTGTTTTATGAATTATTTATTTTGTTATAAATGTACTTGTGACAAATGCAGTAAAATGTCATTAGATCTGGTCGCGATCTTTACTTTTTGATATGAGAGTCTGACAACATAGCGTGTAACGTAAGTAACATCCTGTAGTGTGGGTTCCACATGATTGTTAAATCCTCTAGTGTGTGCATGTTTAGGATTTTAGGGAAGATAAAATGAAAAGACTCTTCATGTGTGTATTGAAACCAGATTTCTTTTTAGAATTATAAAAATTATGCAATGTGCCCCCGACTATATGAAGAGTTAAAATTGCGTATTTCATTAATGTATTTAAGCCTAGCACAAGTATAAACAAACACTTAATGATGTTATTCATCAGATTAGCATAAGTTCGGGAGGAGCTTGGCTGATGATTGACTAATCATATGGTACCACCTTACCTATATTATCTCCAGTATATAAGACACGACCAAAGAGCTAACATCTACATCATTCCACCCTTTCACCACCCAACATGCATGTTTCAATTCTCACTTTGCATAAGATAGTCTACTCCTCGTTTATACTGCGGTAATAGTTGTAAATCTAATGGGGGACAATTCTCCGGGTCAAAGTTGTTCAACGGTCCCGGACTAACACTTGGACAATACGCCTAGTAACGCTTGCGATACTATTCAATTATGAGAGGAGTGAACTGACCTAAAAATCAATGATTACAGGACAGTTGGTTAAGCGTCTGGTGACAGAGCCAGCCTCGTCATAATCCATTATGTAAAGTGCTGCTCACAAGCAAAAGTGATCTTCCAAGTTTTCAGTGATGGGCAAACACAAACATTTCTGATGAATGAACTCATTCTTTGCTAATCCAAACAAAAGGTTAGGCTCTGGACATCTGAAAACACACTTTTCTGCTGCTCTCACACTTCCCGATCAAACTGCGTTCCCGCTTGTGTACTGTCAAGTAGTATACAGAGGGGCTTTACTAGTGATTAATATGATTGATAAGTGGGTGGGGCTTGGGCGGGAATAAAGAAAAAGGGCAGGGACAAGGAAAACGAGCTGTTTTCAACTCACAAAAAGAAATGAAGGATTACTCAAACGTGTGTGATAATCTGAAATCAACTTGAGGCAAGTTTTTGATGTTTTGATGCCAGGAATGTCAGAAAAGTCACGTTTTCATCATATGGCACCTGTAAGGTTTATAATGTGAAATAATATTTTTATAATAATTAGGATAAATTAAAACAACATTTGTGTCTGAGCATGCTGGTAGGAAAATCTCATTTAACACCAGCTCCGAGATAAACAGACAGCATGCTGGCATTTCAAAATGCTTTAATCACGATCACATACATATTTTCGAGTTCCAGCTGCAGCCAGTAGTAAAAAGAATGCTAAAATAATGTTATGAAATGTTATTTAACTGTTCCTGTGAAAATTTACTTTGTTTTCTTTTTCATTACCCTGTCTGTTGGTCTGTTTTTCATTATCCAAGTCTGTTGACACCATTCCTGCGCAGGTAAATAGAATATAACATTACTTTGAGGTTGTTTAAAAGTGAAGTTACATGCATGCATTCTCCCCCTCTGTGGAACTTGTGTCTGTCATGATGGCAAGAAGTTCTCTTTAAAATGTATCAAAAGTTTTCTTACAGCTTCATTAATCCTTGATGTCTGCAGCTGGAATGAAGAAAGATGTTAAGGTTTAAGATTGACCAAAATTGTCTGGTTTTAACCAAGAAATTCACAATTTGTATGACATTTAGGCAATGATTACAACATGCTCTGCTAATATAACAACAATGTTTATCAGAGAAAACCAAGCATCCAAGATGAATATCTGAAGGTAGGTGCATATAAACACAACTTCACTTGATCATCTCTCATTACATTATTAAGAATCTTGAAAAATCTCATGATCTAATACAAAATTATAAAACAAATATAACGTTTACATGAGAGAGAGAGAGAGAGAGAGAGAGAGTGTAGAAAATGTTTCCTTCTATATTACTATTATTGTAATTGCCTCTTATTTGAACTGTACTTAACTAAAGTGAATAAGAAGGTCTATATGCTGTGGCTATACTGGAGTAATTTATTTGAATAATTACTTGGTACTTGGAGTGCCAATTTTCTTCTAACAAAAATTATTCTTTTCTTTCTAAGTTTGTTTAGGGTGTTATGTTTATTTACATTACCTGCAAGAGCAACAACTTTTGATGATCAATGATGTATACTCTGAAGAGGCATTCAGAATTTTTTTTACCTGATTAACAAACTCCTGCGGTTCACGTGTAAGAAACCTCCTAAAATATTGTGCATCATCCATGTTCTAAACCCTGGGCTTTTTAAACAACATTATAAAGTATATGATTTTTCTTATTGAAACTTTAAACACCTTCATGAGACAAAGAAGGTTTAATATCACATAATTTAAAAAGAGCGTAATAAGTGATCTTTAAAACTTAAGTGATTTGTTTGATGTTCCTATTCCTGCAAAGACAACGTGTTTTTGTTAAAAAATGTTTTATGCTCTTACTGACTGTAGTTCTTTTAAAACCTTTAATTTCCTGGTTATTTTAGAGGAACCTGGACAAGTGCGCTCATGAGCATGTACTGCATCAGAAATTTAATTCTTTGGATGTTATTGAAGGAAATTCCCTGGCAGACTTTATGCTACAAAGTAACATCCGTCTGTCTTTGAGTACGAGCGCAAACAAGCTGCGGGGGAAGATCTTCAGTGGAACTACAATGCAAACAGCTGGCGTGAAACCTCATCCTTTAAACATATGGTCAATATGGCTACCAGCTGAATGCTACTACTATCAAATAATAACTTCACTCTTTGCTGTGTAGTTTGCTTTTAACTTGTGTTTTTTATTGTCTAGGCCTCTGGTTGTAAACTTTTTCTTTTTATGTTCAGTAAAGCTGGAACCTTTTCTTTTGCTCTTCGTTTGAGTTGGTCTGGAATTTTTCTTTGGCTTTGAATGTGGTTTTGTTTTTACCTTTTTCCTTTGTCTCTGTTTTGCTCCAGCACTTTGCAAGAGTTGGGTTTTCCCTTTATTAAAATAAACTGAATTGGGCTAAATGGGGAAAAATATGAGGAAGTGGTAGGGATTTAAGTTTGCTTTCCTTTCCCTGCTTAAGCATTAATTCACTCTTGTGAATCAACAATTTTGTGCTCACTCTGCTGAATCTTTCCACTGGTCCTCTGAATGAAGACCTTTGTGTAAACCCCTGTCCACATTCACGGTGGTGGGTTGAAGGTCATCTATTTATAGAATCTGGTGATTTGTGCTCTCATCAGCCCTCCTCTTTAATTTAATATTGTGTACTGTTTTTCTGTTGAACTGGAGTCAGGGGACGACAAGTCTCTTTGCTGTCAGTGGTAGGTCTGTTTTCATTAAGAGTTTCCAACCAAGCGGCAAGGAAAAAATAATCTGTTGCATGCATGTTTAGACGAGACAAATTTTCATATAATATGGGAGGTTTTAAAGTAGTGGTTTTAACCGTCAAATTATTTACTTTCAACTTTTATGATGTTATTCATTCTGTTAAACAGGAAACATTCAGGAATATATGAGCAATTAGAATAAGTTAATAACATTCTATTAACCAGTTTTTAACTAAAACAGGTTGCAACTGTCAGTTGCAAAATTTTGCCTTAAAACTTAGTTGACTTGGCATAGCTATTTTTTTTTATTGAGCCCACTGTAATGCCTAGTATATGCCAATCAAGATTTTGTTTGCTTTTTCTGTTTAGGGAAAGCTTTTTGCAAGCAAATGTGAGTATAATTAAAAAATATTATTTTCGTTTTAAAGGGGTAATGAACTAAGAAAGCATAAAGAGCTTACACAACATTACATTTACATTTACGCATTTGGCAGACGCTTTTGTCCAAAGCGCCTTACATTAGGGGAGAGACGATATGCAATCTGTTACACCGTCAAAGTCTATCTCAGCTTCTCATAATAGAAATTGTATCAACTGATCAATAAACCAAAGCAGCGAGGAAGTAGAGGAAGAAGATAAAGACAGAGGAGGGAAAAAAGGTGTTCCCTGAAGAGAAGAGTTTTCAGTTGCTTTTTGAAAGCTGTTAGTGTTGCTGATTTCCTGACTGGATCAGGGAGTTTGTTCCACCATCCAGGGACAGTGAAAGAAGATTCTGCTGATAGATCTTCTGCCCTTGTGGGATGGAACCATGAGTCGCTGTTCCTTCTCTGAGCGCAGGCGTCTGGAGGGCATGTAGGGGTGTATGAGCTCATGGAGGTAAAGAGGGGCTGATCTGGAGATTGTTTTGTATGCCAGGATGGTAGGGATTTGAATTTAATCTGAGCTGCAATGGGGGGCCAATGAAGAGTGATGAAGAGGGGAGTAACATGAGCTCGTTTCGGTTCCTCGAAGATAAGACGAGCTGTATTTGATGGAAGTCCTGCTAGGAGAGTGTTGTAGTAGTCCAGACGTGAGAGGACCAGAGCCTGAACCAGGAGTTGAGTTTCATGCTCAGTTAAGAAGGGCCTGATCTTTCGAATGTTGTGCAGTGCAAATCTACATGCTCGAGTTGTCTTTGTGATGTGGTCTTTGAAGGACAGCTGTTCATCCAAAATCACTCCAAGATTTCTGACTGTAGGGGAAGGGGTGACTGTGGAGGATTGCAGCTGGATGGTGAGGTCGTGATGCACAGAGGGATTGGCCAGGATTACCAGAAGTTCTGTCTTGGCCATGTTGAGCTGTAGGTGATGGTTCTTCATCCAAGTAGAGATGTCGTTCAGGCAGTCAGTTATGCGGGTAGTTACTGACAGGTCATCAGGGGGGAACGACAGATAGAGTTGGGTGTCGTCAGCGTAGCAGTGGTAGGAGAATCCGTGTCTGAGGATGATAGGGCCCAGGGAGGTGGTGTAGATGGAGAAGAGAAGGGGGCCAAGGACTGAACTCTGGGGAACCCCGGTGAGTAGTTTGAGTGTTTGAGACCTCACCCCTCCACCCGACACTGAAAGATCTACCAGTGAGATAGGACTCAAGCCAATCAAGTACAGTTCCAGTGATGCCCATTGCAGAAAGAGTGGAGAGAAGGATCTGATGGTTGACTCTCTCAAATGCTGCAGAGAGGTCTAGTAGGATGAGAACAGATGATCTGTGGTTAGCCCTGGCTCCTCGCAGCGCTTCCGTTACAGACAACAAAGCTGATTCTTGTTCAAATATGTGAATAAAATATTTTATAAAACTCCTCAGCTGACGTGTTTAGTAAATGTAATTGTGGCGTCAGCACTTGTGCCGGGAAAGGAGCAGGCCTGGGGGTGGCAAAGACAGTGAGTGGACAGACAGAGAGGCACAGCACAGTTAATGCAGCAACAGTTCTTCTGTCAGAAGAGCCCATCAGCCAGAACAAAAAAAAATCCTGCTAAAAGTCACCAGGAAGAACAGGAAAAGTCGCTAGATTTGGCGCTAGTCACTAGGATAAAAAAAGTTGATAGGTGGTCTTAAAAGTCAGTAAATCTAGCGATAACCTGGACTAACAGCCAATCAGAATCCAGTATTCAGACAGACAGCGCATAAAAGGAATTAATAGAGGCTTTGAGACAGAGGTTTTGCCTGTATGATTTTTTGTAATCGAATTATTCGTGTAATTTAAGCAATTATTTCAGCCCTATTACACTGTGTGAAGAATTATTAGGCAAATGAGTAATTTGACCACATCATCCTCATTATGCATGTTGTCTTACTCCAAGCTGTATATGCTCGAAAGCCTACTAGCAATTAAGCATATTAGGTGATGTGCATCTCTGTAATGAGAAGGGGTGTGGTCTAATGACATCAACACCCTATATCAGGTGTGTATAATTATTAGGCAACATCCTTTCCTTTGGGAAAATGGAACATCACTGGAGTGCCCAAAAACACAAGGTGTGCAATACTCAGAGACATGGCCAAGGTAAGAAAGGCTGAAAAACGACCACCACTGAACAAGACGCACAAGCAGAAACGTCAAGACTGGGCCAAGAAATATCTCAAGACAGATTTTTCTAAGGTTTTATGGACTGATGAAATGAGAGTGAGTCTTGATGGGCCAGATGGATGGGCTCGTGGCTGGACCGGTAAAGGGCAGAGAGCTCCAGTCCGACTCAGACGCCAACAAGGTGGAGCTGGAGTACTGATTTGGGCTGGTATAATCAAAGATGAGCTTGTGAGACCTTTTCGGGTTGAGGATGGAGTCAAGCTCAACTCCCAGTCCTACTGCTAGTTTCTGGAAGACACCTTCTTCAAGCAGTGGTACAGGAAGAAGTCTGCATCCTTCAAGAAAAACATGATTTTCATGCAGGACAATGCTCCATCACACAAGTCCAAGTACTCCACAGCGTGGCTGGCAAGAAAGGGTCTAAAAGAAGAAAAACTAATGACATGGCCTCCTTGTTCACCTGATCTGAACCCCATAGAGAACCTGTGGTCCATCATCAAATGTGAGATTTACAAGGAGGGAAAACAGTACACCTCTCTGAACAGTGTCTGGGAGGCTGTGGTTGCTGCTGCACGCGATGTTGATAGTGAACAGATCAAAATACTGACCGAATCCATGGACGGCAGGCTTTTGAGTGTCCTTGCAAAGAAAGATGGCTATGTTGGTCACTGATTGATTTTTGTTTTGTTTTTGAATGTCAGAAATGTATATTTGTAAATGTTGAGATGTTATATTGGTCTCACTGGTGAAAATAAATAATTGCAATGGGTATATATTTGTTTTTTGTTAAGTTGCCTAATAATTATGCAAAGTAATAGTCACTTGCTGTCACGCACGTGCGTGGAAGGAAAGATCTCACACGCAGAGACAGCTTGACCTGAGACACTCTTGTATTAAAGAATAAAACAAGGAGAAAGAGATGGCTAAAACAAAAGACCCACGAGGGGTAAAAAACTATTATAATAATCGAAATAACTTTCAAGAGTGGAAAATAAGCAACTACAAAACAACCTGCCAGACGTCACAACGTAGTGCATCGGTAACGCACATAAAGACAATTAATGCACCCGTGACGATCAACAAAAACACAGGGGTATAAAAAGGGAGATTAATCAGTGACGACGCGCGGGAAGACAGCTGAAGGGACTAACGACAAATTAGACACGGGACGAACATTGACGCAACAAGCCACTAGGTGAAGGGAGAACCCGGAACCGGCACTAGGGAACAGAGACGCACGATAACGGACAAAAACCCTGACTCCTGCACACACAGATATCCTCCTAAAATAGCTAAAACTAAAAACAAACTTAAAAACTACTTCCAAAAATATTCAGCTTTGATATTAATGAATTTTTTGGGTTCATTGAGAACATGGTTGTTGTTCCATAATAAAATTAATCCTCAGAAATACAACTTGCCTAAAAATTCTGCACTCCCTGTAGATTCTGTAAAGATATTTTTTTGAGCTCCTCAAATTTGACCTTGGTGCAAATGATCCTGATGATCCTGTTTGAAGCATTGTTATTATTTAGTTTTACCAATACTGAGGGTGATGGTTCAGAGTTACTATGCTATTACTACATGTTCACACCTAGAATGAAATTTGCTTGCTTTGTGAGTGAGTTACATCTGAAAGTGAAAGTGACCGTTGGCCAGATATGGAGTGACCCATATCTGGAATTTGTGCTCTGCATTTAACCCATCCAGTATACACACACAGCAGTGAACAAACACACCATGAACACACTCCCGGAGCTGTGGAGCCCGGGGAGCAGTTGGGGAACTAGTGCCTTGCTCAAGGGCTCCACAGTTGTGGTTGTTGATGATGGGAGAGCAAGTATTTCATCACTCACACCAACTTCAACTCGGTGGATCTGGGGATCGAACCCGGGACCTTCAGGTCACAAGTTGATCTCCTAATCCACCGGACCACAACTTGCACATGTAGTTATGTGCAAATAATGGAATTTCACACCTGTGTCATACTATCTGGAGCTTTCAAGAGTTATCATCTGAGGGGAAGAAAGTAAACCATTATTTTGAACAGTGGGTTTTGCCTGCAAGAAAAGTCACGAGTTGAGATTCATTCGTTCATTCCGCAATGTTATAGGCATTTACCTAATCTTGGTCTTAACACGGGTCTGTGATGGGTTGATGCTTTGAATGAATGTCGGAACTGAAATGCCATGGCCCTACAATCCTTTACTTATATAGAAACATCAAGACATAATGTGATATTATGCTCCCCTGCTTCCAAAAACAGTACAAAGTGAAAACAGTCGATGACCTCTTTAATAGGCAATTACTGCCCGAGATGTTTACTTAAAACAAAAAAAACTTTGATTGATCGATGCTGTCAGTTTGTTTCATTTCTGCTTTGCAGAACTTGCTGTGCAGCACACAAGATGACTCGACTCATCTGGCCCCAGGTCAAAACAAACTCTTGTGTGATTTGACTGAAATTAGAATGCCATAATTCATGAACCAAAGCATCTAACTGAACCAAATGTCGTCATGTTTTTTACTGAAGCAATATAATGGCAATGTAAGGTCAGCTCAGGCATTGGAAAAATGTAAGTCATCCAAGTAGTGTTTGGGTAGATGTGTTTGTACGAAAACAGAGATCATCTGATAGGGTTTTTTATTCCGACAAAGCATTGCAAATGTTAAGAAACAAACTAAGTATAATCTTACCCTAATTTAAAGCCAATTTTAATAATTATAGGATGTCATACGTATACTAAAAGCATTCCTCTTGCAGCAACTTTTAAGTATGACAATGTTATTAATTACATTATTAAAATGGCAAAAATGGTTCTTTCATAATACTTGCAGCTGTCTAGCTCAAAATAGTTCAAAGATGATTTGTTTCTGTAATGTTATTTTGGACTGAAAAATAAAAGGGGGAAAGTATTTCCCCAACAATTCAATTGGGGGAGCACCCCTGTAAGATAGCCAACCGCAATTATTATGGACACGTAGAGGGGCTCATGAATTACTCCATCAATTCATCCTAATTTTTAATTCACTTTGTGCTCATTCATTGCGTTCACAATTTCACAATAGGCTTCACCCCCTGAAAAAAAACTTTACCCTGCTCTTCACATCTCTGTTTTATAATCCTTGTGGGCTTTGTCGAACAACTTTTGATGGTGAAACACCAACAAGACGAGCTTCTGAATGAACATTGTGATGCACAGAGGGATGAGCTGGGATTACCAAAAGTTCCGTCTTGACCATTTTGAGCTGTAGGTGATGGTTCTTCATCCAAGTAGAGATGTCGTTCAGGCAGTCAGTTATGCGGGTAGTTACTGACAGGTCATCAGGGGGGAACGACAGATAGAGTTGGGTGTCGTCAGCGTAGCAGTGGTAGGAGAATCCGTGTCTGAGGATGATGGGGCCCAGGGAGGTGGTGTAGATGGAGAAGAGAAGGGGGCCAAGGACTGAACCCTGGGGAACCCCGGTGAGTAGTTTATGAGTGTTTGAGACCTCACCCCTCCACCCAACACTGAAAGATCTACCAGTGAGATAGGACTCAAGCCAATCAAGTACAGTTCCAGTGATGCCCATCGCAGAAAGAGTGGAGAGAAGGATCTGATGGTTGACTGTCTCAAATGCTGCATCTAGTAGGATGAGGGCAGATGATCTGTGGTTAGCCCTGGCCCCTCGCAGCGCTTCCGTTACAGACAACAAAGCTGTTTCAGTTGAGTGTCCGTTCTTGAAGCCTGATTGGTTGTCATCAAGTTTGTTGTTCTGAGTCAGGAAGGTAGAGAGCTGATTGAAGACGACCCGCTCGATGAGTTTTGCAGTGAAGGGCAGCAAAGAGACAGGTCTGTAATTTTCCACCAGTGATGAGTTGAGTGTGGGTTTCTTGAGAAGCGGGGTGACTCTGGCCACCTTGAAGGTGTTGGGGAAAATGCCGGTAGTGATGGAGGAGTTGATGATGTGAGTGAGGGCAGGCGTGATGGTAGGTGAGGTGAGACATGACACTTATACTGTATATAACGGCATTTCTTGTCTTCTGTGAATTGTTAATAGTGTCATATTGTTGCATGTAGGTCAGTTGTTGTGTTGACATTTCCATACCTTGAAAAATGGCTTTGGTCGATTGACATCGGTTTTCCCTGAAGTTACTGCAAAATTGTGTATGTGTCGCAATACTGTCTCAACTGTTTCACAACATTTGTTTACAAAGCAGGGATTGCGATGTGGGATAAATAGTTACGAGAGGGTTTGCAATAGTGCTTATCAAGCATTTTAATTCGTTTTTTTAAACAGCGTTCACTGGAGCCATGTCTTTAGCCAGGTGAAATGCGATTGCATTCATTATTTCTGTGTGTTTGGGTGTGGTTGTTTGGCACGCTGTTGCATTGAATGTTGCGTTTGTTTCTTTGTACATTTTCGTACTGTTATATATGATTACATTTCCGGTGCTGCGTGAACTGTCACGTGGCGTCACGTTTGCCATCATCATGCCCGTTGTGACTGGTTGCGTGTTATCAAGAGATCAGATGAGTTTGATTGAATCGTATAAATGCTAGTTTAAAATTACGAGGGTGGTGAAATCAATATTGTGAGCTTTTAATTATTAATTATGCAGCTCTACATTACACTTCTCAGTTCTTCTGATTGAAAGCTGCGAGTGGTCCTTCAAACTATAAAAAAAACAAAGGAGGAAAGTTAATTCTTGGTACGGGGCCCTAGACTCCTCTAATATTATGGTTTTCAAAATCATATTCAAGGTTCACTTGTATTTGCAAACATATTAGACAAATGCTGTTTTTCACGGTGCCAGTCTATTTAATGCTGTTATTTTAGACTGTCTTATTTTCATGTTCTGCACTTTGGTCAGCTCTACTGTTTGAAATGTGGACTATAAATACATTTTACTTACTTTCACACTATACAGTTAACAACTTGCATTTAATTGAATAGAGAGTGTAAGAGTGTTTTAATTTTCAGCAAAGTTGCTAGAGTGCTGTTGAAGCTTAGGTTTTATGCATCCAGATCAAGTGGCAACCTTCCACTTTATTTGAAACTCCAATTTATTTACCAACCACTTGAGCAGGAGCAGGAGTGAGTGGAGTCCCATTGTAGTATTCCTTAATTTTATAACAGAGAAAAACAATATTGTAATCCTGGTATTAACATTTATTTTTATTGATATTGTTAACTATGTTTACGGTTTACTTTGGTCATCACCTTTCTGCCAATTTGAACCAATACGACTGTTATAAAAATAGTCTACTTAAAGATTAAATTGATGAATTCTGGGTTACAGGGTTTGACTTATGTTCACTTGTTTCTTGTGGTTTTAGCTGTTGAGAGCTTTAATAGGGTATGTACTAGTCTGGTGTGTTTTTATAAAGTAACCTCTCAGACTGGATGTGCTGAAGTTGCTCTTCGTCCTCAATCCATCTGTTTGGAGTTGTTAAGCTTTGCCCTCCATCCCAGAGCAAAGCCACCTCATCCTTTCTGCGTGACTGAGTGCTGTTGCTGATTTGTATCCGGAGATTGGGATCCCACTGAAGGTTCATTGAACGCCTGGCCAGGAATTCTTCATTTACAAATGGTTATCCATAAGAGATATACATTTGACTTGTGTGGTGTGATGTGATATAAAGTCACCATTTCCATCTCAGAAGCATGCAGTGATTGCATTGACATAATCCTTTCGTAATCATTTTTGACCTCTGTTTTGTGAAAGTAAAGTAAGGAAACAGCTTAAAAAGCACTGGGTTGTTGATTGTATTTTTTTTTTTATCTAATCAATTGTTAGGCCATTGGACACAGTTAATTTTATTTGTTTGCAAAATCTCAGATGCAACATTTATAAAAAAAAAGATTGATAAAAATGTGATTTTATTTTTACTGTTCATGTATTTCCAGCTAAATGTATATAACGATTTTTTTTACTTTAAAACGTTTGTATATTTTATTAAAACTTGTGTGGTTCCCCTAAGACCATGCAAGCTTTTGAGATTGTCATCATAATTTCCAAGAAAAATTTTCCAGTAAAACTTATTGGTTACCTATTGCAAATGTGTTTTTTTTGTTACAAAAGCTGTATCTTTTCTTTTTAATTAATGAACAAAAATTGATTTCCTCTGCTATATCCTCTTTCCTCTAATATTTTTTCCAAACTGTATCAAAGCCAAGCTGCCAAGCGTTCTGTTTAATGAATAGGAGAATACATTCTTGATCAGAGGTCTCAAACTTGATTTCTGGAGGGTCATCACCCTTCATAGTTTTGCTCCAACCTTAACTGAACACACCTGAATCCACTGATTAAGCTCCTCTTGGTTTGGTTGAAGCTACTGGTTTATCTCCTGAAACAGGGGTGGAACAAAAACCTGCAGGGTTTAAAATTAAAATTAAATTGCATGATTAGAATGAATGGGCTTTATAGTAAACATGTCATGTTTTTATTGTTTAGTTGCAATAACTCGTAACAAAATAAGCGTAATGAATTCTCACTGACTCTCAGACAGTACTTGCCAGTATCAATCAATCAGATCAATCAATTAGATCTGAGTCATACCTGATCAGTGCTCTCCTACTCTGAGCTGTGGTTCAGCTGCTTCTGTCAGTAGCAGTTCATTCAATATGAAGCATGTACTTGCACAATATTAAGGACTCTACACCTATGCATCTCCTGCATGCCTTTGCCTGGGACGGTTTCATTTTATTTTCTAGGTCAGAATTGAGAGAGGACCTTCTCTCCTCAACCCTAGATTTTGTACAGTTAGAGTGAGAAAATAATGGAAAGCAAGAAAAGTGTATATATATACTTTTTATACTTTGTTCAGAGTTTCATTGATTCCTAAATGTAACAAACATATCACAATTTCTTCAAGTTCACCTGTAGATAAAGAGCTCTCTCCTAGTACTGTGTAAACAGATCCAGTGCCCCTATGATATAAAGAGAGCTGCTGTGTGAGATGTCTTCTCAGGCCGTGTCCACACGTACATGGTTATTTTGTAACCACGGTTTTTTTAACGCAGTTACAGGGTGCATCCACATGTAACTGGAGCTTCATTTTCCGTAGCTGTAACTCCGTTAATTTAAAAAGGCTCCCCAAGGTGATTTTTTTTGGAAATGCTACAGAATCGTTTCCGTGTGGACAGGATAACTGTCCAAATTCTAGTTCAAGTGGAATTTGTAGGAGTTATATGAGCATTTTTTCAGAGCTCCATATGGTTAATGGAGACAGAGCGAGGGTTTGCGACTTTGTGCTCTGGCTCTCTGTGTTAAAACAGATCTTATGAGACTCAGGACTAAACAAGCGCATGAAATATTTCATAATGTGTTTAATCACAGAACAGACGTGTCAAACCGCAGCAATGTGTGTTATTGCTTCAGACTCGCTCACCTCGTACAAAATCAAAAAGTGGCAGTTTTAAAAAGAACCTTTTGAGCCTCAGACAAATGAATTTTTGAGAGTTGTTAGTAAAGACTGAGAAGAGAATTTTTGTTTATAAAAGACGTCATTCTTATCTTTGTGTGAGCTGTATTTCCCAGCCATTAAAAGGGAGTGCTGAAGTCTAAAGAGTCTCAGCGCGGAGCCCTAGTTTTAGAGCATTTTACCCGGTTTCGTGTGGACGCAATTTTTTGTGAACAGAGAAAGAAAAAAGCCTTTAAAGATAACCGAGTATGTGTGGACAGGGCCTCAGAGAGCTGGTAGTTACTGGAGACTACTATTCCTTGCAGTGTAAATACTCTTCCTTGCGACCCTTCTCTTTAAAAGATGTTGCTTAATCACCGAATGGAGCATGAAAACATGAATAATATGAAGAAAAATGGTGCTGTGTGTTTGAGAGATTATGCTCTGGGTGAGTGGATTGATCTGTCACTCACAAACACAGATGAATAGTTCTGTTTTCTAAGCAAAGGATCATTGTACCATTAGCACTGCCAATTAATGAGTAAAGAATCTTTAGTCATATGAATAAAAGATCTAATCACAGCGATTTCATGTAGTGGATGAAAAAAACAACAACCACAGGTTTTGAAAACAAATCAACATCCTGCATTTTCACCAGCTAGTGAGTATAGTCACTTTAGCTGTCTGATATTTTTTCCATGGGGCCGTATGTGGAGGTGGGCAGTAGTTTGCCCACCCCTGTTCTAGAGGGACAAATCAGAACAACAGTAGCAAACAATGGATGGCAGATTCCATGAATGTTCCTGTTTCTGGGGTAAGCATTGCCTTTGAGAGTACCCCGCACCTTGCTTAATGAATGGTTAGGGAAACACTAGTTTAGTATTTCAGATATATTTAAAAAAAAAAACAGGAACTTAGCTTAGCAAGTGACACGATATCTAACAACATCAGTATTAAAGCAGTAAATATTTCCCCTCTGGAAACCTGTTCTTCAAGTTCACACTGGCTCTCCGGTTTCATGAGCACTTGCTGTGTTTCACACATACTAACTCATTTCTCAAAGATTCAGCTGCTTACATCAGTATTTGACACCCTCAAGCATATTCCAAAGAACCTTAAGGCTTCTTGTGTAGCAGACCAAATTAGAGCAAAGTCTATTGCACTTCATTATTGAGTCAACAAAAATGTTTCAGCTTTTACACTTTTAATATCAAGAGATGTCCTGTTTTTTTATTTTAAATATTAAAATAAAAAAATGGCTTTTGTAAAACATCGCCAATTTTCCCCAAAATATTATTTTATGTAGATGCTATAGAAGCACACATGTTATAAACCATGGTGATAGTCTTAATTTGTAATGTTAGTTGGGATGCACAGTACTTCATGCTCTTGTTAAGTTAATAAAAGGCCACAACACACCCATGAAATAACATATTCCTCACTGGCTTCTCAGCAGGGGGCTTAACCCCAAGGATACAACTCTTTTGTGCAGTGATTATGCTTAAACTTAGATGGCGCTAAACATTCAACAAAAGTGCAAGCAATGAAACATCTATCTGTTGGCCAGACATTGCTTGGGGCATGTACACATGCGGAATTTCTTTTTGATAATATGCATAGGTGTTTTTGTGGCCTTAATCTGTTAACATGACATCTCTTCTTTTTATCTGAAATGTAACACCTTAACAATAAAATGGACCTTTATTTTAACTCTCATGCCAATTACTTTTTTCGAAAGTATTTTTTTGTCAGACTAGATGTTGGGATTTGGTTGAGGAGACAGAATAGTCCAACACCTCTTCACTGGCAGAGGGCAGAGTGTGAATCTTTGTTAGGTGTGAGGCTATAAATACTCCATAAACTGGGCAAGAAACATACTGCCAGGCTCCAGTCGTAAGTTTCAGAGCCTGAGAGAATTTGGCCAAAAAATATTTACCGATATTATCAGTCATTTTCAATAATTATAATGATATTGTCACATTTTTATTTCTAGCACAAATAAAAGCAAGTTTTTTGCCCTGAAATGTTTTTACGAACATGATAATTAACTGTGTTTTCAGCTGATTTTTATTACCAAAACATAGTTATTATGGTCATAGTTTGGAGGCATTTGGATCCCTTTGGCCACCTGTTTGTTGCACAACTTACCTTGTCTGTATTTCCAGACTCTCCCTTCTTGTTCTGGTGAAAACCAAAATACTGCCAAACTGCAGAATTTGGTATTTTTCAAGACCATGCCACTTGGTACTCAAATTGACATTTCCCCATCTCTCATTCTCCTCCCCTTTATCATTTGTTGACAACCACGCATACCCATTTCTAGGTATTATCTAAATAATATTTAATGTTTAATCCTTGTCACCTATATAAGTGCATTGTTTTATGATGGTATAAAGTATTGAAACAGATATTGTTGTTAAATCTTGCGGTACACAATATTACCACCCAACCCAACTCATTTGTGGTACCCATGATGCAGTTATTGTCACCTGTTCTAATTAATAAGGGAAAGAACTTCAAATGAAGGATGAGACATCACTGGCACCCTTAAGATATGACATCAGACCAGTCTAAGTCTCTGACTAAAGCTTCAGTGGGTGTTCAGCACTACGCAGAGGAAAATGTCAAGGATGATGCATTCAGCGTTGTGCTAACCAAGCTTTTTTTTTTATCTCTTTCAACTGAACAAAATCCATGTTATTTTGTTATATACTTCTACATGGACGGCACTCTCAGCAGGTCTTGCGTTTTCACAGCTTGTGGACTGCTCATGAGGCAGTACTTTGTTGCTCAGTGATTCATTGCTGAGTGACAGTAGGTCTTTGACTCTCATGGTTTAGTTTGTTCTCCGGGTCAGCTGTGTGGGTGCTTGCTTTGTTGCAAGTTTTTTATTACTTTAATTAGCCTTTATTTTTTTAAACCACACGTGATTCCCAAATCCTGACGTTAATTAACTTTGACCTTGATTTTACATCATTATATTTGGTATTAGTAATAATGAGTAGTGAGTATTTTTATTAACATTTCAGTATCATATTGAATGTGTGTTTAAAGTCTTTGCTGCCTGTGAGGGAGGGGACTGGTGGAGTAGAAGGAGTCTCCGGGCAGTGATGGCCCCGTCCCTTGGGATGGCATAAATTAGGGTGCACGGAGACTTTCACTGTCTATTCCCGGCTTTCTTCCTTCACTACTAGATATTTCAGCTTTAATAGAGCATGATTTCAGCGTTTGCTTAAATGACAAGCGCAAAATAAAGTTGCTGCTGTTCTGTACCCTGCCTTCGGAGTGATTTATATGAGAGTTCTATGGGAGTTTTTAAATTTTCATAATAACACTTAAAACATTTTTTTTGACAGAATAATAATTCTGTATTTGACAAAGAAAGTTGTTGATTTTTATTTTTGCAGCATGATCACATGTAATCATAAAGGAAGCCCGAAAAAAATATTTAATAGTTTTTACTATCAATTGTATTAACTTTATACATTTTAAGTTTTCATAGTTTTTTTTAAATAATTTCTAAAACTAGGGTTTATCTGTATAGTTTCAATATTTATCCTCTTATCAATTGATATTCAATATATTCCATATGTATATTCTGAAAAAAAGAAGGAAAAAACATGTGAAATATCTACTGTCAACACCAGTTTTATATCAAGGTGAGTTCATGTTAGTATTTTGGTTAATTATTGTTCAGATATGCAATTTTAAGTATTCTATGACGGAACTTTCCAACAGTTTTGTCTATGACATGTATTTAAACAGTGGAAGCTGCAGCAATATATCAACATATCATCCATTGTGCAGGAAAGCATTGTTATATGAATCACTTCATTTTTAGGACTTTTTTTTACAGTTTTTATCCATTTTTATTAAGAAAATATTTTAGTCTCTTTACCTCACTAGGCCATGTTCAACTTATACTCTGATGTTCAACTATACAACTTATTTTTAAACCTATTTTTTATCCTTGACTGTTGCTTCTCACTGGTCTTTCCACTGTGTGATCTTTGAAATGTGATGCATTCATATAATAACCACATTGCATACAGTTCATAATGAACCCAGCCAGTGCTCTGGCTTTTTTTCTTCCCAAAACATTTAAACATGAAAATAACTTATTTGGATGCTCTGTATAACCCACAAAAAAACTAGTTTTATATAACACTTTAATGCCGAAACCTTTCTGGCACCTCTAGATTGAACAATAATTATTTTATTACTGATTTCAAGAAAAATTCCTTGGTTGCTAAGATACCATTATATTGGAATCCCCATAAAATTAGCCAACATGAACATTTATTTCAGCTATGTTAATAGACATTAGGTCTCTTGTTCATGGAGATTGATTTATCAGCTCATTGATATTGTATGTGTCATTTGTTTGCTTTTGTATTTCTTTGCTCATCTACTCATTACCCAGAACATCAGCATATGTTTTTGTGGCACTTCATAACAAAACTTGACATAAATGAAATGAAAATTCATCACATTTTGTAGTTAAGTAGTGTCCATACAACCATACAAAAAGACACACTAAGAGTGTAAACTTCAGAAGGTAAGTTCAAGTATAGTTTCATTTCTCGAGCACATTACAATCACACACAGGATCTAACAGCAGTTGACAGCTCTAGAGAGGAAGTGAAAGGCAATCTTTATCTGTAGCAAGTTTTATTCCAGTATTTTCAGCTTCTGTGTAGATGTAAGCTTTATTTCCTCGTTCAACAGCTCCCTCCCTCTATGCAGGCCAGAAGATGTTTTCTCCATATAAGAATAACTATATTTGCTTTTTGGACATTCATTAATAGTACAGCATAAAAAAAAACAAATCAGGTCATTATGACTTGAAATTAATCTCCAAGAGAAAGATATGAGTTTTTGGCAGCACTTTCTCATTTCCCAAGTCACCTGGTTATTAACCACTAATAAAAGTATTTGTTGATGAATAGATCTGATTTGTACACCATAATAATGTCTTGATGGTAAATTGTTCAAATTAAACAGTAAAAAGTAAATTATTAGCTTGTAAAAAGTGTAGCTACCCAATAACATGCTTCTAGCTGATCTTTATTATAAATCCTATTCTTTAATACAGGATTATTTCTGTCTCTTTATTCATGTTTTTTACATTTCTGTTTAGGATGTGCTGGACCCCGAGGATTCTTCTGGAGTGCTCTTCCAGGTGGAGGACGAGCCATTTTCCTGGCCGGGGCCAAAAACAATTAGCCTGCGGCGCACTTCACAAGGCTTCGGCTTCACTCTCCGTCACTTCATCGTCTATCCACCAGAGTCTGCAGTGCACCCTAAGTTTAAGGTAGATAGCTTATATTTATAGTGTATTTTGTATATATTTGTTTCATTGTTCAATGTAAATGTTGTATTTTTTTTTTTGTTCTAGGATGAAGATCTTGGTCGCAGAGGTAAGTTGAGGGTTTTGGATTGAGAGTGTAGAAGTGTTTTTTTTCTTTTACAATTTTTAGAATATCTGTGGACTCAGATGAAAGATTATTTGAGAGTGTTGGCTACTGATTCATGTTTTGAGTTCCCTTTAAAAATCACACATCCAGATTTAAACTCGTGGTTCTGTCCCACAAAGGCAGAATATCTCTCACCAGAACCTTCTCTCTCACTGTCCCTGACTGCTGGAACAAACTCCTGATCCAGTCAGGAGAGCAGCAACACTTAACAGCTTTCAGAAAGCCACTGAAAACTCTTCTCTTCAGGGAACTCTTCTTACTACAAAAACTTTTTTTCTTCCTCTGTCTATTTTCTTCCTGCTATGGGTTATTGATCAGTTGATACAACTTCTATAATGAGCGAGCTGAGATAAACTTTGACTGTGTAACAAATTGCATATTGTCTTTGGACAAAAGCGTCTGTCAAATGCACAAATGTAAATACTGAGGTTGACCTTATTTTTAATGCAGATAAACAATCTGACCTACATCACCGTTTTGTTTGTTTTCAGTTAGAATATAAATATGACTGTTTGAGTGCTCACATTATTTTAATGAATCATGTTGGATTTTGAAAGTCAAGTTTTTTTTTCTTGAAAAAAATATGAAGCCCGCAATAATGGGATGGAATTCTTAAAAGAATGGCAAAAGGATGCACAGCATCCGCATCAGAAAAAAAATCTACATTAAAGAAATCCTGTTATAATAAACCACTCTTAAAATCAAGACCACAACAAATGATCTATACAAGTATGTGATATTGGAGGTTTTAGCTGACTAAAAAAATAAAATGGTCATGTAAGTGACTTATGTAAGTGAAACACGTTATTAAATGGCCTTATTAATAATGTCATTAGAGAAAAGTATTTTTCATTAGCAGTACTTGAATAGTTAAAAAAAGGTTGTATTTACATATCCTGAAAATGTCATGAAATTGCCAGATGCCGATATGTCAATTAAAGCCACTTCACTCATCAATTCCTAAAAACAATTATTTGCAAGCTCATAAAAAGTAAAATATCATCTGTTGGAATTATTTAGATTTCTTTTTACCATAGAAGAATGTCTTATTTTGCCAGATATTTGACTCAGGAAGGATTGCCTCAAGTCAGGATCTTTCCAGACGTATCTGTGATTTTATACATGACACTATACTTCCAGATGCTTTGACCTTGAAATGGGAAAATCAAAACACTGACCAACAGTTTAGTAACGTCAATGGCATTGTTCAAAGAAAAATCACTGTATGAGGTAAATGTCCATTTCCATGGATATCACAATTTGCATCCCGTTTTCTGTCTTGAGAAAGACAGGCATGGGGGAACGCATGCTAGAAGGATATATTTTTATTAGGGTTGCACATCTTTCAGGGATAAAGGATTTGATTTGCATCTAGATACAAAGGTTAGGATTCAATAAAAAATTATATGTTGTAGACTGATTCGATTAAAATAGATTTGATTCAAAAGTGATTTGATTAATTGTCGGAACAACTATTATTCATCAGATATTTTACAAAATAAACGTGAACATGACCAGTTGGCCAGATATGGAGTGCTCTGCATGTAAATCATCCCAGTGTACACACACAGCAGAGAACAAACACACTGTGAATTCAAAACTGGAGCAGTGGGCAGCCATAATTGCGGGGCTCGGGGAGTGGTCGGGGAACTGGTGCCTTGCTCAAGGGATCCACAGCTGTGGTTGTTGAAGATGGAGAGCAAGTGTTTCATCACTCACACCAACTTCAACTCGGTGTATCTGGGAATCAAACTGGTGACCTTCTGATCACAAGTCTATTTATTCCCTTATCCATCAGACCACAACTGCCACAATAAGCCCGTTCTATGACAGTTTCTGTTTAATATTTTGTTTTTATGAATATACAAAAGACAACATCTGAACATTGACTAATGATGTAGGAAAAATATATTTATGTCTAAAATAAACTAAATTGCTGCTTTGTAAGCTGGTAAAGTTACTGGACCACTGTACTTGCAGGATTGCTATGCTGCCAGTGTGACTCATTTATGCACTGAAAAGTTTGCAAATGGAATGGCTCTCGTCAACCTTCCCTTCCTTTTTATAAAACAGTCCAAACTTTGGATTTTTGACTCCCAAATGTGTTGAAAATCTTCCTTGGTGAATTATGAGTTTTGTTAGCTGTGCATTCCATGCTAATTCACCATAGGTGTCACTTATACAAGACATTTAAAAATATTTTAGTTACAAAACTTTCACTGGATTCTTGTTGCAAGCTTCATTTCTCAGTTCATGACCCCTTTAAGTCTATAGTGACAAATGCAAAAAAAGAAATAGCCATGTTAAGATAATTTTATCACTTAAATTAGAAATTGTGACATGGACACATTTATTTTCTTTTAACTCTTCAATAACTGTTTTCATATTCAGGTTGTAGTTTAGGATTTACTTAGAAAGACTATAAATAAGGTTGATTTCAGATTATTTTAATATGGTACACACCGGTTGACTGGCCATAAATCTAAACCGGACTGTTTTTGCATCTAATGTGCGATTGGCAGCCGGACGGTTTTTGTTTTTATCCCTGCCGGTTTTTAAAAGTATGCCCGCGGGCTGCGGCATTCGATTCGATATGAGACGAAAACATGTCACTTGTGTGCAGGTTTTTCAATATCTGTGAGGATTATAATCTACAATGCCAGTAAAGTACAGGTCAATCGCAGAGGGACAACAGTATGGCACCACACTCGGTCCACCATTTTAAAGTTCACCATCTAAAAGAACACAATGAGTATTAACAGTAACAAAAGTCTGTTAATGACACAAAACCATCCAGGGACGTGCACAGGTAAAGCTCAACCTGTGCAGAGGTTGAGCACTTGCCCTTTTTGGAAAAAGCTGCTTGGAAGCACCCTTTTATATGGGGAAAGTTTTCAAACCCTTTATGTCTGTTTGTCGTTCAACACATTTTTAACCAGTTAAAGGCATTAAAGAGCACGTCTAATAACTGCTCAACCTGTCAGTCAAACTTCATAACTCCCCTGAGCTCCTCGTTTCAGCACATCAGTCAGTCAGAGAGTAACATATCTTGTTTATTTCATAATGACAATGTTGCACTTACTTAAACACTACTAGTATGTCTATAAAGGTTGATATAAAGAATCATTACATAGCTGTGATGTTGATGTTATCTCGACGTTTTAATGATGGACAATTGCACACAATCGCTGGTCAAAACTTGCGGCGTAACTGCATTTGAGTTTGACACAAAGCAACCGAGTAATCCTTATCAGCTAGGTAAAATATTTTATAATGAACTTCTATTTTGAGTCACACATCTGCCGAATGTGCTGATGCATGAAATGACATGATGTAGTTTATTAACATTTCATCAAATCTGTTGAAAAGGCAGTAACCTCATTTTGTCTCACCCTTGTTGACCATTCTAACATTGCTGGTCTATGAGCCAAGCAGAGATTGGGAGTTTGACCTATATTGTCGTCAACATTTAGTTTGCCTTAAATGTGTTGATTCTGGTTTGGTTTGTTTGGTTTCGTTTCTCATCGTGTATTTTGTTAAATGTGCTACAATATAGCAGCTCAGCCATATATTTACTTCTTGACTATTAGAATTACTTTATTGTCATAAACATATGAAACATATGACAGCTTCAGTGAGATTGAAGCTGTCACCAATATCAGTGTATTTATGTGGTGAAAAAGACAAGTAAGCAGTAGAGTAAATAAATAATTTAGCAGTATTGAGTTCACCCAATCACAGGTTCAAGCTAAATTAGTGAAGAAAATATAAATACATTGTGAATGCATTATTAATAATAAAGTTCACAATTATAAATTGCATAAATATAGGTATAGTGCAAAGATATAAATACATTGCACTTACATAAATATATTGCACAATTACAAATAGGGTTGGGCATCGTTTGGAGTTATTCCGATACCGGTGCCAAACTGAAACTTTTAAAACGATACCAGTGCCAAAACAATGCCTGATCTGATACGTTACAAAAGCTTTACAAACCAATACTTTACAAAATTATGGTGCATGACTCAAGAATACATTTTTATTTAACAAAAAATAAATGCTTAAAATGTAACAATGTATTAAAAGTTTAAAGTATGTATAAATGTATAAGTAATTATAAAATTCTGCAATAGTGAAGAAATTGGGATTGATCCGATACCAACAGGCTCAATTATTTTATATATTATTTTAATATTTAATTATATAATAATGTCAGTTGTACACATAAACAGAAATAATTTCTTTACATTAAAGCTATTTTACTCTCAGAGCTTATAGTTAATGGGCTTACAAATACATAAAAATATATATTTTTATAAAATAAAAATTTGGCAGATATTAAAACTGATAAAATGTAATTTTATTGATGAGGGTTGTTACTTTGCTTTTAATTACAGATATTTAATTAATACATACCACATTTACATTGTTCAGTTGTAGTCAGCGTTTGTTAGAGCTCCTGAATACATAAATATAAATTGATGTTTACCTGGATATTCACTGCCTCTGAAAACACTCAATGATCTCAATGACTCACTGCTGATAACTCGGGTCAAGCCTCTTGTCAGTACAGGTCTCATCTCCACTCCGCTTCTTTTGAAGCTCCAGGGTTCTCTTCCAAACTTCCCAAATGGTTATACAAACGTGGGAGTTACCTCAGTTAAAGATAGGGTTTTTACAAGCATCACAGCTTGATGTGTTTTTGTCTACTGCTGTAAAATAGATTGTGCTTGAGCATGCTGATCACGTGATTACAAGACCCTGCTCAGAAGCAACACAGGAGGAGCGGTGACGTGTGTTAGATCAGACCAGACGAGTCAATTTTTGAACAAAATAGCCTAAGTATTGATCTTGGTGGGCTAGTATTGATCTGATTCTGATACCGATGTCAGTATTGATACTAGGATCGATCTGCCCACCCCTAATCCACAGCGATAGCGCCAGCTGTTGTCTGCAAGCTGTTGAACACTGTGCATCCCTTTGCTTAAAAAGTTGACTTTGTGTGCCCTCACATGCACTGTTGCCAGCTCCTCAGTAAGAAAAGTTGCTATAGGCTGGCCCAAAAGTCGCTAAAAGTTGCTAGATGTCGGCATCCCCTAACATAGTTCTTATGATTGTAAAACAGACAAACTCCTTTGTGAACAGTAAAGCTACAATAGAGGAACACAATTTAAATCTAAATAGTTACATAACATTCCCAGTGGCGCCTCTTGTTCTGTATGCAAACCACCTGCTTACTTACTAGTAAAATGTCAGATTTGCATGCGTTTTGAGAGACAGAAGTGAACTAGGATTGTGTTTTTGTCTAAAATGTGTCTATAGATTGACACTTCAAAATGGTCACTAAATCATGGCTTGTTGGTTGTTTAAAAATACTATTAAAAACATTTTAACGTTTATCCGGTCCATGATAAAATGAACCAGCTTCTTAAAAAAGCTCATTGCATAACCTGGGGGTATCTTTTTAATGCACACTGTCTTAAAGACATCTTTAGCAGAAGTTTAGTTTTTTGGTGACTTAGTTAATTTTTTAAATGCCTTATATTAGATACAAACAGAGTATGGTTACACAGCCGTAAGCTGTTTTTAGAATCTCAACAAAATGTTTTATAGTTTGAAATTGCAGTGTGTGAAATGGAACACAAGATGGCAGATGAAAGCTTTAAGATGTTTCCATTGCAGAGGCCATCATGCATTTGTTTAGTCTTATTACATCAGTATTTGACCATTTTGTTTTCAAAACACAAAAAATTATAAATTTTTTCAAAAATGTTTTCTAAAGCACGTTGAGAAAATGTAAAACGCAAACCACTAATTTCTATTCCACACTTTCATAAAGCACTTTAAGGTTAAATTAGCCATTTAAACCCAAATTCACATTTTAATATTTAAACATTTAACTTTAAAAACAGTTATATTTTAAAAACATATTTTCCTTAAAAGGCAATACTCTATGACACAATGAAATCCATGACATCAATAGAATCGTTTTCTTTTTTGTTTACATTGCAATTGTGTAAAACAAAATAAAAATCTATTATCTGTGACCTATGATAAAGAACAACATTTTAATCGGGTCACTAGGCATTAACCTTTCAACCTTTAATCTATAAAAAACATTGCTCTTATGTTGAAAAATGGAAAATTTATCATGAACAATAATACCACTATAGTAGACTATAGAATTTGAAAATCACTTTCTTCTTACATTCATTCTCTGAACCAGTTTGTTGCCTTACAATTATTTGTGTAACATTAGTGTGTAATTTAATGTGCTGATAGAACAAAAGGTAATTGTGAATATTTTTGTTACTAAGGCAGAGATAAACACAGGCTGCACCGACATTAGTTACAGTCTGCTGGTTAATTTTTGCAACATTTTGTTAAGCCACTCTGTACAGGGCACTGATGTTAATGCTAAGATGTAAATGCTAAACTGTGATTGATTGACTTGGAACTGATTTGTCCTGTAGATGAGGACTTAGTATCCTGGGTTGGATAAAAGCTAAATGTAATATGGGCTTATTTATGGTGGAAAAAAAATACAGAGATTTGTCACTAAGTCATAAAAAAGTAACCAAGCCTCTCATTTCATGATTATTCGATTATTTATTTTACACCATTACATTGAATGATTTGGCAATCCATTATACTTAAGGCAATGCCTTAAAACGAACCTCTTACCAATTTTCAGAATTTTATTTATTTGTATAAAGAACTTGTGAAATCTGAGTTGACCTAAAACGGCTTATACACAAAATTATGCTTAATGCTGTATTTTATTTACACTGGTGATGTCACCGTTTATGAATATGATGCTTCAGGCTTTGAAGCTTTGGAGCAACCAATAGAGACAAGAACTTGGGGAGAAAGGGGAAAGCAAACCAATGTAAAGGCCGTCGCTTCCGCCTGGTGACTGCAAGCATTGCTGTTTCACGAGGATGTCATCACCAGGCATACCACATTATGCAGTGACCGTAATGTTCTGGATGCCTTTTTCCAAACGTGGAATGAAAAATATATTGTTGCTCCTCTAAAATCTTGACGTATAAATTCACCTGTTTGCTGTTTGGCGCTGTTTACATGTAAGCAATTCTTGTGGTCTGGTGGATAAGGGGATCGACTTGTGATTGGAAGGTTGCACGTTCGAACACCAGATCCACCAATAAGTTTGTGTTAGTGATGAAACACTTGCGTTAGCATCTTCAACAACTACAGCTGTGGAGCCCTCGAGCAAGGTACCAGTTTCTCGACCGCTCCTCGGGCGCTGCAGCAATGGCTGCCCACTGCTCCGGGTGTGTGTTCTTGGTGTGTTTGTTCACTGCTGTGTGTGTACACTGGGATGGGCTAAATGTAGAGCATAAATTCAGGGTATGGTTCACTCCATATCTGGCCCACTGGTCACTTTCCCTTTTCATTTTCAGAACTTTCTGATGCTTTTTTTTACTACACACAAGCTCTCAGATCAACAGATAAATTTTTGTTGTGGGCATCACAGGTAAAGAGTTTCAGAGGGAACTTTGGGAACAGATTGTTTTTATTTCAGAATTGAAAGAAGTGTTTTTGAACTGATGATTTCGGATGCAATAAAGACAAAATAACCAGTACATTTTTACTAGTGTTTAATTATATTGTAATGTATTGTTGTAGGCCACATAAATCTGGATTTCTGATTTGATGGGAGTCATTTGTCTCAGTTGTCAGCACACATTTTTTCATGCGTGCCCTATTCTACGGTGAGAGTCTTTGCTCTACTTGAGTTTACAAAATCTGCTCCTAAACCAATCAAACATCGAACCGAGGCACTGACGACCTGAAGTAAACCATGACATGCTCTCAGGATTGTCCCGTGGCTCTATGAAGAACTATTCTCTCTGTTGTGATTTTACTTTGTCTTAGTGTGTTTTGAAAATTAAAATGTAGTGTGAAATATTGCCCAAATTGTTTCTGTTTCTGAACTTTGAAACACTTCTTGCACCTTCGGGTGTGAATTTAGATTTCATGTTTAATTATTACTGAAATTTGAGAAAGTTTTTGTGAAAATTATAGCATAGCTTCTGAGTAATGTCGCTTTAAAAGTGCTTTGTTACTAGGAGTTGAGTGTTGAGCTCACTTGTTTTTAACTATATTTATGCTAACCAAAATGGCGTTGTTGATTAAAAACAAAACATGAAGTTGTAATTGGTTGAAAATGTTAAATAGTTGCTAACTAGTTTGTACAGTCTTTCAGCGTCAGTCTTCAATGTCAAATGATTTTTAGAATGGAAAATCTAAAATACGGCAAGAGTTAGTCTGTAATGTATAATGATAATATACCAGAATAATTAATAAAATGTTTTATGTTTTCATTATGAGAGCAGGCTAATCCAGGGATGACGCTTATAAACATTTCACCATAGAATTTTACATACTGATGGTACATTTTAAGAATTTATGTGGTGTGAACATAATTCCCATGCTCGCATTCCATTAAGGAGTCTAACAGAGATATTGGACAGATGAATGGGTTGTTGTGGAGGGCTCCACGTCAGTGTAAGTATTTCACAGCCTCAGTGTCATAGCTGTCTCCTGAGGGACTCTGTAGTGTTAGCTGTTCACGGTTGAATCTTTGATCTATGTTATGGCATATTATGTCAGAATAAAGCCAAGTATAACACTTCCTCAGGGTCTGAGGGTTTTCGCATTGAATTCTGGGTCACATCCAGATATAGTCTCTACATTTCCTCTGCATTGATGGGTTAAATGGGTTATTGTGAAATTGGTGCTATTAAAATATTTTTCAGGGCTGGATCTTGTGACCACTGGGTTCTTCCCAGCACTGGTGTATGTTGTGATCTGGGCCACTCGTGACAATGCAGCTTTTTGTTGTTGCCAGGGAGACCACGGAACAGACTGGAGCCCATGGACACCATCTTTGTGAAGCAGGTCAAAGAGGGAGGGCCTGCTCACAGTGCCGGACTCTGCACGGGTAATAAGTAGTTGATCACTTCAAATCCACAGCAAACAGCTTCTTCTTTCCTATTCTAAAGCTAATCATGACACCCTCTCCACAGGCGACAGGATAGTGAAAGTTAACAATGAGAGCATCATTGGAAAGACATACTCGCAGGTCATCGGACTCATCCAGAACAGGTGAGCATTTGCTAATTCCGTTCATTTAGATCAGTGATCGCTGTCTGGTGAAGGAATAAAAGTTTTTTTCTCTTCCAGTCATACTTTTCTGGAGTTGTGTGTCATGCCAAAAGATGAGGATATACTTCAGTTGGTAAGTTTTTGCATTTTTAAAAGCATCTGCTCAGCTCTTGTCTTAGGGAAAATCCTAGAGAATTCCTTCAACAGTAATGCATTGTGAACCCTAAACAGGCACTACGTTGTTCGCTATGATTTGAGAAAAAAAAAGAAAAAGAAAAAAAAGCAGCAAATGTCCACATGCTTGGTTGGTTGCTTGGATTCAGTGTTAAAGGTACCTTGTTTAGAGGAATGACCCACAATGGAAGGTGCTTATGTTTATCACTTTTCCAGAAAAGGATGCATACTGATTTTCCTCCTCTTGGAATTGGATGCTGTCAGCTGAAGGCTTGCAGTTCAGATCACTGCAAATTTGTGCTGGTTTTGGGAACCCTTCACCTAGCTAACAAGGTGCACTGGATAACTAGGTTGATGACTGATTTTATTTACAATATCAATTAACATTAGTTTATGAGACATATTTAAACAACAGGAGTTGCACAATTAAAGTTACAGTTAAGCACTGAAACAATAAAATGTTTAGATGTAAATGCAGACAAGTATACAGCTAATTTACCCAATTTATAACCATTTACGTAGAAGTCAGTGAGCAGGTTATGTTGTTGGACTTTTTCCATTGCATTTCAGAAATTCTTGACATATTAGGCCTCCAAACGTTCACATATTTATATGCAAACTTTGAATAGTTATTAATGTTTTAAAAGTTCTTCAGTACATTGAGTTCTCAAAGTCTTACTTAAAAGGGTCATAAACGGTTGAAAAGTACTTATACTTGTATACATCAGTAGTTGAAGACAATATTGTAAGTTTTTTTAAGGTCTGTTGAGATTAAAACAAAAAAAGATTGTCATTTGATAATTAGTGAACTAAATGGTAATTTAATATACTGTATTAATTATTAGAGACTATAATTTCTTTATAATAGCAATTACTTTTGTCTATGATTGTCATGCTTGACCCTAAAATCATCGTCAAAACATGACTTTGGGTAAGATTATTTCAACAGAGAACATTTATTGAAATACAAATAATAGTGAAAGTATGGAAGCTTCCATATCCACCATATGTGTTGAAATTTTCAGTAACACTTATCCTGCTTGCACACAATGAAGATTCTGACCCATTTCAGATGAAGGAGGCTGGATCATCTGTTTCTCCTTAGGGTGCTGCTGAATCTGGGGCTGCTAACCAGGACACTGCAGGCTGTCCTCTGTGGCTAGGACACAACTGTACTTTGCAGTCAACGTTTGGCTGTTTCCATTCAGTCAGACTTACATTAACCGTTGAGTTCCTGGTTCTGAACATTGATGTGTTTGTCATGCTAGATGCATTTTTTTTATTTGTGCATCAGAATCATTCCAATTCATGTATCTTATGAACCTGTTTCTAAGAAATGTCACATGTGTTTGCTTTGTGTGTAGTTGATTCTGAGGGATGACGATGCTCTAGAGTTTTAAGCAGGATGTTGTTTAGGACAGGATGGAAGGTCTTGCTTATTAAAGACTGTCAAAGCAGACACTCATTTGGGAGTTGGAGTGCCAACTGAGGCCCAGCACATGAGCTCTTGACGCATGGATTTAATGTCCAAACATTAAGCATTAAGCAATTAATGCATGCAATTTTTTATAACATAAAGTCTTCCCTGCCATTACCTCTTGGGATGACAGGATGCACTATAATAAAGGAAACACAAGACAAATCAGGCATCTATCTTTTTGATGTTTTGAGCATTTTTCTGCTTTTGACTTTATTTTAGTTTATTTATTTATTTATTTTACACTTTTAAACAGTTTTAAAACCAAAGCCAAATATATGACTTGTGAAACATTAATCAAGTCCAGCTAGTAGTACTCAATTATTTAAAATATAAAATAAATACACCAGTATATGAAAAACTTATATAATCTAAAATAAAAACACGAGTATTTGGTATGAATTGGTATACCGCCCAGCCCTACTTGCAAGTACTCTGGGAACAAGGCTGTCCAGTGTTTATAAATGTGGGGTACTCGAGTCATGGGTGCAAGGCTAACACCATATACATTTTTAAATAAAGTATAATATAAATTTAAATTTACTGAAATAAAAGCCATAAAAAGGGAACTATAAAATATTTAAAACTCTGGTTTCTATTTCTAAATCTCAATCTCACTAGATAATAGTAATCCTGTCTTATTAGGATTTATCAAAGGAAAATCTCTGTAATAGCAGGCTACAGTGGCAAAGAAAAATCCTTTTGAAATCACAATATGCAAAAAATGCTTTTCATGATACCAATATTATAATTGTGATAAATATTGTTATTGAATGATTCTGCAGCTCTTAGCTGATGAATTCTCCTCTCATCATCAGATAAATGCTGGTTAAAAAGGTAGGTTTGCTATGTACATTAGTAAATTATAATACATTTGGACATTTTTTTTAAATCTCATTGCCTGTGTTTCTGATTAGATTTGTGATTCTGTAATACAGTTTTACTAGATTAAAAGATGAGATTAGTACTCATGATGCAGTCGTAAACAAATGTAGCTAAAAATAGACATTTGTTTACTTCAAGCAAAGCCCGATTTCTTATTTTAGGTTGCCTAGCTTTGAATAGGAATACTTTATCCAACTCTTACTTTTCCTAAGTTCCTAGACCACTAACATTTCCATGCTTTGGTTGGTTACTGCACAATTGTTGCTGTGATGTTTTTTACACTGGAGTGCAGTAACCTGTTTAAACAGCGTTTTCAGCTGGCTGGAGTGTTAATCTCTGCTGACATTGGGCTTGGTACTAGTTGATCTGAAGAGGCATGAAAAGATGCTGCTGTTGTTTATTGCTTTCGGAAAAAGACAGGAAGAAGCAGGAAAGATGGGATTAGATCAGATGGAGTCAGCTCACTGCTCTGTGTATTGAACAGACTGTCTGGCAGAGGTGCGAGTACGCGAGAGAAAAAAAGAGAAGGGAGGGGGAGGCTGCACCATCTGAGCTGAATGCATAATCAAGCATCTGCCTTCGACATGTGAATGGTTGCAGCTTTCCAGTGAGAGTGAGCAAGGGAGGGAGCGAGTGGCCTTGTTAGCTAGGAGGGAGGGTGAGTGCGCGTGTGCGTGTGATCACGGAGTAATCTGCCTGTGGAAGGATGGATGGAGAGGAGCGAGATGGGGAACCTTTCGCTACTACGCAAAGCTGGCGACAGGAACCTCAGTTCCCACCTCATTGGAGAGAGACAAGAACAAGCAGGTGGCAATGCTAACATGATAGTGTTCCTACTGCACTACTCCACCTTCCCATGGTCCATCCTTATTAGAAGATTTGCTGCTTCCATGGATTTTGCGCTCTGTACGTAGATACATCTGCACTGAGAGCAGATGTCGGTACATAGGCTCAATTATTTGAGTCTTGACAGCCTTTATTGTACAGAGGTCTTTATTTTTCTGCCCACTTCATGGATTTGTGATGAGGTTTGAGTGGAAATCCTGGCTATTGTAAGTAAATCAATGGAACTTATGCTTATTTTGCTTAAATGTGTTGTGGTCAATCTTCTCCGTGTCATTTTCAAATGACTGTCATTATGTCTCCATGTGTTGGTATTATAGCATTACATGTGTATTAAATGTCTCATTTAATGAAGTATGTGACCTGTGTGATTAGCTCCCTGCTATTTTCAGCATATCTGCTGTGCCTCGCCCCTTTTTCATTATACCTATCTCTCTTTCATTGATGAACTTTACCCTTGTAGGAGGCTGTTTGTGGTGTTCCACGAAAGGAGGAGCAAAGTTCTGTACTTCTGATATCAGATTTAGTTTGTTTAGTTGTGTTAAAGGATTGTTGCAGTGTGTGTATGTTGGGTTGAAGTGCACAAATTAGCTTACATAATTTGGAAGCTTATAAATCAGATAAACTATATTTCTTGAGTTTCTAAAATGGTCTTTCAGTAATTTCTGCCTTAAAATGCAGATTTTGAAATGACTAGAGATGTTCGATTCTTGGTTTCAGTCAATCAAGCATTTTTTTCACAAATGGCTTCAGTGTCACTTCGGTCATGTGTTGTGAGCTGGACTGTGGGTGATGTCATTTTCTTGTTTTTCTGAGATGTGAACTGATGTGTTCATTTAAAATATAACCAATGTCAGTGTGTATCCATGTCCGTGGCTTCCATGAAAGTACTATATAAACATGTAGATGTAAGAAATATCATGCAAATGATCAAGCTTTGTTAGCTTGAATAAGTTTCATGCGGGTTTATACTTGCTCAGAATTGTCAGCTGTGAATACAGTTAGAACATTTTAGAGTGCTCAAGCACTTGGCACAGCAGAACACAGCTCACACTTCTGACCAAACTCCCACTCACAAATGCAGTGCAATCCTCCCACTCGGAGTATTTGTGGGAAGTTGTCATGATTTTCTCTGACACTGTTATTGTTTCTGGTTGTAATGCTTAATTTTTCATCCACAGGCATATTCCCAAGATGCCTATCTTAAGGGACATGATGCATACAGTGGAAATGCTCGTCATATCCCGGAGCCACCCCCTATATGTTACCCTCGAGTAGACTGCAAACCCCCGGGGATGGCCCAGGCCACTGAAGCATCAGCCCCGGGGGTTGTATTAACGGATCTAGGATACAGAGTTGAGATCCCAGTTCCTCCTTCCCCTCCTCCAACTGTTCCAAAAACACAGACAGCAGTGTGTGTGTGCAATGAAAGTGTACGGACGGTCCTGGTTCCTTCTGATGTTCACATGGGCCGCATGGTTCCAGCCCACAGGGGGGATTATGGTCTAGTCGGCCCAGATCCAATGTTGATCAGAGCCAGGCCTAGTATTGCTTCTGCTGGATGTCCACCATATTTGCACCCTCGCAAAGCTGACATGTTTCCCTCTGGTTACCGTGGTGATCTTTATGCCATTCCACCCGCTCACTATGTGCCTGCTTCCTCTATCAACTCCTCTGGGAATCATCAGAATATTGACTGGCGGACTTACCAAACATACCGGGAATATATTGATAATAAAGGTCTTCATGCATACAGTCGGACTATTCAGGAGCGTTTAGACAGCCTCCGAGCTGCATCCCACAGTGTTCATGGTGGTCATCATTATGGAGCTCAACCTGGGTGGGGTAATAAATTGCGACGCAGAAGCACATCTCATGATCGGGCTTATCAAGGCCCTGCAGTTCTTCCACCTCGGAGTGCTTCACAGGATAGGATGACTGGATTGGAGAGAGGCCATGCTTGTGACTGGCCACCACGTAGTGTTTCCTCTGATGGCCTTTTGCGCAAACCCCGTGTCCATTCATCAGACTACGTGGAACATGGTGAAATAGTTTCTGCCACACCGTGGGGAGCAGTGGATAGACAGCTATATGCTAGAGCAGATCAGAGGAGTCGTCCTAGTAGACAGTCTCTCCCACCACGGGCGATGCTTTACCGTCCTCAAACAGGGTATGGCGTCAGGGGTGTTTCTGGCTCCAAAACACACAGCTTTAGAATGGATATTCCACCTACTTCTAGTTTTTCAGATCATCCCTGCAATGGGGTAAAACAGCCCAAAGAGC
Organism: Danionella dracula; assembly: GCA_900490495.1. Lineage (NCBI taxonomy): Eukaryota > Metazoa > Chordata > Actinopteri > Cypriniformes > Danionidae > Danionella > Danionella dracula. The sequence goes on from UELW01000100.1 coordinate 6,444,865, forward strand.
CTCCCTCCAAAGACCAAAGTGGAGCTGTTGTTGGCAATCGTATTTTTAATTCTGCTTCAAACCAATCACGAACTAGATCTGAAACCATGCAGTGCCCAGAAATTGGAAAAGAGAAGCCTTTAGGGTACAGGTCAACCTCATACTCTGCTCCGCCTCCTCAAAGGCCACAGGTTGGGGCATCAGCTCAGAGGACAAGCTCAAGGGAGGTCAAAGGCTTACCGGTTAATGGGTCCAGTCCTTTGGAGGGTGTAGTACTCAGAGAGAAGCCACCTGCAGGCAAAGGGACCCCACAACCATTGCGTCATCCCTCATACATTCTTGCAGTCAATGAGGCGGATGGATCTGATCCATCAGGGGGTGCCGTCTGTTGGTTGCCCAATGATGCTCGGCGTGAGATGCATAAGCGGAAATTGGGGGAGCGTCTTGACTCCTCGTTCTGTTCGAGTAATCTGGATGAATCACTTGACTCCATTCCCTTCATTGGTAAGTGCACTTTTTGTAACCATAGCAACGCTAACCTGGCAACAAGTTAGAGCCGGCTTTAGGAGTGGTTTTAGAGAAGCAGGAGATATTTTTGAACTTTAATTGCATATGATTGATGATGGTGATGTGCCAAACTGGCTATTTAGTCTTTGAAAATTAAAGGTCAAGTGTTTAAAAAGACAATAAACTGTTACACCACTGTATAAAGTTAAACCCTAACTTTGAAGCGATGAAGGATTTTTGCTGGAAAGCTGTCAGTTGAGGGAGCAGCTGAAGGGGAGTGAGTTACAGTGAGTGCATGACTCATTGTAGTGTACAGAAAGGAGTGTTTTCTCTTATAAGTAGGGTCATTGAGGGATAAACCAGTTATTTTAATTTGAATTAAATTACTAGTAAGTTTGTCCAACGCAATGTCTAAAATATACTTAAATCTAGTTTGGAGTAGGGTATTTGGACTTAAATCTGAGTATGAAAACTGTGAACACACTGCTGTTAGTTATAATTCATTGAGCCATTTTTCTAAACTAGTAAAGGGTAGAATGTCAATAATTATTCAGACTTATCAGTTTATGACATGTGAGCACAGTTTGTGATGTAAAATCCCTGCCCACTTTTGTTTACACCGAGAAGAAGCAATCTCCTAGAAATAAAGCATCAGTGCTGCTCTCTTTCAGGATGTATTCCCTAACACAAACCCTTCATCGATTAAAATAGCTACCGAGGAAAAGTGCTTGATATTGGTTGGCAGGTCACAAGTTTGAATGCAAAACGACACATTTTGCTCATCCTGGCACTACATTGATCTGGTGAAACCACTCTGTTCATTCACACTTCCCAAAAGCACAGGTTTTTAACTACAAGTTTACTTAACATGTTCAGGATAGCCATGTGATTAAAATCACATCATGTCAGAAAGCCATAACAGGTGACCTTTAATTGATGACATTTTTTTTCATATACATGAAAGATTTGTAGGAGTTTGTTAAACAGTTTAGACAGCTGTTTTCATAGAGTCTGTAAACAGCATATGTTTTCAAAGTTGTTTAAAATGTACAATCTGCTTCATATGTTCCATATTGTGATTATTGGAAAGTATTAATTCCATCTCTTTTTTGCCTTTGTTTTGATTTCACCACATGTCTCTTGACTTTGATGGGCCAAAAGAGATTAGTGGGGCCTGTAATAAACGTATTCTGTTTTTTAATTTCTGTGATAAAATGTAAACTTTTAGTCTTTAAAACACTTGCGATACTAGGCAATTATGAGAGGAGTGAACTCGTGAATTGGCACTAAACAGTGTGCACTGTTTATAACTGATTGCAATCTACTCTTGTAAATGCCTTTGTAGGATGTCCTTTAACATATAAAATGAGAGTCATTCTCATGGTTGGTGAGAAATGGAGAAATGGAGAAGCGTACTAGGTGAATTATCCAAGTGTTAGTCCAGGACCGTTGAACAACTTTGGCCCAGAGAATACTCCCCCCTTAGATTTCGCACTATTACCATAGTTTAGACGAGGAGTAGACCATCTTACGCAAAGTGAGAATTGAAACATGCATGTTGGGTGGTGAAAGGGTGGAATGATGTAGATGTTAGCTCTTTGGTCGTGTCTTATATACTGGAGAAAATATAGCTAAGGTGGTACCATATGATTAGTCAATCATCAGCCAAGCTCCTCCCGAACGTATGCTTATCTGATGATTAACATCATTAAGCAAATAGTTAGGCTTTGCTTTGTGTTATAATATGTATAGGTATAACACTATCCTGTATGTAAAAATTTGTGCCTTGATAAAATAAAATGACAGCGGAACCTTAGTCAGAATCATGCTTTCTTAATTAGTTGCTTTAATAATAGCCAATTTATTATTTAAAGCTAAATGGTTTATGGTTAAATTGAACGTGGGTTACATTCAGAAGTGTGTAATGTTTTCATGTAATGATCTGTAGGCTGTGCTAGAGACGCAACAAGATGCAAACAGTTTTTCACACCTTCAGCTTGGCCCTCTTTGGGGCGTTGGAGGATCCAGGAACTAGGGCAGTTGCTTTAATTTTAGCTGCTCCAGCCCTCTGGCAGTACAGAACAGCTTTGTACTCCAACCTTTTTGGCTGAGACTCACAGAAAAACTCAAAAGTTTTCACTGCTCAGTCTTAAAGCCGGGACATGTCAGGTTTGAAGATAAACCACAGTTCTTGAAGGCTGTGTGAATCCAAGACCTTTCTTTTTAGTGCTTCATGATTTTTATGAGTTCAGCTAAATTTAGAACAATCTTTTGAGTTTCACAGTAATTTAATTGAGAATTACCATTTGCCCTGAATGTACTCTCAACATATTTGGGTCATTACAAACTTGAGTGCAGATCACAAAATGTGCTTTGTTCAAACTAAAGTACTTGGTGGGATAAAATATTCTGCTTCGTGAAATGGCTGCCTTGGTAACCTTTTTTCCTATTCGACCTAATCCATTTTTTATACTGTATACCCAAATTTGTTTTATTTTCTACAAAATAACAATGTTAAAAAGTTGACTTGTTTTAAAGAAAAGTTCAAATGTATACTTTATTTTGTAGTTATTTTGAGCAATTGAGTCTGGGAACTAGTAAATTTAAGCATTGTGTTTTGCATTTTAGATGTAAAGAGCAAAACTATAACCTTTTAAAATCTCTATTAGTTTTTGGTAAGACTTTATATTAACCGTTCTATAGAATGTTTAACTAAAGCATTAATCAATGGTTAACTAATACACAGATAGAAGTTAGTTTAGTATAAATAAACTTGAATAAAATGATTTGCTTGAAATTATAAATAGCGGTTCTCCTCAGGATTTTTGGGGTCAATTGCTGATTGTGGAAATGATTGACATGGTTGAAATGTATATGTTCATTATTCAATTGAAGCCAAAGACATTGGTATGCATCATTCTAACAAAAAATTTGAATGATGGCATCAGGGAATTCACGAATTCAGGACACCAACATGAAACTGAAAGCATACATGAAGAGAGAGCTTTTACGCAAAGATGTTATGGGACATCACGTGACCAATAGGAGAGCAAGACGTTATGCACGAACATAAAGCGTCAGGGCTGGAACTGACCAATAGGATAGCAGAACATTTGGTGGCATGTTGAATGCAGTCACGTGATGCTTTGCGTGGCCTTTTGTATCTTGAATTTTCCATAACGAGAAGCATCCGTATCTTGAGGTACCACTGTACCTTTTTTTTTTAAAGATTAGTTGTTTTTATGTTTTGTTTTCGCACTATGGTTTTTTTTATTTAGCACTTAATTAGTTTTAGTTAAATTGTTTAACTGGATATTTTGATTTATTGTGGTAGTGAAAAATAAATATCTAGCTGACTATATGGATATGACATGAATGGATAATAAAATTGAAATTTGTCACCGCTTGAATTAGTGTTTTATTTTTTTCTAATAAAATGTATCTGATCTGGAAACAAGATTGGAATTGTCTTATAAGAAAAAAGTTATTGGATTGGAAATATCAAATCGTAAATATTAGCAGATACTCAAACGTAAATGATCGGATTGGGAACAATAAAACAACAACACAAAAAACTGATCGGGACATCACTACTAGAAACAATGCTTGCTCTGACATATGCCCATGTGTTATAGAATGTTATGCAATTATTGTGTTAATCATTATAAAAAATCTAGTTAAGAGTAATGGCTTTCTTGTATCGTATTGGCAGTTATACGAAATAAACATACAAAGTGTGTATGTTGAATTAAAAAAAGAAAATATGAATTGTTATGTGGAGGCTTAAACACACACTCCAACTGCAAATTCTGGGGTAAACATTAGGTACATCTTTACTGTAGCAGTACAAAAATCACAGGGGTAACTATAGCAGTCTTGTAGAAAGGAGGGAGGAAGTGCCTTTGCATATGTGTATACCTAAATTCAGAGCTTTTAAAATAGCCTAATTGGGGCACTTTAAGATTTGATGAATAATTTAGACATGAATATGTAGTACATGGTACTACTTCATGGGAGCAACTTGTTCAGCTAACTTTAGTATGTATTCATGCGTATGCACACAGAGGCTCTCGGATTTGGCATTTAATTCTCTATTGCTTTATTTGCAGATGAGCCAGCCAGTCCCAGTGTAGACCATGATGCCACCCATATTCCTGCATCTGTTGTAATCTCAGGAGCTCAGGCTTTAATCTCTGATAGCCCAAGCCCTACCACCCCAAGCCCTCTCATGCGACGACAACTGTCTCATGACCAGGGTAAACTATGTTCGAGCACTAATTATGGTGTAAAGAATGGTGTTGGAGCTCATGTTGAGTTTGAATTTTGTCAACAGAGTCTCTCAGAAATGCTATTCTGGAATCTGGAGCCAAAACGGAGCGTTCAAAATCATATGATGAGGGTCTGGACAACTACAGAGAGGAAGGCAGAGGGTAGGTGTCATCAATATTTTGGTTTGGTAGATTATTTAGATTTCAATAAACATAATCTTTGCTTTCAACAGACGATCCAACAAGCCGAGTCTAAGGGTCTTCAGGAAGGTGAGGGAAGCTTTGTCTTTTCTTCATAAAAAAAGTATGCCCAAAAATCTAAGTTGATGCCTTCTGTAGAAATTATTCTGAAATACGGCCACGGGACTTTGGTAATAATACCATGTGTTAATTCTGTTCAGGCAGGATTGATAAAACGGAATATCTGAGACTTTTGCTGTTGTGACCAAACAATAGTCTACTCTGTTTTTTTTTCCACTTTTGTTAAAATAAGCCTATGCTTATTTTAAATTTGGCTCATAACTAGAAAAAGGTCACTTGTGAGATGGTAGGCACATTTTATGAAATTCCTTTTTTATTTTTTATTCTGCTTTAAAACCCAATGAGACTGCCACCTATGTTTTTTCACCCAGATCTGCCCCACTTATGACAAGATTTTGGTACTTGGACACAAACATGCACATCTAACTAGGAATGCCTTGATCTGGTATCTTGGATCTACTCTTAAAAGTAGCTATTAGTGGTATTTACTCATAGTAACTGAAAAGCAGGTTGCTCACATTTATGAGACACAGGCAAATCATGCCAAAGCAAAAATAAAAAGAATTAAATGGCACCCTCTATCTGTTTACTTTTAAATTACGGCTTTTTCAAATTATGGCTCCCAGACAATAAGTGCAACAGACCAATGAGGACCGAGAGGGTAAAACTATAGTGTTTCTCTAAAACACGACACTAATAAACTGTAAAAAAATAAATAAATAAATAAAATACAACCAAACATCATTGTGTCTAGCAATCTAAAAACTTGCTATAAAAATATTACTAAATTGGCTATACACTGTTCTGGCCAGTTTATTAATGTAATTGTGTGCATTATTTTGTTAACAAGAGCACAACTTGTTTTTTGATGGCCATTGGGGGTTTTGGCTGTTGGCAAAAAAACAACAGCCGTTGAAAAACAACCCTTTTTGTGAGATTATTAAAAAATTATTGAAAATGAGGCACTAGGGAAGTGGAAAATGATGGCCGTCATCTGCAATCATAAAAAAGCTCAACCTTCTGTCATGCCCAAATGATAATACCTGTTATATCCAATTCTCTTATTTGATACAGAACTTGCAGACTTGTGGATTTGATTCTTGGATCACAGGGTACTCAAATTTAGGCTTTGAAGTCTGCTAGTCAGTGTTCCATGCACTTTTAATATGGTCTTCAGTGAAGCCCAAACCCCACCTGTGATATTTATCATTAAGTAGCATCTATTGTCATTGAGTGGTTTTGCCTGTTCATCTGAATGACTAAAACATCCCAAAATGCTATCTATTGAGGATCGTGTACATCAGCCTGGCATAACCACGAAATGACGAGAAAACCCTGTGACAGGAGATGATCACAAACCAAATAATGAGCTTTAGAAGTGAAGAACTGGTGGCGCCAACTTAGTATTCATGTTTTCTCTGATTTTGTAGGCGCTTGATGGTCATAAATCTGATGACTCCAGCTCTAGAAGAGACTCCTCCACTGAAATCTTCAGTGATTCCACCAAGGAAGGCTGGCTTCATTTCCGGCAGCTGAATACAGAAAAGGGCAAGGTAGGAAATGATTGAGTTTTTACACTTGAGAAAGTGATTATCTTCTAGGACAGTGAATTTTTGACCAGTTACTTTTTTTAATGTTTGCAGCGAGTTGGGGGCGGTATGCGTCAATGGAAACAGATGTATTCTGTGCTTCGGGGTCATTCCCTATACCTCTATAAGGACAAAAAGGAGGGACTTGCTCATGTCAACTCTCAGTTGGAGGATGAGCCTCAATGCATCAGCATTAAGGCGTGCTTGATTGACATCTCTTACAGTGACACGAAGCGCAAAAATGTCCTGCGGCTAACAACCTCAGACTGTGAGTATCTGTTCCAGGCAGAGGGCAGAGAAGACATGCTGTCATGGATAAGAGTAATTCAAGAGAACAGCAACCTGGACGAGGAGGTACGTTTTTTGTGTTCCTGGCTATTTTGACTTTGTGTCTGAATGTGACCTAGATTTGATTCCTAATGGAGGATGGGAAACAGAGCCATGAGCCTTGTGATGGTACAGGGTTGTTGTGTGTCTTGAGTTGTTTCCCCTCAAGTTTGAAGTGCATTTTAAGCTTTAAAGTCACCACTCATGTGAACGCAAGTTCCACACTGGCTTCTCTGCGAGAGGCTTTTGCAATGCCTGATGGTGCGTGACATTGGATGGTGCCCAGGCGGAGTAAAATGGCACGTCAAAGTTCAAAATTTGATTTCCTTCCTTTTCTCTGTGTTTTTGTTGTCTTTATGGGAGTAACTGAACAACTCTGGACACTCAGAAGATTTTGGCATTTGTTTATTTTAACAAAAGAGTAAGTGTCTAGCTATAAACAGATACCAGAGCCAGTGATGCATGGTCTTGAACACAGTTGGGTGACACAATAATGTCCTTACTGGACTATAGAGCACACCTGAATATAAGTCTCAACAACTACATTTAAAATGAGAAAAAATATATAGGCTGAGTGTCCAGGGTTGTTCAGTTACTCCCATAAAGACTACAAAAAGTCCCACAACGATGACAAAAACACAGAGAAAATGAAGAAAATCGAATTTTGAACTTTGACGTGCCACTTTACTTCTCCTGGTTATCATCCAATGTCACGCACCGTCATGTATTGCAAAAGCCTCCCACAGAGAAGCCAAATTCTGATGTAAAACATGTTTACGTGGCGTGATCGTTTTAACTACTCAATAATGTTTTTTTTCTGTAAAAGATCCTTTCATACGCCTATCATGCCCATTCTGGGGTCCTTAGTTAGCTATAGCTTTCTGCTAGTCCTGAATCTACCTTCTGTATCAACATGATCTTCCCTGCCAGGTAAATATGTGTCCTGTAGTGTTTTAACTAGCTCCTGGTTGGAATCTTCATCTGCACATTACCAGTAAACCTGTCACTCTTGCTCTTCTTGAGAAGAAGTGCTCCCTCGGGTGGCTGTTAGCCCCTTAAAAATTCATTTAAAAAGCTTCATATTCATCATTTAAGCTGCTGGGTAGTGGCATATATATTCTGGAAAATACGAGGGATTGGATTGGCTGGGTAAATTTTGACAGTTGGAATATATATGCCTCTGTCTTAAAGGGAAAGTTTTTTTTGTGTAGCTTTCATATGTCTCTATTTTCACAGTGAATATTGTTGATCTGTATCCATATTTTTTATTGCACAAATAATAATATTGTGTAGAATATTTTAATAATACCGTAGCTGAGAGAATTATGGGAAAGCAAACTGTTTTACTCTCCTAATTAATTATTTAATGTTTATACATTTTTTCAGAATGCTACTGTCACCAGCACTGATTTGATCAACAGGAAGCTAAAGGAGTATATATCTATGAGGTAAGATTTTTAGTTAGCAGTTTGTTCATTTTAACCCTGTAGTAAGCTTGCTGCTCTGTTTAGCCTTAAAGCGATGTAAAGAACGCACTGTCTCAAAGCACAGTGAATAAAAGGACTCCTTTTGTAAACTTAACAGTGATGATTCAAGGCTTGACTTTCATTCATAAATTATAGATATAAATTACGTTATTTAAAAAATATGTTTTAACATTGAGAGTTTAATAAAATGCATGTTGAAATAAAATGCCCATGTTTTTGTATTGAGACAGGAATACTCTATTTAAACCTGCATATTTGTGTTTATAACATGGCAGGTTAACATTAAACTTTGTTTTAAAGTTGCACCTGGTTCTGATTGATTAGAAATGTAGCAATACTTTCATACTAAAAAAAAAATTAAAAAATTAGGAATATAATATAAGTTGGTTACAGGGGGCAGAAAGATGGCTCAGTGGTGGAGTTGGTCGTTCGGTAACTGCAAAGTTGGTGGTTCGATCCCCCTAGAGCCGTTCTTCAGTACTTTGCCCAGCATGGATGTGTGTGACTGGTGGGGGATGTTTGGTGGTGGGCAGGAGGTCGTAGGCGCAGAATGGCAGCCATGTTCTGTCAGACTGCCCCAGAGCAGCTGAGGGCTACCAAGGTAGCCACTCTCATGTTCTTTTAATCCCGTTTAGTCAATCTGATAATGAGCAGTTATCTTCTTGCCATAATTAGAGTGTCTAAGATCTGGGATTTCTGACATCTTGCCTGTAGCATTTAAATATGTTTATTATTTGAAGTTATTGCAGTAAAGCTCTCTTTGTTGTGTATCAGTTAGACATTTTATCACTCTTCCTTACCTATATGTTCAAGTAACATGTATGTGCCCCACAGTGCTCCCAGCAGTAAGACGGAGCCGTCACCCAAGCCCTCACGGCAGTCGCTCAGCATTAGACACACTCTGTTGGGTGGCAGCAGTAAGAATCAGAGTCCCTATTCTCCACGAAACGAGCAGGAGAGGAGTAAAGGTAACACACAGCTTGAGGAAATGACTTTGAAAAGCACCGCGTGTTCTTGATGTCAGTGTAGATTAATGTCAAGCGTTTCTTTCTCAGATGACTCCAGCCCTCCGAGAGATAAAGCAGCTTGGAGGAGAGGGATTCCAGGCTTGAAGAAGAAGGCGCAGGATAAGAGACCCACAGCTGGGATCACATTTGGGGTTCGACTGGACAACTGTCCCCCTGCACAAACTAATAGAGTACGTGATTACACCTGTTAGAAATGAAGGGGAAATTCCTGTAACAAACTGTAATTGTTTTTGCCATACAGAAGTTTAACGGTATAATTTTAATTTACATAGAGCTGTAACTAGGGATGGGTGTCGCAAAGCTGGCGTTTCATCATTGCGCCGAGATGTTGTAGCTCAGTCGTATTGAAACATGAATCGGAAACTTGATTGAGAATGGCCAAGTCACATGACCTCAAATGGTTCCAAACATTTGAGTCATGGGATTTTGGCCAAACAAAGCGTCAAGCATTTAAAAACATTTGTCACATGACCAATGCTTTAGTGGCATTGTACGCATTGTATTGTTTAGAAAAATACGATGCAATCACACATCTGTTTCAAACAAACTTCCAAAATCTGTACAATCTTTTCCATTGGTGAAGATAAAGCACCCTTACACCACAGGAATTATTTTCTTGCGAGTTATTTTGTGAATTAAGATTTTTTATTTAAAGAATAAAATACATTTAAATATACTGACATTTCGCTGATTTATAGGCTTATGAAATCAACAACTGCTGAGGAGTTTCTGCCCTTTTCAATTAATAAATATATGCATTTTATCTTTAAAACTGGAAAAAATACATCTATAATATAATATGTAAGTATAATGAGTCTTTCAACCACAATTCTTTACATTTTTTTGTTATTATTTTTTTTTATAACCTGTCCTTCTTCACAGCAGCCCCATGAGAAGGGAGGTGCTTCAAATGAGTTGGTCAGTTTTGCTCTTTCCAGAGAATTGAAGATATTATATATTGAGTATTCCTCTGGATAGAAGCTTTTAATTTATTTTATTGAATATTTATTTATTTTGCATTCATCACAATAATTACATTAATCAATCATATAAACATACATCAGGACAAGACGGTGTTAATTTAAAAAAAAAGGGGAAAGAGGAGAGAAGTAATTGAGGGGGAAACAGAGGGAGAGAAGTGGAGGGGGAAAGAGAAGGGTGAGAGGTAATTGGGGGGGAAGGAGGCAGGAGGAGTGAAAATAGAATAAGGAAAATAAAGAAGAGGAGACCTACCGGAGGACATCCAAGTATTGGGTCTTCTACACATATGCATACAAATAGAAAGAGACAGACAGACAGACAGACAGACAGGAAGGAGCGAGGCACCAGACAGAAAAAGAAGAAAAAGAAAGAGGAGAGAGAGAGAGAGAGAGAGGATAGAGAGAGAGATAGAGAGAGAGATACAAGAACACACACAGACACAAAGATAGACAGATACAGACAGACACATACATACATATACATACATACACACATACATACATACATACATACACATATATATATATATATATATATATATATATATATATATATATATATATACACACATACACATAAGTAATTGAGTGTTTGAGTGTTACTGGACAGGTGACCTAAACCTCAAGCATCTAGCAGTGACCAAACACCCCAGGTGTCGTGACTAAAATTCTGTCTCCCAAGTGAAACGTGGGATCTGCCTCAGGCCAAGTCCCATATATGGTCAGGAGCTACCCAGATATCCAGCCCACCCCCCACAGAACGACAAGTTTTGGGGCCTAGGACCCGGAGCCGGACCCGCCCCACCTTCCCTGGGAAAGTCGGCAACCTCAGAGAGCAATGCCTGGGGCCGCTGCAGCAGGAGGACGACCAGCTAGGTGGGAATGCAGCCCCCTACAGTGCGGGGAGAGACTGGGAGCCCCCACCCACAAGCACCGCCATGCCCACATCCCCCCGTGGTAGGCCCCCAGTCCCGGGCACCTCGTAGGACGGCCAAGGGACCAGAAGGGGGCGAGTAGGGACACCACTCCAGACGTGGCAGGACCACCCCCCGGCCACACCCCGACCCCATGCACACATCAACCAGCAGTCCCCCAACACACACGCACCCCTACCAGCAGCCCCCCAACCCTGACCCCACGCACACCCCTACCAGCAACCCCCCCCCCCACCCATTAAATCAACCCCATCCAGTCATCCAATCATCCATCCATCTACCCACTCATTTAGTCTTCCAGTCCCGGACAGTAGCCATCTGCTCACCTGCAGCCCACACCCACCCCGCAGCCACCCACACCCCCGCGATGGTGGGCCCGTACCCCCCAAGAGGGAAGACGGGGGCAGTCGTCCACCCATTCCCCAACATCTGCTCCCAGTTGTCATGTAATGCAGGTATATGTGGATGTGTTGGAGAGATAAAATGCATTAAAAGTGGGAATGGTGTCCTGGAGTGTCACCGTCGTTTAGCGGATGATGTCCAGGCACCACCCCCCGCCCTACATATCTAATGTGTATTTTAAATGAGGGTAGCCTTCTCCGTCGTAGATTGTGGGAAGTGCCACAGGTCTGCAGCCTCCCCCCACCAAGATTTGGACAGAGAGACTAGCCCTCCAGGCCTAAATGTAGTGTGTCCTTGCAGGTGTTGTAAGGGGCCCAAGGGTTGCCCAGCCCCGGAAGCGAGGCAGTGGCAGGTGAGATTGGCGTACTGTCCGCTCGGGAGGAAGGACAACCGGTGCCCTGGAGATGTTTTGTGTCCTATGTGATTAAAACTGAGGGTCCCCGTCTAAGGGAGGCAGGGCGGGATCGCCGATAGGTCACCCAGCCTGCCTGATCCCCCATGGAAACAAGGACCCTCATGATTCTATTTGAGTGAGGGAAGAGAGTGTGCGTACTGGGAGCTGGTGTGGTGTGTGGGAGCAGCCGACTGGCCACACCGTCCATCCCCCCAGGGACAGCACTGCCCCCCACTGCAGGGGCCATGGGAGACCTGTCAAGGATAATGCGGGCAGCCTGGAGACAGCTGCCCCCCCTCCGGACCAGTCCTACTCATTCACACGCAGTCCTGCCCGGGCCCCCCTAGACCCCCCAAGCCCCACCCCCCATGGCCACCGCCAGCCAATGGAAGAGCAGCCAGCCAACCCATCATAAGGCACCATGCCCGACCCAGATGCCCCAGTCCAGATACAGGACTCAGCTCAATGGAGACAGTCTCTAACTACAACTGGTGGTAGCTGGGACATTAATAATTAGAGAAGTTAACAGTTATTTAATTGAAGGCAGATAACGTTTCCAAGGTGAAGTAGTCTATTAGAATGTTTGTGTACTGAGTGATGCATAGTTTCTTTTTAGTTTTCCAGTTCATCAGAATAATTTTCTTTGCGACAAGCAAAGCATTGAAAATTAAGACTGATGTGTTGACCTCAAGATCAGACTCAATACTATCTAGGTCCCCTAATAGACAAAGTGCTGGTGTTGGTGAGATGAGGTGTCTAACCCATGATGATAGCTGTCCGCAGACTTCTTGCCAGAATTTTTGTACTGGTAGACATGACCAGAGAGCATGTAAATAGTTGTCCACTGCATTCTCATTGCAGTGTTGGCAGATATCAGAGAAACCCATTGACATTCCCCATGAACCCATGAAACATTCTTTGACCTGTATAATGTGTTCGGTGAAGATTTTTAAATTGTATTAGCTGTAAATTTGGGTTTGTGGATACTTTAAATATGTTTGAGCATATACGATTCCAGAATGACTGATTTGTAGTTGTAGATAAATCTTTTTCCCATTTGGTAGTGGGTAGACATATTAAATTGTCTGTTCTCAATAATAAAATACATATTTTAGAGATTAGCTTAGGTGTTGTCAATCCAATAAATGTTTCTATTACTGAGGGTAACTGTAGATCTGGGGGATTTATTTTGTGTGTTTCAGTGAGTAAAGACTTGAGCTGTTGATATTCCAGGAATCTACTTTTAGCTAAACCGAAAGTAGAAATGAATTCTTCGAATTGACAATTCTTTACATTTAATTACAGTAAGCTCTTGTTTGATTCATGTGTTTATAATTCAGGACTTCTTCACAACCTATTTGCAATGAGCATAAATGAGTCCCTCAAGTCTCAAACTTTGGTAAAACAGGTGATAACAATAATATAAAAAAAGCACAAAGCAAAAAAACGAATAAGCAATTTTATTTTCTCATATATCCAACATTGTGGATTGAGACATTTGTCTCAAGCTAGAGGAGGAACAATCTTAAATCAGCTGTGTTTCATGAGTGTGTGAGGGGTGTTTCAGAGCAGTTTGAGCAAATGCTCCCAGGTCTCACTTGTTTGCTTGTGCACAGTTCATATGGGTTAAACATTTGAGAAAAATGAGCCCTAGAATAGTGAGAGTTCTAAGCAGAAAAGCTTCTCATCAGAGTCTGTTAAAAAACCGAGTGCAGTTCATCAGTAAATCTTTAAAAGAAGACTTAATTTGCAGGACTTCATGGGGCAACCACCAGGCTGACACGGGCGCTTGAGCGGTTGTTTCTGCGATCATTACTGTTTTCACAACCTTTATCATATAATATAGTTTTTCATAACCCCAGTTATATAGTTATATAGGGTAGAAGAAGAGCGCTTCAGTGACCCTGAAAAGATAAGATGCTGTTTACCTGAATCTGACTAGCTGAGCTGATCTGGGTTTTTTTTTTTGTGCTTATATCTCAAATATACACCTCCATAGCTTGTATCGACTAGCTTTGAAATGTCTACTGTTAACAACTCCACTGATGGAAAATGCTCAGTGTGTCTTTAAGCAGTGAAAGACACCATCTCTGTTTAAAACCAAATAGTGTGTACGAGTGTTTTGAAGAATGTCATATTCTTGGCAAAAATACAATAACATGACAATCTGAGAATAGCATGATTGTCTAGTGGATAAAATTTTAGTTTTTTGTTGTAAAAATGTTAAACTATCAATAAATTGCTGCATGAGGCTAGGACAAAGGACAAAAAGTGAATAAAAAACTACTGTCAAATTAAGATAATGATAAATAGAATATTGCATTTTGAACTGTGAAAAATATAATATTAATACATTGTCTTTACTGAACCACAAAATTATACCTTTGATTTGTTGAGTGTATGAGTGGTAAACTAGTTGGAGTTTTACATTCCAACATAGTCACCAAGCTCATTTGAATTAATCATGTCACTAATTGATTTATTGCTAACCGCAACAGACGCGTAGTCATTGTGTTCTATGATCAGGAAGCACAACTATATCTTTCTCCAAAAACTGATCATCTCATAAATCTTAATTCAACAAGCCCAAACACCAATCCACCATAAAAAGAAATTATTGTGAGCCTGTGATTCCTGTGAGCATGGTTTAGCTGAATCCAAACCAACCACGCTCATCATGTCATGAGGAAACAACAGTGCTTCCTTATTGCTACTTTTTAAACACAAATACTTGTTAGGAATCTTATCACAGTCATAGAGATGAACTCAAAGAGCCCTCTCTTATATCTTCTCGCTGATTGGATCAGTTCAGAGCTCACTCATGAAGGTCAACTGCTACATATCTGGTGCAAAATAGTGCAAAATAGTTTGTAAAATGGAAAAATAATCTAATTACAATATGAAATATAGTTAATGATTTATCTTTTAGTGCTCAGCATTATGGTGTTTAAGTATGTTTATCTTAAAAAAAGATGTTTGATGATATGTGAATGCTGAGTTTGTTAATTTGTAGTGCCGTCAGCCTTTCTTTCTCTTAATGTGAACGGTGTTTGAAAATTGTAAGATGTAGGAAAATTATATAAATATAGTAGAATGCACAATAAATGTACCACATAATGTAGTTTGTAAAACTGCTAGTTAGGGCATATGTTAGATGCACATAATTGTTATGATGAAACATAAAAAAAAACAGAAAACAAATATGAAAATGTATCTTCACCTGTATCGTAGTTTGTACCTTTGATCGTGGAGGTATGTTGTAAGCTGGTGGAGGAGAGAGGGTTGGAGTACACTGGAATCTACAGAGTGCCAGGAAACAATGCTGCCATCTCCAGCATGCAGGAGGAGTTGGACGCTAAAGGCATGACAGACCTTGATATCCAGGAGGACGTGAGTACACATCTGCTCTTGTGATAGCTAATGTACGATGGAGTCAGTGCTGATCTGCATGCTTTCGCTTTGCTCAGCAGAAGTGGCGAGACCTTAATGTGATCAGCAGCTTGCTAAAATCCTTTTTCAGGAAACTTCCGGAGCCTCTGTTCACAAATGGTGAGGCTTGAGATTGAATACAATGTGTGTAAAAAGCATGTGGGAAGACTTTCTTAGAGCGCTAGAGCACACCCCTCATTAGATAATAATATTACTGGTAAGAAAAACCGGATTTCTTTGTGTGAATTGTTTTTGTTTCCTAATAAAAATGAGTAAAAGTTTGAAAGTTAGACCTCTTTTAGAAATAGAACTACCAGTAATTAAATGGTTTTCATTGTCATTTCAGTAATATTTATTGTTGTAGTTTTTAGGGCTAAATGTTTGCTCAATTTGATGCATATTTTAATGATCCCCACTTTTCTGCGGCCATAGAAAAATATTCCAGCTTCATTGATGCGAATCGTGTGGCGGACCCTGTGAAACGCTTAAAATCTCTGAAGAGACTGGTACGAGTTATTTACTACTTTATTAAATGTGCTTGTTTGGGAATGTAATATCAGCTGCTGAGCAATGAAATGTCCAGCAGGAACAAGTTTTATTTAGCAAGTTATATTCCGTCTGTTCTCTCATCAGATTCACGAGTTACCTGATCATCATTACGAAACACTCAAGTTCCTCTCAGGACATCTAAAGACTGTTTCAGAAAATTGTGAAAAAAATAAGGTTAGCGCATTCTTGACTTTCCTCTCCTCTCTATTTGCTGTGGGAATGTACCATCTAGTGGTGGAATGTGGTTTTGTACCTTTAACTGTCTCATTAAAAACATTAGTTCATATGTTGACCTTAATTTGTGTTATTTATTCACTGTAAACATTCTACTTTTAACATTATTTTTTGCACCTTTAGATAGGGAACACCTATGCTTAGCTTTCCTGATTGTTTGAACAAAAAAAAATCATCCTGAGATGAAACATCTCTTTGAACATTCTAAAAACTGTTTTTGGCTTAATTGTTTTTGTTTTTAAATAACAGTTTGGCACATAAACTATTTTGTTGTAAAGCAATTAAAGCTATACATGTAGTCTTATTTCCTCATTTTGTACTGGTGTTCACTCTCAAGATCTAGAGGCTATAAACTGGTTATGGAACTTTCCCACCAATCCAAATCCGAGCTGGAGACCAGTCTTTGATAAAACCTAGCACTAGATTCTAGCATTAAATATGCATAGTTATGTGTTTTTCTTAATTATTATGCTATCGCTGGTCTGAAGAATCCAAGTGATGCTTGTTGTGCAATTATGGAAAAGGGTTACAAAATTTGTTTGTTTGAATTAGATGGAGCCACGAAACCTGGCCATTGTGTTTGGCCCAACCCTTGTCAGAACATCTGAAGACAACATGACACACATGGTCACTCACATGCCTGATCAGTACAAGATTGTAGAGACTCTCATTCAACAAGTATGAGCATTTCATTACTGTCTTTCCTGAAAAATACGAAATTCTTCTCAACATTTTTTCCTCCCCTCTACAGTATGATTGGTTTTTTACTGAAGATGGAGATGAAGAACCAACGGTGAGTGTGTGTATATGTTCCGTTCATACTTCATTCAGTCTGGGCCAAATAAGAAAATACTACATTTGGTCTTGGTCTGATTAGTGTTAACACTGACCTTTTTACAGCCAATTGAAAAAAACAATTAATCCAGAAGCTATGTTTTAATTTGAATAATTTATTCAGTGTATTCTCACTGTAAGTGCACTAATCACATACAAGTACACACACACATAAATAGGGGGGTGTGATTTTTAAAAATGTATGGGTGGGCCGACAGCTTAACAAGCTAATAGCCAATCAACAGGTTAATTTAAAATATCAAAACAAACCGAAAGTACAATTGGTCGAATGGCTGTATTTGTTTTGTGGAGAGTCAATGAGCTCATGAAGAGCTGCTAAAATGTTTAAAGCAGCATCAAAAAAATTCATTCAAGTCTTATTAATATTAAAGTAATATTAATAAGTCTCTGTTGTTTTGTTATCTGGAAAACATTAATCCCCTCACCATGGCTTTCTTCAGAGGAATTACTATATTAAAAAAGTGTTTTTAAAAGCTAGAGCAATTTCCTAATAACTTTGGGAAATTACTTCGATTCAGACACTCGTAGATATTAGATGGTTGTTTATTTAGGAACCACCGGTCAGCTGACAACATTTGTTTTTATCGTTTGAAAGGAACATGCACCAAAATGTTAAAACATGCCTCATCTTAAAAAAAAAAAAAAAAAAAAAAAAAGAGTGTTGCAATGTTCCTCTCTGTTCCTCAGACCACAGCAGAGCAAGCAAGCACCGTTCAGTCTCAGCCTGTCCCTAACATCGACCATCTTCTGACTAACATCGGTCGCACTGCTCCATCACCGGGAGACGTCTCAGGTAATCTTACCTTTGCTGTTCTTATTCTAGGAGTTTGATTTTAGGGAGAGAAATGTTTTTTAGAATGTTTAAGTAGCATTGTTTGTGTAATTGTGCTAATAGTCTTGATTTATTGAAGTAGATACTTGTGCTTGCTGATAGATCTGTATGTTTAGAGCAACAAAAGCAAGCTTGCTAGAAATGTCTCGTTGCATATATAAATCTGAACTATTTTACCAATTTTCATAAGCCAAACATTTTGAAAAGTTGACTGAAAATTGGATAAAATAGTTGTATGTGATGCTTTTGAGTCAATTTTTTGTTTCATTTAGATTTTTACCTCTCACTATCATTTTTGGGCGCTTGTCCTAATTGCTATGATTTCTCCCAATTCTATTATTGCTTTGGTTTGAATTCTTTTGAACCACACTCATTTCCATCCCTTCCTAATGCTTTAGTCTCCGTTATGACTCCACTCCTCCTTATCTTTCAGTTCTTTCCCCTCCTTATCCTTCTCTTCTAACCCGGCATGCTTTTCCCAAAAGAAATGAAAAATCAGTGATAAACCAGTAAAGGTTTACCCGTCTCACCCATCTTGTCTCTAGTGTTTTCTTCTCCCCTGTCCCTGTCCAGCACTGCTCACACATTACCCACTCTTGACACAGGCCAAGTGGGCGGCGTCTATCACTCGGTGATGTCCCTGATGGACTCTGTAATGTCTGTGATGGACAGCTGGGACTGTAGGAAGAAGGAGGAGTGTTGTCCCCAGTGTAGCTGCCTAGTCTGCAGAAATCCCAGATTCTTATAAATTGAAAGCAAATCCGGGACAAAGGCACCAGAAAGCAAAAGAAACAAAAAAGTGTCAGAGAAGTTGCTGTTTGTCATCGTCGTGTTGCACGTTTCATATCTTATAAGCCTATTATTAACAGAGAGGATACAGAGCTGTGATGGTGTAATGTGTCTGAAAAGCCTCTTTGCTGTCTCTCGTTGTCTCTGAAGCTGACCGCAAGGAGTTCTAGCATGGTATGGTCTCAAGGATTTCCTCCAGTCATGTGGAGAGTGAGCAAAGGGGCTTTTGAGTGGTGCATGTGCCCACATTCAGGGTCCCCTTCCTCTTTACCACCTTAGACTGGAGCCCTGGCCCATTTAGCCCCTTTCTGCCCTCCTGTCATTTCTGACCTTTGTTGTTCCTCGTCATAGGCTTTCAGTGCTTTGATTCATTCTGCATCTCCATCTTCTGCTCCAGTTACTTGATGGCTTTCAACAAACGATTCCCAGTTTGACTTATTAACAAACACCAGAACCTTAAAAACTAATGCTTGTACTGAAACATTTAGGGGAGGTCATGGCCATTTGTGTAGTCCCATCATTTTGCTGACAAAAGATGGATACAACTCATTAAAAAACAAACAAAAAATAAAAGTAAAAATATAGGGCAAATGTTGTGATGTATTTTATGGAATAGTTTGCATGATTTACAGGTTTTATCTTTATGTTGAAACTCCTGCTGCGTTCTTGAATAGTGCACCAAGTCTGCTGTACTTTTATTTCCTTAAAAGCTGTGAGCTGTTTTGATCTTCTTTTTCAGTTAGTCAGTGGAGAAGGTAAAGCACAGCTTGAGTAAAATTAATTACTCTTTCAATCGAAATAGCTTCTGTGTTAGTAAACTTTCATGTTAAAATGTTAAATCAGGCAATAATACATTTAAAGTGCAGCAGTACTTTAGGTTGCATGGGTTCGAGCTAGTTAAATGATTATGAATATTATTCTTATTATTATTAATACTGATAAATAGTAAACACAACATGACACAACTGAAGGAAAGATGCTATGCAGTAGGTATTAGGCATCCTATAACACATGTTCTTAACTATAGTTTTAAAAGCTAGTAACTGTTAGACAGTTTTCATAAAGAAGTTGACAGAATTGCTTAAACCACACGTATCTACCTGATCGGGAATCTGAACAACATCCCAAATGATCTGGTTTTAGTGCTCCATAGAGACAAACCTTTCTCAAACCTTTTAGTAGGATCCAACAGACCCACTGCTTGGGACAATAACGTAATGTTCACCAATTAATTCACTAATTTTAACTTCTGTGTGTAGAAGAACAACGATTAAAACTTTCAGCACCAGCAGCGCTAAATATAGATAAACAAATACGCATGTAACAATAAAAAATAGTAATAATTAGGGAAAATCTGGTGGGTTTTCCCTGAGGTCTCTGCAAGTAATTACCAGTTCCACTGAAAAGTTTGGATTAGACTGATGACCCTGAAATATTACTTCTGAGGTATAGCTGTTATTGTTTCCACATGCTTAACTGTCTTGATTATATACTCATCATATGTTTGTAATATTTTCAGGAACCTTCACCAGTGGTTTACTATAGAAGTCAAGATAATTTGGGGGAAAAAATATAAACATGTCTAATCTTCTTAAGCTATCTATAAAGAAATATCTATATACTGCAGTTTAAATAATGACAGAGTTTACATCTGTTATTTACCCCAGAGCATCGTCTAGTTAATTGTATATACACTTTAGGATACCAGCTTTTGCAACTTGACTGTTAGAAGGTTCATCTTGAGGAAAAATTGGGAACAAAAGACCGATAGATGTGTTCCGCTGGCTGTGTTTGTGTTGCAGTGATTGGCAGTCTTACTTTGGACAAGCTGTGTTAATGTGTGCATGAGCTGCCTACTGTCTTATTCCACATTGTCGGGTTCTTGTCATCACTCATTCTTCCTTCCACCATTTCTCTGTGCAATGGCTTAACTGTCTTCATCTCTTCTCTTCATCTCTTGGATCTCTACATGACTCCACTGTTTGTGCTGTTTTCTGCTGATATTGTGGCGAAGGATCGTTATGTCCTCCCTTACTTTGGCTCTTTGAACATAAATTCTGTTTGAATGGGCTACTTACCTTTTTTCTAATTTTCTAGATTCAACAACCAGTGACTCTGCTCGATCAAAGGTGAGTGCTGTCCATTGAGATGTAGCTTCATACGTCACTTTGTTGAGTTTGTGAACGGATTAATTTAAATTTGTAACACTTGATATCATGTGCTTGGTTCTTCAGCAGGGATCTTGGGTAACTGGAAAGGACCAATACAGTGGAGAGCTGCTGCGTACTTCCATCTTTGTTAACCGCAAACGCAAAAAAGCCAAGGACAAGCTTCAGCCTAGCAGCTCTGATGATGACCTTGATGCTAGTTTCTCAAAGAAAGATCTTTCCGTGCAAAATGATCCAAATTGGCCAGCTGATAACCAAACGGAGGATTCTGAGAAGGAAGCTGGACTAGACGACCAAATAGAAAGAACCGAAGATGATGACCAGAGCCAAGGTGATAGCCTTGACCTCACCTCTGAAATCAAGCAGCTAATCTCGGAACATTTCCCAGAGGAAACTTGTCCCTCACCTAAGATCGTTACATCATTCAAACCTACTTACCACCTGATTCGCCAAAATTCTCTGTCAGATCACCCCTCCAACTACGATGATGGATGTGTTTCAGATCTGGGCACTCTTAACAGCACCAGTTCCCAAGCCTCAGTTCCCAGAATAAGGCATGGTAGAATGCCAGGTCACTGGATGGAAAGTGGAGGAATGGGTCCAGGAGCAGAAGTCTGCTCCATCACATCAGACTACTCCACCACTTCCTCAATGACCTTCCACACAGGAGTGGAGTCAATCGCGCGTAGTCCAGAAGTGCAGTCTGTTGCTGAAAGCCGCTGTGATGATGCAGATGACGAAAGAAGTGAACTGATTAGTGAGGGGCGACCCATGGATACTGACAGTGAAAGTGACTTATCAGTTTTTGCAAGTGGACGAGAGGGTGGTCCAACGGAAGGCTGCGCCAAACAGGAGGGCAGTGTTACAACATTGCAGGAAATCCCTTCCCATCGATTAATTGCATGCGATACCCTGGCACGCAAGAGAGGGAGTCGGCAGAAGACTGACAGTGAGTCTTCAGTAGATGGGAACCGCAGCGATAAGGAATCCAATCGAATCTCTCGTGTGCTCGAGGCAGTCAAAGGTCGATCCACAGCTAGTTTGAGCTCTTCTTCTCGCAGCGAGTCAGAGCGAGCCGAACCCATGTGGCGGATCAAAATCACAGATCGGTTGAAGTGTCGACTACGAACCTCAGCTGATGATATGTTTGGCGTGGGTTCCCAGCGCACCCAGTCACCCGAGACTCGAAGTAAGCGGAAAACAAATATTCGGCGGAGACACACTATGGGTGGACAGCGGGACTTTGCAGAGTTGTCTGTAATTGCCAGTCCTGGCAAAGAGTTGAAGGCAATGAGCTCTCGGCTATGGACCGCTTGAAGCCCAAGTGTAGCTCTCAGGACTTCTCCATCAGAGATTGGATTGCTCGTGAGCGACACCGTGCAAGTAATCCTGAAGTTAGCGGGGATGTTCTAGACCTGTACCCTTCGCGATCCGCAGGGTCCTCAAACTCCAACTTGGGTCATTTCCTGAATGGAGAAGTCGGTGGTGCTCAGAGTAAGAGCCTTAGTCTTGGCGCCGATGCCCACCCCCACAAACTGTCTGGTGCTCAAGTGGTCCGTTCTCGTTTCTACCAGTACCTGTGAAAGTGAGTGTGTACCCATGTGTGTGAGTACACTATGAGTGTTTTAGTATGGACTTCTTTTAAGGTACTTGAGTGTTCGTTGTATGCCAAGATGGCCTCTGGTGAATGCGAAGAGAGGGCGTGCACAGTATCAGGATAGTGTGAAGGATTGTTAGAGCGTTCTCTGATGAACGAGTTAAGCTGTAAGAAATGATTTTAAATATCCTGTGATATTTCCTTCTGTGAATGAAATTAGGTTTTGAACAGAGAACAGAGGCCTTGTCACTGTCGGACAACAGAAGCACAGTGTTGCTGGGAAAACTGGATGAGTTCAAATTCAAGCAAACTGATTTTAGGATGGAGTTTTGAGGCAAGAGGGATTTCAATGGAGCAGCTGTAGTCCAAATCGCTTGGAAGATAGCAGGAAGTGATGGAGAGCTAGGCTGAGCAGGTAGGTCAGTAGTTTGAAGAAGTACACTGTAGACTTGAAAGGTTCCCCAGGTGTTTTTTATGGATTTCTCTGCAACCAAATAAAGAATGTAGTCAGCTTTTTGGAACTCTAAACAAACTGCCATGTTTATTTTAGATATGTAAATATTTTCCTTTGTGCTTTTCTGTTTATTCTGCCTGCTTTTTGGCTGCTTTGCGTGGTGTGGAGCAGTTTCGTTTTCTTCTAAGCAGTGCATGGCAGACTTGGCATAGTTAATGTATTTTTTAAACAGAAGACAACACTCATTCTAAATGACTTTGTCTATGGAGTTTCAGTGTAAGCGTGGTTTGTCGTACCTCAACTACTGAGACATGATTGAATTCTGGGAATAGAATATTTTAAGAAGAACAAATCAGGTGTCGTTGAAAATGAAATCATGAAAGTGCCTCATTCACTACTGGTTATGGGTGGTCTCAGATATATACAGGTGTAAAAAAAGACAATAATTATTTTTGTTATTCTAACTTCACCCAGGAAAGTACAAAGCTTCCATTCCAAAAGCATTCCGCATGGGTCTTAATGCTATTTTAATGAATTGTTGTTTTACGTTTGTGCATTTGGTATTTTTTAACCAGACTTGAATTTTAAATATTTCTGTAAAGTAAGTAACTTAAATGTACATATCTACGGCAAGCTTTAGCTACTCCTCTTCCTCCAGTCGTCTGCATGACATCCTTTTTTTGTAAGTATTGTACGATACAGAGGTGAGGTTAAGGGACCTGGGGAAGCCAACACAACCATACTAATCATCTCTGGGAGTCTTGCGTCTCCTTGTGTGTAATCAGTGCTTCCCTAAATATTTGTATCATACCGAGTCTGCTCTCATGGTGGACGCTCGCTGTTAAACACTGGAAAATAAATCTTTTTGTCTGAGAAATGACTGGTGTTTAATTACTTAATTTTTTTCTAACACCATTCGACAGGGCCAGTATTGTAGTTTGTAGTTTTGAGATTATTTTTTTGTTATTATGAGATTATGTAGTTTTGTTATTATGTCATGTGTACATTAAAGACAAGTGCCAATGTGTTTTTAAAATGCTTCGTCTTCAGGGAGTTTGGAAGGAAAGAATTTGGATGTTTTTTAGAGCTTCACCGTCTCCCACTAACCGTCAAGAATTTATGGCCCCCGATCTTTGTTGCTGTGAATAAGGTTTCATTGAAACATTCGATTTTTTTCCACATTGGAACTGAAGACAATCCTCTCTGTTACTTCTCTTGACTGTGTTGAGGGTGATGAGATCAACAGTTGTTCTTTGTTGTTGTCTTTTTCAAATGTTAATTCAAGCCAGATTGATTGTAGTACATTTCCATACTGTTGTAGAAACACAACAATACATGGTGGAAGTATATTTTGCAACTTTTTGGACGGTAAAAGTTAAAATAAGACAATTATTTTCATTATCATTAATAGAGTGCTAGATGTTTTTTCTGTTTTGTTGGATAAATCACAGAAAAGTTATAGGGACTGGTGGTTAAAAAGAGTTTATATTTAGTAGAGCTGTATGGGATTACGCAAGTCATAGGGACTCGACATTACAAGGAATTTGGCTCCAACTGGTAACTGGACAGGTATTGCATTCCTTGAGGGGTATGCTTGCAACATCCATTTATACCGCAGTAGAGCTATGAGTCCTGGTGTGGCACAAAGCTAAACATAGTTCTTTTTCTCCGTTAAACAATAACACCCAAGAGATTAGACTTCAAAATGCTTTATGTACAAGGTACACACAAATAACGATCAAATAGCTGTCATTTACACTCTGGTGTTGACACACAACAGTAAATTCAGTGGAACAACTTAAGAACATTCAAACAGTCAAACACGCAAATAAAATACATTAAACTAAACACCTCCTCGCCATCATGCTAAAGGGTACAGCAAACAAAGGGTTTTATGCAAACATAACTTTGAATCCACATTTAAGAAACTCAAAACAGACCTGCCTTAAGACTTTACTTCTGTGATTAGAGCACATCTCGGCAGGATTGAGATGTGATTCTTTTCGATAAAAATGTTTAAGGTCATCACACAAATAGACAAATTTTAGATGCCTATACAGTCTTACTCATCTGGCCGAGCGATCCACGTGAATGAAAAAGAAAAGCATTTTACAGTCGACCAATGAAAATATGGTGTAGCTGTGTGCTGCTCAAAACACACTCTTGCGTTGACCTCACAGCTGGAAAATGAGTACAGCACGAAGAGCTGAAAAATAAATTGTGGAAGAGAAGAATTTGGACATTCAGAAACTTATTTTGTTGGTGTTTTATAATTACCAATTGTTAAACAAAATCCACAACAATTATAAAATGGCCAGCCATGTCATTGTTGTCCCCTGAGTTTTGTCCAAGGGCAAAGCGCATCACTGCACCAACATTAAACAGCAGAGTTGTTATACCTGTGAAAAAGCCCCCTGCAGAGAAGCCATCTGGGCGAACAAGCTAATTTCAATTAGTCTAAATGCGTGAAGACTCTTAAGTGTTAAATTCGACCATTTTTTTTCTCCTAACCCCATGGACTTACAGTCTCATGCAGGTGTTCCCCATTAAGGCACAGTGACTAAATGCAGATTCATAACATGAAAAACATTAAGACTGGGTTGGTCTATGTAGTAACTGGTTAATGCTCAGGAACATTACAACAGCGTCAAAACATTTTGCTGCAACAGAGAAGAAGCAGACTAAAACGTTTTACATTAATTATCACATGTAACCAACATATGATCTAGTTTTATGGACAAATCCTCAGTGTGTGGACAACACGGGCCTGATGACTAAGGAGGATTATCAATGGCTTCACTACAACATTTACACTCACAGAAAGACCTATAAAAACGGTACTGAACTAATGAGAATGTTACAGAGCTGGGAAAATAATACTATTTAGTTATTGGCAGCTTTCATCTGAGTATTGTGCTGTCATCTCTTAAAGCTTTCTTGCCACAGTGCATGAATTACAAAACATGTACTTATGTCTGTCCAGCAGAATTACGGATTGGTTCACCAAACAAATGCCGCGCAAGTTACTAAAACGTTCAAAAGCATTCCTAGTCAGTGGACAAATCAGACTTGAGGGACGTGGTCCATGCAGCGACTCATGATTTACGTTTGGGATGATGGAGAGTGTAACAGAGGGCGCGAGTTTGCATACTGGCTGGTATCCTAAGCTGGTATGTGCTGAGTGAAGATGAGTTTAACCGTCGTCCTCGTTGTCATCCTTCTCCTCGATCTGCGTTTCTGAGGGCCTGAAACACTCCACGAAGAAGTTCACCAGCGACTGACTCAGATGCTGCTGAGAATCTTTTGCATGAAGGAAATGGCCTTCGTCTGGGTAAATCTGACAACATAAAATATACAATTACCTTCATTGCTTTTTAAAATTTTAATAAAGCAGATTTTAAATGGGATTGTTAAGAGTATATTACCACCTGTGGTTTGTAGAGGAGGAGCCAGAGAATTACATTTACTCACCTTACTGTAATTCAGCAGGTTTTTTTTGTATTGGGTTTCTTTTTTTACAGAAAAGGCATTCCTGTTACTGATTCAAGGCTGGATAGCTCACCGATTTAGCCAAATATTCAAATCTTTTTGTGTTAAAGCAATCTTACAGGCAGGTATCTAAAATGATTTTTTCCTCAAAATGCCTACCCTGACTACAAACTAACCTGAAATAAAAGACCATCTTTGGAGCTGTGCAATTACTTTTCTTTTCTTGTCATGGATTATCATACGCTCAAATGTCTTTGTATCCACTTATTCTGATTCATTATATCTATATATTTATTAATTAGTTGTAAAGGTAATATTACTTTTACTAGAGTCAATTCTCTGAAATTGTTTACGTTTACTGAAGTACTATATTTTAGGTTATTAACATTTACTTAATTGTATATTTTGATTAGTACTCAATTAGGTCTTACCTGTAAAGTATAATTGGCCTTTTCATTTATCAAATGGTTGATGAATCTTGCTGTGTGCTGAAAGTGAACTTTTTCTGACAATAAAAGGGTTTAAATCAAGTTAGTGAGAAAATACAAATAAAAGAGGATAAACACAATGAAACTTTCTAGTTGAGATGCATGATCTACCATCAGCCGTGGGGTGAATTAGCATCAGTTTCTTATCTCTTAGTTGCACCATGCTCTCTGTTAAGCGTGCCATCTGAAACCACAAAATACATCAAAACGCTCATCAGTCCTCTGCACCATATCATCAAAGTGTCATTAAACTGTACCTCATATTCCCTCTTGTTCGTCTGTGGTGATCCTAAATATTTCTCAGAAAATGCAGAAGCTGCAAAAGGAAGATGGATGGGTTAGGTTTAGTTTTTTTTTCAATGAATCCTGTTCATTTGTGCGATTACTCATCATACCGTAAATAGAAAAGTCAGTGATGGGTGAGACAGGGGTACCACACTTGATTCTGAATGTGAATACGTTTGGAGATTCATCTGAGAACAGCAGTCGACTGACTAGATATCCTCCATACGCCTGAGGAGGACACACACTGATCAGCAGCCATGCAGCACGCAGAAGAGGAGCACGCATACCGGAAGGCATCGCATGCTTTCCTTTCAAAGGAGAGCTGATCCATAACCACCAGTATTTCTTTTAAACAGAACTAAACGAACACTTAAAATGGATAACTTTTGCTTTATATTTTTCAGTGAAGACTTTTAGCTAAAATAACTTCAAATTAAAACATTAACATATAGAAACTGGTTAAAATTACCACATTTCTTCTCACGTTCTCGAAAGAGAATGTTTTGTTGATTAAAAATGTTGCAACGTGAAAGATGATGACCTCAATAAATTTAGAATAAGATAGCACCTAATAAAAGCCTAAGTAGCTGAAACCTTACAAAGATGTTAACCACTGAAGGTTAATGAGTTATCTTTATATTATATTACTTATATTTAATTTACATACTTTATTTTCTCCACCTTGCTACAATCATAATGAATGCAACAAAAACTCGCCTTTCCATGAACCCCAATCCTAGAGCTGTCAACGTAGGAGATCTGAGACATGAATCTGTGGAGAACCACAGAGAAAGACCTGTGAGTCACAGACTGTTAGAGTAGACGCAGGCCTTTTACGCTCTAGTTTGATCTGCACATGTGACCTGAGAGCTTCCAGATGGTCTCGTTCCTCAAACTGGCCCAGCTTGTTCCTAACACGGTGAAGCAGGTTTGTCCCCTGAAATCCACTGCCACGGCCATCCAGACGCATGCTCACTACGCCAAAGGAACTGACCAGCGCTGCGCTCCAGTCCACGTCAAACTGCTCCGTCACTGACTGGCCACCGGGGGTGCCGTCACTGCTCCAGAGCACATCAAGCAGATCAGAGCACGCAATTCCAGTAGTGTCCAATACTGCAGTACATCCACACTCATAGAACCCTTTGACTTTATGTCTATTTAATGTTTATTTATTTTTTGGAGGCGTTATATGTGTACTGTACATTCATGGATGTTCAACAGAAAGACATTTCTCCTTTTACTATAAACAATGTTCTCTTGTAAAAATGTTTTATTACTTGTCATTATTGAAAAACAAAGAACAGAAAAAGCTTCGAAAACTGTAAAAATCAATCAAAAATATTGGTTACAAGAAATCCTGCGGTTAGATTACCTAATCATGGACACAGACATGTCCTTGACCACACAGCTTCACCAAAGCTTCTCCCAGCTTCCAGTGACCTCTAGATTGGAATTTTTTGTATCTTTTAGCGATTTGTCAAAAGTGACCCATGCTTTCATTAAATAAAGACTGGACTATTGTACTGTTCTATACCGGGGTCTCCCTAGTTCATCTTTTTCAACCCTGGTAGCTGTACAAACGCTGCAGCGAGAATGTTGATCCAGTCAAAAAACATGAGTACCAGGTTCAAACCTAAAGGGAACGAGCATTCGCAACAGTTGGTCCTGGACTCTGGAATGCACTGCCTCTCATGCTCTCAACATTTTGGATTGGATTGGATTTTACATCCAGATTGAAAAGGCATGTGTATGCACAGGTGTTTTCATTCGTCTTGTGGTTTTAATGTAAAAAATAATTTTTTTATTGTTCTTGTTAATTTGTTGCTTGTACAATTTCACCTTGTTCAGCACTGCTGTTTATAAACGTGCTATATAGATAAACATAGCTTTCTTGCTTAAATTCCAAGTTCATTCATTGCTAGTGGTGATTCTAAATGAGAGTATGAATGGTAAGTGAATTTGGCCCTTTAATGGACAGAATCTATTTATCTTGTACATCGGCACCTAGACTCCAGTGACTATTACAAGAATTAATAATCATTATTTTTACTTTACAGTTCAGCATATTATTTTATATACATTTTAAATTAAGAAACAATATATTAATTTGCACACGATGCGACTGTGTGTGTACTTACACCAGCAGCAGCAACGGGTAGTGCGATGTGTCCATAAACGCAGCTGGTTTAAGGATTTGCAGGGTAAGAGCTGTTTAGAAGAATCATGTGTAAGACTTTTTTTTGCAAAGTGAAAAGTGACTTAAGATGGATGTAAGATACTTACTGTAATCATCAATGTTGATCTTCTTGTACTCTACTCTGGGCATCTGTGTGTTGTTCACAGTGATGTTCAACTGCTCATTGGTCTCCACATCCAAGATCTCTGAGAGAGAGAGAGAGACAGACAGAGAGAAGAGAGGGAGGGAGAGAGCGAGAGAGAAGAGAGGGAGGGAGAGAGCGAGAGAGAAGAGAGGGAGGGAGAGAGAGAGGAGATAGAGAGGGAGGGAAGAGAGAGAGAGAGAGCGGAGATAGGGAGAAAGCGTGGAAGGGAGAGGAGGCGGGAGAAAGAGAGAGAGAGAGAGGGAGA
The DNA here is from genome assembly GCA_900490495.1 of Danionella dracula. Taxonomy (NCBI): domain Eukaryota; kingdom Metazoa; phylum Chordata; class Actinopteri; order Cypriniformes; family Danionidae; genus Danionella; species Danionella dracula. The sequence continues at coordinate 6,474,777 of UELW01000100.1, forward strand.
GAGAGACAGACAGACAGAAGAGAGGTAGGGAGAGAGCGAGAGAGAAGAGAAGGAGGGAGAGAGAGACAGACAGAGAGAAGAGAGGGAGGGAGAGAGCGAGAGAAAAGAGAGGGAGAGAGCGAGAGAGAAGAGAGGGAGGGAGGAGAGAGAGGAGATAGAGAGGGAGGAAGAGAGAGAGAGAGAGCGGAGATAGGGAGAAAGCGTGGAAGGAGAGAGAGCGGGAGAAAGAGAGAGAGAGAGAGGGAGAGAGAGACAGACAGACAGAAGAGAGGGAGGGAGAGAGCGAGAGAGAAGAGAAGGAGGGAGAGAGAGACAGACAGAGAGAAGAGAGGGAGGGAGAGAGCGAGAGAAAAGAGAGGGAGGGAGAGAGCGAGAGAGAAGAGAGGGAGGGAGAGAGAGACAGACAGAGAGAAGAGAGGGAGAGAGAGAGCGAGAGAGAAGAGAGGGAGGGAGAGACAGACAGAGAAAAGAGAGGGAGAGAGAGAGAGAGAAGAGAGGGAGGGTAAGACAGAGAGAAGAGAGGGAGGGAGAGACAGACAGAGAGAAGAGAGGGAGGGAGAGACAGACAGAGAGAAGAGAGGGAGGGAGAGAGAGACAGACAGAGAGAAGAGAGGGAGGGAGGGAGAGAGAGAGAGAGAGAAGAGAGGGAGGGAGAGACGGACAGAGAGAAGAGAGGGAGGGAGAGAGCGAGAGAGAAGAGAGGGAGGGAGAGAGAGACAGACAGAGAGAAGAGGGGGAGGGAGGGAGAGAGAGAGAGACAGAGAGAAGAGAGGGAGGGAGAGACAGACAGAGAGAAGAGAGGGAGGGAGAGAGCGAGAGAGAAGAGAGGGAGGGAGAGAGAGAGAGAGAAGAGAGGGAGGGAGAGAGAGACAGACAGAGAGAAGAGAGGGAGGGAGGGAGGGAGCGAGAGAGAGAGAAGAGAGATATGAATACACGAGTCTGAAGTTGAGTGTCACGGTGGCGCAGTGGGTAGCACGGTTGTCTCACAGCAAGAAGGTCGCTGGTTCTAGGCTCGGCAGGTTGGCATTTCTGTGTGCAGTTTGCATGTTCTCCCCGTGATCGCGTGGGTTTTCTCCGGGTGCTCCGGTTTCCCCACAAGTCCAAAGACATGCGGTATAAGTGAATTGAGTAAGAACGATTGCCCATAGTGTTAAAGAGTGAATGAGTGTGTGTGAATGTTTCCCAGCGATGGGTTGCGGCTGGAAGGGCATCCTCTGCATAAAACAAATGCCAGAGAGTTGGCGGTTCATTCCGCTGTGGCGACACCGAAAGGGAAGAAAGCCGACATGAAGATGAATGAATGAATGAGTCTGAAGTATCTATTGAACACAGTTTGCTAAAGAGACAGACTCTGGGGCATTCTGCCATGTTCAAAGCACCAGGGGTTTAGGGTCCTCTTTCAAGTGAAACTTCTTTCCACTGCATACTAACACCAAGTGAGGATTTATATTTATATAGAATGTGTTTAATTGTTCTTTGTTTGTTTTGAATACTTGATGTTATACTGTTGCTAGTTGGTGGCCTGTCTGATTAAAACACAGAAGCAGCAGTAGAAGCGGTTGTCTCTTATTTATGTGACTCTTCAGGACAAATACAAAATGGCACATGGCAGGATAACACAAGATGCGTTAGCAATGCAGCACATGGAATAATTTGATGGTCAGTAATACATTTCATATGCAAGGCTAAAGCCTCAAAAAACAATTTCAAAAAGGGAAATTAGGTTTTGTTAGTAGTTGCCTGATAGGACAGGTCTAGTAACAGGAATTCTGGCTAAAGTAGTGACTGAAATTTCGAGGAAAGATACACAAATGATTGGACTTCACAACACTTAGCTACAACACTTCTGAAATCGACTGACTAACTAAAGCCACCTGTGGTTCATAGCCAGTGTATCAATCAGAAGTTTCCGAAGGATTATTACAGTATTGCCATGAATAAAAATGTGGTTACAAGTTTAAAACCCTGTTTCCACTAGCTAATGTCATTTAGATAGATAAAGACTTTGTCTCTTTTTCAATAGTGGCTTGAATCAAGGAATGTGTAAGCTGAAGCTTATCTCTTGCATATGTCTGTGTGTTATGGTTTTTGAAGCATTGACTCCAGCTAAAGCCCACTTTTTGTGAATCTCGCTCATATTTTGAATGGGTTCTATTTCACAATCCTCTCCAGCGTGCAGAAACCCCTATTGTTTTTACAATTTGTTTTATTTTCGTATTAATGAACACAGAGCCCTGTGAACAGTCTTTTTTTGTCTTGTCCTTCTTGTCCAAGATGTCAATGCCTGTCTTTTGGGTAACGGCCAACTCAGCAGTTTTTATACCATGATTGTACAACCTACAGAAATAGACTGAGAAGCCATTAATTTTTTTTTTATTTTAATCAAAATGCAAGTAGAGTGTACCATCAGGTGTATTCAATATTGACGCTTTTTCAATATTGTGAATTCAATATTCAAATTTTCCAAGATATTGAATTTGGGGTTTTCACTACTTTATAATAGTCAAACGAAACAAATTGAACACATTAAATATATTATGTTCATTTAACACACGCACGCACAAACATACTCTGTGTATTTCAGATATTTCACCTTTTCCACTCTACTGAAATAATTTGTTTTTTTTCTTGTTATTCTAATTATATGACCAGCACATGTGCAGTGGGTATGGAAGACCTATCACTGTTTAACCCTAAAGTTCAAACTTTTATTGTCATCTAATCATTGAAGTGATCACAAATTTTTGTTTCATTGGAAGACCTTTTCATTGGAAGTTTCATTCTGAACTTAAAATTAGTAACATCTACCGTTATTGTGAACTTCAAATGCTCATTTATACATTAGTGAATATGTTAGCTGCTGTAACGAATGTATGTTACAAAAGTAATTGATTTCTGAAAACCTGACAATTTGAATCTACACCCGACATTGATGAACTTTCAGATCCACAAGAGGGCACTGCTTACTCTTACTCATGCAAAAACAAAAAAAAACAAAAACAAATGCAATGCAGGAAGAAATGTTCCCAAAGTAAACATTCATGGCATAAACCACATTTTTCGACTAATAAAAACAGCACTTTTAAAAGTGTTACATTTGAAGTTAATTTAACAACAAGAACTAGAATGAGTACAAACATAAGGAAAATAAGAATGTTTTGTAAGCTTAAAAGTCCTGGTTCTGCAATCAGACTTTGTACAGCAATAAAACATGTTTCAAAAATTTAACATTTTAATTTAAAACCCTTCTAACTACCAAAACTAGTGCACAGAACATAAAAACTTATTCCATCAGGACCTTGCTCATGGGCAATGAACCATACGATAAAATCATTAAAAATATTAATGCAATTCTTGATTTCACAAACAACATGACACAAAGTTAAATTTACACCAACACAGAAAAATGAGAAGAAATATTGTTTTCATCTAAAGGAGAGCTGGACAGGACACAACTTGCAATGGAAAAGCAAGTGTTTGAGGTGTGAGTGCACATCTGCAGTCAGACCTTTCTTCTTTGTGAAGTCATGAAAATATAAAAAATCTTTCTGGAGTACACAGGCCTTCACACAGCAGAATCAGAGCACAAAACAATACATTAAACTCAAATGAATAAATGTTTATCTTGCACTAGGAAGGATTCTGCATTTTTATCTTGAGGTACACTATCCAGCATTAGAGATAAAACTGTCTACTGTCCTTTCATTGTGAAAGAAGAGCTAAAAAATCAGGCGTGAGGATGTGTATGTGCTAGCAGAAAGAAAGAACTTACTCTCATACACTCCGTCTTTGGTGCTGTACACGGCTGAGTATGGGACACCGGGACCTGTGCAAAGAAACATAACCCTCAGAGAAATCAGAATCTAATGCTTCATTTAGCTGCAGTGCTCAAACCAAATTTGCCCTGTTTTTAGATTGTAACTGTTTGAAAGTGTTCAATGCCCGCATGTACGCGTCATATAATCCTGCAACTTAGACAATGTTTTGAATCCGAAGATCCATTATACCGGCGATCTACAGCTGACCTTTTAGATCAAAACTTGATTTGATCATTAGAGATTCTTTCTGCTTCACATTTAACTTGTCTGTGTGTTTGCTGGCGTCTGGGAGTAGCAACCCTGAAGCATCAGACGGCTCTGCACTGACTTTATCTAAATGAATAACGCTAACTCTGACCTTTCCTTGAGCTCAACAGACTCTGTTAAACAGATCAGTGGCCATGGCAACCAGGCTTTATTGTTGATAAAACACACAGCGGGGAAATTAAGTCATGATTAACAGACTACAGTAAGAGAGTCGCGACTCAGTTCAGAAACACCAGTGACAAAAAGACAGGACATTTATATGGAAGGCTTTTTCCCTGTCTTTTACAATGAGTAGCTTTGATATTTTTTTTTTCAAAGGCTCATTTTATTGTTGCAAAACCCCTGCTAGCATATTTGTGTCAGCCTGTGTCCAGCTATAACCTACTATACTTAAAATCTACATTTGTTTTTGTTAGATTGATTCAGATTGTAGCATGTTTGAGGCACAATAATTTACAAAAACAATAGCTTTTAACAAAGAAATAAAACAGCAATGCTTTTTAGCTCTGTAAGCACCTTTGCAGTTGAGGTAGAAGTAGTTTGCATCTGGACTGAGGGATCCTGTGACAAATCCACAGCCAGAATCACAGGACAGACAGCGGCGGTTAAAAGAACCGGTGGTGTTGGCACTAAAGCACAATGGGAACATTACTAGGACCACTCAAAGTGTTTCTCTATCCTTCTCCTGACTTCCTGTACCTGTAGAGCTGACGCCGTCTGGCCTCGTCCTCTGTGCTCAAAAAGTACCTGTAAAAACACAGTGTTAATCAAAAATTCTTAAACAAAAACATTCACATTTGAGCTTGTTGTAATTTTTTGGTGCATCCTGTACAGGACGCAAGCTTACACAAGTTTAGTGGCCTCGTTGTAGGATAAGATCTGCGTCACATCCCAGTCTCCTGATGTCAGGGACTGCAGCGTGTCGGTGCTGCTGTTGGGCTAAAAGAGAGCACATCAGAAACATCTGTGAGGTTTCCTTTGATTGTATTGTCTCTTAATTTTTTTCTTATTTAAAACATGTCTGTAAATCAAGTTGTTCAATAAAGTTTTGAAATTTAAAGTTGTGAATATTTAAAACTAAAATGGAAAAAAAAATCCAAAAATATAAAAAAATGTATTATTGAGCAAAAAAGAAAGTTGTTTCAAATTTCAGCATTACTTTTCATTAATCTCAGAACAATACCAAACTACATTTAATAATATTTGAATTCAATATTTGATCCTGATGTCTGTTCTTTTCTTTCTCTGTGTTTTAATGCTTATTAATGCCTACGTATGTGTTGGGAGTGTGTATGCGCATTGAGAGCAATGAACACGGAAAAAAGAAAGTTAAACTAAAATGACTTTGCTTCTTTATAACAAAGTATAACAAAGATTAAACAGAGCTTTCATTTGTTCTAGAGCCAGGAAACATGAATCTTTCAACCTACTTAAACCCAAACATCACGCTTTTGAGCATTTAGAAATGTTTTCTTAATCTCTGGCAACCCTTACAATCCCATTTTTTTATTGACATTTATGAGTCTTCTGTCAATATCTGGCAACCCAAACAATCACTTTTCAGTATACATGAGTATTAAGGATGGGGTATCGACCTCCATACAACATTTTCTAAAGTGCTCATACTCGTTAAAAGATCCCGGATACTAGAGACCAATATCAAGGTCTGAGAAATGTCTATGTTAGAGCGGTGTGTAAGGGGTTAATCACAGGCGCCGAGTGCCCGTCCCCAGACCCCGGCTGCTGCTGCTGCTGCTGCAGCTCAGAGCGGGTAGAAGATGAGCCGAGACATGCCAGCTGTGTGGAACTATTCCAAAAGGAATGAAGACGACAAAACAAAGGTGCTCTTCAAGTTGTGCTCAGCGAAATTGTCCAGGGGATGCTCAAAAGGTAGCGCATTTAACAAGTAATTTAATCAAGCACCTAAAATCCCAACTTGACAATAAGTTCAAAGAGTTTACCCACGCTTCTAAACTAACACAACCCACGCTGCAGCAAACTCTTGTAAGACGTGAGAAAATGTCCAAGGGTAATCCACAAGCTGTGAAAATAACACAGCCAATTATCGAGTGGTATCAGTGCGTATGTATACACTGAGCCTTTTCTTAAATTATGACACTGCTAAACGTCACTTTGTTTTTTACAGACCAACCTACCCATGACTTTTACGATTTCATGATTTTTACGATCATTTTACATGATTTTTTAGCATTTTGTATTTTTGGCAACTCCAAGCAACAACATGTAATAAAGAAGCTTTACATGAACATCAGAAAAAACAAGACTTGTGAAACATTGTTTCAAACTTTTTAAGCCATAACCTTTCGGCTTTTCAATTTTAAACCTTTTAAGACCCTGCAGAAACCCTACACCGAACACAAACTTTTCTCTCAATGTAGTACAACCAGTGATTTCTGACTCAAATTTGGTGATAATAGGGTGTTCATGACAGAAGCTATTGACCATTTTATGGCAGTTTTTATAAATATATATTTTGAGATTTTCTCAAAATGAATATTGTAGAAGAACAACAGGGATGGATGAGCTGCATTTAGTGTCAGTAGAGTAATTTAGAGTGAAGCTTTTGTTATTTTTATGCAGTAATGTTTTTGGGTTGACTCTTTGGCACCAAAGCATTTTTGGCAACATGGAGGAAGGAATATTTAGGCTAAAATGGCTTTGTAGATTGTTGTCTATGCTAAAAAAAAGAGCTCTCGTTTGTTTATTAAGTGTGGTAAGATCTCAAGACCCTAGACTTGGAATCTTTATTGTAGAAAACCCTCTTGTTTCTCCACATTCCTCTAAGAAGCATTCAGAGACAACTTCAGAGTATAACTAGTGGAGACTTTTCAAAGATTTTCTTCTAAATGTTAGACCTCAGAAGCAGGAGTCTACACAAGATTTGAGAAGATGCTTGCAGCAATCTGTATTAATTAAATGATAAAATAATCAGCATGAAAGTTTGAAACGTGAGGGTTCTCCACAGGAAAAGATGGCAAACTACTTCCAGTACAGTCTCAAAGGGGTCGAAGGAAAAATAGCCAACTTTACACATTTTCATTTTAGATGAGATTTTGATTACTACACATACAATGGTTAAACACATTGAGAATGTGAAACACAAAAGAATATTGAGACAAATTTGATTTTCAATTTTAAAATCTTAAGAGATGGAAACTAGGGCTGGGAATATAACACGTTAAATATATTAATTAATCACAGAAAAAAATTATATGTTAATATTTTTAACGCAATTAATGTGCCCCACCACTGATGAGATGCACACAATTTTTCTCTGACAATACAAGAGTGGAAACCGGTTATATATTATACAGTCAATGACAGAAACCCCCTGAGCAGTTTGGGAGCGAGGACTCTGTGGAGTACTTTGCTCATGGATGGACTGACGTGGAGAGAGAAGCTCCACTCACTGCTTGTGTTTTTGTTTGAGTTTAAATGTAAACATTTGAATTGCATCATCCTTAGATTGTATCATTGTATTTATTAATGAAAAGCCTATTAACAATCTGACAATGTTAAATACTGCATTAATTCATTAAATAATGTAAATACGCTTTGCAAATATTTAAAGAGTTAAATTAAATTATTAAAAGATACTTTTTTATCTACATTGACTAAAACTAGACTAAAACCTTTTATTTTTGTGACTAAATCTAGACTAAATCGCTTTAATTTTTTGTCGACTAAAACATGACTAGCTAATGTTTGTGTTCAATAAGTTACGATTATCATATACTATAACCTAATTCCTAGGTTTGTGTTCATTCATTGATAAGAATGAATGTCATGACAACTATAGCTTAAATTATAGGTTTGTATTCAATAAAAAAAATGGTAAAAAAAACTGCTTCTTGTAATGTCTGTAAGGATTTGGCAATAAATGTGATTAATTAGATTAATTAATCATCACACCACGTAATTAATTAGCACCAGTGGAAACATAGTCTAGCAGGCTTTCTTCAACTTGCATCAGCAAGCAGATACTGATACTAAAACCAAGTAACATCATTTGACAAAAATCAAACAATGCATCATTTATATTCTCCCTTGAGAGAGAGATGTGTGTGCTTTATAGAGTGACCTGAGATGTGGACATCGAAATATGGAAGAACTTTCCACGACCTCCCTGAGGAACAGCTCTGGTGAAGAAGAACCTGTAGCCGTCCCTGGAGAACAGCGGTGGCTCATTCTGCCATGAGAGATTCGAGTGTTATAGTAGCAGAACACTGAATGGCACACGATGGTGGGCTCACCTGTCTGTGTAGCCAGCTTTCACTCTCATCTTCATGTTTCTGAAAACAAAATGTTAGTTTTTTTGTAAAAGTAAATCACGGACTGATATTTTCTTTCAGTTATCGGTCATGTTGATAACGAGGTATTGTCTTGTTACCTTTGTGCAGATACCGGTGGTGGCCTCACATAGGGTTAGGACAGAGTTATTCTGTGCTCGGTTCAACCAGTTAACAGCCAGTTTTGTGCTGGTCGCCCACTTCACCATTGTGATGTAGTAATCCTTTCTGAATAAAACAGACATACTGGATACTACAATACTTTTCATGGTCACAGTCAACAGACAACGTTCCCTCTTTTTCATTGCTCTTTAAAAGTGACAAAACTTATTAAACTTAAAACAACGATCAGGACATTATTAAATCTTTATCTTTTGGTTTAGACAGTACTGTTGTTTCATGTTCCTGATATGACTGTCTTAGACATTCTGTGGTTCAAAAACAAAAACTAAGTTAACCACTCATAACTAATGTTTATGAGAATTCTCAATCTCTGGCAACCCCAACAATCACTTTTATGCTTTTGAGCATTTATGAATGTTTTAATCTCTGGCATCTCTTACAATCACATTGACATTTTTTAATATGCCAATATTTGGCAACCGAAACAACGTTTCACGTTTAAGATTATTAGTTTAAGTGAGCCTTTTCTTAAGCTCTGGCAACCTTAATCATTACTTTTAAGGCTTTGAGCATTTATCAACTATGGCAATTTTAATTATAATTTTTTAGCATTTAGCAGCATTTTCTCAATCTCTGGCAATTGCAAATGTACTAAAAATAAAAGATTTTGGACATTAGAAAATTAGTGTTGACTGATTTTAGTTATTTTACTGATTAATGTGAGGGCATAATGTGTGTGGTACAAATTGTCAAATATTTTTCAAACCAACTATTTAATTTACTATTCAAAATAAGAAAACTTGGCTGAATTGCAGTTTGTAGTGTCTAGGGATGAGCACTAATACAAGCTACTATTGTGGCCCAGGGGCTGAAATCTAAAGAATCAGAGAGTTGATATGATGAGATAAGACAAGATAACTCCCTCGGTTCTACAATCAGACCTTGATGGTTTTCCATGCAATTACACCACTGAATCTGTGCAGAAATAACCAATCTTTCTGCAACTAATAAAAATATAGGAACACTGTTACAAACCCAATACATTTGTGTTTATGAATGCAGAGCTATAATAGGAAAATGTGCTGCAGCTGTTCGTATTGTCAGTTGAACCTGACTCAAAGTTGCAGTATGCAATTTTTGGAATCCTACATTTCCTTGAATTTGACAAAAAAAATGTCAAGATGTTGATAGCTTTAGCTCTTAGAAGGATACTGTGCCCTGCAAAGTTTCACGTCATCCTTCATGCAGCTGTTCAATGGTGTTCAATACAATTCTTTACACCTTCAACCTTTTATATTATATTATCAGGTTAGATAAAGTAAGCCCTGATTTCTGACCATTTCAATTACAAAACACGGCAAACTCCTTTGAGGTCTGTTCTATCTCAAAGCCTTGAAATGTTTTAAATCAAAGACTTGGTAGCTGCTAATTGCAATCAATTATATGTGCTTTAACCAATCACCTGATCCCTCGATTGTCTCTATATTCATTTTAAATTAAAGCAGTACGTATTGACATAATTGAAACGTTTTTTTTCTAGATTTTTTTTCTTCTTTAAATCCCTGTGTATGAAATGTACTTTCAAAATAAAAATGACCTGCTTTGCCTAGTGGTAGTATTTTTAAACAATGATGTACACCAACAACATTAATGTGCATCTGTCATGTAGGCATTGTCAACTATTACTAAATAAAATGATATTAAACCAGTATTTTTGTAGTGCTACTACTTAACATCCACCACTGCTCTACTTCTGCAATACTAAGAATGTGTTTTCCAGTTGTAAAAGAAAAATGTTTAATATTAGGGGTTGTTTAGTGGGGCCAGTTCTAGCTATAATGGATAGGCCGGTAATTTTATTGATGAACTTACTGATTAAACTTACTTTCCGTAAACCCCAAACCAGACATAAGCAGAAGATCTTAAGGCATGCGCAGACCCTAACCTGATCCTGGGATCCTCTGGCTTCCTCATCTTCACCGTGTGTAAAGGGCCATTCAAGCTCACCACAGACAAATAGACCTCAGGGTTCGGTTCTCCGGGCTGCAAACACACAATTAAACAAACACTAGGGCTGTGTGTCACCAAAATGGTGCATATAGAGTTGTGATTTTTCATATCAAATAAAAAAAAAGTGAAAGGCATATAATGTAAAGATTAGGGGAGTATCCTGCCTGTACATCATGTCAATCCCTCACACGTCATGCTGTAGATGAATGTCTCATTCTAGACTGCTGTAGCACTCTAAACTAAAGTTTATGCTTAAAAACACATGATATTATAAATATATTTCAGATATATAATGAACAATTACCATTTTGTATTTTAAAATATTGCGTAACAACCAAACAAAATCATATTAGTCTCACGGCATTACGATTACTTAATTTTTTTTTATTTAAATCACACGCACACACACAAAAATTTAAATTCTGGATATGTGGTGCCGGAGACCGGTAGTACCAAAGCGCTGATAAATTAACAAATGAAAATAAAAATTTCTCATCATTCCACATTTCGGGTAAAAGTGACCTGGATGTCACAATAGTACACAATTTAACAAAAATGATAATAATGTATAACAAACGATTTTGCAGAAATGTAATAACAGGAAAAAAGTTAATGCAAATTTACTCAATGAACTAAAAAGACAACAATAATTACTTCATTTGAAATCTGACAATAAGAATTACCCCTTTTTAAAGAACACAGATCATATGAATCAAATTTAATCATCTTTTCAATGTGGTGCTTTAACAAGAAATGTCAAGGATGCAATACGCGCTTTGGCTGTTCATTGTTCAGCTAGAATGTACTAGTTTCAAGAGTTAAATCTCATAAGTATGTTTACGTTGAAATTAAACTAACAGTGTTATAAAACATTTAAATGAACTTTACAATTTGTAACCATATTTTTTTGACGCGGTTACACTGTTCATCCACATATAGCAGTCTTTCACAGTAACCTGGTATTTTGGCCAAGGTGTAGTTGTTTAAAAATGCTGGTGAAACTTTCTTGTGTGGACTGTGTTACATCTTGGTTACAGATGGAGTTTGGATGAGTTATAGCAGTTTGGCAGCGATGCAGCAGATTTTGGTCTCAGATTTCCATGGCTAAAGGTTACGCAGAAAGGGATTGCTCAGTGGTTATCTGTGCTAAAGCAAATCTTCTGAAAGTTACTGAACTATACAAGCACACACCATATTTCATAAAGTCATCACAAAACAGATGTGCCAAACTTCAACAACAAGCCGTTAATGTTGCTGACGTGGTCCCCTGACACAGACAAAGAGCATCAGTTTTAAACAGGAACTGATTAAGCCTTAGATAAATGGGAAAGTTTTGAGAGCTAAATAGCTGTTGGTTAAAAAGAGAATTATCTTTGTGTGTATTTTCCAACCATTGACAAGAAGGACAAACTTTTTTATCTCGATGTGTGTTTTTTGTAAAGGGGGTAAGAAAAATTTAGTTTTGAATAGAAATTGTGTGGACATTGCCTCAAAAAATGTGCCTCAAACCATAAATTAGTTCAGCCAGTGAGATTGGGAGCCTATTGTTCTGCTTGTAGCTGACATTTTAAAACCTCCAAAGAATATTCAATATCGATGATGGGTAAATATTTCTTTTAACACCATCATTTACAGTGTAAATTCAACTCATGACTGCTGAATTAAATGAAATAGCACAAGCATTAATCTGACCATATTAACAGAAACAGCAATGCTCTTGCTGAGAAAGCCCTGCTGAGCTTTACTTTAGAGTATCGGTACTCCAGTCCGCCTGGATACAGGGTGCTTGTGAACGTGGGGATCTCCATCTTGGGCACCATGGTGTCGTTGAATGTTGCATAAGCCAGTCTGAGTCCATCTGGAGACCACCAGTGTGCGATGTGATTCTGGAAAATCTCTTCTGCAAATACAAACACCATAATACTGGATTCAGCTCAACAGTGAAGCCCTGCACATCTAGAACTACACTGAGGGCACCTGCGAAACACATCAGTGCAGCATGGGCAGATAAAGTAGGTGTGATTTATGGCATCAATCTCCCTTCACGCTCTAGCCGCTAGAGTCTCATCCATTACTTCAAAAAGCTGACACATCGTCACACTGTAAAATATGGCTGCTGTAGCCCTGCAGACCTCAGCTCAGAGCTGATTGGGAGCTTACACAACCTTAGCTAGACAGGATAAATATTAATGAATAACTCAATAAATAGTCCTACTCATACTAAATCGCAGAAAGCGAGACTAAGGTTGAGTAATGATCCAGGCATATTTATTTCAAATAAATCTGTAATTGAAATTGTTTTAAAGAAAATCGAAATACTCCAAGAAGCTGAAGCTTAATGGAATTTAAAATTATTTTGATGAAGTGTAATTTGTTTGGAAACCTACACTGGACAGACATATGTTCTAAAGCTGCTTTCAGGTGTAAAAATAAAATTTTTAAAAATAGCATTTTGTCTGATTAAAAAATAAAAAGTCCAACTCTAGTATTAACATTCCTGAGCTTAATTCACGCGGTTTCTACAGTTTCTAAAAATTTAGTGAAACTGGGTGAAATTTAAGACTTAAAGACTGTTACGAGTCTCATAACATCAAAAACACATACTAATAAACTTTATGCTTCAAATACATCTTTTAAAAACCTAACCACAGCTTTTATGTTTTTGGGCATTTATTACGTTTTTCTCAAATTCTGGCACCCATAGCAGTCTTTTTTTAAAAAGTCTTTAAAAAATGTTATCATTTGGGAGCATTTTCTCAATCTCTGGCAACTTGACTAATGACTTTTATGATTTTGAGCATTCTTAAGTTTTAACGTGTGTTTTCTCAAACTCTGGAAACACTAAACTTTACAAGTACATCTGAAAAATAAGACATGTGAAAAATTTTAAAGACTTAAAACAGTGAATTTAAGACATTTTAATGCCTAAACTCTGGGGTTTATATTTTTACTTTTTAAGATTTTGTGGAAAAGCTAAATGAATCATAAGACTATTGCGTTGGAGCCATGCTTTATCATTTGTGGTTACGAAGATCAGTCATATCTGATGGAAGAAATTAGCTGAGCCATTACAACAATAGACATTTATCTACAGTTCTTTGGCTCAAAAGCTGCTTAAGCTGAGTGACTGGCCTCTGAAAAAAGAAACCACAGGAGGGCAGCAGAGATCTTCACACCTCAGAGAAGAAACAGGCAATCTATGAGCATGTGACTAAGAATAACCTTCAAGTGAGATGTTAATTTAGGATAAAGCAATTACAGCACACACAGTACAGTTCAGCATGTGTCAGACATACTCCCAGGCAATGTGTTCTCATGCGACAGAAGGGCACAGCTGAGAAAGAAAACACAGCCAATGTTAAACCGACGCAAACAAACAAATAAATCTATTTCAATAAAGGATACTGCTCTGACACTGAGATACATCAACAATCCCTCTGTTTTAAAAATCTTTCTACTTTTGATGCTATGAGGGTAATGTTGTCTGTAGCCACTAACCTTATTCGAAGGAAGAAAATACTGTGGCTGTCGCAAACTAACAAAAGCATCATGTGTTATTTCACCTTCAGTGTTCAATAAAAGCTTTTGAAAGAAAACTGGAACACTTGAAACACATAGAGTGAGTATATCCACATTTTTGATTGTCTGCCATAAACGTAAGGTATAAGTGAAATTGAACTGTAGACACAAAACCAATAGCAGCTGTGAGTGTGCGTGTGTGTTTCCCTCGCACCACAGGGACTGAGACAGACGGGCCATGTTATGTCAGAAGCAGAAGAACAGTGATTTTACACTGGAATGGCATGTCTGACACAATCTGAAGCAGGAAAGGGCCATCAGAACAAATAAAGGGTACCCAGATCCCTCAGGAGAACTACCAACCACCATCAATCCTTAGCAAAGACGACCAATAACGCCATTGTTTTACTTCCCTCATGCTATTTTATAGTAAATTGAACCAGATTACATGTATATTATTGATATCATTTAGAAATCACATTAACCTGAAATAGTTATAACTACAGATAATGATCTGTATCCGCTATTTACAAGCATAATGATTAATCTTAGGGCAATTCATATCAGAAACTTATTTTCTTTTTATTTAGAAAGACATAATTCAATTTAAACATGAGGGTGTACAACATTGTCATTCAAGGATAAAGTTATATAAATATTTAGTGTACAGAGTATTTTTAATCATACAAATATGTTGCCCTTCTAGCGCACCAACTCACACTCATCACATTCCATTCATTTCTTTAAAATAACATATCAAAATATAAAATAAATATATCAAAATAACTCTCAAGAAAAAGCAATTCTATGGGTAATGATGCTTTATTTTAGCTAGTAAAAAAGCTTTTACAGCTTTAGGAAGCTTGGTTCAGACCATTAAATGTTTATAACAGGTTCAAACACTTGTATCCTGTGTTTCTGACCAATCAAACTCTGTTTCAGGAGGTGTGTCATTACAAAAGCCTAGTAAAATACGCAGAAGCATTGGCCACGTTACAAGTGTTTTTAAACATTTGAAGCTTCTTTAGAGTAAAATCACATGACTTGGTGGTTTTGAATGAAGCTTCGGATCAATGTTTCAAATCGCCTGAGCTTCGATGTCTCGGCACAGTGCAGAGACGTTGATTTTGTGGCAGTTCTTCCTATCACTCAGACAGCTCGCCTAGTTCGCTTCCCCATTGCTCGCTACACACAATTGTGATTAGGCAACTATAAGCAAGAGCAAATTTGTGAAACAGTCTTTGCTTTTCCTTCTGAATGAGCCGCTTCTATAAAGTGTTAACAGTGTTTAAGTTCCAGTATGTTCATTTAACCTTAGAAATGGCAGCAACTGTCCCGGTCTTCTGGAACATGTTGGAAGGGAAAGGGAGGACTGAATCTCAATAATCATGTGCTTCATTTATATGTTACTGTTTGTAGTTTTCAGACAGACAGCTTATAATATGATGTAAAAAAGACCCAAACACTGTCAAAAAGAGAAAAGCAGTCTGATAAATGAGCTGTCCTTAACCTGGTTCTCGTTTCTCTTGTAAGTACATATCCTCAGACACTGATTAATAAGCTGAAAACGTTCAAAAGCTGTAGGGTCATTCCATTGAATGTCCCCAGCCTCTCTAATACAATGATTTAAACTTTGTTTCTGTAGCTTTTTACAATTTTTTACAATTTTTAACAATTCTGTCATAATCCAGGTTGATTAAGTGCTGCATCTAGTTCTGGTCACCTCCCGATTCTATTTAATTATTAAGGTCTACAAAACAGCATTGTGATCCAGTAGCATAAACAGTTGAACCTACATTTCTATTTAAAATCCCTGTATGTGGTAAGTGATACCTATGTACACTAGATAAAAAGTCATTGTAAGTGACCACTGAGCCAGGATTCAGGAATAAGTGAGTTTCTGCTTGGTCTCTCACTGGATATAAACGCGTGCCCAGGAACCTGAATGTATATATCAGTCACCAAACATTCATGTTTGAGCAGCTGATTTTTGTGTTTGTGTTCTTTGATGGTCATCATCATATGTTTAATTTGCACAGCTGGTACAAGGAGCAAGGTTTTTACTTATAATTTGAACAGTGCCTGTTCAAATATTTGAATTGTTATTGCCTCCTGGTGTTAAATATAAGATTTGACTGTTTTGAATAAAGTCAAGGGTTTGAGTTTTTGTATAGTTTTAATGGTGTTTGATACAATATGTACTTGTTGATGCTAGAGAAATAAAAAGTAATGAACTACACCTGTCGAGACTCTCTCTCTGATTCAAAACCAAGGGAAATAAATACAAAAAAAGGTTACCTTTTAATAAAAACAACATATTTTTTTTATCTGAATTATCTTTATAACATAGGTTGCAAAATAGATTTATTTGAAACCTCAAAATTTATATAAACTGTTAACTATGTATAACATGGGCATTCCATGTGTGGGTACCAAATAAAAATAAAAAGTTACAGTATCAGGATTTTTTAAGTACCGATAGTAACGAGAACTCGGTCAAGCCAGTTCTTGTCATGATGTCTAAGGAACGCAGTTGCATTTTCTATGTAAAAACGCAGACATGGCGACTGGTGGAGCTGATTATGCACTCGCTCTTGTTGAGAAGAAAGGAGCAAAGAACAACTTGTGGAAGAACATTGGCTTCATGGCTGATGATCAAGGGAACATCTTAGACAACCATAAACCAATTCGTAAACGCTGCCAATTAAGTTTTCTATATCGAAAGGAGGCAACACCTCTGACTTAATAAATCACCTCAAAGACAGGCGCCCAGATTTGATGAAGTTCAAACTGGTAAGTTTTCATTTTAAATTATATTTAAAGCTTTTGATATAAAAACTATACCCAACATTAATTTGAATACTGGAAAAACTGGAAATAAACATCACCATTTGCTTAGTTAATCTTTAGCATTAGTGCGGCTAACGCGAGTACGTTTCTTTAACTATTAAATGCTCCTACAACGTTTATGAGGGTTTTCACGAGTTTGCTTACATAGAATTAGCCCAGAAAATGCAAGCGCATGTGGCGAGATTAAGATAAGCGTACTGGGCGAGCTGTCTCACTTCCATCTTCTGCCCCCAGGGATCGATCGAAGTACTATAGTTCCGTTACTTCCTTTTGCCCATCAGCAAGAGAGCAACAGGTTGCTGCTTGTGTGCAACATTTCCTTGTTTGTTTTCGGTACATATAAATGACTCAGTATTACAAATGAAAAGTCACCCCCTTTAAATATTTAAAATCTAACTGTTTTATACATTTTGATTAATAATGCTTGAATAGTAAACATATTTATCAATAACACATAATCTACTCCGAATCGCCCAGGGCTGCTTCAGGGGTTTGATTAATCTTTTTTTTTCCACCACCGCTAATAGATGACATATAAAATATAAATGCCCAATTAATGTATAATGCCTTTTAATATTCTGTCATGATTAAAGAGATGACAATTTTAAAAGATTGATTAAAGTTACAGGGAGTAAAATTACAAATATTCAGATATACACAAAAATCTGTTCAGGAAATGTAACATTTATTTTCCCTACAACAAATGGAAAAATTGAGCCAATAAATCTTTTCAAGTATCACAAAAACAACTTTTGCACCTTGACAAATCAAGATAATATTGTAAAACCTTTGTTTTAACAAGTATTGCCATTTAGTTAGACCAGAAATTGTGTTATTGTGATTCAAGTACATTTTATTATAACCAGTTGATAGCTCCTTTATTCATATTCCAGCACTGTAGCCAAGCTTTAAAAAATATAGTCCCAATATAAATGGGCTCAAAAGCGCAACAGCCATAATGCAACAGAGCACTGAATGAACAAACAAACACATCATCACCCAGACAAAACCCACACTTCAGACTTCTCTCTTTCACAAACAAACGCACAAACTCACAGTGTTTTATTATGTGTGCTCAAGAGCTTTACCTTCATAGAGCCAGTCAGTGAGTCCATTAAAGATGACCCCGAGACTTCCAGTGGACACCAGGCGGATTGATGGGCTGTTCACATGTGCTTTGTAATAGATGTTGTTCTCAAAGATGAAAACCTGCCATGAAAGACAAACAACTGGAAAATGTAATGCTGTATAGTAAATAAAAATAAAAAATTCTCAAATAAATAGAGTAAAACAAGTATTTACAGTATATATTGTGGAAACATAGATGGTTGAATCTTCTGCACAATATTAAAAGATGCACTAAAAACTAGTTTAATCTCATCAAAAGGCAGAAAAAAGTCAGAATTTCAATGATCATCTTATGCTACACTACAGCAAAGCGTTTAGATGGTTAAGATGAAAGATATCTCATCTGAATTTAAAAAAAGAAATTTGCATATCTCTGCTGAATTTAACAGATTGCTCTCAGGATGGTTGAATATGCCAGGTGGGATTTTTACAACCACTGAATCATAGTCTGATAGATTTTGAGAAAGATATGCTGGCGTAAAACCTATATTTCAATTTCAAACTAAATTCAAAAATGACTATGGCTACATTCAGACTGCAGGTTCAATTCTGATTTTGTTTAAATTAAATACGATTTTTTTTTGTCTGCTCATTCACATTACACACAACATGCAGCTTACATAAGCTTGTTGTGCGGCATGCATCTGCAGAATATGCATTTGATCGATACAAAAGTAAACATGGATGAGAATGTTGATCCATATCAAGAAGAAATATGTATTAGTTGCATTACTTTACTTTCGGTTGTATTCTTTGTAATGACTGCTTTTAGCTCAATCCTCAGCCATGGTTTATGTGAAACTTCCCTTCTATGCCCATTAATGTACTTTTGTCCCCATACAATTACATAAAAGCCGAATAAATGCAACCTGGCTGTTCAGACTTGGAAAAACATGTCAAAAAAATCAGATATGTATCGGATCCAGAACCACTTATGAAAGGCACCTGGTCTGATTAAAAACAAAAAATGGAAATGAGTTGTTCAGACAAACTTGGAAATATCAGATTCAGGTCCCTTGGCAAAAACAATTCACATCACTTTGGGCTGCAATCTGAACATAGCCAAAGTTTGAGTGTTGTGTCTATTCAAGCCATTATACAGAAACATCTTTATAAATTATAATGACAAATAACAGACAAGACAATAAATGCACTGAAGTCTTCAATTGCATTGCTTCTGATTAATGGTTGAGCTTGAGCTCTCATTCTATTTTGTAACAAAAAGATAGTGGTCCAATGCTTGTTCATTAAAGAATTTACACTATTTTTTTTTACTTTTTACTGTCATACAAGAAGTAAAACAAACATATCAAAGAAATTGTTTGTATGCATATGCAAACCTTAAAATTCAAAACATGACTCGCAAGAAGATGATAGTTTACCTGTGATTAACACTAAACCCAACTGAAGGTGAAAACAATGGCTAATTTATATCTGTATTATATCTCACTTTTTGGACCTTTAACCTATTATCTTTTCTTATGATTCATACATCCTAACAAACTAATGCACTGTCAGAAAGGCAAAGACTTGTGAGCGTTTATAAAGTTTTGCTTATAAATCAAAGATCTACAGGAGGTGCAAGCCGTCTTTCTTTTCCACCATGTTTCAGCCATGTATGGGTTCATTAATAGCGGTTCATTAGTGTGTGTTATGTATTAATACGTCTATATTATTTAGATGGCTTTTTTAAAGTTTGGGCTCAGCAAACATTTGGGACAAAGTCAGTGTCCTGTTAACACTGAGCACATCTTGTACAGTGTTCTCAGTTTCATCTGTAGTACAGCCTATCCTCCTCTACACCTCCATCTCTTCTCATCCATGACTGGCTCTGGTTCCCTACCAGGCCTCTCACCCCCCGCAGATTCTGTGTGAGTGGCTCCTGCTGATACTGTACTTCTGTCAGTGAAAATGTACAGCCAGAGGCTACATTGAAGCACAAGATGCTTCTATTAAGCAACCACAAATTTTACACCCATCGTCCATACTCAAAGCACTGAGCATTCTCAGAACTCAAAACTTACAAGCTACAAGTGCAATAAAAATACATTGGTGATGCATCTATCTTCTGAGCTCTTCCATCCATTTTTTTTTTACATTTTACAAAAAGGTCATTTGCATACTTGACTTTTTCAGAATGTAGATTGCCAAATCATTAGTGAAGTCAGGTAATTCATCAGTAATTGAAGAATGAATAGATGGTCAACAAAAAATGTAAATTATAAAAAAAAGTCCCTGTTCTCAAGAGATCGTTTTGCACATGCAAAATTTTTAAAGTTGCAAAAATCAGAACTGTAAATATCAGCTGCAGGAATGGTTTTTCCTATAGGTAATTAACCACCAGAAGAAAAGAAGAGCTTCATTTTAAAAACAACATCACGCATAACAGGGCACTAAAAATCTGCTCTTTTGGAAGCAGCCCGTCATGCTGCTGCCATCTGTTACTGCTTTCTCTCAAGTGAAAATGTATCTCTGCCAGCCTCAGACAGACGTCAGGAGTTGGATACGTCCAGAGCCCATCTCAAGATATATAGTAGATCTATAGATTTCATGACTCACTGTATATAAACTTCACATTCTAAATATGCAGCATCAACTGTCCTGAAACGGCTTTAAAATTATAACTCTTGTTTCTCCACTATGCACGTTTTGCATGAACTCATCTAACTGTTCAAACATTTACAGATAGTGAAGAGCAACGACTCTTTAAACGTAACGTGTGTTATCCTCGTGTTCACTCCCACATACTCATCACCAGAGTTTAGTAGCAAATAGATACAAAGCAAATCCTTATTAATGATTCAATAGATTGTAGAATGTACCAAAGTGTTTCACAATTAAAAGTAGAATTTTCAGCCTCATCCCACAGTTTTAATGCAATTTAATCTCAAAGAAGCCATTGTAATATTTGAGTGCTTCTCCAATATTATTTTCCTATAAACACAACTGACCGTCATCAACAAAATTTCATCAAGCACCAAACCAGTGTCTAAATATAATAAAAATTTTACCAAATTTTTCATTTTAAAATTAATAGATTGACTTTACAGAATTTTTAAAAATCTGCTACATCTAGTACAATATATTTACTATAAAAAATACAAACTAAAACTAGCAATTCATAGTGTGCCAAAAAATAAATACTAAATAAATGAATAAATACAAATTCAGTGTGGGATTTTGCAATTAAATGACTAAACAATGTTTATTTACTGTAAGAATCTTTTCATTGCATGTTCCTGAAGATAAGGTAATTTTGAATGTGAATTAGAGCAAAGGTAAACAGTACATGGCTTAACTCTGTGATAAACTGCCCAATTCATGTAACGTAAAGTGCTGATAAGACGCTGTATATTTGCCAACTTGTTACTCTGCCTATGTATGCAGGTTAGTTTGGTCCTTTATCAAATGTTCCAACTCTAAATGCTCAGTAAAGCAAAAAACTTAATCTCAAAACCTGTCTGTGATTATTTTAGCTAATTTACCTCGTGTTTTTCACCAACATCAAGTATATGTAAAATGACAGCTTTCAAAAATAAACACAAGCCGTCTTTGATTGGACCTCATAACTAAAAAAATGTATTCTAAAATATAACTAATAAAGATAATTAGACAAAGTGAAATTTAATTAATTACCATAATCCACATTAGGCTTCATATTTGTGCAGCGGCTTTAAAGCAACTGCCAAAAACCACATAATACATACATTTTAATTTTTTCCCCCATTAAGTTAAGGTGAAGCCATCACATAAGAGGCATGAAATAATGTCTCAACAATAATTCTAGAAAGTACACATTTGTAATGGCAAAACAGAGCAAGGCTAAGAATAAATTATTTTAACTCAAATGTTTGACTAATTAATTACTGATTTTTAACACACCCCTAAAATGTCTATCTCTTTAGTAACAAATATTTTGTTCAGTGCCTCTGTGACTCTTACCAGTTGCTGTCCTGTGGGACCCCATCCGGCGTACTGCAGTGCCGTGCTCTGCACCTCATTAGGCATCAGTTCCACCCTCTCTCTGCCAACAATTCAGAAAAAAACATGTTGTACAAATGGCAAAACTTGTTAAACTAAAGTCTAAAAGTTCATAGAACATCCAGGTGTGGGTATAGAAGAGAGCTTTAAAGTACCATCATTACAGCCCAGGGAACTTATCTAAGTATAAGAATTAATCATAACCAATCTTACGGAGAATCTAGGCTGCATATGATGTAATGAGCCTGAAAGGAATACTGATATATCTGCAAAACAAACAACAAACTGTTTAGTATCATTAGTTGATATCAATTAATTCATCAATCAAATCACTTCTGGATGTCTCAACTGAGGTCCTTACCGGGACAATATTGAAGGCCAGCAGAACATACTTTCGATCAGGGGACACTTGGTATTTTGTAGGTGTGTAGGTCTCCTGAAGTGAAAAAGAGTTTTTAATATTCATTTTATTGCATATTTCCTTACAGTTCTAATAATGCAAGATGTGGGTACCTGGCTTTGGAAGCTCTGGAAAGTCTTGTTCTCGACCAGAGTCTGGCTGCTGTTTGTCTCTACATTTATAACTTTCACATTGCCTTCAGGATCTTTGAAAAGCAGCTCAGTTTCTTTGAAGAAAAGAGAAGAAAATATCATAATTAGCACTCAAAATAATATCCAAGTCTGTATTTTATCAACATGAAGTTTTACATTTTTTATATATTTTATATATTTTTTTATATTTTTATACCTCTGCTTGTCTATTCATTTTTGGAAAAATATACTCAGAAGTTTAGGGTATTCTTTTTTTTTTTTACTTTGCAAGGAAGCGATAGAATGTATATTATACACAGAAGCCAGTTTTACTGATGTACTCAGAATATATTGAGATGGGTAATAATTTTGTTCACTTTTAGAATCTATTTAAATTTTTTCAGATACTAAAATCTTTTTGATTGTAGAACACCAGCTCATTATTTACCAAGGCAAAAGTGCACTTTATTTATTCAGGCTGTAAACAAGTCTGGCACTGAGCTGAATGCAGATCCACGAGCCCTGATAAATAATACAGATGAGTGATCGCTTTTAAAAAGCTTGATGCATGTGAGAGCCATAAGAATGAAGCCTTTTCTAACAAATGATTTGCAGGAGCAGAATGCTCAATGTGAGTCAAACCATGATTTACATCTGTTGCTTGCTTAACCAAAACCTTTACTTTAGTCCCTAGACAAGGACAAGGACAAATGAAAGACTCATCTACACTCTGAAATATCAGGAGATAATTTAGACAAAGACAAAATTGAAACTGGATGCATGGAGAGTGTGCTCCTCAATGAAAGTTATTCTGTGTTTCTATCTGAAATATGACAGAGCTTAAATTAGAATACCCTTGATGATTGTTTTTAGCTCGTCATCCAAATCTCTGATGAACAAAATGTTCTGGTGCTTCTTGTGTCCATGTGACTCATATCAAATAGTCTGGTGAAGTGGAAATGTTACGTTAATAGTATCTGTCTAGAACCACTAGTGTTACTTCCTGAGTATAAAATAACTATAATTTTAGTTCATTCATTATTCCTTTTACCATTGTTTTGTTATTCTCATTAATCTGTCTATTAATGTTAAATTATTACTTTTCTTAATAACCATTGTATTGTGTCTCCAAATGTTAGAGAATTCTTTTAAAGCAAAAAAAATCATGTTGAAGTAACTCAGGGTTGCCAGGATATTTTTATGGTTTAGGAAAATCGCAACACCGAGTTCTAAAATCAAAATTCTGTATGTCCCAAGTGCAAAGAAGAAGAAAAAAAATCTTAAAATGGTTCAAGCTATTTTGTCAGTCATGTTATGAACATACAAAATGGTGGAACTTCTAGTAGAACCAATTTACAATGATCCAAAAGCATACTGTATACATCAAAGTCTGACAAACTCTTAAGAAATGATAGTTAGTTTTAGCAATGAAATTAAAGGAGTAGTATACACAGTAGAACAGTGTTGGATAAACAAAAGACAAGTTTTTTGGCTTCCCAAAAGATAAATGTATTCATAGAAAATGAATGGATTATCTGTGTGCCAACAAGAAAAACCCAAGAAAGAGGGGCATGGTTCATTTGGACCATACAGACATTGTTTAGAATAAATAATCCCCTTTGAAGGTTATTAAGGATGCAGTGATAGTCTAGAGGGGTCAACTGTTTATTAGCCCGTCAGTAAAAAAATAACAGACATTCTAACGTAAGTGTCAGAGCTAAAAGACAATAGCTCTGAACCTAGGCTTTTGTAATAAGTGCGTAAGGAAAAAAACTCATGCACACCAGTTGAAATTTTAGAGCGTAAAGAAACTTAGACTACGCAGTGATGCAAGAGAACAATACATTAGTACCTGTAAATATTAAGTTAGGTATTTCTTCTGAAGTTTCATTCATTCATCTTCATGTCGGCTTTCTTCCCTTTCGGTGTCGCCACAGCGGAATGAAGCGCTAACTCTCTGGCATATGTTTTCACACACACATTCACTCTTTTAACACTATGGACAATCGTTCTTACTCAATTCACTTATAACGCATGTCTTTGTTCTTGTGGGGAAACAAGAGCACCCAGAGAAAACCCACGCGATCACGGGGAGAACATGCAAACTCCACACAGAAATGCCACCTGCCCCAGCCGAGGCTAGAACCAGCGACCTTCTTGCTGTGAGATGACTGTGCTACCCACTGCGACACCATGACGCCTACTGAAGTTTCAAATAGACCTATTTAATTAAGACGAGGATTTAAATGCTGATGCTAAATCTTTCTTCTTATCATATGATGTAAGATTATGTAAAAGTCATCTGCAGGGAAAATGACTGGTTAAAGCTTTAAAAACTTCCACTAACCACTCAACCATGTAGCCTGAGGATCATGAGCCTGGAACTTTCCACTGAAGACATCCTTGATTGAAATCTTCTGCTTGGATGCAAGGCTGTCATCCTCAGCTGAGAAAAACAAGTATGACAGGGTGGAGATGTCAGTAAATGACCAAGAAATACTGCAAACAATTGTAAAAATCATTCAACATTTGAATTATGATTTTTTTTTCACATATTAACTTCTAGTAAGAGCTCAGGAGTAAACCTAAATTATTAAATGGATGAGCTTGGATAGCAGCACTCACTCGGCGAGAGCAGGATGACTGAGGTAACGATCAGAGAGCAGATGACCAGTATGACCAGCAGAGCGATTGCGATGCCCTTCCAGTTTCTCTGCGGGACACTGCCCCCAACCAGCTCCTATAACAAACACAAAAGGGGTTCTGGTTAAGAAAACTGATAAAAGCACATGATTTAAAAGCAAGCATGCTTGCTGGAACTTGGACATTAAACAAAGTGCCTATAGACAAACACAAACTCTTAGCATGTTGTCCTGTCTCTCTAATACTTCTCTTTCTGTAGACCTACTTCTCAAACGGAATAAAGGCAACATTTTCCACAGAAATAAACCCAAGTTAAATATAAATAACATTTTATATAAACAAAATATAAACAATCTGCTTTACTTTTACTTCTGTTAACACTCCGTTTAGGGATTCTCCTAACATTTATTAGCATGGGCACATATCGATCATCTGTAGAAACCCCCATAAAAACTTTTATTTATCATCTTGGTTTATAATAAATGAGGATACCAAAAGCTAAGTCACTGCTTTAACATGCTTTCCTTCCTTCCCATCTTTCAGATGTATTTTAATGGAGCTGCAGCCAATCAGCTTATCCCATATCCTATGCTAAATATACTTAAGTACTAAATCTCCATAAAACTCAACCAAAAGATTAATAAAAAAAATCACTCCACTAAGAATATTCATGAAGATCAATAAACTGTAACAACATTTTTATGTAAAGTTGGGCTTTTTTTTTTAACTGCAATGCAGTCATTTCTTATTGTGCATTGAGACAGAAAGCCGGAGGTTGCGCAACGGTTAACACCAATCACAGATAATTGATTCCTCCATTTTGACAGAATCAGTAACATTCACTGCTTTGTGTGAATCTAAAAAGATGAATCTAAACTAGATAACCTAGTTTACACTCATTAGTTAATTTGATAGATGTTAATTTGATAGATGTTAATTTGATCAGATGATTACACCAGAAGTAATGCAAGGTTACCCTGTCCTTTTCATAAACAAAACAAAATTATTTAGTTGAGAAGCTTGTATTTTTTAATTGAGATATTATCAGGGACATACAAACAATTATTGAGGTAAAACCCTCTGTCGTG
The DNA here is from genome assembly GCA_900490495.1 of Danionella dracula. Taxonomy (NCBI): domain Eukaryota; kingdom Metazoa; phylum Chordata; class Actinopteri; order Cypriniformes; family Danionidae; genus Danionella; species Danionella dracula. The sequence goes on from UELW01000100.1 coordinate 6,501,045, forward strand.
AAGCCTCTATTAATTCCTTTTAAAGTTATTGTCACATTTTTTCAATTATTTCTGCTTAACTATTACAATGCACTTGATATACAATGTGTATCAGCACACGAGTGTTGACGAGTAATGGAAGGGGGCAGTATCAATCACAATGAGTAAAGAGACTGAACAGGAGAAAGCGACAAAAATGGCAGAGGTTTGTTACCATTTCAAACTGAAACGAAAAGACAATGCTGGAGCACATGTTCATTTGAGCTAGCATACCACAGGATAGTAGCAGGAAACATTGCTTCAGAGTGCAGAGCAAGCTTCATGCAAACCTTTCTTCATTGCAGCCGCATGTCTAAAGACTTGCACACACATCAAAAGACACATTTATATGCTCACCAGTCAGAGTGAATTTTATTGTTTAAAAACACAAACAAATAACTTTTCATTTTAAGTGACCTGATTAATATAGCTTTTTAATTAAGCAAAAATATGTTTTATCCGATTACGCAATTAATTAATTACATTTTCAGTGGAATACTTGATTACTAAAATATGTGATAGCTAAAACTCTGCTGTCAAGAGGGTGAGTAAACCAATATTTTATGACAAAAACTAATAGACAAAAACAAAAAAAAAACTAAAGTTGGGTGATTAGAGTTAAAAAGGGCAGTCTTCTGCGTAGACTTTCTTGTGTGTCACAAACAGGAAGAACAACATCCAGGAAACACATCTATTGGTGGAAAGTAACTGATGGAAAGTAAGAGATGGGAAGAGTAGTCCTTTTAAGGGAATCCAATAAGGCCACTGTTAGATAATCACTGATGAGAACACTAGTATTCAAGAAATGCAGATATTGAGTGATAGAATTCAGGTCAGAATGTATTAGAAATCTCATTGGATTATGCTAGGGGATCTCAGATTGGTGAATCTTTCATGCTCTCATTGCTTTGCCTTCGAGCAAAACAAAATATCCTTAAACATGACCAAAGCACAGCAAAGTAAAGTAAGAGGAGTAAAAAAAGTCCGGAATACATAAAATATTTTTCCTTCTCTAATTAGGGGCTATGAATTTAAATGGTTCTTACAGTGAGACAAGAGCTAAATTGCGCTGCTTCTCCTGGGACATCTACAGCTGAAGTGATAGCACAGGACACATACTCCTTTACACCATGCTATAAACCCTGCTGCTATATTTCAGGGATTTAAAAAAAGCTCAAGGATTGACATCAGCAACTAAGTTAAACAATTATACTCTGCTGTCTTAGAAACACTAGTCCAGCGCAAGCGAGTCTACCCTCATTATAATTTTTATACTTTTATAAAATTACATTTACTACTTACTAGTTTACACAGAGGCTACTTTGATGAAGCTGTAAATAAATAACAGGTTAAGTTTATAATACATTATTCATATAATTATATCTTGCTTGCATAATATTATTAAAAATGCAAACCAAACTCTCAATTGTATTTAAGTATTTGAATGGTGAATCTAAGGCAATATGGATTAATCTTCCTATATGGATTAAACAAAACTAAAATTCGCTTAATCAGAGATGTAGGCTAGAAAAGCATGAGCTAGAGCTTTAGCTGTTTAAAAGCGATGTTCACTGTTTACCAGTGAGATTCAAGGCCAATGTCGAGAGCACCTTGTGAAACAAAGCTGAAGGCTGATATTCTCTATTGTGCACTCGACAGCCTCCTGCTCTATGATGGCTCATGATTCAATTACACAGATGTACCAAAACTCAGACATCACCTTGAAAACATTGCCTTCCCTCAAGCAAACACCATCTCTGAGTATTAAACATGAAGTCTTGAATCTGGACTTTGAGTAAATAACGACGAATAATGAGGAATAATACCTCAAGGTGATTCTACTTACAACAAATAGTACTCCTGACTGATAATGAAACATCCCTAAACGTTCCAGTGTTGCTCTGGCAACAACCTTTTTGACACATTCCAACCAAGTGTAGAGGAAAAAATGTGGGTTTTTACAGTTTAAACTAAATCACGTCTGAAAATGTGCATATTTGAACATTTCATTTAACAAAAGTCAATGCAATATTTATATATAATTTATGTTTTGGTAAATTATTTTAAGATATTGGTAGCATATAGTAATGGAATTACTTTGAAAATATTTGTGGCGGAAAGATGGGGCGCAGTGGGGGAGTTGGTCGTTCTGTAAGCGGAAGGTTGGTGGTTCGATCTGCCGTTGTGGCCCTGGGCAAGCCACTTCACCCACATTGCCCTGTGTGGATGTGAGTGACTGGTGAGGGGTGTGTTTGGTGGTGGTCAGGAAGCCATAGGTATAGAATGGAAGCCATGTCCTGTCAGACTGTCCCAGGGCAGCTGAGGGCTAACAAGCTAGCTTATCACCACCAGAGTGTGAATGTGGAGTGAATGAATAATGCTCTGATAATTACTGTTTACTGAAAAGTGCTATATAAATTGAAGGCATTATTTATATTATTATTATTATTATTACTCATTCAATTTTAATTCAAACCTGAATTACATTCAGGTTTTCTTTTCCGAATTATATTCAGAATAGAAGCTGATGTGATTCACTTTTTTAGAAAGTTTAGTTAGATGCATCATATTCCGCATGTTTTTTTAGTCTTGTAAAATGTTGCTATTCATTCTTATACTGAAGCAAACAACAGACTCAGTGTCAAGGCAAATTAAGCTAGCTGTTTTTAATTACAGAATACAATAAACTATGTGGTGATGAAACGTTACAAGAACAAATATGTTTTATGGTGAATAAAATAAAAATGTGCACTTGAACTGCAACACAGTGGCATCTGGTTTAATATTTAGAACTATACATTTTGGCACAGCTTCTTAATATAAAAGCAACATCAAACAATATCCCAGACCAGTCTAGTTGGGTTGTGATTTCATGCTTGGAACTGTAACAGACCCAACACTTTCCAATCATTAACTCACAGTAGCATATTTAATTTCATATTTCCACACCCAAACAGCTCTGTTCTGTCAATCTGTGAAATCTCTAATTTGGGGGCAATTTCACACTTTTGTCACAGCAAGTGAAATGCAGAATGGCATGTAATTAATTTTCATATTGTATACTGAAATAAAAGAAGGGCATGAATAGAGTTTTTGTGCCACACCTGTGACCTAAATGCAGCAACAAGAAATAATTTTATTACATTTCACATTTGAAGTATTATTCAAATTCTTGGGACAAAAACCCCTAATCTATCCTAACGTTTTCCCCCCAAATTCAAGCACACGTTCAGCTTAGCACAATGGGTAATTATTGACAAATTGAACAAATCACAACTCTTTTGTTCACCTCTGCTTTTAACTTGCTCTCAGAAAACCAGAAGCGCAGTAACCAGAAGAGACTCAAACCACAAAACTCTGATTGAAATGAAGCTGTGCTAAAACCTACAACATGGTGCTGACCATGCTAGAAGATGAACAGCTGAATAGCAACAATTCAGAATTTCCCACAAGTCTCTTTCACTTACTCCTTTAAACCCTAATCAGTATCCCCATTGTGTATCAATTATGTTGTGTACATGAAAAAATCCATATATATATGTGTGTGTGTATCTACAGTATACAGTTACCACCTCAATGCAATACTATATTAAATCCAAGTTTGTCTCTTTTAATGGCCATGTTAATATAGAATCTGTTTATGTTTCATCTTCACTTTTAGCTTGAGTTCTTTTAGCTCCCCATTAATTTTTATAGATCCATTATAGCTTATAAAGATGGATAATGTACCATATAACTTTGACTATGGAAAATTATTGATGGTTCACTTTACATTATACCAAAACTCTGTTAGTAATTTATCCTATGCTAACTCTCTAAAAAACTCTCAAAATAATTAGCATGATACTGTATCTTCGTTAGCCAACATCAATATCTCTGAATATGCCATTCTTTTCTCATTGGATTTTCTTGATAAATCATTAAATCATAAATCCATTTGCAATGTTTTTATTTAACACCCTACCCATTATATTGGAACACACCTACCTGTAGTAAGCAGATTTAGGGTTTATCTACCGAGAATGAATGTTTGAATAGATGCTAAGTTAACTTTGCTTTCTAGAACACGCCTCAGCAAAGCCTACATTTAAACAACCAGCAACCATCTACTTGATTTATATTCAAAATGATGAGTTTAGGCAAGCACTTAAACTTGACTCCTTGGCTAGAATACACACGTTGCTAACAGGGTTAAAGGGAATATAGTTCATTAGAACATTCCATGTTGGATTAGGTAAGGTGAATTTGGTTGCACGAATTGTTGAATAATAGTGATCCACTTGAAATGAAAAGCTTTCATTGTTTATAAGCTGACTTGATTTGAATACCCCCTCTGCATGCTAATTCCTATCCTAATTAACTAAGCTGCTTTTGGATCTTTATTGCCCAGATTCAAGTCATGCAGTTATTCCTACATTTGCTATAAACGGATGTTAGTTCCAAATTTAAAAAAAATTATGCTTTTTACACAGCAATAATTGTTGCTGTCAGAATTTGTGAAAATCGATGTGGAATTATTTATTCCATCTACTTCCCCAGAGCTTTCTTTAGAATAACAAATTCATGAAAATATTTCAGCCTCAATGCTCAATGAACCATCAAGGGCTTTCAAGCATCTGTTGTCAAAATAATCCCTTTTGTAGTAGTTTTTTTGTTTGTCTGACAACACAAAAACCTGTGCCTTTCCCACGAGTGCAAATGTAATCGTCCAAGAAAGCAAAACCAATGAAAGCGTTCTCATCGCTTATATTCTCATCATTGTACAACGAGGGGGATTTATTTCTTAGGGGCTCAACGCTAGATTGCCTCTGTATTAAAAAAAGATTTCCTCCGGGATCCGTGTGAAAGAAAGTGCTATGAGAAAGTCTTCAAATGAAAATCAAGATGGTATCTCTTTGGCTTCTGAATAACAATCTCAACTTCTGACCCTTCTATTGAATGAAAAGACTCACCTTGAGCGAGATTACAGCAGCTCAACAATCTGAGATCAAGTTTGTTCCCTACTGATTCTCGTTTTCAAGAAACACACATTAAAACCCTCTCATGTGTGGTTTCCTCAAACAGGAGAGGAAAATACTAGCCTTGTTTTTACACAAAACAATCACCAACCTCATACATGGTTTGTGAGAGGGTTTTGATCACATTTCCTCAGAACAGGAAAGAGTTATTCTGGTGAAGGAAAAATGCCTGCCCTGATCTCTTATTTTCAATGAAAGTAATAGCGTCCATCTCTGAGCTAGATTTCGGTCAAATGTTGTTGAAATACCAACTGTGATGACCTGGAAAAATTCAGGATGTTTGAAATCTCATATAATTAGATATCATAGTAGCAGAGGTTTTCTTTTTGAGTCAGAGCCAAAATAATGTTTTAGAAATCTAAGGACAGAGACCACTAATTGAGGACCAAATAATGATCACTATCCTAGAACACATTTTTGTGCACTATTTGCTTCAGAGATTTTTGTTTTGAGGAGGGATTGTGACATTTTAGTTGGCTATTGCTTATTTCTTAGAATATGGAATTTTGTGTTCACGCATAAATTTTTGTTGCATTAGGGTTGCTAAAGTAAGCATATTAATTTATCCTACTTTCTTGAGTACTCTAACACACATGTATAGACATTTTGTGTGCCCTTTTCCAATATTTGAGAACCTGCACCAGAGAATCTGCACCTCAAAAGACCTCTGTGTGTCAAAAATGTGCTTTTTTTTTTTTTTTTAGAAACCTAGCGTCACATACTAAACAGTCATACCTATGGGGGGTATTCTGTAGTTTGACAGTAGGGTACTTGTAAATATACAAAATATATTTTGTATGGAATTGAAATTGTAACTGGTTTAGAGCATTCTACCGTTTTCAAATGAAGAAACTTAAACAGTAAAAGCTGTAGAAACATTAACACCATCTACATGTCTTTCAGCTTGACTGAACATTCTGCATCTACAAAATGAAACTGACTCCATCCACGTCAAGGATGAATCTATGTCAAGCCATTAATATATAATCAATGCAAAGTTCTAAATTAAGGATGAATGCTGAGAGAGGATCAGATTCAGGCTCAGCACTCAGACATCCGTCTGGTGTCATTCATATAGTATGAGACTGCATCCAGCTGGAAAACTGCAGGCTCTTCTGTGCGGACGCAAATAACATCATTTAGCCCATTGCCACAGGGGCCGGAAGGCCTTTTGCTGAGCTGCCATGGCAAAATACAACACATAAAGAGCCAGGTGTCAAGAAAGCCCTCAGAGTGTGATATGATTTCGACTCAAGAGGCATCTGAGAGCTTTTGCTCCAATAATTGAACTGACACAAGAACTCTTTACAGGGCCAAGAAAATGTCGCACCTTCCATGCTTTGGTACAGAAGGGTTGGAGAATACAGTGGCTTAGATGGAACATTCAACAAAATGAAACTTGCTTTCTAACACATGAACAGCAGCTGCTAAATGATCTGGGACGTGTGATGTTCCACCCACACAATCAAATGTGTTTATTAACCTTCAGGACATCAGCATTAAGCAATCTGCTGAGTGGTTGATGTTTGAGTTTGTGCTTCAGTGATCTGCTGATGTAATGGTCTGTCACCAGATGAGTCATTTAATAGTAAGAGCTAATTGAAGCTCCCATCTGCATTCTCTCTTTATACCCGGCATGCCAGGCCAAAAGCAAACAAACAATTATTTTCCATGACAACCACAACAATCAAACTAATAAAACAGTCATCAATTTATTTGTTATTTATTCATAGCTCTAGATGTGTACAAGTGTTGTTTGTTAAGACAAAAAGCATTCAGAATTAAGAATGTACTTAGTTTTTTAGTTGAGCAATTAAACTGAAAGTGTTTCAAAACTAGTATCGAACCTTTCATGTTTTTTAAATCTTGACAAACAACATTTAGGAGTGTCCTAGATATCTCAAATTGTAGATATCTCAAAAAACAACAACAAAGGAGTACTGTAAGTATTCACCTTAAGTTAGAACTTATTCAATTAAATAACCCAGAAACATTTAACTGTCAAACTTTCAAAAAATATTTAGGCTACACAAATGAAAAACATTTATAAATAACTAAGAATTTTGAAAAGCTTTTCTGTCTCTGTGCTCACTCGATGTCTTATTTCTGCTTTCAGTGCAGAGCCTTACCTTGCAGTAAGTTGATATTTGACCTTGAGATGAGAATATAGAAATAGTTTTTGAGTCATTGTTCCGGTTTCTTCAGGTTCGATTACATGGAAAAAGGAACACTTAATGAAACCTGAAGGTATTGAAATATTGCCGCATACTTGGTAACTGAAGGTCAGAAATAAGTTGTGGTATGTTGAACTCAAATATTAGTTTTTTTCCCCACAGCTCAAGAATGTTTGAATGTAAAATCCTACAAAAGCTATTGCTTAATTGTGTGATTTATAAAAAATTTAATATGTAAGTATTATGATACATGTGCCTTCAAGAGAAATGGCAATTGGGCTTTCTTCAAGGCAGAATAAGCCAAAAACAAGTTTCCATGTAAGTGAAATGTTATTGATTTTGTGCTGATCTTTAGAAAGTGTACCTCTAACAGAAGACAACAAAAGTGATTGCAGAAACTAAAGCTTTCTGTAGTCCTTAATTTGATAGCCCATTAAGAATGCGTTATTATCATTAAATGTATCACATTTAGTTATTGTATGCTATGAACCTTTTAAATGTGATTTACAATTGCTTGTTTTCATTAAAGAGTGACTACATATATTTCGATTAAGCAGTAATGAAAAAAATCTCAGCACATACCAGAGCATGAGCAACCATTGAGCTATGTTTTCCTTAGTAACATTTTGTCTCCTTGGAGATCACAAGATCACAAAGAGACATGAATTCTCAGAAACTTATGCAAGAATGGCGCTTTAAAAACAAAACTCCAATAAAACAGCATATAGAAATTGAATTAGCCACATAAAATGTTTATTTATGTTGCTTTTTACCACACAAAGACATTTAATCAAACTGAGCATGACTGAAATCATATTTATATCTTGTTTTTGAGCTCGCTGTAATGTTAAAAGTTACTGACATGATTTAGGATTGGGTGACTGCGCACATCCACCCTTGTTCCTACATTCCTGCCCTTAACTCCCTCCCCCACATCATCCTACACAACCCTCTGAGTAAGCAATTTTAGTAAAAAATGTGTTCAAAAAATAAAACTAAGGATGAATTGGTGAATTTTGGACAATGGCTCCTCTAAACCATTCTGTGAATTCATAAAGTTATCTTTTGTTGCTAATCGAAAGGTTCTTAGGGCTCTCACAAGTTGTGTAATCATTACTTAACCACCAAACATGCATCTCAATCTTCAATAATCATATAAACACAGACTAATTTATGTCAGAAAACCAGGCCTATATCCCTGAAATCAAAATGCAGAGGAGTGGCATAGCATTTGCAACGAGGGGCACAATATAGAGGAGTCCATTGTCTTGAGTCTGTTTTTTTGTGATCAATAGAGAGTAGAGAGGAAGGGGAACTTCAAATAAGCCCTCCACTACAAGTCAACAATCCGCGCAGCAAGTAGTTTGTGTCTACAAGTAGCAAGTAGCTACTGTGTCTACAAAAAAAGCTTGCAACCATGTATACAGTAGAAAATGTATAATTCCCATGACTACCAATTTAAAAACATTCTTAACATTAACAGAAGAAAAAAAGCGAACATTTGAAACGATATAAAGAAGATTACATTACAAAGGACAAGATCCCGGATACAAGCGGCCGAAATGAGCTTCCTCCGCCGGGTGGCTGGGCGCTCCCTTAGAGATAGGGTGAGAAGCTCCGTTACCCGGGGGGAGCTCGGAGTAGAGCCTCTGCTCCTCCACATCGAGAGGAGTCAGCTGAGGTGGCTTGGGCATCTATTCCGGATGCCTCCTGGACGCCTCCCAGGGGAGGTGTTCAGGGCACGACCCACTGGGAGGAGGCCCCGGGGAAGACCCAGGACGCGCTGGAGGGACTTTGTCTCCCAGCTGGCCTGGGAACGCCTCCGAATCCCTCCCGGGGAACTGGAAGAAGTGTCTGTGGAGAGGGAAGTCTGGACATCCCTGCTTAGACTGCTGCCCCCGCGACCCGGCCCCAGATAAGCGGGAAAAGACGAGACGAGACATTTTAATTTGAAGCTAAACATTAGTCAGTTGCAAGAGTAAGACAGTATTTAAAAAAACACAAGGTCCAATGCGAGAAGCCTTGAAGTATGGAAAATACAATTAGGAAAACAAGGCATCGTTTGATTCTGTCTAAAGTTGCCTTTAACGATGCCAGAACAAGCTGATGGGTATTTATAAAATTAACACTTTTCCAAGACTTTAAAAAAAAAACGTGGTATGTACTGTATACAACCACATAAGAATAAAAATACAGCCATGATATTTTAAAGAACAACATAAATCTTTAAAACCATGTACAAACAACATGTTCTCAGACTGCTTCGTTTGTAACCTCACAAAACTTTAAATATCTGTGGTTTTCGAAGTTTCTAATTCTAGCTCCTTCCAACACATTCATAGTAAGTCATCACCCACAAGTGACCAATTTGTCCTGGGAGAAGTTTCATACAGTGTCATAAGACGTCATCTACATCTATAAATCAGGTTAGTATGGCAAGAACAATGCAGGATCAGCACTAAAGTAGATCAGCTTCATTTAAACAGCAAAATTTCTTATCAAACAGCTGTTTATTATTTTCAGCTAATTACATTTTTCATCAACATTGTTTGCATTAAAAAGCAAAGTACCCATCAACTGCAGATAAGGAAATAATTATCCTTAATAATAAGGATGAATATATAAAAGCTCCTAGCAAATAACCCGAAAGCTATTATTTGTTTATGTGAATGCATCAAACGAATGTTTTCTGTCACAACACCTGCCAGGCATTTCACTTCATTTCCCAGGGGTCATTAAGTGGACAATTTTGTGTATTGTAATAAGATTTTGCATTCCTAACCATTTATACATGAGAATTCATTTTATAATAAAACCATCAGAGGGTAAAGACGTGTAAAGCAGGTAAGATTATTTCTCCAAAGTTGTCTTCTGACAAAGCCACAACTTCAGCCTGCAATAACATGATCACCTTTAATCTACCATCTCGTCAGTCCCGACAGCAGCAACATTTGTAGAGAAAAAGCACTCAGTAGCATCAGTGTGTGAAGGGCGTCTTACCACTGTGAAATAAGTGCACCCACTTCAAACAACTAAATGAAGCAGAAAAAGAGATCGTCTCTATCAGGGTGACTGATTAAAACTGAACTCTTTTCACACATATGAAAATCTCCTAAAATGTGTAGTCAGCGTTCCATTTGGAAACTTATTAGTTGTATGGTAATCATTTGTATGTGGGAGATGCACATTAATACAATTGCCTATAACATAAAGTTTCAGAAATTTAGTAGGACTACTTTAACAAGCCAGTAAAAGTAGGGGTAAATTTATTCTAATCACCCACCAAAGTGTGGTCGCTATCTAGATGACGTGACAGATGCCATTCAGTGTCAGAAAACACACCACACTGATTTACTTGTGGACAGTAGCCAACTAGAATACAGGTACTAGGAGGTAAGTGATCAGTGGGATAATAATTATAATAATAATGAGTCAGAATCTCATTTTAATACCTCGTTCCCTGAGCTCTTTAACAGTCCAGAATCTCCATCAGTGAACTGAAGATCAGACCCACACAGGGTCTGACGAGGGCATTATAATAATAGCATATTAGACCATTATGTAAATTATATTTGCACCTTAGCAACTGCTAGTGGCACCAGGGCTTTTATAACATCTTTTTCTACAATGAGTATCACTTTGCTTGAGGAGCAATCTTAATTGTTCATGACCGAGACAGATTTTTTTTTACAGCCAAATTGATAAATTCTTCTACTTTTTTTTTGCAATCAGCCATTTAACATTGACTGTAACGTTTACTGTAACCATACAAAAATGCCAGTGCACAAGATCATAAGTAGATGTTCATCGTGGGGCATGTTGTCTTGAAAAATCTTTTTCAACAAACATTTTAGTTATATATTGGACTGTTTAAATCTGCACATTTTAACAATATTTATTTATCTTCTTTGTCTAATTTGTTATCTTACATTACTGTTTATGTTCATAAGATGTTTACTTCACCCACTTATTCGGATTTGTTGGTATTTGCCTTGCTATTTTATCTGGAGTAAGGAATCCTTGAGTGGCAAAAAAGGTGAAAAATAATCCAACCTTAAATTGTCAGTTGAACGTTACATCCTTAAAAAGTGTGTTAATTAAGTGTTTTATTTTTTTACTTTACTTGCTGTAGGTTACATAAGGTTAACTACATGTTCATACCATGTACACTTGACTCCCAAAAACTATCCTTAAATTTCAAAAAAGGTCTTTTATGATAAATTGTTATAAAATGCTAATTGCATAAAAATGTTTTACCATTACAGTGTTCATTGTAATTAATTAACTACCATTTAATTTGAAGCAATTCAAAAACATAACATAGTATGCATCACTCTTTCTTCCTCTTTCAACCAAACTGTTCAGAACAGTAAAATAGCATGCAATTTTAAGCATCTCCATCTCCATCTTCTCCCGCTTATCCGGGGCCGGGTCGCGGGGGCAGCAGTCTAAGCAGGGATGCCCAGACTTCCCTCTCCACAGACACTTCTTCCAGTTCCCCGGGAGGGATCCCGAGGCGTTCCCAGGCCAGCTGGGAGACATAGTCCCTCCAGCGCGTCCTGGGTCTTCCCCGGGGCCTCCTCCCAGTGGGACATGCCCGGAACACCTCCCCTGGGAGGCGTCCAGGAGGGATCCGGAACAGATGCCCAAGCCACCTCAGCTGACTCCTCTCGATGTGGAGGAGCAGAGGCTCTACTCCGAGCTCCCCCCGGGTGGCGGAGCTTCTCACCCTATCTCTAAGGGAGCGCCCAGCCACCTGGCGGAGGAAGCTCATTTCGGCCGCTTGTATCCGGGATCTTGTCCTTTCGGTCATGACCCAGAGCTCATGACCATAGGTGAGAGTAGGGACGTAGATCGACCGGTAAATCGAGAGCTTCGCCTTTCGGCTCAGCTCCCTTTTCACCACAACAGACCGATACAGCGACCGCATCACTGCAGATGCTGCACCGATCCGCCTGTCGATCTCGCGCTCCATCCTCCCCTCACTCGTGAACAGGACCCCGAGATACTTGAACTCCTCCACCTGAGGCAGGAGCACTCCACTGACCTGTAGAGGGCAGGCCACCTTTTTCCGGTCGAGAACCATGGCCTCAGACTTGGAGGTGCTGATCCTCATCCCAGCCGCTTCACACTCAGCTGCAAACCGCCCCAACGCACGCTGCAGGTCCAGGCCCGAAGAAGCCAACAGGACAACATCATCCGCAAACAGCAGCGATGAAATCCTGAGGTCCCCGAACCGGACCCCCTCCGGCCCCCGGCTGCGCCTTGAGATTCTGTCCATAAAAACTATGAACAGTACTGGTGATAAAGGGCAGCCCTGCCGGAGGCCAACGCGCACTGGGAACAGGTCTGACTTTGTGCCGGCAATGCGGACCAAGCTCCTGCTCTGGTGGTACAGGGACCGGACAGCCCTTAGCAGAGTGCCCCGGACCCCATACTCCCAGAGCACCTCCCACAGGACACCACGAGGGACACGGTCGAACGCCTTCTCCAAATCCACAAAGCACATGTGGACCGGTTGGGCGAACTCCCATGACCCCTCGAGGACCCTGCAGAGGGTATAGAGCTGGTCCAGTGTTCCACGACCAGGTCGAAACCCGCATTGTTCCTCCTGCATCCGAGGTTTGACTATCGGCCGAACTCTCCTCTCCAGTACCCTGGCATAGACTTTCCCCGGGAGGCTGAGGAGTGTGATCCCCCGGTAGTTGGAACACATCCTCCGGTCCCCCTTCTTGAAAAGAGGGACCACCACTCCGGTCTGCCATTCCAGAGGTACTGTCCCTGACCGCCACGCGATGCTGCAGAGACGTGTCAGCCAGGACAGTCCCACAGCATCTAGGCACCTGAGGTACTCAGGTTGGATCTCATCCACCCCCGGTGCCTTGCCACTGAGGAGCTTACCAACCACCTCAGTAACTTCGGCTTGGGTGATAGACGAATCCACCTCAACTACCCCAGCCTCTGCCTCCTCGACAGAGGACGTGACAGTGGGATTGAGAAGACCCTCAAAGTATTCCTTCCACCGCCCGACCACATCCCTGGTCGAGGTCAACAGCTCTCCACCTCCACTGTAAACAGTGTTGGTGGGGCACTGCTTTCCCCTCCTGAGGCGCCGGACAGTTTGCCAGAATTTCTTTGAGGACGACCGATAGTCTTCCTTCATGGCCTCCCCGAACTCCTCCCAGGTCCGAGTTTTTGCCTCTAACACAGCATTGGCTGCTGCGCGCTTGGCCTGCCGGTACCGGTCGGCTGTGTCCGAAGTCCCACAACCAACCAGGCCTGATAGGACTCCTTTTTCAGCTTCACGGCATCCCTTACTTCCGGTGTCCACCACCGGGTTCTGGGATTGCCGCCACGACAGGTACCAGAGACCTTACGGCCACAGCTTCGCACTGCGGCAGTGACAATAGAGGTGGAAAACATGGTCCACTCGGACTCCATGTCTCCAGCCTCCCCCGGTATCTGGTGGAAGCTTTCCCGGGGGTGGGAGTTAAAGCACACTCTGACAGGGGGCTCGGCCAGACGTTCCCAACAGACCCTCAGCGTACGTTTGGGTCTGCCATGTCTTTCCGGCCTCCTCCCCAGCCAGCGGATCCAACTCACCACCAGGTAGTGATCGGTTGATAGCTCAGCCCCTCTCTTCACCCGAGTGTCCAAAACACATGGTCGAAGGTCAGATGATACGACAACGAAGTCAATCATCGACCTTCGGCCTAAGGTGTCCTGGTGCCACATGCACCGGTGGACACCCTTGTGCTTGAACATGGTGTTCGTTATGGACAAACCGTGACGGGCACAGAAGTCCAATAACAGAACACCACTCGGGTTCAGGTCGGGGAGGCCATTCCTCCCAATCACGCCCCTCCAGGTGACGCTGTCATCCCCCACGTGCGCATTGAAGTCCCCCAAGAGAACGATGGGGTCCCCGGTTGGAGCACTTTCCAGCACCCCTCCCAGGGACTCCAAGAAGGCCGGGTACTCTGCACTTCTGTTCGGCCCGTAGACCGTAACAACAGTGAGAGACCTGCCCCCAACCTGAAGGCGGAGGGAAGCGACCCTCTCGCTCACTGGGGAGAACTCCAACACATGGCGGCTGAGCTGGGGGGCTATGAGCCGGCCCACACCAGCATGCCGCCTCTCACCGCGGGGGACACCAGAGTAGTGAAGAGACCAGCCCTTCTCGAGGAGCTGGGTTCCAGAGCCCAGGCTGTGCGTGGAGGTGAGCCCGACAATCTCTAGCCGGTAGCGCTCCACCTCCCGCACAAGCTCAGGCTCCTTCCCCCCTAGCGAGGTTACATTCCATGTCCCCAGACCTAGCTTCTGTGTCCATGGATTGGGCCGCCGAGGTCCCCACCTTCGGCTGCCACCCAGATCACAAAGCACCGGCCCCTTACGGTCCCTCCTGCGGGTGGTGGGCCTACTGGAGGGCGATCCCACGTGGCCTTTTCGGGCTGGGCCCGGCCGGGCCCCATGGAAAAGACCCGGCCACCAGACGCTCGCCTGCAAGCCCCAACCCCAGGCCTGGCTCCAGGGTGGGGCCCCGGTGACGCCAATCCGGGCGACGTCGCGGAATCTGTTCTTGTCATCGTATGAGGGCTTCTGAACCGCTCTTGGTCTGACCCGTCACCTAGGACCTGTTTGCCTTGGGAGACCCTACCAGGGGCAGCAAGCCCCCGACAACATAGCTCCTAGAATCCTTCGAGCACGCTAACCCCTCCACCACGTTAAGGTGGCGGTTCTAGGAGGGGAATTTTAAGCACTTGCTCTGAAATCCAAGCTGCTTTTAAACCTTGAAAACCATTTATTTCAAAATAAAAAATACTGAAGTTGTGACCTCATTGGATGAATTCATGTGGATTTCAGGGAGACGCAATTGTTATGTTTATGTTTGTTCCACTAGGAAACAAAGTTCAGCCATATGATCAAGACAAAGATATATTGCGTGTACTGAGATTGAGTGGTTAAAAAGAAAAGCTAAACATTTTATATAATTAAATAACTTGTAGGCTCCCGGTCAATTTTTAAATAGCTTCTTGTCTTGAGGGGTCTTATCCAAAGAAAGCTGCCTAACACATCATACCTTCACTGCTGTTAATAATTAGTCTTGTGTAGTCAGACATTTAATCATTAAGAGAGTGGTATTAAAATAATTCTCAATCAAAGCACCAACCATGGTTCATTGTGGTGTTTGCCAATTCTGACCGAGTGATAGGTGGATGTGAAACATTCTCCTGTAAGTCTGATCTGACTTTGGACCAACTCCTTATTCTACTTCATGAGGAATGTTCTCTCATCTGCGCTCCCAACATCAAACACAATTCCCAATTAATCCTGTGTATCAGATCCACTTTATTGCCAGCCCCATGCAAAATATATCTCATCCTCAGAGCAGAATCAAAGCAGCTATTCTAAGATGAGCCATTTTTCCTGCTTAGACCCTAATCATTGTCATCAGAGAGCCCTACTTAGAGCTCAAGAGCAAAAGCAGCTTGAGAGAATGAAGTGGAATTTGCACTTTCAAATTTCTTCAGAAAGCTTAAAGAGACAGTTCAATCTAGCATCTATTAAGCCAACATATTTTTTGAAGGATAAAAAAATTGTGTAACAGGAAAATGAAATTAATGAAGAATATCTTTCTGTTCCCTCGGGAACTGTGATAAAATGGTTCAGATCGTACTTAGAAGGAACAACTACAAATCAGGTCAGGAATCTCGGGGTGATTCTGGACTCTGATCTTAATCTAAATAGCCACGTCAAATCAATGACCAAATCAGCTTAATACCATCTTAGAAACATTGCAAGAATCAGATGTTTCGTTTTCAAACAAGATTTAGAGAAACTGATTCATGCTTTCATCTCCAGCAGGCTGGACTCCTGTAACGCTCTTCTTACTGGTCTTCCCAAAAACACCATTAAACAGCTCCAGCTTGTTCAGAACGCAGAGGCTCGAATTCTAACCAAAACTAGAAAGTCAGAACACATTTCTCCAGTTCTTCAGTCTCTACACTGGCTGCTGGTCTCCTTCAGAATAGATTTTAAAGTTCTGCTGCTCGTATATAAGTCCAAACATAACTTAGCACCTAAATACCATACAGGCATATTCAGTGAATACACACCAAACAGAGAGCTGAGATCCCTCAGATTAAAAAAATTAGATTCTTTGTTTACAACGTAAAACACTTTGAATTACCTTGTGTACGAAATGTGCTATACAAATAAACTTAATCTGCCTTGCCTTGCCTTAATGTTTTAAGCACAAATCAGCCTTCGATTAATAGCTCCTTTGACTTTAGAGTTGCACAAGCTTGTAGGTTGTGCTTGGAGTACAATGCAACAAGGTCATATGAATGAGAGACAAATGAAAGTATTGAGCACAACAGATGCAGATGAAACAGTTTGCAGTTATTGATTTGAATGATGTGATTGTCACAATTGCAGTTTGTTGATGGTAATGTCATAACGGGTGATTGGGACAGAGCAGTTGTATTAAGTGGGCCTAAAATGCTGGCCATCTGTTGAAAGTAGCATTGCCGTTTCACCTGAGGCACCTTTTTTGTAACATAAGAGAAAAAAACAGGAGACCTCAATGGGGCTTATGGCAAAATAGTAGAAAAAGGGTAGCTAAGGAACTTAATTGCTCTATACGTGTAAATTAAATGACAATTTTCCAAGATAAAAACATCTGTCCATGTACTCTTTTTACTCAATCATACAGTATTTACAAAGTCAGTGGATGCATTGGGCAAAAGTTACACTATGGGTGAAATCTCCATTTGGATTTGGAGGTCCACATAGGCTTTTTTTTTACTTGTGCTATGCTTAAATACTTATATTAAAAACGCAATTTTAATTTCCTGTTTGTTTTTGCTGGGCCAAAAATACAAGGTGATTTATTGATGTTTTTCTTACATAAGTTAAGTTAATTAAGTTAAGTTATTAACAGCGCAGCGCTGGTGTTATTGGCAATCAACAGGATGTACCCTTTAAGCTGTACTTTTTTAGTACCCATTGAGAAAAGGTTCTAAAAGCAAGCTGATGTGGTACTTTGTTCTGATTAGAAAGAAAAGAGGGACATGACATCCTGTTGATCGCCAATTACCCAGTCTCCACAGACCTTTTAACTACATTGCAAAACATTTACTAACTTATTAAATGACCATATAAAAATCTGATTTTTTTTTAAATCAAGTGGCAGAATCTTTCCTCATCATACATACATGCAGTAGTTTTTACATATGCCTAATCCTATATTAATTTTCCAGGAGCACTATATGTCTAACCTCATCCAACTCTTGAAGCCCTGCCGACTAACCAGTTAGGTCAAGAGCATCCTCCGGCCGTATCTATGCAGAGCTAAAGGTCAGTACATAGTAGAGTTCACAGGAATAAACATGCCCTGGATGCACTAAAACATGCAACACCTGACCAACAGCATACATTAAAAAATGTATGACCTTTGCAGGATTTGACTAACCAAAGCATTTTATTTAACTCATGAAAGATGTTAACTGCACTGAGACTAGACAAAACTCAATCTTCTTGGTGAACGTATAAATGTTGATCCAAAACTTGACCTCAATGACACCATTTAGATTAACCAAAACAAATATTTTTTATTTTGTCTGTGCGGGGAAACAATAGAAACTTTAGTAAAGCACGAAAAGAACATGACCATTATAAGCAGAGTAGTAACTTTGTCTTTGCTGGAGGACAGAACTATCTACTAACTTCTGGATAAAATTGTTGTAAAATTGATTCAATCATAGACATAGGAGAAGATCCAGTGGCCAAAACAGAAACTTAATAAAATGCATACGAATAAAAATCAACAACAACAAATCAACACAATATTTTCATTATGGGCCACTGTAAAAATTAAATTGCATTTCTGACATTTTACTCTGAATTCTGAACCTTTTTCATCTACGTTATGTTTTAAATTCACTGCATTGTAATTATCGTAGCCGAGGCTGAAAAAAGTGCCACCAGCTGAATAATGACCAAAGTGTACTTTCGATTATCCAAAAAGTAGGAAATCATTGCATTGCTTGAACAAAGACGAGTGCAGAAAGTTCAAGCAGAAAGCAAGTGATATTGTGAATGCTAATTTCACCTGTCAATTTAAGTAACGTCATATCACATACTTCTTGAACAGCTTATAAAGTAGCATCTATTGTTTAGATATCATGTTACAATCCAACACATTATCTGTTATTTTTATTATTTACTATACTTACTGTTTTATTATTTTCTCACTTACTTCTCACTCTTTATGATGAAACGATGAAGTCACAACCCTGAATTGATCTCTTTCGAAAACAACACCTTTTTTTAAAACTTTTTTTACAATGTCATCCATGCCAGTTTGGATAAATTAATCGAGCTATCCTTCAAACTGTGATTCAGTAATAAAGAGATAATCTTTTAAATTAAGACAGTTTTAATTACATAATATGGATTTTAAATTTTCCTTACAGACACCCTTATTTCTGAGACAAAATTCAGAATTCTGAGAAAAAAAGGTATTTGATTTTAGAACTTATATTTTATTTTCAGGGAAGCCCTAATCCTCTTACATATATTCATTATAACTTTACATTTGTGAATGTAAGAAACAGTCCTGATCTGGAGAGCTTTAAACTCCAAAAACAATTTATTCTTTAACCAAAAACTTTTCATATGATTAAATAAGTATATGTTTAGAACATGTTGATCCGTGATACTTTGAAACATTTCTGTTATGTCCAGAGCTATTTGCAAAGCTTTAAAAATCCAAGTTGGGATATTTTTGTAAGGATTTTGGAAAGATGAGGTGCTGTGTGCTTAATTATCGGTTTATTAAAATGAGAAAGTGCATCATATTTCCAGTTTTGAAAATACTTTGATGTTTGTGTGTTGTGTAAAGTTTTATACTTTGAAATTTTTAATTAATTGTAATA
Organism: Danionella dracula; assembly: GCA_900490495.1. Classification (NCBI taxonomy): domain Eukaryota; kingdom Metazoa; phylum Chordata; class Actinopteri; order Cypriniformes; family Danionidae; genus Danionella; species Danionella dracula. The sequence goes on from UELW01000100.1 coordinate 6,520,194, forward strand.
CATTTTCCTAATGTATTGACACTTCGTTAACACTTTAACTACTCTTCTAATACTTACACCACCTGTCGCTAAACGTAACAAATGTAGCAGGCAAGTTAATATCAATATGAACGTTACCGCGTAATAAATATAGCGTGCTGAAACGCGCGTAACAGACGATATTAAACCCCAGTTCAGAGATGAAGCTTGAAATTACATAGCCAGCACGCGAGCTGTCTTTCTACCTGATCCTGATGAGACGCTTTACCCGAAACGCCAGACTCGGCTGCAGTCATTCTGTAGAAGCGGATGAGAAAAACTGATGATGCGGACACTCTTCAGACGAAATAAAGAACGTTTCTCACTGACAGTGACAGCCATTCAGAGAGAGAGAGAGAGAGAGAGAGAGAGAGAGAGAGAGAGAGAGAGAGAGAGAGAGAGAGAGAGAGAGCGAGAGAGCGAGAGAGCGAGAGAGCGAGAGAGAGAGAGAGAGAGAGAGAGAGAGAGAGAGAGAGAGAGAGAGAGAGAGAGAGAGCGAGAGAGAGAGAGAGAGAGAGAGAGACCTTCGAGGTACTTGTGATGTCCCAGAGCGCGCGCGCGGGAAGGATTGCGTCACGCGCAGCAGCACAGCGCGAACGTCAAACGACTCTTCTGTGTTTTTTCTAGCAAAATGTTCATGAAAAACAAGATCGATTGTGGGGGTATTGGTCCTGACGTTATAATCGGAATAATTTTGTTTGGTATAAACAAAGAGAAAGTGTATAGTAAACAACATAGTTGCTTAGTAAAGTTGATGTTAAATGAGCTAAAATCACTTCCATATTTGCACGATTTATCAATTTCTATTGTCTTACCTCAAATCTACTATCAATTCATATGCAACATTTTGTGGATTAAACATTGGTTATGTATACTTGTTTTTGTTATTATACCAACTATATTGACTAACGTTCGTATTCAAGCACAAACAGGATTGATCAATTAACATGACATCCCATATCTTGAAATGCCTTGCATTGAAGATACTCCACTGACTAACTTATGGAGATGGTGAGCATAAAATCACATAATTTAGCAGAGAGTATGTGAGTCTCAAAGTTTGGGTAAATCAGCCAATTTCTTATTGCCAAATAACCTTACACAGGGTATTCAAAATTGAAAAAAATACATGATTTTGTAAATTAGAAATGTCAAGAGCTAAACTGCATGTTTGTTGAATGGCTCTCACTCAAGTAGCATTGCCTTTAATTATGAAAAAGGTAGCCCCACCTCTTCACTCTATTAAAAAAAAACTAATTTACCTTTTCAGAGTTGTTATGAATGTTGATTCATTCAAGCAATATTCACTGGAACAGTTAAAGATTTTACATGTAATCCATATATGTAAATCTGTTTTGTTGTTGCTGTAAAGTTGGGCATTTTTAACATTGCTGTCAATGGGCGTCTGCTCATTTCTAGAGTCAACCTCAAGTGGTCAAAAGAGGAATGGCATTATCAGTCACTTCCTAAAATGACTTAAGAGAGAAAGCCAGCAGTTGCAGCATGAGATACTCGTATTTGGCTGCACACCAACAATGCTCTTTACCATGAAGAAAAAGCTAAATGGTACACTATTGCTGTTGAACAAAATCAGAAAGTGCTGTCAGAGCACTTTGACAAAGGAAAAAAGACAGGAATGACAGGATTTCTAATTGTGTATCCCAGTCAGAACCAGTATGTAAAACATTATAAGATCCAAATTTGTGCAGCTAATTTACACTGGTAACATTTAAAGTATTATATCAAATATTTTGTCATAAAAATGTTTTGTCGTATAAATCCCAAGAAACAGATCCCATAGAGGTCATGTTAAATGAGGATTAAGCTAAATGAGAAATGTGTATCAAGAAAATATTTTTTACTATTTAAATGGCCATGATACCTTAGATGTACACATTATGAGATTTTCATAGATTGTGTTGAACATTATTGAATATAATTTTATTGTCTTTTAGATTTAATCGTGGAGGAAACTGTTTTCTATCATGTTATTTGCGATGTCTGACTTCCTGAAATTCTTGACCTCTGTTATCCTATGACAAGATGCGGTGTATTAATTATTAATGACACTTAACTCTTGACAAATCCTGCATGCCTCTCTCTCCACAGAGCCAAACCCACACCACTCTGTGCAGCTGTACATGCCCATATTTTGTGAGATCATGAGAACATGGATCTATCATGCCTTTTTACCACTGTGCAGGCTGGTGGTGGTGGTGTAATGGTGTATGTTTTCTTGGCACACTTTAGGCCCCTTAGTGTCAATTGGGCATCGTTTCAATGCCACGGCCTACCTGAGCATTGTTTCTGACTATGTCCATCACTCTATGACCACCATGTACCCATCCTCTGATGGCTACTTCCAGCAGGAAAGTAAAATAAAAAAATAATGCACCATGTCACAAAGCTCAAATGATTTCAAATTGGTTTCTTGAATGAGTTCACTGTACTAAAATGGCCCCCGCAGTCACCAGATCTCAACCCAATAGAGCATCTTTGGGATGCTGTGGAACAAAATCATTGTTGTTAGGTTGATTGGAATTAATAGCTGCAGTTAGGATAACCAAATATCAACAATTGTAGAATCACACTGTTAAAAGGAATTATATCTTGGTTTACTTTAAAGAACTTTGTTTGTTTTGAATATACAACAGGAGGCAGGCTTCATCTTAGCAGGTATTAGCAATCAGTAATTCAGAACATACTTTTATTCACCATCTGATGTGAAATAAAAGTGACTTCAAACTATAAATAGTAAATAAATCATATTAATAATACTGATTTACTGACTTAATATTACTATGATGATGCTCTTCCGCGCCCCATCCCCAGAGACTCGTTACTCCACCCTCAGCGAGATAGTTACACATCGGCGACCCCTGTGAATGGTCCTTCCAAAATTAGGGTAGAGAGAGAAATGAGAGATGAGCAGGTACAGAGAAAAGTACAACCGTGGGTTTTTTACGGACAGATTGATCAAAGCTGTACTGAGCACACAAGGATCAAGTTTTTCTATTTATACTTTGCTATCAAGCAAACGTTTGGTTTCCTGTTTAATTTACCCACTGTAGCAGTTGTTGATGTTTTGGTGCATGGTGCTTTTCAATAAACTTATCCCGTGAGGAATATTTCTTGCCTTCGCCTCATACTACCGGGGAACCCCCTGACCCTCGCATCACAGAACAACAATTACTGATTATTGGTAGTGTGTAGTTGTTATAAAGTGCTACTAAGTTACGTACGTCAACTTACACTCAAAAATAAATATTTTTACAATCTTTAACAATTTAATTTGCTTTGAAAAAAATCTGAGACAAAAATTCCAGACGTGCAAGTGCACACCATACTAAGATCTAAGTATGTGAAACTAATTTTATACTATATAATTTATTATAGTGAATTAAGTAGATGCAAAACGAAACTGTTGGTCCATGTTCAAGCACTTCCAGAGAGAGAACTGGATTGGATTGCTTTAATAGCAGCTGTTGAGTTGGTGAAAGCTTATTGCATGTCTGTTGAATGAGGGCTTGATGCAAGTGTAGCATCTGAAATAGTCTCTTTTACTATTACTGAGGCCTAATTTAGCACATCTACCAATTCACACTGTACCTTCTCATTTTATTGGTTCAGAAATCTTCATGCCACCCCAATTTGATCCCATTCAAGTGGAAGGCTGACGGCTTCCGTTTGATAAGAGATTAAGTGATGCCTCAACTGATAAGGTTTTCATCATCACATATGCTACAAACACATAATTTTAGTATAAACATTTTTTTTGTAGTTTCACTTTATAATGACAGTTGTCATGGAAACTGTGTTCAATCGCCATCATCTGTGGGCAAAACGGGCATTCATTTCCACCTCCTACATATTTTTGTCTTTGTTTCGAATGCACATCACAAACACTGTAATGAATTATTACTAGAAATGAAAGATAAAAGGATATTTGTGCTCAGATGATCCGTACTCTGATCACCACCAATAAAAGTAACCAGCTGGACACTATAAACAGCACATCCCTGTGGCAGTGGAAAATAATTTGTAATGGATGGCCTGAGCACTAAATTAGGCTGTGGTTCAGTGTTCACTCGGTAAACATCTGAAGGGCACAAGACCAAGTAGTGGCAAGCAGAAAGGCTCTGCAGATGAGTTTGAAGACAAGAAAATTAAGCCTTCAGTGTTATCTATTTAGTAGATTCTTTTAACCAAAGCAACCTGGATTATTCCACCAGGCAGAAACATTGTGAGAGAAAGCTCCGGAGAAGGATTTTCTTTCTTTATGACCCCCAAGACACTGTTCCCTCTTTGAATGCAAGCTCTGAATTCAGGAGTTGAGTTGCATGTTCTGTTTTCTGTTTCAGTCAGGTATCGTGTGATTCTAGAAGGAGTGGTTGTTGAAGATCCCAGCTGAATCGCGAGGTGTTACATATTGTGGTTAATCTCAGGATTTCTTAATATATGACTTTAATATTGGTGACAAAATGTACAGAAGGGATGTAAAAACTTTCCAGTGCACGGCAGTGAACCACCACAATCAGCTACAGCAGTGTGCATTAGTTACACAGTTTGAGGTGGTGGATATTCTTGATGCTTGGAAACACATAAAAACAGATAAAAAATATTGTTATGCTAAGATTATTTTGTGGATGTAAACTATTTAGATTTTGATAGCAAGAGGGCACACAAGTACTTAAGGCGGACAGACAATGTGCGATTTTTAGGACATTTTGCCACGATTTTTCAGTCCATTATGAAAGAAATATAAATATGAAATGTATTCAATGTCTAAATTAAACACAGATTGGTGGATGCAAGTTCAGCAGCAAAAGTTATATACCAAAATATTTCCTGGTGAAAAGTCTTTTGTCTCATTTTTGGAAGCAATCTCTTAATTTTCAGTAAAAATATATAAACACTTTATTTTCAACCAGTGACCCAGTGATGTTTTGCTTTTCAATAAAAAGGAGTGGCGCACAGTGGGTAGCACAGTCATCTCACAGTAAGAAGGTCGCTGGTTGAATCTTCGGCTGGGTCAGTTGGCCTTTCTGTGTGGAGTTTGCATGTTCTCCCCGTGATCGCATGGGTTTTCTCGGGGTGTTTGCGGTACATGTGAATTGGGTAAAAAAAATTGTCCTTAGTGTATGAGTGTGTATGGATATTTCCTGGTGGTGAGTTGCAGCTGGAAGGGCATTCGCTGCATAAGACATATGCTAGATGGCGGTTCATTCCGCATTCCACATAAAGGGACTACGTCGACAAGATGGATGAATGAATGAATTAACTAATTAAAAGGTGTCTTCCTGCAGATTTAAAGGTTATTTTAAAAAATCTGCTGAAACCCAGATCTCTCCCAGCACCCTCTTATCTAGATAGATGCATTGGAACATAGAAGTGTCACTGGACCCGGTCATGGTTTAAAACAAACTACTGCTAGAGAGACATTTATACCTCCACCACAAGCAGATATAGTTCACCAAGACTACTTTAAGTTTAAACTTTAACACTTAAGATTATACCCTTGAACTACTTTTTAGTTATCCTTTTGCTATGTGTGCAGAGATGGCAGGCAGAATCAAGCACTATTTTTAGTTTTACAAGATTGTGAAAAGTTTATTGCCTCAAGAACAGGTTCAAACTGAGGTCAAAGTCACAAGACTGACTATGTTTAGGACAACCAAGTTTTTTACGTTTTTGTCCTAATCTCATCCCTTGCTGACTTTGGATCAACAAAGATTGTAAGTATTTTATAGTAGACAATTATTTTACCAAATTAAAACACTAAACTATTATTTGCCAACGCAATACTTTTTTAGCATAGTAACTTGGACACTCATTTCAGTCAGACCCTTAACCTATTTTAAAAATCACACCAGGAACATTCTGTTATTTCAAAAAGAGCAATTACCAAATAGACAATGTTGTTCCTCTTTGAAAGGAAGTCTATCTTTATTGTTTAAAAATCATGAATTGTAAACCTGTGGAGTGCTAAAACTTTGACCCCCATCATGTTCTCCATCTAGCTGAGATGCCAGGATGCTGATGGAGGGCAAAAAAATAAATAAGTTGCAGGCTCTAGAGAGGTGTTTCACATGCTGTCTTCATCAGACACAAGACAAGTTTCTGTTCTCAACTGGCCAAATTGCCTTAGAACTGTCAAATCAATCTGTACTTAAATTACTGCTATGGCCAGTTTAACGGCTATGTTTAAGAAGAGCTTACTAGATAGCTTTAACCATGACTGTGAATTCATAAACCTCTTACGCCATTTAATTTTTAAGGCATATACATGATCACTTCCTGCTTAGTTCATCCTTCACCTCTCATTATAATGTTTACCCATTTCTAATTTTTCCCCAGTACTCTTACTGTGGTTTTACTTTTTTAATTTTAGCTCTTCTCCTTGCAGTTTCCACCCTTGGCTCGTTTTCTTGAGTCGTATCATAAACACATCTTTGGTGATCTCTCCACTGACTCTCTGAGTCACATCACTATGTCAAGAAGAATAATGTGCTTAAAGGTCTCAGACCTTTAGCCAACATTTCGTAGGCACTTCAAGAATCCTGAGGATTTCATCTGATTGATTTAATTAATCTGGATTTCTGGGAGAAGAAAGTGTCGCATTTGTTTTTGTTTCGCTTGGAGACTAAGTTCAGCAGTACAATTTTACTAATTCTGTACCCCCTCGTATTGATTATGAAAGATTGTTGTTCTATTCATGTAACTTATCTTTATTTCTTGTTTTTTCCATGGCTAACTTGTTGCGAATAAGTAATTTGTTGTTGTGAAATTTTTATACCTGGGAATATGCTGCTATCCTAAATGACATGAGATTGGTCTTTTGACATATCAATCAAATGTCCTCCTGGACTGGTCTTATTTAAAGAAAGCTGTCAAACACACCAGACCTTCCCTGTGTTCCTTGATACAGCAACTTCTATGGTCTACTCTATCCCAGTGGTCCTTCTTTAGCATGTTACTTGTTCTGTTATCTCTGTTTGTACTCAATCCTATGTTTAATATACCCAGCCATCAAGAACGCCCCTTCTCCTCCTTTCACAAAAGTTAAATGTGAAAAAAAAAGAAATTCTTAAGATAAATTATTTTTTAGCAAACGGCCACATTCCATTCAGGAAAGCTCCTTGAAGCAGGACCAAACAGCCTCAATCAAATAAGTGATTATGCAAATGAGAAGCTTTATTGCTTTGCTATAATAGATCATTACACAGTGAGTATTCACTTTAGATCAACTGTCCATTTGAAGCAACAGAAAATGATGGAAGTGTTTATCCAGTTAACTTAAATTAAATTATAAAATGGAGACTCTATCAGTCAGCCTAGTGGAGAGTTGATGACGCGATCACTCATTAATGTCACAATATAATGAGAATAGGGGAGTCACTGGTGCAAGATGATGTGAAGAAGATTGTGTGAATGTGTTTTAGGGCCTTCCCTGTTATATGGTGAAACATAAACTTCATCAATTAATTTTATGAAGTTGATATCTCTCAACATTTCTCAGACACATCTCCATTTCTAAAATCAAACACAGTTTAACACTGCAATACACTCATCTCAAAATGCTAGTGTATTTTGTGATCAATTAGAGGTGATTGGATTATGGTATTTCAGTTCAGCTGTGTGAACATAATAAACAAATACGTTTGCATCTCTGTTTTAAATCCAGTGCTAACGTTTAGTTTTTTTTGTATCCTTTTACAACCAGAGGCTAGCCAGTAATACCATGGTCAGTAAACCATTCACCAGTGGCTTTGGCTCGTGCTGAAAAATGAAATCTTCATCTCAAAGCTTTTCAGCAGATGGAAGAATGAAGTGCCCCAAAATCTCCTGATAGCTAGCTGCATATACTCTGCCCTTGATAAAACACAGTGGACCAACACCAGCAGCTGACATGGCACCCCAGACAATCACTCACTATGGGTACTTGACACTAGACTTCAGGCTTTTTGGCATTTCCCTCTCCCCAGTCTTCCTCCAGACCCTGGCACCTTAATTTTCGAATGACATGCGAAAAAAGTACTTAAGACCACTGAGCACCAGTTCAGTGCTGCTTCTCTGTTGCCCAGGTCAGGCGCTTCAGCCACTGTTTCTGGTTCAAAAGTGGCTTGACCTGGGGAATGCGGCACCTGTAGCTCATTTCCTACACACGCTTGTACAAGGTGGCTCGGGATGTTTCTACGCCATACTCAGTTCACTGCTTCCGCAGGTACCCCCAATATCTGGAATCGGTCCTTCTCCTCAATCTTCCTCAGGGGTCCGGTCACCTCTTGTCGTTGTGCAGCGTTTTCTGACACACTTTTTCCTTGCCACTGAGGTGCTTTGATGCAGCACTTTGGAACAGCCTATTCGTTCAGAAATGTCTTTCTGTGTCTTACCCTCTTGCTTGAGGGTGTCAGTGATGGCTTTCTGGACAGCAGTCAGGTCGGCAGTCTTACCTATGATTGCAGTTTTGAGTTTTGACCCAGGCTGGGAGTTTTTTAAAAGCCTCGGGAATCTTTTGCAGGTGTTTAGAGTTAATTAGTTCATTCAGATGATTAGGTAAATAGCTTGTTTAGAGAATCTTTTCATGATATGCAAATTTTTCGAGAAAGGAATTTTGGATTTTCATGAGCTGTATGCCAAATTCATCAATATTAAAACAATAAAAGGCTTGAAATACTTCAGAGGTGTCTATTGAATCTGAAATATATGAAAGTCTAATGTTTCTCAGTACATTACAGAAAATAATCAACTTCATCACAATATGTGAATTTTTTGAGAATGAGCTGTATTCTACACTTTAAAAAAATTCACTATTCAATTCTCCTATAGTCCAATAGTCCTGTTTACATATATTGTAGAAAAACTGTAAACTACTAGGTCACGTTTTCCTTTAAGAAAGTTTACATTTACAGGAGTCATTAACACTTTTTTTTGTATGCTGCTCATAGAGCTCCAATTATATGAATTTTGTTGTAATATTTTTAGAATTTATAAATTTTTAACTCTAATAACTAAGAGTTTAATTAACAGTAAAAAAAAAATAATAATAAAAACTACAAAATTAACAGTATTTTTGGCTGTTTCTTCAAATGGGAAGAATTGGAGGGACACTGCTTTACTTTCTCTTACCACTCAGTGGATGCAAGAAATTCAAAAATTTTAAGCTTTTCCCGCAGGCAAAATCAGTCATTCACTATCTATTTTATTTCTGTCAAGTGACTACTCTAGGTAGCCTCTAATTTGTTGGCATGGCCGTGAATATCAACTTATTTTAAATACCAAGAAAGCCACACTCTCCTGAATACTACAGTGCATTATTGTTATTTCATACCGAAAGTCCATCACTGCTGTCGGATTAGCCAACAATTTTAAATATTCTTGCATCTAAAGTGTCCATGGAATCAAGCTCATAATGCGCATATTGTTTATATGTTTTGTTTCAGGTACCCAACATGACAACAATCTTTACCCTAGAAATGCTGAATGTGAACTTCAAATATTGTAACATTTCAGCTTAAATTGATCCACAGACAGAAGATACAAATTCTACCAACAAACCCAGCTATGGCTATTGCTAACATCTGGAGGAGTAGACTACTACTCATCACCACTGGGCATGATAACAAGTTGAGGTCTGTCTCACTGAGGGGAAAAGTGTCCTAACGAGTCACATCAATCACGTGCCCAGACCTGAAGATCTCAAAATACGAAACCCATGGTACTACACATACAGATTGATCACTTATGTATTGCGGAAGCACCCTCAAGGGAGCTCATGATCAGTTTCAGCGACTCCTGGGATCCATGTCATAGTTGCCCCCTAACAATAGTTATGTCTGATTTAGAATCTTAAGAAATCCAACTTTTTCCACAGTTACAACAATGACCAATAACTGGAGCCTGTGACAGCAATTTAAGCAATGTAAGCAATTAGCCTTACTGGTTCAAAAAGAGAGCAGTATCTGTCCATTTTTTTTACTTTAATCAATACTGTATTGCCATTATAATAACAACGGACAGCATTAGAAAACAAACTGAAATCCTTAACAGGATTAAAATTATACATTTGCTCCATTTTCTGGAAGACTTCTGAGTTCATGATCAGCTTCAGAAAAATCTGCCAAAACCTGTAAAATGCTCCTTACCCTGGAGTTTGATTGACTATAACATAAAAACATTATTTCCACTCAATCTTCAGTTCAATCAGTTCTTATACATCAAAAAAGGCAAGGCAAGGCAAGTTAATTGTATAGTACATTTCGTACACAGGGTATTTCTTTAGTGCTTTACATTGGAAACAAAGAATAAATCTAATTTTTTTTTATCTGAGGGATCTCAGCTCTCTGTTTAGTGTGTATTCACTGAGCAGGTAAAGGTATTTAGGTGCTAAGTTATGTTTGGACTTGTATACGAGCAGCAGAACTTTAAAATCTATTCTGAAGGAGACCGGCAGCCAGTGCAGAGACTGAAGAGCTGGAGAAATGTGTTCTGACTTTCTAGTTTTGGTTAGAATTCGAGCCGCTGTGTTCTGAACGAGCTGGAGCTGTTTAATGTTGTTTTTGGGAAGAGCGCTGAGAAGAGCGTTACAGGAGTCCAGCCTGCTGGAGATAAAAGCATGAATCAGTTTCTCTATAACTTGTCTGGAAAAAAAAAAGAATCTGATTTTTGCAATGTTTTAAAGATGGTAGGAAGTTGATTTGGTTATTGCTTTGACGTGGCTATTGAAACTAAGATCAGAGTCCAGAATCACTCCAAGATTCCTGACCTGATTTGTAGTTGTTAGGCCCTTGGCATTGAGATAGGTGTTACGTCTCTTTTGTTTCCGAATGCAATGACTTCAGTTTTGTCCTTGTTTAGTTGAAGAGAGTTGTTTTGCATCCAGTTTTTAATCTCAAGACATTGGCAGAGAGAGTTTATGGGGTTGTAGTCATTTGGGGAGATAAATTTGTGTATCATCAGCATAACTATGGTATGATATCTGGTTCCTTCTCATAATTTGGCCCAGTGGAAGCATGTACAGGTTAAATAGTAAAGGAGCAAGGATTAAGCCTTGAGAGACTCCACAAGACACTGCAGTCAACTTCGACATGTAATCACCTATGTTTACATAGAAACCTCCACCTTCTAAGTATGATCTGAACCATTTTATCACAGTTTTTGAAAGACCAGCATAGTTTTCTAGTCTATCGAGAAGGATTTTGTGATCAACTGTGTCGGAGGCAGCGCTCAGATCGAGTAGAACCAGGGCAGTCACTTTTCCTGAATCAGTGTTTAACCGGATGTCATTGACTATCTTCAGTAGAGCTGTCTCTGTGCTGTGATGAGCTCTGAAACCAGACTGATAACAATCCATGTGTTTATTTTCGGTCAGGAATTCAATCAGTTGTTTTGCCACAATCTTTTCCATAACTTTACTAATGAAAGGGAGATTTGAGATGGCCCTGTAGTTGCTCAGTACAGTATTGTATAAGTTTGTCTTTTTCAGTAGTGACTTTACCACTGCGGTTTTAAGAGATTTTGAGAAAAAGTCGGAGCACAAGGAGGCGTTTATAAATTTCTAAGAGGTCCTTTTCTAGACCAATTCCACCTTTCCAAGAACCATTTTAAAAAAGACTGTTGGTAGTGTCAAGACTGCATGTTGATGTTCTAAGGCTCTGAACCGTCTCTATTAAAGTTTTGCTATCGATTAGATGCAGGAGGAAGCACTAATGCCTTTTCTGATGTTAATGATTTTATTGATGAAAAATGAAGCAAACTCATTGCATTTATTTTAAGACAGAAGCTCACTTGGAGTCTGGTTTGGTGGGTTGGTTAACCTCTCTACTGTTGCAAAAGGAGTTTGAGTATTGTTGAGGTTGTTATTAATTAAGTTTGAAAAAACTGCTGTGATTAATTCTGAATTAAAAGCACAAAGACTCTCTTTATAAAGGTCGTAGTGGATGACAAGTTTGGATTTTCTCAGCCTTCTCAAAAAATTAAGCAACATTTAGATTTTCCAGGTAATGACATCTTAAACTGTTTAGGAGCAGGATAAAAAAACTAATAAAACATATAAAAGTATATGTTTAACGTTTTAAATAATTTTAAATTCAGCTTTTAAGAAATGTGAAAAGATGTATTATATTTTACAGGTTAGTTCTTTTTTATTATGCCACATTTTAGGAGTTTTTCACATGTTTGAGTGCTTTCCCAGCGATGGGTTGCGGCTGGAAGGGCATCCTCCGCGTAAAACATATGCCAGAGAGTTGGCGGTTCATTCCGCTGTGGCGACCCCGAAAGGGAAGAAAGCCGACATGAAGATGAATGAATGAATGAATGTTTGAGTGCTTTAGCTTTATGATGCTTGAGCAAACAGATCCAACTCACCACGTGATGAGTGAATACAATTAATAAATATTTAGGGTAAGATGATGTGGAAGATCCTTGTGAACACTTGAAATGTCATTTTAGAAATGATCTATACCAAGAGCTTGTGGATAGAAAACACCAAAATAAAACCCATTCTTAAAATATTGTTAGCTCAACTAAATGTACCTATATTCTTTAGAACACAATTCATTCTGATTGACAAGGTCCATTGTTTTCATGATTACTCAAGACTCGTTAACCTTGTGAACCTTTGAATTGTCAAAATATTTTATTACTTCAGTATCTCATGTGAACTTATCAGCTTGAGGGACATACCAGCTGAACCTTACAGCTTATTCAGGCTTTAAAATGAGCAGTGATGTCATTAGAATTGGTTCATTTGCAGTGGACAGGCATAGCAGGTGGTTTACCATCAACAGTCTTTGGGGGAATTCTGCAAGGTCAGTGCCGGCCAGCTGGAGAGAAGCCAGTATTTATGACTGGGATAACCATCAGAACTGTAGCTGCAGGGCATCTGGTTATAGGCGCTGTTCATTTGCAACTCCATTGAAAGTGAATGATAAATCAATTACAGTGTCCATTAACAGTATGTGGCCATGCAAATGTTTACTTGAAACATTACTTTTGTGCTTGTAGTTTGTATTTGAATATGCAATTTTTGGATATACACTATCTTACAAAAATATGCGCTCACCCATTCAAATAGTAGGATTCATTGGCGTAAAGCATGTAGTCACTGGTTTCTAGACCACTCTGAGTGAGTACTCAAGCTTCTCCATCAAGTAATCTGAGAGATGATTCTGGGTTTAGTGATAGCCAGGAGAACAACACTGTCTGACTGGATTTGGTGTAGAGTTTGGGTGGAGGGGGATTATGGTGATGGATTGTTTTTCAGGAAACTTGGGCTTGGCTGCTTAGTTCCAGTTAAAGAATAAGAGGAACTTTTGAATGCTTCAGTATACCAATATATATTGGACAATTCCATGATCACACATTTTTGTGAACAGGTTAGTAATTGTTTCTTCTTTTAACATGATCAGAGCATGTAGATAGATGTCCATAAGTATATATGACAGATGGAGGCTGGCCTGCACATAGCTCTGACTTCAATCCACATGAACCCCACATGAAGTTATCCTCCAACATCAGTGTGTGACCTCACAAATGTAAAATTGGTCAAAAATTCCCTTTAACACACTTTAATCCTAGTGGATAGCCTTCCCAGAAGAGTTGCAGCTGTTATACCTGTAAAGGACAGAGCAAACCCATATTGAACCCATGAATTAGGAATGCAACGTTACTTTTGTCAACAAATGGCTGTTGATTGGCTGTGAAACTAGACCAGGCCTATTTTCATTGATATCTTTTCAGGAGTATTGTAGAGGTGTGTCATTTCTAGTTTCCAGCAGTGAAACTGCCTGATGAATCTGAAAAAGCATTAGTGTTTTCAAGAGTATGCAGGGATAGATAATACAGTGTGGTAGGTAATGACATCCAACATCGAAGCAGGTAGAAAGGTGCACTGGAGCTGATTGGTTGACATGAAAGGAGTTAACAATATACAGGTTCAGTGAGAGAAACAAGTAAACAAGTATAGAAACAGCTATTAACCTAAACGGCAGACAATCAAAGTGCAAACTTAAACACATTCAACTGAACAAGACTAGGGGCAGAACTGGACACATGAATTAATTTCCAAAGACATCCCACTCTGTTCTGGCTGGAATGCAGCCTCTCATTTACTGTGAATTTTTATCTGACCATTATACTTCGTTCAATTGTTTTTATAATTTTGTGATGTCCACTACTTGCACACCATAGAAAGCAGCTGAATAAGGAAACTCAGCCTGCATGTACTTTAAGAAAACTCGTTTTAAAGTTTGAAGAAACTTTAGCACCGAGTAGATGAAGACGGGCACTTAAAAAGGTTGTGACTTATTGTCCCAAATAATTGGAAACACTAATCATCATTTCAGAAGTGGAACAACAATGCATGCTGTTTTGTTTTAGTTAAGTGGCTTGTGGATTAAGAGAAAGCATTAGTCCCTCAACAGACAGCAAAAGTAAGTGTGTTTTCGTAGCCCATTACGGAGCAGATTGAATCCTCTGATGCATTATTCAGTTGATTCACTTGTGATTGTTGTAATGTGTAGAACTTTCTGAAACGTCATGGCATAAATATGTATTCATCATTTTCCTTTACCTGTGGTTTAATTACTGCAGCAGCCCACAGTAAAGAGAAACTAGTCTTCATCAGATTTCAGTTGAATCCAAATATACCAAAGTAGGCTGATTGTTTTTACTATTTTTATAGTGCTGTACAAACATAAATGATAAAGTGGCAGAACATTATTAGTATTAACTTAAATGTTTGACATTACATATGTTTAACAATCCAGTTTCTTTTAAGCCATTTAGCATTTCATAAAATAAAGACAAGTCATGCTTGAAGACAGAAAGACAACAAATGAAAGGAAAAGGTTGCGGTCAAGATTTGAACTCAAAACCAGGTAATAATTATCAACTTCTCACAGAAAGCACAGATGCTCCTAGGTTCAAACTTTAATTCAAGATGTCGATATAATGTGGAAAACCTGGAAAAGAAAACACATAGACCAGTTCTGAAGGGCTACCTACACATTTTTGATGCAACCATCATGAAACACCTGTTGTACTAATTAAGGTCCTCTTGGCTCGTCAAAAGCTAGAGTACTATGCATACTAGAACAGGGTGGTAACTAAAATGTGCCGAGCAGTACCTCCTCAGGATCAGATTTGTTGGTTAGACAGAAACATGTTATTTAACTATGTATTGTAGTAAATAAGCTAAGCTTTTTCTTCTCCATTGACTTTATAAAAATGACAACAACGATAGCAGTTGTTCAGGACATGGTAGCCGCTTTTTAAGCTGCAAACTATCCCCAAATGCAATGACTGTTTCAAAATGTTAATAAAACCCTTTAAATAATAAAAAATGACTTCTTGTACGTCAATTAAAAATTTTGAGTGAACAAAAATGAGACAATTTCAGTTTTTCTCTTCAAGTATTTAATATTGTTAGTAGTCAGGTAAAAGTTTTCAGGTACTTGTGGCAAAATTACACATTTTGGTTATTAAGCAGTAAACATTTAGTTTTGAGATAGTTTTGCCAAATGCCAACAAATTTAATGATAACTACCACACAATACTCCTAATGTGCCAGAAAAGTATTAATCAGGTAGTAACAGCATGTGTAGTTGAACTAATATAAAAGTGAAAACTTGAGAAACTTTCCAAAGGAATATACTAACTAATGCACATGTAAAAATATTTCACCAGAATATTTAGCTTAAGTAATTGCTTGCGATATATTTGTCACATTCACTCACATAGACTTGGGTCTTTTTTAGAAGTCAGCTTTCGCACGCGACCATGTATCCAAACAAAAGACTAGAATCCAATAGCACCCAATTTCTACTCGAAATTAGATACACAAACATAAAACTAAAAGTTCTGATATTCTTCCCTTCTAAAATTACCATTTGTTTTGTCAGCTACCTATGTATAAATCAAGAATTTTCACTTAAACGGAAATGAAAATACATTTTCCACCTTCCAACCAAATAAAGTAACTCCTTTTAAAATGCTCCTTTTAAAAAGAATTGGCTGTTTGTTGACTTCCTACAGTAGATGATGCATATATATGCAAGTAATAAAAAATTATACATTATCCCCCAGATTCTGAATTCTTCTGGTCTTTGTTATGACGTTAAGAAAAAATGCTTTTTTAGAGTTATTATATACTGAAAATATTGAGCAAACAAAAATAAAAGTTTCCTCCAGTCACGGTATTCAATTTCTCTCTTGGATTGCTCAGTCATTGGAATTTCAAATCATAATTTGCAACCTTTATCTACAACAGGACATTTCTAGCGACCTTCACAACTTCAATCTGATGAGCAAGACTTGAGCATGTCATGCACTTGACCTACATATAAAAAATAATTCTGAGAATCAGTTTGCAACATGAGAACCTACAATCACTTACATGTAGCGATCTATACATCGAGTCAATGAAATCAATGCAGAGCAAGCTCCCATCCCCTGAGATGTTACATTGGAAAACAAATTGAGCGCTTTTGAATAAACAACTACATCAGCAAGAAGGATATTTCAAGAAGAATACTAAGTTCATGCATGCAAAAAAACTTACCAGCCATATTCTCCGAATTCGGGACAGCCTGTGTGTCTTCATTCTGCTAGCTGATGTTCATAGGAGAAATGCGGTCGGGTCATGGGCAGAAGAAGGTTTATTGTGACCACACACCCATGGCTTAAGTGCACCTGATCCGGGTCCTGACCACACACACAGACTCAGCAATAAACCTGCCAGTGCTCACATTAGAGGCCCCCATGATGTCTGCTTGTGTGTTTTTTCTCTCTCTAATGTTTTTCTGTCTTTCTGACAAAAATGTCAATTACTCATATCATGCCACCTTTGATGTTTTCCAGGGAACACACCTAGACTTTTTAGAGACAATATTCAGGACATTTTGACATTACATGATGTTCCTTTACTAATACACTTAAAACCGATTAGGTCACTTCAAGTTCTACAAATGTTAGATGAATGATAACAAGCCCAACACAGCACAGGTCTGTCATAAAATCCAATATAAAGGTGCTTTTATGGACCTAATCAACAATTATGCATTTTGGACAACATAACCTCAAATACAGCAAGGCACAAAAAAATTGTAATTAATAATATAATAATAATAATCTATTAAACAAACTGGCATTGTCTATTAAAATTAAATGCAATTGACTGGTTGTGAGGGGAAATAATAATTTCCAGAGGCCAAATGTTTCAAATATTATTATTAACAAATTAGCAGATTTGTGACTAGAAGGACAAAATCCTGAGAAGGGCACAAATCTGGTGGCCAACTTTAAGAAACACTCTGATTTTCACCAAGTACTATATCATGTTTTGTGAGGGAGTCAAATTATTGTTTTCTTTAGGGAGTTTAGGGAGCAAACTCTCCAGTAAACAAAACTCCTCTCCTCAGACTGCTCACCACTGTATTCACCACATATGCTTGTGACTGTGGGTTAAATATATGCAAGTGTAATCTGATTAGAACTTCTTTCAAAATAAATTTTTCTGCATTTCTTTGTTGTTATTCTGTCGCTCTGTCTAACTCTCTGGAGCTTATCTTGCCCATATCTTGGCAGTGATCCTGAACATCTTCACACTATACCTAAAGCGATGCTAACCAAAATATGCAATACAGTGATGAATAAGACTGGTTTTGTGGAGTAACAGAAAAAGACAATTACCATGGCTGGTTCACCAAATTAAGCACCCTCAGACATTAAATTAGCAAACCCTTCACTGCCCCATCTTTACAAATTTTTGAAAAGGGTAGTCTGTGAGCTCTCATCATCCCAAACCACTCAACTCCCCAGAACTTGGAGCTCTCTCAGACGGCTCACTTAGTATGCTTTAAAAAAATCAGTATTATTATTCCTTGACAATAATATTTCAAGTTTTTGTAAACATAGCTTTGAGGAACTCTGAGCGCTGAGTTTGAGTTTCATTCGTGAAAAGTACTTGTGTCAAGTCATTATCTTTAAAAAGAAAGCGTCAACTCAGATTTGCTGAAATGAGTCTTTTTGAAAAGTGACAATGGACTGTACAAAACGTACTAAGCTCCTCCCACCGCTCTCGCAATGTTACCTGTAAAGGAGTCCTCAAACATAGTTGCTAGTGGTTGTGACCGTTTTCTGTTTATTACATTTCAATGTACAGTATATTCAATATATTATATTGTTTAACTTTCTTTCAACTTTCTTCTATAAAATCTGAAGCACTAGAAGCAGTAGAAACCCTATATTTGTATGCAATGCATATTAAACCAGCTGCATTTTTTCCTTCAACCTTAATAATGACACTGGATGATGCAGAATCAATCATCCTTTTTTGTAAACAATACAATTTCTAGTGTCCTAGCAATGATAGAAGATGCTTTCACACACTATCACACAGCTATCAGATAAAGCTGAAGCCATTTGCTGAAAGCCTGCTTTAAAGTTTTAAGACGAATAGAAGGGTCTGTCTCTTTGTGTAAGTTTATACAGCATAATCCTTTACCTTTCTAAAGCACTATCGAGTTTACTAGTGAAACCACTTCTGAGTAGAACAGGGACACATGAGAGTAGTATCAGCCTTCATCAGTCTGTGGTGTTCAGCCTCTGACAACCCTAAATCAACGCATCACAACCACACATTATCTAGCAGGATAACAGCTTCCAACTCTTTCAGCAGCATCAGCACCAAACCACTTACCAATCCATTAGCCACCATTTACACTTCAGCACGTCTCTGCATTACAAAACCACATCTGAACAACTCGATAAGCTGCTGCTAACCCTTTGACTATCTGCCGACGATGCATTACACTAATGCAGATCCCACAAATTCACTTCTGTAGGAAGAGAAGACTGTTTAACAAACAATGGAGTTAATCACATTTATTGGACTGTATTAAAAGAAGCCAGCCTTCATGAAGTAGGATATATTTGTAGCACCGTATTACCTATGCAAGCATTAGGAGGGCATTTAAACATAAAAGCAACAAAAAGAGCATAGAGGTAAACCCTGTAATGGTTTCTACACAACAAGATGTTCTTTTAATCACAAGAGCCTTCCTACCACACATCACATCACTCTGTTATTATCTACCATCTAGTTTGGCACATAACTCCGATGTATAAAGTGCACCTGAAGAGATCTCCCAGTTTAGATCCCCTGTGACTCAGACCAGGGAATAAGGGAAATGATACCAAAAACTTTTTCAAAGATAAAGAAAATTGGTGCTGAAAAATGGTCATATTTTTGACAAAAATGTCCAACCCATGCTTCATGGCTATTTGGAATTGCAATTGCGATGTCAGCCATGCTTGATTAAGTGACATAATCTAACACATATCATAATCTGACACTTATTTTATCAGCATTTAAGACAGTGAACAGAAAAAAGTATGCATTGAGGTGAAATTTGTGATTATTATAAGAGACAGCAGGAACACGCACTCCTAACAAAACAAAGCACAAAACTGCTGTGTTTGCAGGTCTTACACCATATTAATCTTAGCATGCATGGAAACACCACTTGGTAAAATACACGATGCCAGTTATGAACATTAACCCCAACTGCTATGCACTTGATGTCAAATTGCTAATTTTTATAATGTTATGTCAATGAGTAGGAGTGATCTGGAACCCATGTGGAGAAGCCAGAACAGGTGTAGTGAGTACTTGTGGTGCAGAGAGTGCGGTGTAGTGGTGTGGAGAGAACAGAATTATAGCTGTAGAGTAGGGCTTCAGCTGCCAAATATTTTGATTATCGATTAACCAATCACTGCAATCAATAAGCGATTAATTGGACACAAAAGAATTCACTACCACATGTATTACTGTACTTTAAAGACTGGTACAAAAGATTTGAATTTGCCAGAAATAACAGAGACTAATAATATAAATATGCTTACTATATAATTTTTTTTGCTAGGTTAACTAAATCCCCAGCCCTTTCCTCACATCCTCCACCCATTAAAAATTTAAATGAAAATTTTTGTAATTCTGCTACTTTTTTGTATTTTTATCAAACAAAGCTTCGATCCACGAAAACTTTAAATCAATATTCTTTGTAATCTATTATTTTATAAACTGTTACAGCCCTACGAGTTTTTTTCATTAAGTATTGCAGACATGTTCCCTGATAACGTTGCATTATACGTACTACAGTACCCATAATGCTTAAGCCTGCTTTATACTTCTGCGTCAATTCTGCGAAGTGGAGCTGACCAAGATCTTCCTCTCCAGTGATGGGAAGTTCGGATCATTTTATTGTCTCGGATCTTTGAGTCATTTTGTTAATTTCATTCATTTTAGTAAAATACCAATAAAATGTTGTGTGTTACTTCCATAACGCATTTACAATATGCACAAACGTGAATAACACTACAAAAAAGACAAAACTACAATGCTTGAAGACAAAAAAAATATTTCTCAAGTCTACCTGGGTCTTTAAGTCTGGTTTCCCTCACCTCTGATCTATCTTTAGCTTTAAGTCTTGTTCGTTCGACACACTACTTCTCTCTGATTAACGAGTGCCGTCTTGGCCAGGTCCTTTAGTTCTTTTATCATGTGACCGCTCCCTAATATTTACCAACACAATATGAGCCAGAAACCTAAAAGATTAGTTATTTTCCCAAGTCCTTTCTTTACTGTTTTCGGCTCATGACCGCTCCGTAATGTTAATCAATACAGATCAGTTCTTTTTCCGAGTCTTCTGGGTCCTTCGTGATTTTATCATCAATGATGAGCGGGTTACACTTGGAAAACCACAAGAATGTTGCGCATGCACCACAGAACGAATCCCCCTCCGACACGATTTGTTCCTATGGATTCACATTAAAGACTGGTTCAAAAGGAACGAATCGTTCATGAACAACACATCACTATTCCTCTCTCTTTCTTGGCTTTTGCTTTGAAAAAACTTGATGAAGTAAAACTTTGATGATAAAGTAAATAACCATCCTTTGTTATCTGTGCTTAGTTTTAGGTAGCTAGAAGTTAGCATGGTTATCCTGCCAGGTTGTGATATTGATCAGTTTAGAGACATTGCTTCTGCAGCAGCAGATATATGCAAGGAGTTTTATGATGGTAAGTTAAACCATCTTTTGTTAACATCTGTGTTGTGTTATGGTTTTCTAGCAGTAGACATTCTTATCACAGCGATGTTGATCAGTGCATAGACAGCACAGACAGAGCACACAACTATAAATGCTTTGTTGACAATGGCCAATTTGTAGAGTTGACACAGAAGTATAAATCAGGCTCTAGCGTCACATTGTTGATGCTTTAAATCAGTTATAGATGTGATATGTGATCAGAAACAAGTAACTCAATATAAACTCCCCAGTGTCACTGTGAAGGTGCCTGAAGTACGAGGGTATGATCCTCTCGTTCAGTTGAACCGGTTTAATACCATTTGTTCACCTCGCTATTTGTAGTCATGCACACTTGTTCTTTTCATTGAGTTTGTTTTATTTTCCGTGAGTGGTTTACTGTACTCGAAACACTTCCACACCATCAAGTTGGTTCATTTATGGAATTTAACAGTCCCATCTGAACTTCTTAAAGCCCTGCTATCTCTCCAGTGCTATCTAGCGTTCTTTGAGTTTTGAATGGTGCGTACACATGCACATGTTAAAGTAATGACGTAATGAAGTAAAGTGTTGAAGAAACGACGTCATGCATTTTGTGTAAGTCACGCAGACTTGCACAAAATGCATAACATCATTACTTCAACACGCCCGAGTATGAACATTTTTGACCATATTAATATTTGTACCAGTATTATTGTCAACGATACAATATGGCCCACCCCTACGGGTAGACAATTTCTTGCATCCATTCAGGAACATTTAGCATGTTTTCCAATTTTCTGTGTGAACAAGCTTTAGATTTTCTCCTTTTTCTTATAATAACTGCACATGCCAAAATACTTGCTCACGACAAGTTTTTTTGTGCTTTTCTTATTTGCTGGTTTGCATGAAACATTGCAACAGAACAATGTATCTATAAAAAAAACTCTAATTAAAGATGCCCTTTAGGACATTATTAAATGTTTATGTAGAGGTCCCTAACATTTTTGGGAAAATATATATACACACACACACAATATAAAATAATATTACATAGCAATTAGAACAGAAAACTTGAATACTTGTAAATGATCAAAAAAAAAAAGAAATACAATTGACATCTAGTTAACATTTGTAATCAAAATATTACCAGAAATCCATAATGTGGTAATTTTTTCTCTGTAATATTCAAAGGTAAACGGAATACACCTGCAAATGGTTGCATCCTAGCATATTATAGTATAACCCTGAGAGGTTCTTATTGTTTGATGCTAGATGGTTATTTTGTAAATCCACAGTTAATAAAACACATCACTAAAATGGATTTAAGCAGATAATGGTTACGTTAAAATAGCACCATGTTGCAGTGAATGCTTTAGTTTCCTAAACGCCAATCAATTCAAATCTTGCCAGCACCAAAAACAAAACCTTGTAGCCAATCAGCAAGAGCTTCCAAAATAGAACTAGATTTGTATTCATTGAAAACAAACATTTTAAATAAATATACCAAATAATTAAGACAAACACATTTTCCTATGAAATAACTGCATGAGTCAGTGATTAATGGTTCAAGCACTGCACTTGCTCCGTTGTTAGCAGACCCTTCAGGCAGACACTGCTGACAAAGGAACAAGACACTCAAGTCACCCACCTAATCTCAGTTTCATAATTAACCACTTCATTGGTATTCCATCAGTGTCTCTGGCCCTTCCAGATTAAAAAGGAATTTTATAGGATTAACAGAAGTGACTACTTGGTTTTGTTTCTTGTCTTATTAACCAGGGAGGTAAAGTGGGGAGTACAACACAATGCAGTCACTCTAATTCAACTTTACACACAGACAGGAACATTTTATGATGGCACAGAAAAAAGCTACTCCACGGATTAAACAAAACATAGGAATGTCTGCTGTTTTTCAAGAAAATGTGTGTGATGTAAAGTGTATGAAGAAAACAGACTCTTAGCTGAAATATCATGAAAATATAGACAGCACAATGTTGCATTCTCTAAAATCAGATGCTTACAAACTTCAGGAGGGCTATACTGCCACCTGCTGATCACAAGGTACACAAAACATAATTCATTGGAGATTATAGAAGATCTAAAAAAACAGACATCAATTTAATGCAACCCTAATAATTAACAAAATAATGTCATTAAAATGTATCGAAACAAAAAAATAAAAATTTCCGTGGTAGTTCTGTGGTAAATATTGACATTTGGTATATAATTTGAATGTTGTTAATCTAAAATGTGTGTGACAATTATCATAGTTATTTTTTGGAGAAATTTAACTACAATCTCATGACTGTCCCAAACTGCTGTCCAATGAATACTAAACAATATTCCACTTCATTAACCAAGCAAACTTTTCTACAGTTTAGGTCTTCAAACTTGGCGAGTGCTCACAAACAGTTCATCTACTCTCTGTATCTGAACCTGGCACCAGATGACACTGACCATAACAGTAAATTTGGATGGTAGGGTCTAAAAAGAGAATTAGGTAGACCAGGTCGATAAGTGCTTTAAAAAAAAAAACTAGAATTTAAAAGCTAAAACATTTAAATGCCCACATTCTCACATAAAACATACAATTATAATCAAAATAAAAAAAGAGTACATGTCTGACTCATACATAGCCTGTTTAACTGGTCAATTTTAAATGAATTTTCTACGAGAGTTGAGATCCGGCACTCGAAGTTTCTGCAGAGATGAAGTGTTGCTGGAGGCTTTTCCGCCCCTGACGCTTTCTAATTGGAAACTGCTCTCTTTTGTCCCTGTCTGTGATGAAGCCAATGGAGAAACGTTTCCTGTTGCTCATGAATACCAGCCTTTGGGATCTGTGGTCCTGACACATTCATTACCTGACAGACTCAATCCTTCTCAATGCTGAGTGTGAGAGTGGCTTGAAATAGCTTTTCTCAGAGGCCAAAATCAGGCCGATGCAGCTCGCCTTGTGCACAAACGAGTAGTGTACTTTTCATTGTCAAAACTTCCTTCAGAATGCAAAATGGTCTAGTTCTACTCACATTATTTCTATTCAAAGTGGAGTGAAACACAAAAATAAACATACTTTGTATAGTGATTTAGACTCAATAACTGATCGGAGTTATGAATGTCACATGTTTAGTTTAAAGCAATGACTTTATAATTCCCAAGAGACTTATAAGTGCAACTGCTTGCTTGAGTTAATTGAATAAAGTAGGATGTAAAAAATAAAGCAGCCGTCTAACCATAAACAGGTATTTATAAAATAGTTAATTAGTTTCAGTTAATGGTCATCACACTAGCTTTTGAGAGCTCTGATGGCCATCACATGACCGTTCGATAGGGAAGACCCTGCCTACCAGACAGCATCTTTTTATAAAATACCAAGCTTTAAATATGATTCTAAATTAGATTTCAGTAAGTTCCCATTCTCGCACTTGTGAGTGTGGTGCCCCCTGTAAAAATCCTGCAACCCATGAAGTTCAATAGTAGATGAGCCCTAATTATAGCCACGCAAAGCACAGCAGACTAGACTAACTCCCTTAAGTCAATTAAAAGTCAAAATACAGTTAGTTCAAATAAGAATATTTTTTATTAATTAATTTTTGGCCGGGGCGTCACGGTGGCGCAGTGGGTAGCACGGTCGTCTCACAGCAAGAAGGTCGCTGGTTCAAGTCTCGGCTGGGTCGGTTGGCATTTCTCTGTGGGGTTCTCATGTTCTCCCCGTGAACGCGTGGGTTTACTCCGGGTGCTCCGGTTTCCCCCACAAGTCCAAAGACATGAGGTATAAGTGAATTGAGTAAGAACGATTGCTCATAGTGTTAAAGTGTGAATGTTTCCCAGCGATGGGTTGCGGCTGGAAGGGCATCCGCTGCGTTAAACATATGCCAGAGAGTTGGCGGTTCATTCCGCTGTGGCGCCCCCGAAAGGGAAGAAAGCCGACATGAAGATGAATGAATGAATGAATAATTTTTGGCCAAAATGTCTTGAATCACTTCTTTTTTGCAGTCTTGTTTCTTCAACTTTGAAGAAAATATTAATGACAATGCTTGCAGAACACCTCGTAATTATGTATAATCTGCAAATAGTTCTAAATCCAAATTATCGGCAAAAGGACCACAGGTTTAGACTCATGCTTTTTTTTTATCATAAGGCAAAGTATATAACAAAATTTTTTATCATAATACAGCTGCTTCAAAACTAGTTACAATTAAAGAAAATGGTTGTGAGGAATTACAGTTAAACGTTTTTAGATTATAAGAAAGACTAGTCAGATTTGATAAGGTCAATATAAAATGTAAAAAAGACCATGAAAATTGTGATTACCTTTTATTTGTTTGGCATGTTATATGATCTTATTTAAATTCTCTTATCTATAGAATTATTGTTGCCAGCCTTCTGTATTTGATTGAAAGGCAGAACAAAAAAAGACCCTTTTTAAATATACCATAGCATGTACTCAACTATATTTAAAAAAGTTACATTCAGTAACACTTACAAAAACAGTATGGTCCTCTCTATAGAGCATGTAAAAACATATTTTATCTGGAAACCTCTACCATGTACACAATACAAGAGGTTCAGCTCATCTAGTGATACATCTAGTGATAAAGTTTCCTGGCCGAGAGTTGTAAATCACTGCTGACCCAGTAATACTTCAGAAAAAACAGCATATGCAAAGAGAGAGAGAGAGAGAGAAAAGAGAGAGAAAGTGGAACAAAGTAAGTAAACAGGCTGCTATTCTTAGCACAAAGAGGATGAAGAAGCGCTCAGGAGAAAGTTCTGTGCACAGAGACCTGGAACGGGTAGAAAGAAAAGGGTAGAAACGGTAAATGAAAAAAAAATTTTCTACCCTTGACAGTTGATTTATTACTCTCCCTGATGCTCAGCTCATAAAGATAGAATCCCAAAGGTTTTTGACGCACATTTGACTCAAACTAGAAATATCAGAGAATACTTGGAGTAATGAGAGATTTAAATCATGTATTTAAAATTACCATACAACTAAAACTGACCTTATTTGCTTCCCAAAGCAGAGACTCTCCAAAAGGTGAAAAACTTTACATTCAGCAAATGATTCATGCTCAAAGTAAAACATTCTTTTCTTTCAATTGGACTGTAAACTGGTGTTTAGTTGATTTAAAAACAAGTACTTTTAGTTAATTTAAAAGACAAATATGTGAATTGTAAATATATGATGTTGGTGCAGAAAGTGACGTCACACACAGAACCCAAATAGATGTTACTAACAGCTGCAATGAACGAGACTCATCTCATCCTCAAAATTAATTCACACAGAGACTGCATTTGATCTTCCCTAAAATCCTAAACATGCACACAC
Organism: Danionella dracula; assembly: GCA_900490495.1. Classification (NCBI taxonomy): domain Eukaryota; kingdom Metazoa; phylum Chordata; class Actinopteri; order Cypriniformes; family Danionidae; genus Danionella; species Danionella dracula. The sequence continues at coordinate 6,546,607 of UELW01000100.1, forward strand.
TACAAGAGTCAATCGTGTGGAAAGCACACTACAGGGACGTTACTACGTTACACGCTATACTGCAACGCTTGCGCATCAAAAAGTAAAGTTTGTGACCAGATCTTGTATTGCCATTTTACATTTAAGTGCACCTATAACAAAAAAAAAAACTCATAAAACGGTATGCCAACATTAGAAATCACACAGTGTAAGAGAAGTATCAGATTTACTTTTTCCTCCGGTTTCTGTTTCATTCTGTGGACTCAAAGTCCATTTCAGACTCTGGATCACACATTTAAGGTGCTTTTACATCCCGCATAGCCTTTGCCTGTCAATTATGTTTTAAAACTAGGACATGTGTTTAACGCGTCGCTAATTGTTGTTGTGTTTGCTGAAACCGGACGAGCTTGAGAGCTCCAGTCAGTAGGTGCATGCTGAAAGCTCGTCTGTGGGAGAGACCGGTGGAAAAAGCATGTTTTTGCAAGGCCAAAAATATGCTGTGGATCAAAGACGTTGGAAAACTATTGCATTTTGAACGTTATTAACAGTGCAGCACTAGTATAGAGGGCTCAAATATTGATTCCAAGTGCCATAACAAGGGCAAAACATGGAACCTTTAACTTTACATAGTTAGAACAGATGTTGCTTTTTAAAGATGTGGATATTAATGAAAATACCGTTAATTTTAGTGTTTTTAATTATATCCTTACTCTGTTGGTAACATTGCTTATCAAATCTAAAGGAATCTACATTTTTATATGCAGATTTATTAACAATGTAACATTATTAATTGTATTTTCATTTTTTATAAGCAAAAATATTTAATTTTATGTGTCCCATCACACTTTTACAACAATGCCCATGATATAATGAATGGGGCGTCACAGTGGCGCAGTGGGTCGGTTGGCATTTCTGTGTGGAGTTCTCATGTTCTCCCCGTGATCGCGTGGGTTTACTCCGGGTGCTCCAGTTTTCCACACAAGTCCAAAGACATGCAGTATAAGTGAATTGAGAAAAACAATTGTCCCTAGAGTGTGAATGAGTGTGTGTGAATGTTTCCCAGCGATGGGTTGCGGCTGGAAGGGCATCCGCCGCATAAAACATATGCCAGAGGAGTTGGCGGTTCATTCCGCTGTGACAACCCCGAAAGGAAAAGAAAGCCGACATGAAAATGGATGGATGGAAGTAATGAATGGAAAATGAGAGTTAATTAGTTAGTTAATAAATGAATCATAAAAAACTATTAAGTATGTTAAAACTTTAAAAAAGCCATAACTTGTTATACGTGTTTAATCAAGTTATTTGTGGAGCCTGCTCGATTTGAAATTGAGGTCTTTCATTGCATTCACTGAGCTAATGTGCTGTTTCCTTGATTAAAATGAAGCCAAATTTCACTTCTTTTCGATTGCTGCTCATTTTTCTTACCTTTTGAGTTTTTTTATCACCTCCTCTACTCGCTCTCACTAGTTTCTGACTAAAATTCCAAGGGATGAGGAGTCTTTGTGTTGATAGTGCATCCACTGCTCTTCCCTGAAGACTGACAGGGCATTCACACCAAGCCCCAAACACATGGACAGAACATATATCCTGCCCCTAATTCCAAGCAAGGTCGTTTTTGTTTCCACATGGATAAAACTGTGATATTTGACTCCTCTATTTTTGTTGCTCGTGAATAACAACAATGGAGCAAGCCCTTGATTGGTTGCCGCACAAACGAACTTCATCCGAACAGACCTACTCTATTCAAGCGATCATTCCGGTTTGCCATTAACGGCCCGCGTGCCGTGTGATCCGGACCCTTCGCGCCACGGGATGATTTATTGCTTCTTTACATACAAATCTCTGCTCTTCCCGGATCATTCACGCATGCGAAAAACTACAGCCACATCATATGACACAATTTTATCCAATCATGTCCAATAAATCTTGAATGGGCGAGAGGGATAGGGAGAGAGAGAGAGGGATAGGGAGAGAGAGAGAGGGGAGAGACAAAGAGAGACACAGCTCTTTAAGTTAGTGTACATAGAGCCGGCTCATCAGTACGAAAAGCCGGCTCAAAGGAACCTTAATTTTTTTTATTGCACAATAACAATCTTGTGCTTTAATAACGGGCCACCACTAATATGTTTGTGTGTGTTTGTGTGTGTGTGTGGGGGCGTATGTGTTACCAAACTTGTTCAATATCTTTCTGAATAGGTGATTGTATCTCTCAACAATTGCATTTTACATTTTTTACAGTATAATTTAGACACCATCATCATCATCATCATCATCATCATCATCACTTATTGTTTGTATCGAGCTAAAAATCAAACATGTTACTGCTGAACTTCAAAAAAGCATTATAAGTTATTCAAGATACATGTTTGGCATCCTTGTTTCATGAGTTCTGAGGTGGGAGAGGACATGATTGACTGGCTGAGGGAGGGGTGCTAACTGAAGACCTGCTGAAATAATTGAAGGAAACTAATCAATCTGTACTGTTGCCCAGCTCTATAGTCCTTTAGAGTCCCAAAGACATGCACACACTGACTTCACATATCTGTAAATCCTGGATAGCCTGAATTATTGATGTCCTCAATTAACTGATATTGGAAATGAGATGTCTCTTTCCCTTTGTGTTAAATGAACACATGACCTTTGATGTTCAGGTTACTTCATTATTTCTTTGGAAATCTGCTGCCATATGCATTAGTAAGTTCACAATGTTGAAAGAAATTCTGGTAAATGCATGAGTTTCTATTTTAAGTAAAATAATTAAATGTTGTAACTAAATGACTGAATTCAACTAGCATTGATGACAACATTGTCGACTTCTCAGAATGTCCCCACTTGTGTTGAGAAATTAAAGTTCTGCAAGCTAATATACAGTAGAATACAAGTTAAATTTGTGAGGTAGTGAGAAAAGGGGTGTTTTTTTTTCAAAATATTTTTGAAGGGAAAGAAATGTTTTTAGTTATTTTCTCTTTCTCATGGTAAAACTGTCTTTACAACAACAACAACAACAACAATAACGAATGAATATTTTCGATTCAGTATGTTAAAATCAATTCAGAGCAGTTCGCTTGAGACTGAAAGTCTCGCAATTTGTGAATGATTGTTCCAAAAACAAACCTGCTTGTTAAATGATAACTGAATTGTGATTTTTGTACAAGCATAAAACAGTAATGTTTCCTCTTTTTAATAAATTTAGCTGGGTGAGCCACTATATAAACATATACCTACATAAGCTACATCATCCATGCTATTCAAAAAGCTTTATTGACAAAGAGGTGATCCTCCTGATTCAGCCTCACCCTTTTCAACCACAGAAACCATAGCAACAGTGAGGTGGAGAAGCCAGAGAGAGAGGGGAGGGTGCCAATTTTGCAGCAGAGTCATGCAGGAAGCCATTTTCGGTCTCACAGAACTTGACCTTTGTGCTACTCCAGACAGTTACACTATGGAGACAAGAAAAACGCAAAAATCTAAGGACAACCAGATTGATTGTGCAGGAAGTTCAATCAAGTAAACAAGATGAGACAGATAGGAGTGCTGGGTATATTGCTGGAAATATAATATATAAACCTCTATTGAATTATATGTTGTGTTTTGGTCTATTGAAATGTCGAAATAAATTTTTTTATCGGCATGGGTGCTTGAGAAACTCACCAACATTGCAACAAGTTATTTCTTGTCAAATAGCTAAAGCCCAATTTTGTCTAATACAAAAAATTAATTAGGCAAATCATTCAACTAACATAAGTTCGAGAGGAGATTGGCTGATAATTGACCGTCCAATCATTAGAATTGCACATCTTTCAGGGATAACCGATTAGATTTGCATCTAGATACACAGGTTACATCCTTTTGTTAAATTTGATTATTTGTTAGAAAAATGTATATTCATCAGATATTTTTCTAAATAAGCCAATTGTACGATCGTTTTCATTTAATGCTTTGTTTTGATAAATTTGCAAAATACCACATTCTATGCTTTTTATGGCAAAAGAAATAAAAACATAACATAATAAAACCTCAGAGTGGCAGGACAAACTAAAAATGTAAAAACTTCCTACTTTTCTCATTAACCTTTCAGCTGGTGTCATCGAGCTTCAATATACAATGGTTTATGCTAGCTCCATTTCCAACAGCTTCGCTGTTTTTCCTCTGACAGGTCAACACGGCGCAGTTAGCTTCAGCTCTCATCTCATTTAAATGTTTTTAAGGCTCCAACAACACCAACAGATTTTAAGTATTGTGATGTGTGATTAACAACTCCACGACCAGTTTATATAGAAATTAGTGGTTGACCCCAGTGAAGCCACATCTCTTATACGTTAAACCCGATATCCAGTTGCATTGGCTTATCATTTAAAACCTTACCAGTCCTGTGGTCCCACCTATAACATTCCATTATATAACACCTGACCTAAGGGAACGACATCAACGTTGTGCAATCCATCAATCCTTCCATCCCTTCATCATTTCAGGACAGCTTGTCTAGTATGCTTCTCCATTGCTCTCCACTTAAACTTGATATATTTATTATAATTATCAATAAGCGCGCTCATAACTTAATAGAGCAAAATTGAAAAATCAGGGTATAAAACTAAAACGAAAATAAATAAACACATTTCCAGTTATTTGAACACTACCTTTATACCAGCTACCTTTATAACTTTAAATCAATTACATGAGAGGAGCGAGTGATTCACATGTTGAGTTTGTTAGGAATGCCCTCGACTTCCTGGTCGACTATTACTTGTACAGTTGTACAGTCAATATGTGGTTTTTACCATATTTTCCGCACTATACGGCACATTTAAAATCCTTTAATCTTTTTCTCAAAAAGCATCAATGCGTTTTATAAACCAGTGCGCCTTATTATTATGATTGCTGGTCGCTCAAAATACAAAATCAGAATGTTTTATAACGACTTTAGTACACTACAAAACCACACAGCTGAATGGATCGTCGTGGTATCATTGAGCAATCGGCATGCGCGGAATAACACAGTGCCTCAACCTGCACGTAATACAACCTGTGCCTTGATACACAGCTTAACAGTAAACTTTATCCTGAAATGGTGCATGCAAAGACTCACGCGTATGTGCTGGATATCAGTCAGGTGTTGTTCGAGCTCTCAGGAATCATCACTGAACTGTGACGAAGCGCAACGAGCCTGAGAGAGCAAGTGGGAATTGGGAGTGCTTGATGCTGAAATCGCAGTTTTATCCAGACAGAAATGAAGAATTTGTAGATGAGGAATTACCTGAGAAGAAGATGTATTCCTTTGTATTTCACGTGTTGGGGGAAAAAACATACAATTATTGAGTTATTGTTTTAATTTGTGTTTATTGTTTTGTATTTTACGTGTTTGAATCGAAACATGTTGATATTTTAAGTCTATAAGTTATTATTTGAATAAAGTTTCTTTTAAAGACTTTTAAAGGCTAAACAAATCAGTGTGAAATCCGTGTCACACCACAGGTAGTCACAGCCAGAGGCCCCCAGGACTATATCCAAAATATCCTGAATTGTGTTCAGAAGAGGAATAGAGAACTTATGATAACAGCAACAATGGATAATGGGTAATGGATGAATTACTCTTTTACATTTTTGTGACTATCCCTTTAATGCTATGCATGTTTACAATAGTACTAAGCTATTAAAACAACATAAAACATTCTGTTTAAATTATTCAATATTTGTTTTTTTTATCAATATTACTAGCATTAGTTGAACTTACTGCAAGTACTGTACTTAGTGACTTGTTTGAAAGGTTTGATACCTCATCTGGAAAGAAGTGAATCTCTGTAAGCAGAGAATCAAATCTCAACTATCAATCTATCAAATGACAAATTAATCACAATTCCGAATGGCCAAACTCAGATAAAACACCCTCTGCATCATACATTAGACAATATTTCTCTGGATAATAACATAATAACATATTATGTAAATATCTTAGACACTGCACATTTATGCATGTTTTGTGACTTCCGACTGAACCGTTGTGCTCACCATGACAGCTGAGTCTTAAAACGACATGCTTTGATAATAATGCCCAATGTCTGAACAGATGATGCATTTCACACACATTACCTTCCAATCAACTTCCTCTCCACACTTACTCAAAAGTCTATTTCCAGCACCCAACATGACAAGATTATTATTCAGGCTCAAAGTTTGCAGAGAGTTTTTATGTTGCTCACATATTCAGATGTAGGTTATTTTTAACATCTATTCATCCCAAAGACACCAGACTATTCATATCCTGATATCCATCGAGTCCCTGTATGAGCTGTATTTAGCAAGTTAGACATTTGAATAATTCTTAGAAATTAATACTTAGAAAAACAGCTGCAAAACAATGTTTGAAAGTGAAATTAAATGCTTTGTTATGCCACATCATCATCTCTCACACCAAGTGAAGTGTGAGATATGTCTGTTGAAGTGAACATGGAGGGCTAAGAACAATAATTCACTTCTCGACTGCTTCGACAAGCGAGTCCTTAGAGAAATAATTTAATTGTATCAATGATGTCTCAAATTTATAGTCTCTACTTAGGTAGAAAACACTCAGTTATCAACATTTACTGATCTTGAAATTTAACAGAAACATAATCAAACTCTCAAGCCCAACGGTGACCTAGCAGAGATTACAAAGTCTACATTCAAGGCTGAGTGCCAGGGAGCTTCTTTGTTTAGTCTTTTGTATCTTACACTCAAATAATTATTTCTACATAACTCATGTCTGGCCTCATGAAAAAAACTTGTCAGCCTGTTCATAAAAACCCTCTGACATGCTAGGATGAATTTGAAGTATTATTCATCACCCAGTAACAATAATCCTGCATTTGAAACACATGCAAAACAAAACTCAGACCTTGGTTGAAAATTTGAATTTCTATTTTGTGATATTATAGCTTTGATTGAGCTTGTGTATAAATACATAAAACAATGTGCTTCTGTCTGTCATGGTGGCGCAATGGGTAGCATGATCGTCTCACAGCAAGAAAGTTGCTGGTTCAAGCCGTGGCTGGGTCAGTTGGCATTTCTATGTGGAGTTTGCTTGTTCTCCGTATGATCATGTGGGTTTTCTCCGGGTGCTATAGTTTTCTCACAAGTGTAAAGACATGCAGCACAAGAGAAATGGGTAAAAAATTTTAGCTTTCTTTCCACCAAAAAGCAGAAAAACTGGCAAAACAAAACTAAATATACAACAAAAAAATTTACACCTACTCCTCAGCAGTTACAATGCAAGCTTTGTAGCTGAAGTTATTGGAGTGTCATGACATTTCCAGTGTGAGTATAAATTTGAAACTCAACATATTCTATAACCTCTTCACATACTCTCCTTCTAGTCTTGTGTTTCTAAAATGCTCTTGAACAGCACCGGGTGTCCATTATTTGTTAATACTTCTCTCAAGACAACGTGCCACTAGTCTAGAGCAAGGTAATTGGTTGAGGGAAGCAGATTTCAGTTTTCTGAACTTTCCAGCTTCCACAACATTACACTAGAAGAAAGCGTGCTTCACTTAACAGGAAATCAATATCTGTAACTTTTTCTGTCTTTAAGTGTAACTGTGTGAACAAAACACAGTGATCTGAAGAATGATATTTCCTCGGATGCTCTTGAATGTTCTCATCAGTGTTTACATCCCAACACAGGCATGTGTGAGCGAAGCACTGCATAATCTGAGATCACTAATCAGGAGCAGCAGTATCCAGACTCTGCCTGTTATTCTTGAGGACTTCAACAAAGAATGATGCCTACAGTAGATGAGACCGCACTTTGTAGAAACAGGCCCAAAATACATTGAACAAGGTGATCAAAGCTGCCAAGGGAGCGAATTTTGAAAATCTGCAAAACCAGTTTGCTATCAACAATCCTGCTTCTGTGCAGTCAGGCCTAAAGACTATCACAAAAAATGACGCACCAGTATTGTCATCAATGGGCAATCGAAACTTGGTTAATGAGCTGAATGAGTTTTACTGCAGATTTGAGACAACCTCCAATTGTCCCCCTGAGCTGTCATTACCACCTCGAGGACACAACTCCACAAACACCTTCAGCACACACACCTTTCTCCCTCTCCTGTAGAGTAAAATCACCAGGTCCTGATGGGTCTCACCAGCATGCCTCAGAACTGATCGACTGGCTCCAATCTTCTTTCTGATCTTCAACAGATCACTGAAGGTGTGTGTTTCAAACGCTCCACCATCATCCCCATCCCTATAAAGCCTAAAATCACAAGTCTCAATGCCTATAGACCAGTGGCCCTGAAATCTGTGGTAATGCAGTCCTTTGAAAGACTGGTGCTGGGCCACCTGAAGAACATCACTGGACCCCCACTGGACCCCCTGCAGTTTGCTTACCGATCTAACTGGTCTGTGGAGGATGCATCTTCCATGCACTGGTGGCCCCAGGGGTGTGTTCTCTATCCACACCAATGACTTCACAACAAGCTTGAGGACGACACCACTATCATTGGTCTCATCCATTCATTCATCTTCATGTCGGCTTTCTTCCCTTTTGGGGTCGCCACAGCGGAATGAACCGCCAACTCTCTGGCATATGTTTTACGCAGCGGATGCCCTTCCCTGCTGCTACCCATTGCTGGGAAACATTCACACACACATTCACACTTTAACACTATGGGCAATCGTTCTTATTCAATTCACTTATTCCGCATGTCTTTGGACTTGTGGGGAAACCGGAGCACCCAGAGAAAACCCACGCGATCACGGGGAGAACATGCAAACTCCACACAGAAATGCCACCTGCCCCAGCCGAGCCTAGAACCAGCGACCTTCTTGCTGTGAGATGACCGTGCTACCCACTGCGCCACCGTGACGCCTTGGTCTCATCCAGACCCATCCCAATCTGTTACCTGCACCTGACTATCACAGATTTCATCACCTTGCGGACTGTCTATCCACCCTGAATGTTTACATTGCCGTGATTCTGCCTATCACCTTACAGTTAAAGGTAACATGCTGGGACAACACAGGGTTAACGATCAGATTCTTCAGAGGAGCTAGAAGGGTTACACCCCATAGGCCATCCTTAGCTCCCTTCGGTGAACTTTTCATTTTCCCAAGAGGACTTCAATGTCCTTCATTTGAGCCGCTAACGCAGTAGAGCTTAAGTTCTGTCAATTAGACGGTGCTCCTGATTGCATTTGCCTCAATTAAGAGGGTGGGGGATCTACAGGCACTCTCTATCAACGAGACCTAGTTACAGTTTGGGCCTGGTGATACTCATGTATCCTTAAGCCCAGGCCTGGAAACGTGCCCAAGGTTCCTACCATCCCCTTTAAAACTCTGGTAGTGAACCTACAAGCTCTACCCAGAGACTATTGGTGCATTTTGTGAATAAATTGTTCTTCTCATTTAGAAAAACTTATTTTGAGTGAGCAAAAATAAGTGAGAAAAAATAGTTTGCTCTCGCAACAATACCCTCATACCTGCGCTTGCTCGAAACAAGCCATCGTAAACAAGCCAAAATGTAACCAAACTCTCCTGCTGCACATGGAGGTGCACTGCTGGTTATCGCATGGAAAATAACTTGTGGCCTTCCTAGAAATGCAAGATACAATTTTGGAATTTCTGTAAAGTCAAAATACTGTTAGATAGAGTCGGAGCAGCTGCCAGATGTGTTCTGGAATAAAACAGCATGATGGTACATCTGTACTTACTTGTAGTAAGTGTACAGTTATTGAAATTCATGTTTATTAAAACATTCAGTGTATAAAGTGTATGTTCATTCAGTGCATAAAGTGTATGTTCATGCACAAATGACAAAAAACTAAAATGTTAATATAAATGCGTGTGTATTCATTATAATTTAATTTAAGGTAATTTTAATACATTTGATTAAATATACATTTAATAAATTGATTAATTTATATTTACTATATATATTACATGTTAATAATATACAAACATGTATATGTATATGGGGGGCCCCAGGGAAAAGTTGAGTATGGTGCAGTCTTTATCTTTTCCAGTCTCCACATCATGCTTAGTTTAGGCAGTAAAAAGGAGAGGGCATTTACTACCTTCTTAAAAGTGCAGGGAACATAGGGTGCTATTAACAGTATTGCATAACCCACTGGCCTACCATGTTTCAGCTGATAGGAATAACATGTACAGTATTTGTAAAAAAAAAAAAAAGAAAAGAAAAAAAATAGATTTTCCTCATGAGAACTTTATCCCATTACAAAAATGATAAATGCACAGCACTCACACCTCCCACAAAATACATTTTCAGATATGTGGTGAAACAGCACATTTTCAATCTGTTAGATGACCCCTGTTTGCTCCAGGGACATGTGATGTAACCATCAGATTAGATACAGATTAATTTCTTGGAATGGTTCGAAGCACAGGGATAATCACATCCTACCAAACAAATGAAGCTTTGAAAAGGCTGCATTCAATAACAAACCATGCCTTTTCCATCAGACTCATTTACATGCTGAATTAGTTTTATTCATAATTAAGAAGCAAGTCTATACAATGAAGTGTGACATTTCAATGCTAATGCAATCATTTTCCCTGCTAAGTGAGTTGTAATTGTGTAGATGGTGTTGATTGTTGTCCAATGGTATAATAATAAAGTATTTAAAAGGAGAAGCTATTGTGTATCATGTGCTGGGACTTATTTGCACGTGTATTAAACAGCCAGTTTATTTGTTTATTTAGCATTAACATTTTAAACAGTAATCTTTTAACCTTGAAGTGGTAAATGAAAAGGGTACCATTCTAAACATACACTAGCTGGGTTTATATGTACTGGTTTAATTCCGACCAGAAATAATATACACTGAATAAAAATATAAATGCAACAAAAATAATAACCCCAAGCATACTCTATCTTAAATATTGGCAATACTTGCAGAGTTCATTGCAAACCAATATGCCTTATCATGAACAAAAGCAGATAAACATATTTATAGAAATCTATAATTATATATGTTAAGTTGTACAAAGAATGCTTGGAAACTAAAGAAGAACATCGTGTGAACAAAACCATCAGATGAAACTTCATGTGATCTATAACCAAAGTTGTTCAGGTTTAATACAGAAATGTATCTACCTCCTATAACTTTATTATCACAGCTTTTAAAGGATGGTACAGGTGTATTTTAGATAGAAATTATAAAGATAGTACAAACTTTTGCCTTGGCAATGGTTTTAAACAGCCAAACTGTGGCTCTGATTCAGGGTAGTTACCAGTTGTCAGGCAGTTATTTTCCTTTATCTGAGTTATTTTAAGATTTTTCTTAACTGTCAGTACATCTTTAACATTGAAAAACATCTTTTACCCAAGCAGCTGTTGGTTATAATTAAATAAATGAAAACACGCATCAAATTAGTTTGTTGGATTAATGATTACTTCTGATCAGGCATAAGGTGCCCTTCATTCAAACTTAATTGCTGTTGCATCTCTTCAACATGTAGGATGAAACCACGTCTCGAAGAGCAAACATTTTTCATGTAGTGTCATTTTATGACTAAAGTTTGTTAAAGTTTATGAAATGTGTGATTGTTATGATAACTGGCTTAGGCTACGATTGCTATGATATATTTTGAAGCAAGTGTATAATAAAAGAAAACTATGGGCAAAACAATGTGATGTTTGACCTGCCTATCAAGTGCTCATGAACGTTTATGTATTTTGATGCTTGTTTGAACTTATTTAACCAACAGCTGCTGGGGTAAAATATATTTTTTTATGTTAAAAATGTATTTACAATAAAGATACATATAACACTATTACAGTTTGGTCTGAATAAACATCATGTTAATCGATTGACTTGTTATATTATGTAAAAATGTAGGCATTGTTAAAAAAAAGCTTCTTAAAAAGTTGATATTTGAACTGAGGTAAACCCTGATTTTTAAACAATGCGTACAACAGCGCAGCGGTGATCTGGTCCCTGCTCTGACTGCTGGAGAACACGAGCAGCTCTGAAGTTACGGATATAAACCCAACACGTGCAAGAAGAGTCTCAAAAATATCAAGGACAAATTCAGAGCGCAGCGTACTCGTAAGCGAGGTTGCATATCCACAACCAACAATGTGTAAATATATCTCAAACAGTTCGCAAATATCTAATTTTTAAATATTTTATTTTATTTCAGGTTAAAAATGCAGAAAGAATGTTTTTTTGCAATGTCAAAACATGTAAATGTTACAAAGCACACAATATAATGTAAATAACAATTCAAAGAATCTGAAGAATTTTGACCAAAATGTCAGAGAGCACCTAAAATTTCAAGGTAATGATTTGACAAAAATGCAATGATTTTGAATGGTTTGTGGTGAGCACAGATACGTTTTGAAGTATTAAAACTGAAATCAGGCATGGTAAACTCTAACAACCTTAGCAGTGAATATCTCGAACAGGGCGTGCAGACCAAGAGCTAAACACGCGACAGAACGTGTCTCTCACGCTGACCGCTTTCAAACCCGGGGTGCAATCGCGTGACTATGTCCACTCCCAGAACATTGTGGAACTAAACGCGAGCTCGCGGAAGAGCCATGGGAACGAAGACACCGGAGCATACCTAGTGCTGACCCACTCTTTCTCTCCTATTTCTTTCTCCTCTCAAGTGCCCCTCAACCCTCTCAACTTCTTCCTGCACACTGCCTCTGATAAATGAACTAACTAGCATGCTTAGCTTTAGCTAATATCAGCACAATATCAAATTATATCAGGTTTAATTAAAAATGTATAACTTAGCAGATTCAGCGACCCCCTCACCCACTTAATTCCAAGCAAGGTCGTTGTTGTTTCCACATGGATAATAATACAAGTTATTCATTCTGGCTGGCCACAAACTGTGATATTTGTCTCCTCCATTGTTGTTGCGCATGTTCTCGCTTCATAAAACAATCATGTAACTACAAGAGCAAGCCCCTGATTGGTTACCGCCCACAAACTATTATCTTTATATAGACTTTACATTGAAATCAGCCACTTTTACCGGATCATTTGCGCTTGGTGTGTCGGCAGCGTGAGAGAGCTGAAAATGAATACAGAAGTTAAAGCAGTAAAGAATCTATAAACTACCTGGACAGGGTTGGTCTTTCACTATACTCAAGCAACTACACCTTTAGTTATACACCTATGGAAAATCCAGAGATACGCATTGGGTCCTAAAGGTTTTGTGACAAAACCTCAAGCAAAAATACGCCATGCTCCACATACTGTCTTGAGGCAGTGTGCATGATCTTATTCAGTCTGTCACACATTGTACACAGTGACACACAACAAAGCGAGTTATTTGACAGCCCCAACCCACCTCTGCTTGAGTATACAGAGAAAGCCAATATGGTTCTCTTCGTGAAAGGAAACATATCCACAGGACTCCGTCCTTTTAAATGGTGCTCTATTTTGGGCCAGGTACCTATATGGATGATTAATTAAGGTCACAGTACTGCCTCGCAGCCCTGCCAAACACAGAAGGGGATTAAGAGATGAAAAAGACAGCATGACACTTTATACACAGATAGGCTGTCAGTACGTCAGTGGAATGTCTAGACATGACTCAGCCATCGCCGGATATTGATTTACTAATAGAGAAAAGAACAGTTTTTTGGGATAATCTCATATTTCAGTTATCTACATGGCACAACATAGTTATCAGAAAGTTGAGAAAAAAGGTCCCTTAATGTCTCTATACATTAATTGCTGTTTATGCTGGTTATTATTGGATAGAAAGAATATTTATAACCAAGTAAACTTGTATTTTGGTTTGTTTACAAGTTAAGAGTCCTCTATCCAGATATTTCAGTCAAGTGAAATGAGCGATTAGAACGTTCTACAGCTACTGAGGAATGCAAGTTGGGTTTTTAGCAGTCAAACCAGGACCTATAAATAGTTGTATTTATAGCATAGCTAAGAAGAAATAATTGTTATTATAAACCAACCATTTTGGGGTTTGAGTATTTTGTCTTCTTTAATGAGGAAATTAATTAAATTAAGTGAAAGTGAAGTGAAAGTGACCAGTTGGCCAGATATGGAGTGACCCATACCTGGAATTTGTGCTCTACATGTAACCCTTCCCAGAGTACACACACAGCAGTGAACAAACACACCAAGAACACGCAGCCATGACTGCGGCGCCCGGGGAGCAGTCTTGGAACTGGTGCCTTGCTCAAGGGCTCCACAGCTGTGGTTGTTGAATATGGAGAGCAAGTGTTTCATCACTAACACCAACTTCTACTCGGTGTATCTGGGGATCGAACAAGTCGATCTCCTTATCCACCGGACCACAACTGCCACTCACCGGACCACAACTGCGGAGCTCTTAAATGTAGTAGATGCTCATGTAAGATGCTTTAGAATCAAATCAAATTGCTGTAAGAACCTTGAAAATCTTTATAACTCTGTCAATGTGTACATTAAATGCAGCATGTTCCAAACTTCTTGAACCAAACCGATGGCGAGCATAAACTCCACAAAGCATAAAGACGATAGATCAGTTAATGCTATAATCTAAAACTACCATCTACCACATTTATGAAGAGAAAATATTATTCTAAACACAACAGGTAACAGTATCAAGGGAGGCAGATTGAAACCGATCGTGTCAGTGAATTGACACAGCCTTGTTCATGAATTATTCAGCACAATTCACTTGTGCTGACAGACTGTCACTTGATGGAGTTCAGAGTACTCACTGTTCTATTGCACAAAAGAAATAGTCAAAAGCTTGGGAAAATAATGCAAGACAAAGCTCCAAATTTAAGATACAAGAACAAGTTTGTCCCCTTAAGTGTATTACAGCACAATTTAACAGACAGCATTAGGCTGCCAAGACACAATGTGTATTTTTTAAAGAATATTTACTAAAATGTGTGATCTTTTAACATATACAAACTAACCAACCAACAAAAAACCTATTTTATTGAAATTAGCATTTGAAATACATACGTAAAAAAAGAAAAGGTTGACCGGCAAAAGTTATGCCTGGAGTCATTAAGGTAATCAAAAAGGCAGCAAAAAGCTAATTGGTAGTAATCTGAAAATAATGTCGGATAACCAGGAGTTGTGACTAATACACCAAAGACAAATTATTTACCAACAGGTAATGCCCCACTTTTGCCTCACGATGGTTACAAGCATTTAATAAGGCTACAGTTCACTCTTAATTAATGGAAAAACTACCTGGTTAACTAGTAAGACTCCACCTCAGGAGGTCACACTGAATCCATGGAGGGTCATCATCCTACACAAGTGTAGTTTTCAATAAAGCTTTAATTGGTGAAACCGACATTAATTAAGGCTGCAGTGGAAATCTGCTGGCTGTTGGCAGTCTAGGGATTTAGTTTGACACCACTGATCTAGCTTGTACACCCAAATGTGGTTGGCTACTTGAGCTGACTATGACTCAAACTAGACAACAAACCAAATCATTTAATGGTACACTGAGCTATGGAGTTTTTAAAAGCCTAAAAATACTATTATTAAGAGGTAATCACTAACATTTGAAGTTCACAAAGGAAGTCCCTTTTTCTGCGAAAACTTGAGCATTAGAAGAATAATTGAAAGAGCCACTGTTTATTTTCATTGCCAATAAGACACAGGTGGGTATTACTTTACAAATGAGGTCCTGATCCATGTACATTCCCTTGCAAATATATAGACAAAATAACCTATATTCAATGGTGCCTACAAACATTTTGTCACCACAGACATTGGGAAAACAAGTACCAAAAAATTGCTCGCCACAGACATTGAAGAAACAAGTAGCAAATTAGTAAAATTTTCACCGAAAAGCAGAAAAATATTCTACTTTCACCCAACAAAGCATTGCTTAATAATGTTTCAACTAAACAAGTTAACTGTATAATATTAGAAATCAAAATGTTTCAATTAAAAGTCACAATTTTAGATAAAATGTGTTTATGTGGTTAGCTTTAGATTAAGGATCTGCTGGTCAACAAGCATACATTTTGTCTTCATAAATCAAAATGTGACTTTAAAGGTCAACTTTTCAACATTTTGTCACAAAATTGACATTATAACTAAATTATTACATTTTTAATATGCATGTTTCACTTTTAATCTCAACTTCGCTTTTCTAAATCAAAATTTCTACTTTCATTTCAAAATTATGACTTTAACTCGAAATGTTGCCTTTACAGGCATTTTTTTAAACTGACAGAAATGGGCTTCCATAATTAGATGGTCAAATCAAAGTCAATAGACTGACTGATGCAGAACTATGAGAGGCCAAACTCCGATTGTGTGCGCTGTTTTCTCATATGAATAAACTTCAACATGAACGGTTGCGTTGAACTTCTTACTTAAGCTACAACAGAACAACAAAAAACTAAAGTAAAACTCAAACCTCATACAATAATTATGCCTAACGCACCAAATACAAATTTCCAAATACAAAGTAATTGCAATACTTCAACTTCAGCGTATTTATAGAAAACACATGGCGAGAAACAACATTTAACAAGAAATGATTAGTTGCACAATTCTTAATTCGTATCGCAGTAATCGTCATAAGCCAAAAAGCGCGAATCTTACGTCTTCATCCTCGCAGGTGGCTCTCTTGCGGTTCTGGACCGGAGCTCGGGATGAGGGGTGATTAGGACTCTTCCCAGCCTTGCTCTCGTCCTCGGGAACATGTCCTCCCAGGAGGCGACTGGCTTCAGGTGGATGGGGGAATGAATTGTTGGTGTTAATCTTCCCCGAGAATCTCTGATAAAGCGAAGCCATGAGTCCGGTCAAATCAGAAGAACATCTCAAAGCGCGAGCTTGAGCTCTGTCCTCATCGGCTGCTCTGCTGGGATCGGTTTGATAGTAATGTCTCTCTCCGCAGAGGGCAAAACCTCTCCTTCCCGAAAACACCAGAGACGTCTCCGAGTGAACGCTATAAGCTGTCGTAGTATATTATAAATGAGTCGGTCGAGTATTCTCAAAGTGTTATTGGTTTGCCTAGAGTCAATGCGCGGGAGAAAGTCTCCTCTGCATTCAAAGCACGTTGTTTCATCTGTAGCCCAACCTGAGGCGCGTCCAAATAACCTCCCGCTGTGATAAACTAAACAGTCAGCGAACTTATCCAACAAAGAAAGCTTACTACAATGTTTTTTTGAGAGCGACACGACGGTGAGAGACAGCAGTGAGAGCTATAACGCAGAGTACGCGAGTGCGCGCGCGCGTCTGGATGGGACGCGCTCTGCATAAAAAGTGACCAAAAGCAGAAAGCACTGCTACTGTACAACAGAACGCAGGCATATGTGGCTCCCAATCATTAGTATTCACGATGATACACGACCTCTGAATGCATTTGTTAATTTCCGTATTTGTGTGGGGGGAAATTAGTGTTAAAGGCTTAAGCAAACCTTTCTTTTTACTTCAAACGAGTAAGCGAAAAGGTCAAATGCGCAGTATTGGAGTGCCACACAGTGGTGAACTAAAATACAGCAAGGTGTCTTGTGACGCTCACATCTTCTGTTCGGGTAAACCTTTAACTTTCATAAAATACAAATGAGGCCAATGAGGGTCTATAACCAAACTGAAGGAAAATCTGTATATGTGTTCTATGTTTGTATTGATGGAAACTTTAAAATCAATCTTACACATAGCAAATGAACACCTATTCAGATAAATAAATCTGCAGAAATATTTGTAAATTGTATAATGTATGATAACACTTTAAAATACTCTTCTTTATATCTAATGAAATCGCACTGTGTGTGACACATTCAGGTTGATGTCAGTTATTTTGTGCAAAAACAAAATCAGACAAAACAAACATTGAAAAAAAAAATTGAAAATAACCCCCTTAATGACCCTAACTATCACAAATTGTACAAAAAAAGGCTTGACACATTCAAATGGCAATATTCAAGTTTTTAATCATACTTCAAACTTTTGTCCATAATTCACGTTGCTCGTTCAAGGTTAGTTAAAATCATTTAACCAAGTATTGATCAACTTTTATACTCGCTTCACATCATTGCCTGTAAATTACTCTGAACCTAGTGAGGTTTTAGCAGAAGGTAAACTAGTATCCAATTTTTGGTAATTAGCCACTAATTTATAATCAGTATTATTCCTTAAATATTTCAAATGCATTCCAACCACAAATTGATGTTTGCATCTTATTTAGATTTAGATATCCTTCTAATTTTAGTAGTATAACTGTTAATACCTGTCAGGAAGAGTAAGTTGGACCCAGAAGCAAAGGTGATCTTGAAGTACTTGAGTCTTTATTGAAAAGCAACCAAGGTATCAAATAGAAAAAACCGGCACGAGGGCCAAAACAAATCAAACAAAAGAAGCTAGACTAACGAGAACAGAAAGGGCTCCCACCGGGATCCCGCACTCTTGTAGGAGAATCCAGAACTTAAAAAATAATCTGAAAAAAAGAGCAGACAAGCTCAAGACTAGGCAGGGCACACTAATATATCTTCCACAGACAGAGTAGACTGGTACAACAGCGTGACAAATAAAATAACTCGCACAGAGAAGAAGCTGACAGTGCTTTAAATAGCAGCAGGAGTAGATGAGGAACAGGTGAGTCCAATCAGACACAATTGGGAACACCTGATCTACATGAGCTGAGCTGAGAGAGCGAGAGATTACAGGGAGAGAAAGAAAAAGAACAGAAAACATAACATGGTAAAATGACAATCCTGACATTGCCCCCCCCTTAATGAGCGCCCCCAGGCGCTACACGGTGAGAACCATGACCTGAGCGGTAGAAGTCCTCAATCAAGGAGCGGTCCAGCACATCACGAGAGGGTATCCAGCATCTCTCCTCAGGACCGTAACCCTCCCAATCAACTAGATATTGATGCCCCCTACCTCTTTTACGCACATCCAGAAGACGCCTGACCCTATAAATAGGTGAGCCCTCTACAATGGGAGGAGGGGGGCTAGAGGGAGCTAGAACAGAATAGGTGGCGGGCTTGATGCGAGAAACGTGGAATACTGGGTGGATGCGTGCAAGGTGACTAGGCAGCCTTAACCGGACTGCCACCGGGCTAATGATCTTACTGATAGGGTAAGGACCAATAAAACGAGGGGCCAGCTTGCGAGCGGGAAACTTGAGCGGCAGGTTATCGGTTGACAACCATACTTTTTGACCACAGATATACTTTGGGGCTGGCCTACGACGCCGATTGGCAGTCCTGCACATATTTTCTCTGGTTCTCAACAGCGTAGTTTTGACCTGTCTCCAAGTTCGTTTGGCACGACGGATGAAAGAACTAACGGAAGGGACCATGACCTCCATCTCTTGACTTGGAAATAATGGGGGCTGATACCCTAAGCAGCCTTCGAAAGGAGAAAAGCCAGTAGATGAGGATGTCAACGAGTTATGAGCATATTCGGCCCAGGGCAGACGTTCACACCATGTAGATGGGTTCTGGTGGGCAAGACAGCGGAGTAGGCGCCCAAGGTCCTGATTCGCTCTCTCTGCCTGGCCATTGGTTTCGGGATGATAACCAGATGACAAACTGGCTGTGGAACCTATTAATTTACAAAACTCTCGCCAAAATTGTGAAGTGAACTGGGAACCTCGATCAGTCACAATATCACTAGGCAAGCCATGCAATTTAAAAACATGTTCGACCACAGTCTGGGCAGTTTCGGATGCAGACGGTAGTTTCTTGAGCGGAATAAAATGTGCGGCTTTGGAGAAGCGGTCAACCACAGTTAAAATAACCGTATTACCTTTGGACTCAGGGAGACCAATAATAAAATCCATAGCAATATGTGACCATGGACGTGCCGGGATGGCCAGTGGTTTAAGAAGGCCGGCTGCTGACTCATTACTGGCTTTGCAACTGGCACAGACTGCACAGGATCTAACATATCGCTTAACGTCTGCTGCCATTTCAGGCCACCAAAACCGTTGACGCAGTACTGCCAGGGTGCGACGGACCCCAGGGTGAGCATAGAACTTAGCTTCATGCCCCCAGCGAACTACAGACTCACGAACAGATGGAACAACAAATAATCGATTACTGGGACACAGAGCGGGAGGAGTGGTGTTACCAAGGGCCTGCATTACTGTATGCTCGACACCCCAATTCAAGGCCCCCACCACTTTCTCTTTGGGCAAAATAGGAATGGGAAGGGTGTCTTCACCCTCAGGGGCAAATATTCGAGACAATGTGTCCGGTTTCATGTTGCGTGAACCGGGTCGGTAAGAGATGGTGAAATTAAAACGTTCGAAAAACAGCAGCCACCGGGCCTGGCGCGAGTTGAGCCGCTTGGCAGAACGAATATACTCTAGATTGCGGTGGTCTGTCCAAACTAGGAATGTATGGCTCGCCCCTTCTAGCCAATGACGCCACTCCTCCAGAGCCAGACGGATTGCCAAGAGTTCCCGATTACCAACATCATAATTACGTTCCGCCGGTGACAACCGATGAGAAAAAAAAGCACACGGATGGATCTTGTCATCCAGAGGGGAACGTTGGGAAAGGACAGCACCCACTCCCGTCTCAGATGCATCAACTTCAACAATAAATTGTCTGCTGGGATCGGGAGTGACCAAAATGGGAGCTGTAGTGAAACGTTCCTTCAAGGAATCGAAAGCCTCTTGTGCAGAGTCAGTCCAGATAAAGTTCTGCTTGTTCGATGTAAGAGCATTCAGGGGACCAGCAACTTGACCGAAACCCCGAATGAACCGGCGATAAAAATTAGCGAACCCCAAAAACCGCAGCAAGGCTGTGCGTGACTCTGGTATGGGCCAGTTCAGGACAGCCTGGACCTTCGACTGATCCATGGAGACTCCTTCTGAAGAAACAATGTACCCAAGAAAACTAACAGATGGGACATGGAACTGACACTTCTCAGCCTTAACAAACAACTTATTTTCGAGGAGGCGCTGGAGAACCCTACGAACATGGCGAATATGGGACTCTTCATCTGGTGAAAAAATAAGAATATCATCCAAGTAAACAAAAACAAACTCATTTAACATGTCTCGCAGGACGTCATTAATTAAAGCTTGAAAAATTGCAGGGGCATTGGCAAGGCCGAATGGTAAAACCCTATATTCAAAGTGCCCCAGGGGAGTGTTAAAGGCAGTTAACCACTCGTGTCCCTCCCGGATGCGCACAAGATGATATGCGTTGCGTAAGTCAAGTTTAGTGAATACCTTGGCACCCTGAAGAATTTCAAAAGCGGAGGACATAAGGGGTAGAGGGTAACGGTTCTTTACAGTCACTGTGTTAAGTCCACGATAATCTATGCAAGGACGGAGCGAGCCATCCTTCTTTTCAACAAAGAAAAACCCTGCACCTGCCGGAGAGGTGGATGGAACAATGGTGCCGGCAGCCAGGGACTCCGACAGGTAAGTCTTAAGTGCTTCTCTTTCAGGTGCAGTCAGAGAGTAGAGGCGGCCCCGTGGAGGGGAGGTCCCAGGTAGGAGTTCAATGGAGCAATCATATGGCCGATGAGGGGGGTAGAGATATGGCTCGTGATTTGCTGAACACCGCCCCCAGATCATGGTACTCCACCGGGACGCCCACCAAGTCAACAGAATCATCCTGAAACACAGAAGCAGAAGAACCGCCAGAACCCGCAGAAACTAGACAAGATTTGTAACAATCAATCTTCCAAGAAGTAATCATGTTGCTAGCCCAATCTATTTGTGGCTGGTGTTTTGTCAGCCAGGGATGACCCAAAACAACAGGTACAGAAAGTGACTTGAACACAAGGAAAGATAAAGTTTCAGTGTGATTCCCAGAAGTAGTGAGGCTCACCGGTAATGTCTGCTTGCTGATTCGAGCCAGAGGTCGGCCATCCAGAGCAACAACCGTCGGAGCCTCCACACAGGAAGAGAGGGGAATGTGGTTGGCCACTACAAAGCTCTCATCAATGAAACAAGCTTCAGCTCCAGAGTCGATGAGGGCCTCACAAACGACAGATCTGGTACCCAGTTGGAGACTAGCAGAAATGGTGGTGCGAGATGGAGAGCCAGGGGACAAGGAAATAGAGCTCGACAGGAGTCCCCTTATTGCCGCCGAGCTGTTCCTTTTAAAGGACAGGACTGGGCGAAATGACCCTCACCGGCACAATACAAACAAAGGCGGGATGAAATGCGTCTTGTCCGCTCCTCAGCCAAGATGCGGAATGCTCCCATCTGCATGGGCTCAGGTGCTGGAGCTTCACAGCCTGCCACCACTGAGGAGTGTGAGTCTTTCGAGCGAGGTGGCTGGGTCCCTCTCACCTGGCGACGCAGAGCATGTCTCTTCTCGATGCGAATGGACAGATCTATCAATTCATCGAGTCCAACCGGAATATCAGAGGAGAGAAGCTCCTCCCTTATATTGAGGGAGAGGCCATCGAGGAAGCGGGAGAAAAGTGCCTCCCCATTCCAGCCACTGGTAGCGGCAAGCGTGCGGAACTCTATGGAGTAATCAACCACAGAGCTAGAACCTTGACGTAGAGCTGCCAGTTGCCTAGAAGCCTCCCGGCCAAAAACAGAACGGTCAAAAGTCTTGCACATCTCTTCTCGGAAAGAAGAGTATGAGCGGCAGCATGGGGCATCCGCCTCCCAAACCGCAGTTCCCCAGCTCCGTGCTTTCCCGGCTAGCAGTGAAATTACGAAGGCGACCCGGGATCTTTCAGTGGCATATGTTTGAGGCTGGAGAGAGAAAACTATCTCACATTGGGTGAGGAAGGCTCGGCATTGAGTGGGCTCCCCTGCATAGCTGGGAGGGTTATTTACCCTTGGTTCCACAGGATGGAAAGAAGTACCTCCTCTCGAGCGTTCAGCACTGAGATTATGCAGCTGCCTGGACAGATCCGAGACCTGAGCGGAGAGGGACTCAACTTGAAGCCGTGAAGCCAGGAGCTCCTCTGAGTGACGTCCGAGCAGCGCCCCCTGGTGCTCAACTGCTGAGTGGATGTGGGATTCCTTCGCTGGGTCCATATTTCTTTCGGCGAGTTATTCTGTCAGGAAGAGTAAGTTGGACCCAGAAGCAAAGGTGATCTTGAAGTACTTGAGTCTTTATTGAAAAGCAACCAAGGTATCAAATAGAAAAAACCGGCACGAGGGCCAAAACAAATCAAACAAAAGAAGCTAGACTAACGAGAACAGAAAGGGCTCCCACCGGGATCCCGCACTCTTGTAGGAGAATCCAGAACTTAAAAAATAATCTGAAAAAAAGAGCAGACAAGCTCAAGACTAGGCAGGGCACACTAATATATCTTCCACAGACAGAGTAGACTGGTACAACAGCGTGACAAATAAAATAACTCGCACAGAGAAGAAGCTGACAGTGCTTTAAATAGCAGCAGGAGTAGATGAGGAACAGGTGAGTCCAATCAGACACAATTGGGAACACCTGATCTACATGAGCTGAGCTGAGAGAGCGAGAGATTACAGGGAGAGAAAGAAAAAGAACAGAAAACATAACATGGTAAAATGACAATCCTGACAATACCCAACAAGACCTTTTCAGTAAAGCTGTTTAAAAATAATATTTAGCAGTGCAAAGACAATGAGGAGCAGTAATTTTTTGTTATGAAAAGCTTAGTCTATTCAAAAAGCCTAGGTTAAAGTTCCTAAGAATTAGTCTTGCAGAGGACATCAATCAACAATATGTACATACCGTATAAAGAGAATAGATCTGAATTGCAGACTCAATCAATTTTTATCACATCATAACCAAGTTCATATCACCAAGTTGGTAAAGCAGACATCAAAAATGGGGACACTTGTGGTTCTGTAGGGACTGACCCTCTAACCAGGGGTGTTCCTTGAGACTCTGAACTTTGGGGGCTGAGCCCAGACTCTTATAGGGAAGTCTCTATAATAATAATAATAATTATAGGGGATCCAACTCGGAATAAAACATTTCTATGATAATTACAATTAGATTAATTACACTTTATTGTCAAAATAGAGGAATATATGCTATCTCAATATAGTGCGTATAGGTATTCTGTGAAATTAATATTGCAGAACTATCAGTCAAAAAGAATTTCAGTGTTTAAGTAATAACTAAAATAAGTTTACCAAGATATGTAACTAAGTGTCTCATAATCCATAAGTGCTTATAAATTGCTCAAATGTTGTTCATCCCTATGATTTCCACAATTGCAAAGGTACAAGCTCTTTTTTGATTAGCCACCAGTGTATGTGTCACATATTTAACTGTCAATTACTTTTGGACACTTTTGCTCGATCCACTATAAAAAAAAACAAGCAGACAGGTGCAAGGAAATAACACATGTATGCAGAGTATTTAGTTCATGTTGACCAAGGCTCACACCAAAGAGGAAAGTGATTTACAGTAGTAATGTATTTCCCTCATGTATTTTAAGAATTAACGTAACCTTTAAATTAAATAATCTGTGACCAAACTTTAAAAAGCATGCTAAATTCAGTGGCCTCACATGGAAAAACTTGAGCAGTTGCCAACTGTAAACACATTATAGCTACAAGGAAGCAAAACCATATTTTAAGAAGAACTTACAGGATAATGGAACGTTGCTACTTTTGTGGTCACAGTGAACAATGTGTAGATTTGGATTTAAAATCACGTTTCACGTTTCTTCATGGAAACTGATGCTTTAAAGATTCAGTGGTTTGGACAAATAAGCTTTCAACAAAAACATCGGATTTCCAATGAATGATTTATTTGTCTTTGAGCGCAAGTGAGGGGATTTTATGTGAATTCTATTACATGACCAATAATCTAAGCTCTAAGCTCCATTGAGGAACTATTTTATTAACCATTGGGTTATTTAAAGCAACAGTAAATAATTTTAAATTTGTGCATACTGTGCGGCATATTACTATCAATAGGTCTTTAGTTTAGCTCAGGTGTAGCTTTGATATGTAATGGGATTTTTTTTGCTGTTTATGGATTTATCTTTTCTGTCAACTGTGGTTAAAAGAGCATATCTCTTAGTGAAGACTTCGGCCGACTTCAGGCCTTGAAGATCAATAGAGCAATCTGTCACGCCGCTTCACTAATACTCGGAGCAATAGCATCCTGGCTCACTGGCTGACAGAGAAACATCACTTCAAGGTTTAGGGCCATATCTCAATTTGCTGCCTCATTGACTGTAATGGACAAGAGCTGAATAAGCAGAAAAGTCCTTTAAATGAAGGCAATAACAAAGAGAGTTGAGGCAGTGTTTTTGATACCGCAGAATTCAAATTGCTGTAGTCAGCCTTCAAGCCTTCGAGAGTGCGCCCAAATCAAAATGGCAATAATTCAAGAGTATTCATTCTGAATATAAATACACATACTCTATAAATCCTTAGCAGCACCTTATTGAAGAGATTAAAAGTTTTATTTATTTTTTAACGCCACAACCAGTCTGATCCCTTTTTGAATGTCTTTGTCTGAGAAAATGAGAAGTTACTGCTCATCCATTCAGGGTTTTTACTTGCCAACAAAAAGCTAACAGTACTCTTTGCTTCTGGCATTGCTTATTATTCGAAACAGTATTCACAGCATGTTTTGGTTTATGCCATTACTATTTATGGATGGGAAAATGCACACCATTTGCATTCTTCAAATTGTAATTTTTGCTTACATGTAAACTTCTAATGCAAAACACCTTTCCCACTGTACAGATATGAATGTATCATACAGTATAATGTGGTACAAACAAAATTTACCTATATCTATCTGTACAAACATTTCTACCATGTCTGCACAAGGTAAGAAACTGGTTGGCTCTTAGTTCGAGTAGAATATAAATCTATAGGTAAACTCCAATAATATGTCCTATACAAGCTGAAAAAACATGAGAATATAATCAGATTTGAGTTTAAAATGTGGATAATGATTTGAAGTCAATCATCAGATCAACTCAGTTGTGAATTCAAGATTTGTGGGCAGTTGCATTAGTGACATTGCAAATTGCCTCTTTAAATCTTGCCTGCGGCTTCTGTAAACAAATATTAGGAGTTCAAGTTCACAATAATCACCTTAGCATCTCTGACTGGTGCAGAATTCAGTGAATAAGCTGGCTGAATAAATGTAGGAGTGAGCACAACACCTGTACCATAGCTTCTCTCCACTGGTAGCACAAACATTAGAGTCCATTCATTCTTCAAACGTCCCCATGTTTTAAATACTACTTAAGACAAGCATCCTTTATTCTGAAGTAAATTCACATCATAATCTCATTTATTCCCTGGAAATTAACCCACTTTAAGACTAATCCTTGCTCCTTTTTTATGTCAGTTTTAATTGTTATGCCTTATAAAAGTTGTTTGTAAATCTTTTAATTGCTTCTGTGGTGTTAATGTGCCTTTTATACATTTTATTCTTACACTTACATGAAGTATAACTTTATTTCATTAACAAAGGCGGTAAGTGCGCCTAGTATTGCCTTTTCACATGATATGCTTTGAATCATGACTCCTCTGAATGTGCTGACTTATGGAAAAAAAAGAAAGTTAAAAAGTTTGTTACGAATACTTATGTCAAACAGATATCAAATGTAACACAATGTTACTTCATGGTGTGAAGTGGATTTAACTGATTTTTGGTGTCCAATTGCAAGCTTCTAGTTAATAACACAGTAAATGCACTAAAGTAGGTCTTAAAACTTGATATATGTGTTGTTAATTGATGCATAGAGAAAGCTATACCCAAAGCCATGTGATACTTTCAGCATGTGGAAACAGTGACAACGAGAATACTTTGTAGTGAATTTATGAAATGCAAATTTGCAAGTCATGTCCACAAAATAACAACAAGAGATTACTGTCTGCCTGTAGGTAGCCTCTCACCTTGTGCATATGTACGCTGTTTTAAACACATTCACAAACCCACTCACTGATTGGATTGCTCAGTTTTTAGCATTACAAAGCTCAGGTACATCAGTCAGTTTAGAAACAATGGCAAGAATGCAGTTATGTAGATTTGGTTGACATCTTTCACTAGTGAGTGCAAAAATGACCTGAAATGTTTTTAAAACCATTTTCTTTTTAAGAAAGTCTTCTCAACCATTACCAAATGAACATGAATATAAAATACATTTGATGGATGGATGGATGGCATTTGTATTCCTCCACTTCACCAGTAATTCACTCAAACTATTTTTTTTACTTGAAGCGCTCATCATACAATATGACCTCTTGTCTACAAAAATGTGACATTTCACCACGTGTGGTATGAGAAAATGGTATAGTTTTTGTTCAAATGGTTGAAAGAGCTGGAAACTACCAGAACTACTGAATGGGAAAAAAGTAATGATGATTCTTTTGAAACATATTGTAAAATCATACTAAAATATGAATATAAACACTGTTACCAAACTGAGAAAGAGAGCGAAGGACAGACATTTAGTACATCCTTTAAATGCTGTTTAAAATTTTTAAATATACGGTGCTAGCCAAATTGAAACGTTTCAAATGATAATATCAAACAAACTGTGGAAGCAAATGATTAATGTGCAAATTGGACACCAGTAGAAAGTGATCAAGGATCTGAGTCTTAAAAATATGCTATTTCATCAATCAATATACACCATAAAAACTGTGCACAGTGCAGGTATTCTCTAAACCTCAATGAATTTCAACCCTGGCTCAGAAACTTTATGCTCACTTTAAAGTTGTTTATGAATGTATCAAATTGTACATGTTTGCAATCCTGTAACTACAAAAACACAGTTTTAACTTAATTTTTAATCAGAAGTAGTGTGTTTTAATCATCAAAGTGTGATAGGACCATTTAGAAAATAATACACAATCTTACATTTAAGAGTATGTCTGTGGAGAAGAATTACACAACACTGTTTGATCAACGATTTCAAATGATGAATAAACAAAAAACCTCAAAACAAGTTGCGATGTATCCATTGTAGATTTTCAAAATCATAAACTTGTCATATCTTCTCAATACTGAAAAATTGTTATCGAATAATTCCAAAGCTACCCATGCCAAGCATTAATAGCATATTAAGTCGATTTACGAACTAATTTGAGGCCTTACCTTTCCAGACGACATGCTGGTGTCAATCTTCAATTGAGTGGCAATAAGAACGGACATTGTCGTTGCACACAATCAAAGAGGATTTGGATTGACTCTGCAAGAAAGTATGGAACTCTACAGTGAGTTCGACCTGCCTGTTGTTCACTCTTTGCTGTTCAGTCTTCTGCCCAGAACGAAGTACACAATTCCAAACCACCGACAGCTCTAAGCCTTATTTTCTCCTCACTGTCAATTTCTCTATGCTGTCCAACATCCCTTGCCTCTCCTCCTTCACAGTCTCTCTCTCCCCTTCCTACTCTCCCTCTCTTGTGTGTTCCCCTATTGAAGCATGAGGGTAAACCACTTAAATATTCTAGGCAGATTTCAAAACCTTGGATAAAAGCTGAGGCCAGTAACAGCAACGGTTGTCAAATGGTTTAGAAGGGCAAATGACAGAATAGCAATATAGGTTAGAAATTTAAATAACAGTGCCAATTTTAAAGTATCTATATGATGCATTTTGAGTCTTCCACAAATGTTTATAGCACTAAAGCTTTCACCATTAGTGCTCTTTAAAAAGTTTTCTAATATTGTAATACAAGACACTCATGAAGAAGTTGATTTCTTGAAAATACTGAAAATACTGCCTGAAAAAAAAAAACACCTAGATTTAAGGAATCAAAAAGGTACAAGCCTTCTACGGGATAATTATTGCATGAGCAATTATTGTTCAGCTGGAACAACTTATTTAACCACAACTAGTGCAATGAGTTAGTTCTCATTTCTTAAACAACCACGTCAAAAACTACATCGTGCAGTTGTGGAAAAGATATTAGTCTGTTTGAGAAGGTTCAAATCATTGCATGCTACAAGCTGAGAAAACATTTATATTTCAGAAACTACTGCCCTTTGAGATGTGCTGGAGAAGGATTTGGAGAGCAAAAGCAACGCATGTAGGTAACAGTAGGCATCAGAAGTAACCATTTGATTTTCACCTGAAATCCTTTAAACAGCCAATATTATGACCCCTCGAAAATATATAACAATATAATAATTGTTCATGCCGTAGGTAACATAACTGTAAGTCTGTGGAGCATGCAGTTTGAGCTTTATTAATGAAAAGTAGTGTCAACTTATTAAGCTGAAACTAGTTGTTTCTTAAAAGTGACGCTGGACTGTACAAACCGTATCAAGCTCCTCCCACTGCTCACACAAGGTTACCAAGAAAAGTGTTGCCCCCAAAAAAAGTTGCTATAGTGGTCGTGAGTCTGTCAAATAAAACTTTTGTTTTGTTTCTCCCATTTTTAAAGGACCGCTTTGTGTTTTTTTGGTTTTTGACCTGGAATTGATGTCATCAAATAAGTTTCATTACATGCATTTTTAAACATCTTCTGTATTTTGAGATATAATGTACAATAAACATTATATAAAATTGTAAATTAGTTTTTATTTGTGCAATCATTTTTAATGATTAATTAATGAAGCAATATAGGTAAAAGTGCTACTGCGCATCCAGAGTCAAAATTTCCTTCGAGCATGCAGCCAGTGTGTTGGCATCTTTCTTATTTATGTTATTTCATTTATGGCGTATCCTTGCCTAACACACCCCTAGTCCAGGTTTCTGACACCGTATTCAGAATTTATCACACAAACTCCGGTGACTCTGCCCCAGTGTCTCCAAGTGATTTGTTTTGGATGCAAGACGTTGAATTAATTAAGACAGCAAAGATTTAAAGCAAACCATAAATTTGACTTGAAATGTAAAGGATAACAATGACAGATACATTTTTTTAAGTCAGTTTTGTTTAACTAATTTTGTTTAATCAATTATAAAAAAAAGGCTAAAGGATATTTTACTAACCAGTAGCAATTACATTTTTGCAAAGGCTTCGTGTCTTTTCCAAATGCTTCACCATTATCAAGAAGTCACACTCTGTATGCTGCAAACAAAGATTGATACAACTCACTTCCATTCCCCAGGGAGTTGTGCCACTAGCAAAATTAAATTGAAGAGTATAAAAGCAGCAATTTTGCTGTCATAGCAGTGGTTGTTATTTTTCATTCTGTTCCCTGGGTATGGCTAACAGGCTTGGACCTTCGAGGCTGTCTCATAAGGAGTGATATATGAAATGAGGAAGAGCTGCAGTGTCTCCACCATTAGGTCCAGTTTAGAGAGGTGGAATTTGAGTTTAGAAAAGAAGAATATCAGTGTCTGCAGGCTGCAACAGTCCACCATGATTCTGCTAGTTATTAGACTGGTTACAAATGCTTCCACTTAACAAGCTCATCTATGAATCTTTTGCTTTAAAATGTGCATACACAATGAGATTCAGTCAGAGCCCAAATATTTGTGAAATGTACAAATATTGTACAAATGTAATATCCACAATTTGTTGATGTTTTTGAACGATTTCTGTTGGTCAGATTTAGAATATAGGGACGTTGACTGAGTGACCAAAGCAGAAGCTGCTCCACAAAAACTGAGAGGAAATGTACCGCAGTCTTGCAGGATATTTCCCTGCAGGCCTCCCAATACTACCTGCATCTGTCTTGATTGAGTTCAGCTTGACCACCTTCCTATAAACAAGACATCCTGAAAGTATAGTCTCATTTCTCTTGGGTCAGGGTAGAGCAGATTTTACTTCCACCATAACAATTTAAGTTCTACGGGTGAAGTTTTGTTGGCGAACATTTTGGAAAAGTGTTTTTTAATTTAGTGTGGGTTAAACTAATTGAAAAAGTATTTTAAAGTCATGAAGGGTGTTTAGGCACTGTGGTCTAATTGATTTGAGCTTAATCAAAATGATAAACAGGCTAAATAAAGGCCCTAGATAATCAAGGCACAAACCCTAACCCTGGAAAGAGACAAGAGTGGGTGCAGGCAGTTAAAAAACTTGTACTAGAGTAGTGGTAGCCATTAAAGAAATCAAACAATCTACTCTCAAAGAAAAATCTGCCCAGATCACACACCAACATAGGCGGGTACATGGAGGGAGTGTTTCAGTCTCCATTCTCAGGTCCTTCAAATAAGTCTGTCAATATGTGATGGCAGGGGGAAAGCAAAAGCCAAGTGAAAACTACTTCCAAAAAATATACCAGCGTTCACACATAAGGAGAGGATGAAGATAATTTTTCTACAGGTTTAATAGCAAAAGTATATAAATGAGCGTCTGCTCCAGTCACAAAAAATATACAGAAAGAGACTGCAGATATGCAGACAGAAGAGCAATATATTGGTAGACAGATATATTGTTTCTGAGCTCAAGGGAATGAGCTGCTGTGGTAAACTTATACTTGTTTCTCTTCTGCTGTTGGTGTGAGCGCGTGTCTCCATAGGTTACAAAAATGTTAGTCAACAAAAAAGACTGGCAAATCCTGCTTCTGATTGGTCTTCTAGTCCAAGGATTCTTGTAACTATGTCAACAGAAAGTGTTTGGATGCGGGAACACAGGAAACAGATAACAAAGTCTTTGTTTTCAGGGAAAACATGAATAAAAGTGTGACTGTTTTGATCTTTGAGCATGAATAGTGCAAGTGTTTTTCTCACGTGGCTCTGGAGCTAATAAAAACACGGGAAAATGAGACCCGAAGTGTCGTTAGCAACAGGCGGTTATTGCGCTTTTTATCAATCTCTCTATCATCTTATCGAGAAAATGTATATCGATATCGAATTACTGCCCAGCCCTAACCAAAACCCTGTGATCAAACACAATGAATATCATAGGTCTGCTATCAATGTCTAACTAGTCACTGTCAACAAATCCGCTCATCTCATATTAATTATTAGTTTTAGCAATTTGTTCTTGCAATCAAAGAGGGCACAAAAAATAGAAACTTTATAAAGACTGAGTTTCATAATGAGTGTGGTAGGTGACGTAGAGGTTATGTTGGGTGTGGTTTATGTGGAACTTGGAGCATAAAATTCAACAAATGGTATGCCAACTGCTTATAAACACCACCAGAAAAGAAGAAATATAAGAAAAAGAGAATCTTTTATTGCAAAAATGTATCACCACAGCTTTATTGTGAGTCCAGTCTGTCATAAAATTGTTTAGTTATTTCCCAAACCTGTGATTTATCCGTTTGACTCTACAGAGTAAGCATAAATAATGAGAATCAACTGAAACATTTAGGAATTAGTAACATTGTAAAACCGAGATCATATCTGAGAATTTATTCTTTTTAAAGCTGTAAATAATAAAATAATGCAAATATTTGATGCCGTCAATGAATTTAACACAAATCTATTGTTCATTTTGAACTATTTCACCAGAGCTGAATGGAGAAATTTCAATCTAAAAGACTCAGCAACATCAGCAGCACTGTTGAATTAAAGTAAATGATGGCAGGTAACCTTTACATCTGGTGTAAATTGTGCAGAGCAATGACAGGCAATGGATTAAACCTAGCATCATAAATGAGCCACTTCACCACAAGAAGACAGATGGCACATAAAACTAACAGAATCCAGCACAGGGGAGAATTTAGCCCTGTAAATAGAGTCCACTGAACAGAGAACAGAAGACAACTCTTTGGCGTAAAACTGAATAAATCTTTGTGAAGTTATCTGACTTCCCCTCAGTGAAATCTATAGGGCTCAATAGAATAGCTGAATGCTGTTATTCTTTTACATATCAGTTTTATAAAACAACTAAATCGTTTAACTCAAAAGGAAGTAGAAATATGGGAAATGCTACACAACCTAATGGCAGAAGACCGCAAGGCAGGACAATCTCAAGAATCAAATATATATTCTGTCAGCAGAGGGCACTCTTTGTTTAGCTTCTCTTTTTTGTGATAATTTTATTATTCTTGATTGTATGTGGGTCAGGGTGTTTGAAATCCACCGCTGCATCAAACCTTTAAAACTTTTTATAACCAGCCCTAGTGGTCGGCTTGCAGAAAACAGTAGTATTCAAAAATATGACAATTTAGACAAAACAAAACAAAAATCCAAAAAGCATAACTTGAAGAGGAATAAGTAAAAAACAAAATAAACCAAAACCCAAAAGAACAGAATGAATATCTGATTGAGGATAAAGTGTTTTTAGCACAATTAAATGGAAATGCTAAATATATTTTAAGGTTTAAGGATTAAAAAGAAGGATATAAAAACTACTGGAACATTGGCATATCAGTGTGCATGGTCCCGGTCTCAAATAATGCAAATGACAGATCTGAAAGTAAAAAGAGTGTAGGTTCAAGTTACTTAAGTGGTTCATGTCCTCTGTATCAAGTCACAGAGACGAGACAAGTCCAGCTCTTTATAATAGTCACTGTAAGGTCATTAGTGTTATGTTCTCTTCCAAGTCTAAATGTCCATCACTTGAACCATGTTTGGTGACATTTGATGAATTATTTACAGGAATCACACATGCTGTAAAAGTTAATAGGAACTTTTTCTCAGAAATTGGCCTAAGGAAAAATCCATACAAATATAAAATGCACACAACTCCGAATAAGTTAAAACATTGAATTACATAACAGTTATTATTATTAGTTTGGGGGTTTTGTTCCTATATAAAACTTTGTTTTTTTCTTTTTCTTGCAATTTTTGATGTTGCACTATGGTCATATTTATGCATTTCTCCCAAAACTAAAAGTTAGTTTGAAACTCTTGATCTTGTCAAGTTAAAGTGTAAAGATATTAAAACCCATCTGAGGTTTCTGGTTTGTACAAAAGCCTGAAACGTAAAATGTATACACTATTTTATTACTTTTAATATAATTTTAGGGTACATCATTATCAAGCTCACTATAATGTTAAATACATTAATCTTGTTAATTTCCTCATGATTTGCTGTCTTAACTTGGATATATGAATGATATTTATAATAACTTAAAACATTATAATAAGCACTTTTTAAAAATTGAGTTTGAGAAATAAAATTTCACAAAGTAAGTTATGCAACATAGCTCTCTTAAGTTTAGCTAAATGTTGGAAGTTTCACAAGATTGCAACGCATTGTTTGTAATCAGCAATATCTTATTACAACTATGTTTATGTGCTGTTTTGCAAATTATCAGTGTAAATAGTTAATGCAGGGCTATAAAAATGTGTTTCTCATGTTTGACCATTCATTATGGTGATTTTTGTTTGTTGTGATGTTACGAGTTGCTATCAAAATAAACAAGTCAGGCTAGACTGTATTTAAAGGTAGGTCAAATAAATTGATCAATTAACAATTAAAAAAATATATATTTTCTGCATACTTAAAATTAATCATTTGTTTACTCACGCAAAGAAAATTGTAACTATTTATGTAATTTTTTGTGTAAGCTCAACATATTCAGGTTTACACTGAAGTCTACTTTTAGACTCCCAATTATATACTTTGTTATAAGATTATTTCAGGCCAGTATTGCATACAAACACCTCAGTGAAGAAAGGTTCGTGTCGAATCCTTGATAGTCACGTATTTAAGGACAGTCTCAAAATTACCCCACTGTTTGAGATTTTAAAAGATGAACAAAATAGCAGAATAGAGTTACACCAACAGTTTATTTTAAATATGACTTCAATGGGTAAAAAGCAAAAATATAATTTAGTTTATGTCTTTAAAATGTAATGTATACAGCATTTAACAATGAAAATGCCCATACTTAATCGTTACTTTACAGTTTAGATAGTTAATTCAAAGGTTTTTTTGCAAACGTTGAATTAATTAATTTAATTAATTTAGTTAATGATGGTTAAGATTAAAACCAAAACAGTGTCATGCAGATCAAACATTCGAAAAACCAAACGTTAAAGCCCCAAAACTCAAGCCAGCTACAACCCGGGCATTTTTGTACAAGAGCTGAAGCTGTCGAAAACAAACTATGCTCTGAGAAACTAATGTTTAAACACGAGAAGTTCAGGTATTTATTTGTATTTCTCCCATGTTCAGAGAATTATGTCGCCAGCCTACCTTGTCGTCTTTGGTTGAACCTCTTCGATAATTCCCAGCTCCGGCAGAGGAGTTCATCTCTCACTGTGTATCTTACAAGAAAGTGTACCCTTAAAATTCTCTATAAGGTGGTGTGTATATTCAACCGAATTTTAATTTAAACAAAGTCAATTCCATACCAACCTTAATGGAATGTTTGTCGTGTAGTTTGTCGGCCAGGAGTGTTTCCGCGGTGCTGCCTTAATGTTAAATCAGCATTCAATATTTGATGCAAGTGTTCAGAGAGTTTCGCGCGGGCGGGAAATGACTCTTCCTAATCCACGTGTGGCGTGTTTGAAGAATCTAAAGAAGTTATCACAAAAAAAAACATTTTTGGTCGACGTGTAAACGACTGGAAACAAAAGCGCTTGTCAGCAAAAGCCGGAGGAATCCAAGTCTGCAAACCTATTTCAACACGAAAAGCTCTCTTAAGACTGCTTTGTTGGAATGAGGTCATCAAGTTACTTCCAGGTATATCCTCCCTCATCTTCCTGCAACTTGACACATGAAATTAAAATTATAAATGAGTCCACTTTTACATGTCTCAGCATACAAATGCTATACACCCACACTGTTAAATAAATCATTTATATGAATTAGTATAAAACGATCCAATGACATCCTATACGTACTTTCTTGACCCTCAGGATGTTGCTGTTGAGGAAAATATTTTTGAGATATTTTAAATTAACTAAACATGTTAATGTTTATTTTAAACGAAACAAAGCCATTTATTATTTGTAAAATTTGTGTATTTTTGTGTATTTGTGTACTTATATACCCGCAAAAACATTTAAATGTGGCAATCCTTTTGTAAGTTAATTGACATCTTCTCAAATAAAACACTTCGAGGGAGGGAACAATACTTAAAAAAAACTTTTTTAATCTCCTTAAATTGTTTAAGGGCTTTCCTATGATTGTATATTTTATAGTTTAATTAGACTTTTCATAATAACATAGCTGTGATAATGGAGGTTTAAATCTTATAGATGTTTTGAAGAGCAGCCTTTAAAAGAGGAAAAAAAAGCTCATCAGACTTTAATCACAAGAGACATCTTGATTTTTATTTGTATCATGAGGCATATTTTGAAGATGTTAAATGCGAAAACATTCTGACCTTAGCTAACCTGCTGCAGGATTGGATTCAGATGTTGAAGGTTCAGAGTCAGACAGTGGGAATATACATAAAATAAAGCATTTTACATAAACTACACACACTACTTGAAGCTAAACTAGTCAAACAAGCTCATTTATATACTTACTCAGGAATCTCTAAATGGTCTTTATAAAGAAGGTAAATACAAGCTCATCTTTGCCTGCATTATCACATTAAGATATCACCTAACTATAATTTACTGGGAATTATTTTATATTGGCACTATCCAGCTTCACTAACTGTTCATGTTAACATGATCCATTACAAGACTACTGTGTCCTTTCATTTTGTAGTAAAAGGATCAGATCACTCTGAAGACATAATGAAGGTCAAGTTCTGCTTTATCGAGCAAATAGTGATTGCAAAGCAGGTGAGACCTTAAGCTATAGAGACCTTAAGTGAGACCTTAGTCATCATATTTGACTACTTAAAGTTATTTGCAACTATACTAACAAAGCATAACCATGCCAAAAATATTATTGATACACTGTGTCAACATTTCTTGTGTTTTTCATATTGCCATTCTGGCGAATAATTCTTAATTATAGTTTATTATATATTGAATGAAAACATCTTTCTGTAGACTACACCATTTTTTCACAAGCTGTTTGCAATTTGTTTTTCAATGACCTGATAGACTTAAAGTTATGCACTCCAATGAAAAGACAAAGTGACTTTCTAAACTTTCACCTTTCACGGGTTTAAAATATTTCTTGATGATCACAATGAGTTGATTTTGTCTGGTTTGTGAAATCTTGTTTAGTTCTAAACAGTCAGCTCAGCTCTATCTCCCTGGCCAGATCTTTTTACATGACTTGTTTCCATTAGATGAAGAGTGACTATTATAGCAATGTTCCCAGAGAGGACGAGTGACATTCGATCTGTGTGAGCATCTAACTCTAGAGGCTATCAGAGAGCCAGCCATTTGTGTGTCCTTTTGTCTGACAAAAGCACAATAAAAACAGTATGTTAGAATTCAGACGGCCTCTGATGTTCTGATATTTAACTTACTATTGATTTGATAATTCTTACTGTTTGTATTAAGCAGTGACATGTATTTCTCACCTGCAACCAAAACTCAATGGGAGTAAGAATTAATAAGTTTTACTGCATGACACTAAGCATTTCCTCAATGGACCTGTGGTCTCCCCGCTTTGGTGTCGTTGTAGAACACTGTGTCTTGCCGAGCTCCCTCTACTAAGTCCTGTCATGCTGGCAAGTGGGGTTGGTTCATCAACGGGTGGCTTTCTCTCCAAGTAGAGCTGAGCAGCTGCTCCGTTGATCCCATGCTAACCTTCCTCCAAGAGTGCATGGACCGAGGACTGTCTCCATCCACCCTCAAGGTGTAAATCACTGCGATTTCTGCCTTTATCTTCCAGTTGAAGGCACCATGCTAGAAAGACACAAGTTAATGATCAGATTCCTTAGAGGAGCCAGAAAAGTTAGACCCTAAAGTCCCTTGCCCTCTGCAGTGGAAAGCCCACTTCATCAGGGGAGTTGCTGCCTCTTGAGATTTGCAAGGCAGCTGGTTGATTGACACCAAACACCTTTGCCAGGTACTATAACCTGATTATTAAATCTGTATTGTATTCAATACTTAAGAGCACGGTGATCAGTACGGCCTCTGCACATTCGTCTTGCCACAACCTTAAGGTAGTTAGTAAGTCTGGTGTCTAGATACACAGGACGATACAACACATTCCCTCCTACTTTATGGCTGTTACGTGATGACGTAACCATCAGCGTGATCCCTGACTAGCCTTTTACAGAGTGTGTGGAGAGAGTTTGATGCCACCAGCGGTGCTCCGCTAGTCATCATTGATATACACCTCAATTCCTTGTTCAGGGAGAAGGGGTTATGAAAATAATCATAGATGTTTAATTGTGCAAATATACTTCCAGTTGTAATAATAATTAAGTTTAACACTGGAGTGTTTGCCTTAGTTTTGCTGAATTTAATTACTTGTAATAATTTGTTTAACCAAAATATGGAATTTGTGTAATGCTTGATCGCTAACCATCCACAATTGAAGAAAGCCTAAGGTTGTGTACAGTAGGTGGCTACGGCATAGTAGAGTTCTACTTTTGTACTATTGGTGACTTTTAACATCAGCTTTAACAGCTATAATGTGCTAAAACCCCTACAATAAGTCATATGGATGCAGTTATCCATGTGATGTTTCAAAAAGTGATTAAATGGTGAATAAAACATTGTGTAGCTTCAGGTAAAAGAACATGTAACACATAACAAATCCCAAGGGTGTGCAAGTGTGCTCTACAAACCTGCAGTGTTAATGAATTAACCTCATTTCATCAAGAGATTTTAGTCTAGTTTCTTGCTTCACTTAATCCAAGCAGAAAAGAATAAGCATCATTCAAACTTAGAATAGTTCATTGTGACAACATGAGTTTGCATTTCAAAATAATGGTCAACAACCTATCAATAAAATGTTTGTGTACATTATATGTTTAATAGACAAGGTTTGCAAAAAGATAGAAATGATGAGCTAGCTCATTAAGTTGTTGTGTGGTTGTCTGGTTGTCTGAACATGAGACTATTAATATATCCCCACCAAATGTAAGACTATCGTGGGGAGGGGAGCATATAATATTGACTTTTTGGCCTATGTAAAAAAAAAAACACACTGTATTCCATTCCTTGTTACTCAACCCTTTTTCATGATTTAGGCTACTGGCATTTTGTAATGGTGATACTGAGTTTTTTTTTTTTTTTTTGTTGCACAGAACATGTTATATTTACAAAATGAATTTTGCCTGAAATGTTCAGAAAAGCACTGTACATGTACAATGATTACTCAATATTGCATGCGAGTAGACACTGGTTTGCATTGATTTCAAGGTTTGGTTCTGAACCATGTTCTAGGTCAAACAAACAGTGTAATGTTGTACAAAATAAGAGGCCAAGCGATAGAGTTACACAGAGCCAAAAACCGCATCCTGTGATAGGAGATAGTGGAGGAAAGTCTTACTTTTGCCAGATAACGTTTCTCAAACTGATCCCCAGCAGGGCTTTGGTTATCCCAGATTAAGTCTGTCTGTACTGTAATTAAAATCAAGACCAGCACACAAAGTACCAATCTTATTCAGAGACTTGCAGGATCTATATAATTACAATATAGATTTCAATACTTTATTGGCATTCATTATTATGTCTTTAAAAAAGCCATGGGGAAACATACGTGAAGTGTCGTAGATTGTTGCATGGGGTGCTAAAAGGAGAAATATGTTAAGTTACACAGTAATATTTTAAATTTTCTCTGTTCTGAGTCTTTTTGGTCCTCCTCCTCTGGTAAATAAGATGATTGAAATAAGGTGATTGGATAACAAGAAGACAAACAAACAATAATCATGTTCAGTAGAGCTTATGGATAGATCAAACTTTATGAAAATGTGTTGTGTATTATAATTTTCTTTTACATTTTAATTTAAATTTACCTCCTTACTTCATGTAGGATCCAAAGTCACCTCAAAGAATTTAGTACTGTACAAGGTGAGCACTCATTCCCATGAAACAACGAGCCCTTATTTAGTGAACATGACCAGTTGGCCAGATATGGAGTGACCCATACCCAGAAATTGTTCTCTGCATGTAACCCATCCCACCATGAACAGTGGGCAGCCATGGATGTTTGTTTTTGTTGCTGTTTTTTTACATTATCTTTGTTTTTTGTGTAGCTTTTTCTCCAAGTACCAAGGTTTGGTTTTACATCACAGTCCAAAAAAAAACTAAAAACTGCTCCTTTTAGACACCTACAAGATCAACAATGAAAGCAAATAAATATAGTTGGCAATGAAATCTACATTCTGGATTTAGAAATGTTTATCAGAATTTAGCAAATGATATGTATGCGCACATACACACACGCACACACACGCACACACACACACACACAGAGCTGGTGAGTGTTCTATCACAGGATAGCAGCCTAGTGAGGTGCATGCTGTACACTAGTTAAGAGAAAGCCCCCTCGAGAAAATATACTAAACCAGGGGTGTCCAACGTCGGTCCTGGAGAGCCACTGTCCTGCACATTTTAGTTAGCAACTAGTCAGCAACCCTGCTGTAGTATGCATACTACTCTACTTCAGCCAATCAGAGGACCATAATTAGTGCCACAGGTGTGTTTCATGATGGTTGAATCAAAAATGTGCAGGGCTCCGGCTCTCCAGGACCGACGTTGGACACCCCTGTACTAAACCATTACCAGATGTTTGGCTTGTTCATGCTCTAACCACTTAACTGCATGTTACTCCTTTACAGAGTTTGTATTCACTGAGGATTGAAATTGCTCTACTCTCTACTGTTTTGTGGGTTCTGGTTTGACTCAGAGGCTTTTTAATTTCCCAAACTATAATGTAATACTGTGTAAAAGAAAGCACACTCAGCTACTCTCATTCCCAAATATCTAATGTTTTTTTTACAAACTTTACTGTAATGATAATTAGATGGATTTTCCCTATAGAAATTGCATTTTCATCATGGCAATCAAAGATTAACCTGAAAGTTTCTAAGCTTCAAGGACTCTTAGAAACTGAACTGCTAGACTAATGATCGTCATTAACCTCCACATGTGTCAACTGAAGCAGCCTTTCTCTACTTATCCCCCAAATTTTAATGATCCACAATCTCTTTCCCTAGAAGTATGGGTTCAAATTTGCCATCAAATATCCAGCTTTATTAATGGTTCTTACAACCTCATGCAAGGCACCTGTAGGTATGGGGGAGTATAGGTAATTTCCTGTTAATTGTTACAGTATAGAGACAGTGTCTCCATGTTAGAGTTTTTGCTGGTTTTTCCAGTGTTTGAGGTTTCGTGAATAAATAGACAAAACGGCTCCCAGAATAGTATGAAAAACATTGTCCAGGTGTTCTATCTGTCATCAGAGGCTAAGTATGACCTTTATGAGGCAACAAGAGCACCCTTTGAGTCCTTGCCGCTTTGTTTTCCCTTCTCTACAAACAGGAAATACACTATGCTCATGCATGCCTGGTTTTCAGTTGCAAATGCAATTGGTATTACATGATATCAAAACAGCAACTTGGTGGGTGGCCTGTTAAATCTGATGTTTAGGTATGCACTGGTTGACAAACTATGAATAAAGTTCGATTGGATTTTTCGAAAGTATGGATACTGACTGGAAGCACATTTTACTTTACATTCACATTACAGTGGCTTAATTTTTTAATCAATTAAAAAAAGTGTCCACTGTACCATTGCACTAAATAAACAACAACAACTAAATCAGATAAGGATTATCTGTTTTCATTTGTTTGGTAAGCTTGTGAGCGTCACCGGGCGCAGTGGGTAGCACGGTCGTCTCACAGCAAGAAGGTTGCTGGTTCGAGCCTCGGCTGGGTTGGTTGACATTTCTGTGTGGAGTTTGCATGTTCTCCCCGTGATCGCGTGAGTTTTCTCTGGGTGCTCTGGTTTCCCCACAAGTCCAAAGACATGTCATATAAGTGAATTGAGAAAAAAAAACAATTGTCCATAGTGTGTGAATGTTTCCCAGCGATGGGTTGCGGCTGGAAGGGCATCCGCCACATAAAACATATGCCAGAGAGTCAGTGGTTCATTCCACTGTGGTGACTCCAAAAGGGAAGAAAGCCAACATGAAAATGGATGGATGGATGGTAAGCTTGTCGAAGGTCTGTTCATCAAGTATAATTGTTATGCCATTTTTACATTTTATTTCATAAAGTGGAAATATTTAGGTGCTTTAAAAAAAGCTTAAGAAGCTTAAGAAAAAAATTATATTGGATTCTGTAATTTTGGTTGTAAACAATTTATTTACTTGTTTTTCTCAGGAGCTTTTTGGTCTCAAAGATCTCAAGAAATGATTGCTCATCAAGCCTACTTCTCTTTCTCTGTATTGACATGAAAAATGTTTATATTTAAGATTTCACTGTTTGTGGATGTAATCATAGAATCATTCATTTACTTGCAACCCAAAGAGC
The DNA here is from genome assembly GCA_900490495.1 of Danionella dracula. NCBI lineage: Eukaryota > Metazoa > Chordata > Actinopteri > Cypriniformes > Danionidae > Danionella > Danionella dracula. The sequence continues at coordinate 6,588,572 of UELW01000100.1, forward strand.
AATAAAAACAGGTCATTACTCCTTCATACAATTTTTAACTCAAGCTGTTTAATATTAATTATAAATATAAATATTTAATATTGAGACAGTCCAGTAATCATCCATCAAACACATTTTGCAACACCTCTTTTAGTTGTTTTGGTCTAAAAGTAAGTTTGATGTACTCTATCCAATCTACTCTGTTAAAGTATACTTCTTTGCAGACCTCCCTGTACTTCCAGTGTGCATTGTACAATGTCAGCTTAATTAAACTCCTACAAGGCATTGAGACTTGTACTTTGGAGTTTCTGTCTTTGTACAGTTTATGAAATCCACAGTATAATTTAGTGTATTAACTCAACTCCACAAATACCACTGATCTGCAGAATTTATGATTCATGCATATTTCATGGATATTAAATGCAAACTGGAACTACATATACATTATTAATTCAACTGTAAAATGTTAAGTTAAGACAGCATTTGAGAGGACCTTATGTACACTACGCCAATGTTCTGTACACAATCATATAATAATAATAATAATAATAATGTGTGACGGCCCACTTTAGGGAGAACAGTAATTGAAACAGATTTCTACCTACCATGAAGTGAACACTAAAAATGTTCAATCCCTCATAATAGAGATCAATGTTTATTGTTTGGACAATTTGTGAACAAAACAATAAAGTCAAAGAAAAGTAAATAAGGAAAATAGTCAGGTTGTCACGCCTTAAGGGACAAAGGAATGAGGAAGCAGAATGTTAGAGAAGGTAGGTTTATTGGAAGTGAGCGTATACAATGAATCTACTCTACTTCCTTTCCAGGGCCCAGGTTTACCTCCAGGAAGCACAGAAGATACTAGGAAGATGCATAAATTAAGACAGGAGTCGGGAGAGGTTATTTGGTGGATATAGTTTGTATATAGTTTCCAAGAGGTTCAGATGTAGATAAGTAAGTTCTAGAAGTGTAGGTAAGTATTTTATGAAGGAATCTGGGTAGGTTGTCAACTGGGTAACTTGGCATGCTTAGGCAGACAGAATATACATCTCAAGGAAGACAAGTAGTGAACCCTACAGCGGTACTCTCCTGGGTTTACAGATGACAGGAGTAAATGGGTCACCCGGGATAGTGTCAGAGGACCCTAGTCTCGAATCCAAACAAGAGTGAAGACACATGCTAGGCCTCTCTATGATATTCCTCACTTAGCTTACAGCTGTAGCTTACACCTGTAGGAGGTAGGGAAGACATATATGGAAGGTGTAACTTACCACCTGCATCCTGCTCGGAGATACAGTGAATAGGCGTGGTCTTCATGGTGCTGGTAAAGGTGAAGGGAACCACTTTCTGTGTAGGAAGGGAACACTTGCAGCATTAAGCATCTAAGAATCAGGCGAGGAGGGAAGGAGGAAGATAGCTGAACCCTGAAGTCAACTTGTACCTTCCAAGAGAAGGATCATGTTCCAGTGCGAGCACCATCCAAACCTCTTAATGTACTGGCAGACTACACATGTAAACAGGAAACCAGAAATCAAAGTAGCATATGCTGAAGTTTGTCCAAAAGAAGATTATAGCTATCCAGGAGTTGAAGAGTCACAGGATAGTTGTTGTAGTCGAAAATGCTTGGCTGATGAGTAGATATGAAGCCACACACAGAGAACAAACTAACACATGGACTATAACAACAATAGGATAAAATAAAGACAACAAAAACTAACATTTCTAACAACTCAATTCACAGAAAAATCCTCTATTTCACTAAAAAGCCTTAGGAAAAAGTCCCTATATCTAATACAATTACATTATCTTGTTATTAGTCTATTAACACAGACAATTACAACAAACATACACTAAATCAACAGACCATCATAACACCAGGACATGCCAAATAATTAGTTTTCCGATCCTTTTACATTAGCTTTGTCTTCAACCCCTAATGAAAACACTTGTCACCATTTGGCCAGTTGGAGTTATTATTCTTTATCCCCAGGGACAATGTTTCCCACTTTACTGAATAAAGTATATTATTTTTATATAATTTTTAGAGCGTGACATTCCTGCCTAAAAAGTGACATTCCTGCCTTTTTATATCAAATCAAAATGATCCCATCTGATGCTCATTTCACAAACGTTGAAGATGGTTACTGATGCTTTCAAATATTGCAGATAATTGTGTAAGATATATTAAATGACCATTCATTTGTCCTCATCCGTTTAATCTCTGATTGAAGTGACCCTAGTCTTGTTATCGTTTAAGACGTCATTGAGGTTAGAATGCATTGCATGTGTGGCAGGTGAACTGTGAGAGTGTTTAATATGTATGGCCAGACGCAACCCATGGGATCAGGCTAGAGTGACTGAGGGAGCATCCATAATGAATGAATAGTGTTCTAATGTATTGTGACACACTGTTGGACATTAATCAATGCTTGTGCTTTTCAGCACCTGGTGTCACAGTGACACTGCTGGTGAGCTCTCAAATTAACTTTCTTAAATGTAACAAGGCTGCAACAAAAGCTACAATTTGAAAGAATTTCAAGAATTAAGTCTAAATGCAATGCCAGCTAATTTTTTTTACAATTCAAAACCTAACCTGCCTAATTAAATATGGTTGCAGTGACTGGGAAGCCCATTTCAGGTTGACATAAGTCTACAACAGTAGGGTCAAACCCAATTCTTGGAGGATGTCAATCATAAGTCACATAAAACTATACATGTAAAGTCAGTGATGTTAAAGAGGCGCTATTATAAGTTTTTTAAACATTACCTCTCATGTATTGGGAAATGTCGCTTTAAGTTTGAGGAGAGACATCACGGTGGCGCATTGGGTAGCACAGTCATCTCACAGCAAGAAGGTTGCTGGTTCGAGCCTCGGCTGGGTCGGTTGACATTTCTGTGTGGAGTGTTAATGTTTCCCAGCGATGGGTTGTGGCTGGAAGGGAATCCGTCTCATAAAACATATGCCAGAGAGTTAACGGTTCATTCTGCTGTGGTGACCCCAAAAGGGAAGAAAGCCAACATGAAAATGGATGGTTTGAGGAGCACCCTGCTGGAGTTTTAAAATGGAAAGCGCTTTGTGTATTGCATTTAATAATGTTAAATTATTAATCTGTTGTTAAATCAAGTTCTTGTTGAAATCAAATCTTTTAGCCTGTGCACCGTAGAACCTCGCACAGCATTCATTAATTTAGGCATTTACATTTATGCATTTGGCAGACACTTTTGTTCAAAGCAACTTACAGAAGGGGAAATCACCAATGCCCCTGGTATGCTGGGGATTGATCCCAGGACCTCATACATACAAAGCATGTGCTCTACCACTGAACTACACAACACTCCCACATCCCACCCACCCCTGGAACTAGTTTGTTAAACTAGTACTATTCATTCATTAATAAACCATAAATCAGTGAAATCTTCTGTTGAAGTGGTGTGCAAATACCCTTTAGTGTTTTTTCAAGCAGGAGCCAGTGAAATGCACAATAACAAAGACACAGAAGACGGCCGACATTGGAGACAATTTAGAGGAACAATACAGATGACAGAGGTAAACGCAGATACAAGTTGTTATTTTAAAGTTGAAATGTGTTGTTTTCCCTCAAGTATAATCTTATGGACAGGACTCTAGATCCCCAATATTACAGAATAAAATCACATCACTGATTAGTAAAACACAGAAACACACTTTTGACAGGTACTAGTAAGTCAACCATAATACAATGGGAATTAAACAAAAGTTTTAGATGTGTGAGATTTACACCGAGATCAATATACTAATCTGTTGTGTGGTGAGTGAAGTTAAAAGATGGTGTTGTGTACAAGACAGAAAATTATGTTAAGGCATGGGTGAGAAACAAAATTCTTTCAATTAATTTAGTAAATTGTAACACGCTGTTAATTGTAGCTATTCTGGTTTGCTTGTGATTTCTAGGGGAGAAAGCTTAAGAGAGATTGATTTGAGACGCGATCAAGCCTTTCATTTAATTTTTGCCTTTTATGTTGAGTGAAAATTCTAGAATAGACACACACAGTCTCAGCATAAACACACCCAATATGTGCTCTGACATTGTGCGAATGCATGGAAAGAAATAACAATAAAACCAATAACGGCCCATTCCTGATTATTGGAACAAAAATTATATGTTACAGTTGATCGTGTATTTAAAAAGTCCACTTCACAATGCTAACTGTCATTACAAGCTGTAACGATCACAACTGTTTTCTCTTTCAATTGAAATAATGCTTAGCCAGCTGTTCCTTAAATTTGATCAGTTGAAAATATTTTGAACACCATTCATTTTGTCTTTTGTCAATATTTTTTTTGTCACCGAGAAGGATTACACGATCATTATAAGTTTGTTTCATTAGTGCTGTTGTTTTGTTCAATAATCTCCTTAGGAAAAACAAAAGGGACAAAATAACAACTATGAAGTCATTAAGGGATTTAGTCTGCTCTAGCTGCAGTATTAGTTTCTTAAAGAGGACAGTCCAACTGGGGAAACAAGAGGAGGGGGGACTTAAACATTCTCTACATGTTCTAGTAGTTTGATGGGTACCGATGAAAGCACTGAAAACCTGTGGTTTTTCAGGACAAACAGAGCCTGTTGTAAATTAGGGAAGGAACATTTATGTTTAAACTACATTTTTCTCAGGGAAACTGCCCAAAGTGCTGTACAACCAAAATACAACCATTGAGATGCAAAGCCTTGGAATATAAATAAGTTGTTACCTGGTTTCAAAAATCACAATAATGGCATAGAGTCAGATATCTGGAGGCAGATCTTTCCAAAGCTAGAGGCAGCCAAAGACTTAAGAAGTGACTTAATATTGTTTATGGGATATGATGCCAACATACAAATTTAGAAAACCAAATAAAGAATAACAATATCACACGGATAGGCGGTTAAAACAGAAGTTAAAAACAAAATGCTCTTAAAGATAAGATGAGTAGCATAATGGTTTAATCAAAATGTTTATTTTAAGCTTTATTTTAAATTTTACACAACTATCAAGCTGCTAGGTAGTTGACTAGAATTACTTTCTAGTAGAATGCAGTGTCAAAATTTGCTGGCATAGCATTGAAAAATATCACCACAATGTTTAAAAAAATACTCCTGAACTAGGTAATCAAATCCAAGATCAATTGAAACTGTATGATGCTAGCAATACCAGAGACTAAATTTGTTTGTATTCCCAAATCAATGCAACGAAATACAACCCTTCTGCTGATCCAATATTCTCAAAGGTTTTTTTATTGGGTTTTGATTTTCCTTTTAGAGACTTCAGTCAATTCCTTTACAACAAAAAATTAAGCAGGTTTAATTAATAACCAAGTCTTTAATTTAAAAATGAAAGATCTAAACTTTATTTGTCGCTTATTGGAAAAACCCTTATGTGACACAAGAATTTTTATTTCATAGGAACACTTAAACCTTTAATGATTACTGAGAATGATTAAAGATTTAATTAAAGTCATAATATTCAAATACATTTTTGCAAATGTATGTGTGTACACATACATGTGTGTATGAATAGCTTGTATGATATGCATACTATGGTTTTTCAAACATATAAAGTGGACATATTTATTTTCTTTAATAACCTAAGTCACTTCTGATAGGGAATTTATTAAATTCTTTTTTCAAACTTTGCATTGCAGTTGGAGTGGAGGCACTATTTCTTTCTAAATGCACAATTAACCTGAACAAGGAACTCTCACTGGTATATTAGGCATCTGTTCGTAAAACCATTTAAATAGCTAGTGGATTGCAAGCTCATAAATTTGTAATGTAACAATCCACTGAAAAAGATTTATCTTGTCCCTGTTTTACGCTTGAAAATCTCACAGAGTCCCTCTAGTGGAAAGTGTAGGGATTTATTATGCTTCCCCCTGAAGCTAAAATAAGGTAATGGGAAGTTACAGCTATTTGGGGGAGTTGACTTGGAAAAAAATGCTTGATTAAGACAAAAATTTTTTTACCTCAACAGATTCCAGATATCTTGAAGATGACTATGGTCAAGTAAACTGTGCTTCATCATCCATGGTCAACTGTGTTTAATTATGAATGCTTATCTAATAAGACTTGCATTCATAAAAATGGTTGAGAAATCAAAAATGTTAGGCAAAATACATTTGATTAGCCTCTTTCTCTTGTATGAAATGCTTGTATCCAATGACCGGGCTTGACTACTAATCTCTAAAAGAGAGATGTTGAAAATTTGTCACTAGATGAATAATTTGGGAGTCTTTGTGAAAGCGGAATAAATGCATATTAAAATGAAATTGAATGTAATGAAATTAGGATGTTTCAAATTGTTGTCAAAGGTCAAATCTCTTAAAAGCATAACAGCATAAATTTAACAGAGTATCAAAGCTAAATATATTTAACTGGTGTTTCGACCATAGAAAATATTCTGGACAAGTTAGATGATACAGGGCTTTGGGATAAATAAAGAATAGAATAGAATAAGAAGGTTTTACTAATGGTCTCATGATTATAGTTTCCATTGCTGTTGGTAATATTACATTATATTTACACATTGAGAGTTTCCTCACATTACTGACATGATTTTGTTGTTAAGTTGTCCTTTGTCAAAGCAAGTGAGGTAGCAATAAATGTGTGATTAATTTATAACAAGTCTTAAACATAGACGTGTTATTTCTGTCCAAGCATGGCATAAAACATGAAAAACCACTCAACTAGAAATACATTAACCTTAATTAATGCACAGGTTACATTCCAAAGAAAAGTGTGTCAATTGTTTTAAAACAACATAAACACTAGTTACACTCTATGATTTTTATATTTCATTTGTTATGTCTTTTGTCATATTTTATACCTACACTGACGAAATGATTGCAATTTTTTTTTGTCACTCCCCATTTTAATCTCAAAACCAGCAGGGATTCCCAGACCTCCCTCTGACTGGGTAAATACTCCCATCTGGTGGATTATAGAGATGTTCTCAGGCCAGCCAATAAATGTATATGCTTTAGCTAGGTATTGCTTGGACATAATTATTATAATATATAATAAAAGTAAATTAATAAACACAAAATGTGACACACAAAACTATTAACTTCTTTGAACTGCTGCAGTGGACAAAGCTTACTGTTGGCTAGGAGTCCTGTTGTGATGTCGCTAGGGTAGTTTCAGGAGTTCATGAAAGATCATTAGAAGGGGCAGTACTCTTAATTAACCCCATTAGCGTCTCTAAATAAGCAATCTACCCACAGTATTTCCCTCAGACATTCAATTGACAAGCATTTGGCAATCTACGTTTGAGAGCTCCGAATGCCACCAAATGTCATGTAGGGGCGTAGACCCAGCCCGGCAGGTAGCACATTTTTCAAAAATATCAAGCTCTAATTATAAAAGGTCAAAACCGCAGCAGATTTCACTCTAACAAACATTGAAGCCCTAAAAAGAAAATTTAGCTTTAAAACAAGATTTCTTACCTCTCTAAGCTGTGCTTGGTATTCACGTCTCGTGACGCAGTCAGCTGAACTTTTTCAATGCCTAGGCTGAAATTTCCATTTCGCAACGTCGTATGGGATCCCGTTCAAGTCAATGGAGCTAATATCATAGTCTGACCACGACATCATACTTGAACCACAATGTCTCAACCTTACCTCTTCCTCTACTCGGGAGCCCCAGTCTACTTTTCAACCGGAGTCATGCAACATTTGGGATTTCGCTTCACTAGTTGTGCTAAGCCTCTCCAAGTGAATGTCCTATTACCTCACCAACACAAGGAATTCTCCAGATAACTTTCAATCCTCTTATGTCTCCCCTCATTTATTATTTCTCCTGTATTCCAATCTTTTAGTCATGCTTTTATCGGAAGCGGAATCCCAAAGCTAAACAAAGCCGAACAAAGTACGAGACATTCATCCGCCCGGTGTCCCAACTGCCCCTATCTTCTCCTCAAAGTGGGTCAGTCTTCATGGAAACACCATCAGCCAGTCAAAGAACCCAGCCTTCAGACATAAGTTAAGCGCTCAGCGCTGCAGCATTGGGGAGATTTTAACCCATTTTAACCCTTTTAGCTCCTACAACTAGTTTCCAATACACAGGCCATCATTTCTTTATCCGGGGTTTATAAAATCAACAGTTGTCCGGCCATATTCACTCAAAAAAAGATTTTCCCCCTGCACCATCTCAAACAGCCTCACCCCCCTTCTCCCAGCGAGCCTTATCCATCACAGGTCCCCCAGCCTCACCTACCGCTGACTTCTCTGCCAAAGGGCATCCTTCTGCCCTGCTCTATGGGTAACAGTGCCTCATTTTTTTTTAATTCCTCCCCTGGCTTCAATAGGTAACTAGTTTGATCTTCATTCAAATTTGAGGTTCTTAGAATGACATGAATCAGACCATGGCCGCATCCTGCCTCTGTGCATGCTTTTCTTACTGGCTATGCCCCCTTTTTAATGTTTCCAGAAACCCATTGGTGATGTTGTGGACACTTTGTTAATGTTACGTACTGTCAATGTTCCCGGCAAAATTTTTTTCAATCAAAATCTACCAATTCTCCAACAGCAGCCCTTTCAGCCCATGCCACCCGGAGCCTTTTATAAACAGCCTCCAGTTATGACAAGCCCCACTTAACAAATTCAGTCTTCTGCATTTAAGAAAAATCTAATTTCTCTCTCTTTTCAACAATCCCCATCCCAATCCCTGCCACACACCACCTCTCAACCTAGCACGCATGCAGAAACCCCCGCCTAGCCTCCACCATCTAGACTTCACATCTACTCTCCAGCCAGCCTCCCTTGTTCTACCTCCGTTGCTCGACATCAACACCCAAACATGTTTTGCGCTTAATAATAAAAGGTGAACCAAGTGTAGGATTTCTTTTATTTGAGCAACTTCACCAGCAGATCCCCTAGCATTCGGAGAAGCTGTTTGAGTATATTCAAACAAAGACTTCTGGAAACACAAAGTTTTTAGTCCCCTTATATACTCTCAAAAGGGAGGGGTAAACTGGACATACAAGCATAGTTAGAGTTTAAACCACCTGCCCAGAGCATATGGTGTGCGTGAGATATCCAGGAGAAGGTGGAATGTGGCATTTTGCATAACGAACCAAGTAAATCAGTCACAGAAATAAATCACAGGATAATGCAGGCACACTCAGCACACAGAGTTTCACAAGAATACAGAGTATAAAATAAGAATTCCTTATTATTCTTACAGTCCCCTCTTTTGGGCTTGAAAAGTCTAAGAAACACTTCACTTTAAAGGAATTCTTACATTTTTTCTCTCCGTCATACTTTCGATAGTCGCGTACACACGGTTCATCAAGCATTGCATAAGAGTAGGACCACAGCAGCAAAGCAGTAAGAGAATGATTGCTATGGGAACAAATGTTGATAACAAGGGTGAGAGCCACCCAAACAAATTAGGAAACAACCATTCCCATCCCCAGCCCTGGTCACTCTTCCAATCCATAGTCATAGCTTGCCTCAGGGCTACCAATGTATCAAGGGCTTTTTTCATTTTGTCACTATGTACGTCATCTGGGATAAATGTACAACACGTTGTATTTAGCAGTACACAGACTCCTCCCGAGGAAGCAGTCAGTAAGTCAAGAATCATTGTATTTTGCATTACCGTAGTTCTGAGATTATCAATTTCCTTATTATGGTTCTGATCAATATCAATTGTAGCATTTAAAAACAAACCAAATCTGTAGGCCAGGGTCTCTAGTTGGAGCATAATTTTCCCTACTCCTATGTGTGGTACCAGTGCCAGCGTGACCTTGCCTCCCGTAGTCCAGATTTTAAATTCTTCAGGAACATTCGACCCCCAGATTGGGTCGTGTGGCTCAAAAGAGAGCACACTCCTTTTGCTTTGCACCCGCTTAGGGTGACCAACTTCGAGGTTGGGTTTGCCTTCGTCCCCAGCCTTAGCTGTGACAATAAAAGTATGATCCGTGACATGGATGGGGGCGCATCTACCTGTCCAGTTAGCAGGCAGAGCAAGGTAAGCCATGTATCCACACAGCCACCAGCCACCCTCCACTATATATGTGCCGTTGGAGAGGTCAGATGATGTAGGGTCAGAAAGGCTCTCCACACTGGTAACACCACAATTTTTCTCATCAATTTCTCCCATGAAAATATTTCCCCTTACTCGTTTATAGCAAACTCTGTGTATTTTACTATGGTTTATAAATATTTTGTGTCCTACTAATTTTCCCTTTGGGGCTTTACTGCCTATTTTAACCCAAAATTTAGAATCACATTCAACATTATCCATTGTTCTGTTCAACTCAGTATCTTCAATCGTTTGCTCAAATGTTCCTGTGAGAAGAAGTGGAAGAAACTCATCGGCATACCCTAAGGAGGCTATGCTAGCAAAACAAGCGGCGTTAGGCCCGCTCATATGTTTCCCATATAAGGTGACCTTTTGGGCTGAGTGGGGCATAACAGAACAGACATAGCAATTAGAAACATTATATGATTTAGCCAAAACTTTTGCACATTTATACCATAAATTTTCTTCTATAGGGTTTGTGCTTTGCTCTTTGGTCCAGTCGAAATGTCCATGTTCACTCCAGCGTCGATATCTGGTCAAAAGTTCTTTAGGTGGTGGATTTCCACAGACTACTTGGTGGTTGAAGTCCATCAGGAAATGTCCCACAACCAGTCCGCAGAGGAAGAGTTTCCAGATCATTGTGAGGTTGCCAAGTTCTTTTAATAATGCTCAGAATGGAGGTTAAGCAGTTGTTGGCTTGGCCACCAGAGTTCTCTGATGGGGGTTCCCTAGGAACAGAGAAACCTCAAGACAGATTATGGGAACTCTTTTCATTGCGAATATTCATAATAACCCAAAATAATTCACATTGTTTCAGGAGCTTGTTTTACTCTAGAAGCATGAATCCATTGTGAAAAGGAGGAAGTTAATACAGCTGTTCTAGTGACGGCAACAATCTCAGTACGAGTACTATATTTGGGTTCAGAGAAATTTTCTCCTAATTTGTGAAATTGCTTTATCAAAACTTTATCTCCAACTTTAAACGGATGTGTACTGTCTTCAGACATTGGTGCCATCTCTGAATGTATCTTTTGCCAATAATGGTTCAGAACCTCAATTAATTGATTCATATATTCTCTTAAATGAACATTACCCGAGCCATCCCCCACAGCGAAGCTGCCTCCTCTCCAAGGGGCCGGAAAAGGTCTACCCATCACTGTTTCATAAGGCGACAACCCCTGGAGTCCTTTGTTTGGAGACATTCTCATGTCAGCCAGCACCATTGGTAACAATGCGGGCCAGTTTGAGGTCCCCTGTTCTTGCATAGCTTTTCTCAATTTGTCTTTTATGGTGTGATTTGTTCGCTCCACTACTCCTGATGACTGAGGGTGGTAAGGGATATGTAAGTGCCAATTTATTCCTAGGTCTTTTGCTACCCCTTGCATTACTTTTGCTGCAAAGGCGGGGCCTCTGTCTGAATCTATGCCACATGGTATGCCTTGGTATGATATCTTTCGTCAAGTATGAAATAACTATTTTTGCATCCTCTCTTCTACAGGGAAATGCTTCAAACCATTTAGAAAATACATCTACAAAGACCAATAAATATTTATTTGGTCCCCTCTTAGGGAGATGTGTAAAATCAACCTGCCATTGCTGGAAGGGGCTTTCTGGTTTTATCACCTTATTTTGTGCACAAATTAAACATCTATCAAGTGTTTGATTTATGTGTGTTGTCAAATAAAAAATACATAAAGCAGAATTCATTGTGTCTATCACCCCTCTTCGACCGCGATGTGTAACACCGTGGAACTCGCGGGCGAGAAAAGGCGCACTTGCGGAAGGAACGCAAATCCTTCCCTTTTCGTCAAGGTAAACGCCATTCTTGTCCGGTTTGGCACCATGTGTTTGCCAAAAATAGAAATCTTGATCAGAAGCAGCTGCTTGAACAGCAATACAAACTGCTGCAATGTTTTCTCCCATAGGCAGGCCATCTTTATTGGCAGCGTCCATTCGTTGTTGCGTTTCGTTATTAATTTTGGAGATAGATGGATAAATTTTAGAAGCGGGAGCGCGGGCTTCAGATCGGGATTCACTTTCTTTCACAGCGCTGAGCGCTGAAGCGGTGTGTGAGAAAGAAACATCTGTTTTCATCTCTTGTGTGAGAGCGGGCGCGGGCGGGTCTGTGTGAGTGCGGGGGTTCAGGCTTTGGATAAGTTTGACCCATATTTCAAAGGCTTTTTCAGGGGATCCGCTAATGATGCTGCTCCAATGCTCAACAAGTTTAAAAAAAAGTTTTTATACGTATGTTATTGCCGTAAAATAAATCCCTTATTTATACGCGCAATCTTCTGCAGAGTACGCTACTCAAATTTAATCAAGTACGAAACGTCACTCTTTACAGGATAACCAGTTTTCTTAAACTTATCTTCTGTTAAATGGCTAACTCAAATTTAATCAAGTACGAAACACCATTACAGGATAACTCTACTAATCTGACTCCTATTTTATATCACAACCATGTGATCTTCTGTTAAATGGCTAACCTAAATTTAATCAGGTACGAGACACCATTACAGGATAACCCATTTTAATTTATTTTAATTATCTCTACAATTTTCCTATAAACAAGACCCACCTGGACAGGCAAGGAAAAAAATAGAATTCACTTACCTGCACAGGCGGATCACGTCGGGGTCACCAAGTTGTAGGATTTCTTTTATTTGAGCAACTTCACCAGCAGATCCCCTAGCCTTCGGAGAAGCTGTTTGAGTATATTCAAACAAAGACTTCTGGAAACACAAAGTTTTTAGTCCCCTTATATACTCTCAAAAGGGAGGGGTAAACTGGACATACAAGCATAGTTAGAGTTTAAACCACCTGCCCAGAGCATATGGTGTGCGTGAGATATCCAGGAGAAGGTGGAATGTGGCATTTTGCATAACGAACCAAGTAAATCAGTCACAGAAATAAATCACAGGATAATCTAGTCTCACTCAAGAACCAAGTAAATCAGTCACATAAATGAAACACAGGATAATGCAGGCACACTCAGCACACAGAGTTTCACAAGAATACAGAGTATAAAATAAGAATTCCTTATTATTCTTACACCAAGCTAAAGAAACAAACAAAAAAACATAACAAAACATTGGCAGTTTCATGAAAGAGCCCATGCTTGTACAGTCTGCCCAGAGCATACAGCTATAAATACATCTTCAAGATTGTGTGATGACTTCTATAATTATTTGTCAATAATTAGCAATAATGAGCTAGCCAACCACCCTCACAAGAGTTGGTGAATTTCTCCTGAACAGGCCCAAACAAGGTTTCAACTGTCAAAAGATCTCACACAGTTTCTCTGTGACAACATCCAGCCAAGCCAATGCAGAGCCCAATGTGATCGATAACTTAATAAAAGTCAACGCAGGTTTTGTATGTTCTTTCAACAATCTCCTTTCATTACTTTAAGGATCCACCCCATGGGAGTGGCCACAAATAAATTATCTGGGAATTCTCTCATAAATCCACTATTCCCAACATTAGCAGCATGGTCTCAATCGGTGGATATTCTCACAAATATCAGGATATCGACCAGGCTGCTGATTGATTACAAGTTGCAGGGAAAAAAGCCTGGTTTGCCAAACTCAACATGACAGCAGCGTTCATTGAGTAACAAGTCATTAAGTAGTTTGTAGGGTGACATGGTCGAGAACACATAATCCTTAAAATGTATGCAGGTATTATCTGAAATTGATATGCAAGCTACCTTGACCGGATGCTTTCGATGTAGAGGTATAGAGTCTGGGTTGATGGTGCTTCTTGCTTTCAATTCCCACTTTTCTGAGTATGCTAATTTTATCTGCTTGTAACTGAAATCTGATCCTCCCAGATAACCAAGGCTGTGACCATACATACCCAGTTATTTTGTAACCACACTTTTTTTTATCGCTGTTAAAACACTGTGGGTCCACACATATCCGGAGCGGGGTTTCACCTTAACTGTGTTTTTATGCTGGTCGAATTGTGTGTGTTTTTTTAAAAACAACAGATTCAATTCCATGTAGACAGCATAAACATGTTTTGTTTTGGTTACAGGTGGAGTTTGATTGAGTTATATGAGTTTGTCAATGATGCAGCGACTTTTGCTCACAGAGCTCAATGGTTAGTGGGGACAGAGAGAGATAGGGTTCTGGCTTTCTGTTTTAACGTATATCTTCTGAAATCTGCAGGACTACAAAAGCACACTGAATAATTATTAATGTATTTATATATACAACAGACATGTCAAACCACAACAATATGCTGTTTAATGTTGCTGATGCGTTGATACAGATACAAAAAGCCCCAGTTGTGAAAAAGAGTCATTAAAGCCTTGGATAAATGAGCACGTTTTTGAGTGAAAGAGTTGTGGGTAAAGACATTCATATAAAAGACATTCTTATCTTCGTGCTGTATTTCCCAGACATTGAATTAAATTACAGATGTGCCTTGGAGCTGAGAGAAGCGATTGGGTCTTTATGGTTGAGGAGTTTGTTGCCCTCTACTGGGTAGACCCACTCTGTACAGCATTTTAAATCATTTTTCCTGGTTAAGTGTGCATGGGGTGCTTTTAAACCTTGTTTTAAAAAAAATAACAAAGTATGTGTTGACATGGCATAAGACCCTCAGCTTTCAATCACAGCTAATTTTCCAGCACAACAAGATTGATATATCATATCAACCATTATACTGAAAGACTAATCCATTCAAAACTCATACACTCCAAACTTTACTGCAATCCCCGTATTCTTAAACCCTTCAACTTGAGCCAGGATGCCAATTTCAACTCTTTTCTGTCAGAAATCAAAAGATTTCCTCTGACCCACCTTAAAATTTATTGAAAAACTAAGATCTTGACTTGACTAAGATTTTTGAAGATCTTGGTTCATTGAAGCCAACTTTGCAGATGATGATGTTCTCGTCATCGTCTGAAAAGCAGATTCCATCTGGTCCTTGGACTCCAATGTTGTACAATTTATGCTAGATTAGCTTTAACTCAAGATTATCAGTTAAGGAAAAAACAAACTCGATTTCATGAGATCTTGTGCCTCCCAGTGTTTGAACTGCAAAAGCTTAATTCTGGACACCTACTAGATAACAGCAAATATTTTGTCTTTAAGAGGCAAGTTTTTTTTCCTATTGTTTTTCATCTCATCAACAATAAAACATTTAAAGTGCACACACACACACACACACACGCACACACACACACACGCACGCACGCACACACACACACACACACACACACACACACACACGCACACACAGAGGGATAACACTGCCCCCTGACCATGGAAAGTAATATTTTTTCTTTGCAGACTTATATTAATTTGAAAAAGGAAATTTTGGGGGGTTAATGCATTAAATGTATTTTTGAGGTATGTTATTCTTAAGACACCTTTTTGAAACATTTATAGATTTTTCAGCTTTGTTCTTTAAATATTCTGCATAATGTTTATACAATGTTACTTTTCAAAAGGGTGTGACATTCTACAGCGGATACCATTAAAATTGATTACGTCTAGGAAGAACCAAATTATATTGTCTAATATAAGCTACAATGGACACCAGAAAACCATGTAACTTTGTAAGATTCATAAATGGGTATACAGTAGAGGATAGTTGAAGCCTGAATGAAGTATTTTTTGGCAAAGTAAGATTTACATTTTACATTTATGCATTTGGCAGACACTTTTGTCCAAAGCGAAGATAAACACTATATAGTCACAAAAGTCTCTTAAATTAAACTATAAAACAAAAAAGATGTCTATGTTAATTGAACCACTGAAGATCAAGAAAAGTGTAACTTGAAGTGTTTCATTGTTTGACATTCTATGGAGCATTTTCTTGATATAATATCTTTAAAATTGTGTTATTATGAGGAATGTTTCTGGGTTTGGAACACGAAGTGAGTATACTATTATTTGCCTTTTTTTTTTTTTTTGAGGGTGGGGGGGTGTATTGTGGTTTATTTGTGCTGTTTTTGTCTCTAGGTTTTGTATACATACTACAAGACTGCTACTTTGAGATTGAAGATGGTGACTTTTGGCTGCTTGAAAAATGCTGTTGAGTTGCTAATCGGGCAAAAGGTATGATGTTGAAAGCATGTCATGCTTCACTAATTTGTCTCCTAACAATAATAATATAGTATTAATAGTAGTAATACTCTTGTTTCTTCTAAACACACAACCCAAGTAGTTTTTTTTGTTTTTGTTATTTAGCCACATGTTTTTGTGTTTGTTTCAAAACCATCTTTCTTTGCTTCAACATAAAGCTGTTTTAACTTCTCTCGTCCTCTTGCACCCTTTGTGACAGTAAGCAAATGCCATCTGCAAAAGTTGAGGTCCTCGAGCTGTGTGGCAGAGGTGGGGAGATTTTTAGTATTCAGTCTACTACCAGCAAAAACAAAATGATTGGTGGTTGTAGACTGCCCTTTTGCACATTATTTCTTTTGAAAGTAGTGTTTTGCTACTTATATTTACTTTTTATTATAGTCGTTGAAATGAGTTAGCTTGTCACAAGTTGGGATTAAAAAACATGCAACATTTAATCAGAATCAGCTTCATTGCCAAGTGAACACAGACAAGGACAATGATTTTTTTTTGTACAGTGGAGTACTTTAGTGCAAACAAAAATATAATATAATACAGCAAATACAATGTAAGTATAGTGCTATGCAGATAACATTTAACATAAGGCAATGAGGGTGAATTATTGAGCATGTAGTGAATGGTATGAAAAAAAGAGTTATTGCACATATGTAAACATTGGACAAAAATATAAGAGTCTGGTAAGCAAATTTTTAAAATATTTTTTAATTACTTTTTATTACAATTATCATAAAGGTTTAATACTACTTTTCTATAAATACATCTTTAGCCAAAGTGTGCTATTTCATAATAAATGAGGGGAGACATAAGAGGATTGAAAGTTATCTGGAGAATTCCTTGTGTTGGTGAGGGAATAGGACATTCACTTAGAGAGTGACAAGTTATTACTTTGGAGATATTAGCATTAAGTTAAATGTTCGATATTCGCATACTTAGAGACTGTCACAAAATACCATACCTTTTTTTTTTACGTTTTTATACAATAGCAGTGGCGTTTGACCAAAATTACTTAACAAATAAAACTATAAACTACGTGTTGTGTTCACCCCTAAAGTAACTAACTATGGAGCATAGACGTTTGGTTGTTATTAAGCATTTTAAAAAATTACAATAATTTAAAATGTGTTTTATCTACCAAGACCTATGCATTCCAGTTGTAAAACGGAAAAGATTTTCAACAAAATAGATTTAAATAATAAGCCTACTTGTTTTGTGTTTGATCAGATTTCAACTGTAAAATCAAGTGTTAATAAAAAAAAGCAACATAAATGTAAATTACATTTTTTTAAATGTACATTTCCTTATCGAAAAATTTACAAATGCAAAGCCAATAGCTTTTGAACCATCTTGCTTAAAAAAATCCACTGATTTCTAAATAATAACCAATAATTTTCATCTATAACCCCAGTATGAGACGCAGGCAATGTAAATACCGTTCTGTTCATGATCCGTTCCGTGTTTTGGAGGAATTCTGTGCGTGGAAAGACGTCGCTTCACCTGCTGAGCTCTGCAAACATATCCCTCCGCGGGGTCAGTGTACATTATTTTTATTTTCCACTGGCACACGGCTGTCTTTAAATTTGTGGTTTAAATTATGTCCTTGCATTAAAATGAAAAAATGAAAACGCCAACATTTGAGTGAGATAGAGGTTTTCGTAGTATGGCGTGCCCTGCGCGGTGGCACTATTTAGGCTCGTGTCGCTCTCTGGGCGTCATTCGGTCACACTCAAATATGGCTACCATGGAGTGAGAGCTACAACTTTAATGTGTACGAATGCCGAAATTTGGCGTTTTACTCAATAGTTTCGTCATACAGTCGCGTGATAATGTTTGTACAGTTTGTAAATACACAGAGCATGAGTTCGCGTCGGTGCTAATAAATTGTTGCTCGAAATTGCTGCTTGCTTCGCAAGCTGAGCAAATTGGTCTGGATTGAAAGCTTGAAAGCAAATTCTTCTGTCGGTCTTTCTTCATTTGGGATTATTCTCGGTTCTGTTTGGGCTGTTGTGGCCAGAGATCTGCTCCTGTCATCGCGTCGCAGGAGCTCGGATAGCGGTCGTTATGGCTTGTTTTCGGATGAGGAGGGATGTTACCC
Organism: Danionella dracula; assembly: GCA_900490495.1. NCBI lineage: Eukaryota > Metazoa > Chordata > Actinopteri > Cypriniformes > Danionidae > Danionella > Danionella dracula. The sequence continues at coordinate 6,606,778 of UELW01000100.1, forward strand.
GCGAGGATTTGGCGATGTGGGATGAAGCGGAATAAAGAAAAGTGATCTGTTCGAAACGACGGAAAGCAACTGTTTTCGGTCTTTGGATTAAACTTAATCTATTTTCTGGATATACAAGTGGATTTCCTTGACTCCTTGTATTATATCGCGGAAGATATCGCTTTGTCACGCTGGCTTATTTTCCTTAGGAATAGTGGCGTTCCTCCCCAACCCCCCAGTGGTACAAACACTAAACAAAAGTACTATACGTCACATAAATGACGGTTTTTGTCATGAAGGAAATTAATAAAAATTGATAGGGTCGAAAAGGTAAGTCATTATCGTTCGCTAAGTCTGTTATATGTTTTTTCTCGATGAGTGCTTTGTGGTTTTTCTGCATGCGACTTCTTCATTTGACCAATTTAACTTCGTTTACACCTCACGTTCGCAGTCTATCCCTATGCGTTAAGATAAACCCATCTAAAGATGTTGAAAACAGCCTGCATCTCTACTGCCCACTGACCGTAAGGGGCCGTTATGTGTTTCCCGCATGCACAGGCGACACCAGGCTTGAGAAGCTAATGTTTCCAAGTTAACCACAAACAAGGCCTCAGCTGTAACCTTATAGCATTTGTCACGTATTTAATATAATCTTCTACCTCCAGTGCCTCTTCAGTTTACTTTACACGACCGTCTGCTCAGATACTGATGTTTGAGTAGCATCAAGCGTGCAGTGGGTATCTAGGTTTAGCCCATGGGCTCCTGGAAAGTGCTACATTCATCTGTTTCAAAGGCTTTTCTGTGTGGTTTTACGGTTAACTCTAAGGTAGCTTGTTGTGGAGCTAGTTGGGTGTATTCTATGGCTTGATTGCATTGTTGGCATTCAGTAAGCGTAAGGTTCTAAAACAAGGCTCTGGAGACAACTGAACAAAGGCAAAAAACTGGACATGCCCTCTGTGAAGAAGCACTTGCTTTGTGTGATGCTGTTGTTTCAGCCAGGATGTTTCTTCTTGTGTTGTGAGGGCAAACCATCTCTGATGTACTCAAAAGTGTTGATTAGGTTAGGAATGGATGTGACCAAACAAACTTACAAACGTCTATTCTTTTTATTACATATTTTTCCAAGTTTTCTTCAACATTAGCTTGCTGTATAAAAAGATGGTTTTAAAAATTTAGTCAAGTGGTATATGGTTAAAACATTTTGATTTACACACACTCAAGTTTAATTAATTTGAACTCTGTTTAATCAACTTAGTCATGTCCTGAAGGAATGAAACAAAAGTAAATGTTAAATGGATGATTTTGTTCAGATCATTAACTGAACACACTTTCGTTTTTATTTGGTTTGTAAAACCAGAGAATTGCTGTGTTTAAATACTTATTTTTTTCCTCATAGATTGTATTCTTGTTGCCATCATGGACTTGGTGCTATACTTAGCATCTAAAGCACCAGATATTGGCTGTCGATGCTTGACAAGTCTTGCTCTTGGTCTTGCCCTACTTATCACTTTTCAGTAATGTACAATTGATGATAATTAAACCAATTGGCATTAAAAGCTGTTATTATTTGTAAGACCCTAATCTGAGGGGTGCTATCTCAAAGAACCTGTTGACCAAAGTCTTTTTTTTTGTTTTGTTTTTTATTTGGTTAAGATTAGGGATGCTCAGATCTGGGGCCTCATGTATAAAACTTTGCGTAGATGTAATCCTTAAAGTGTGCGTACGCACATAAGGCAGAATTTGCGTACACACAAAAGTTTTCAGATTTATAAAACCGTACGTACGCCAGAACCCGCGCAAGGTTCGCTTTATAAATCAAAATGATCTGAATATTGTGCGCAGGTGCACGTGCGTATTGCTTACCCCAATCTCCTCCTGAAATAACCATATTTGGAGGTTAAGACCGCCCATTTTGAATATGTATGATCTCCCTGCATATTAATACCACCAATTATTCGGTTAACAAAAGCTAATTCATTCTCAGATGGTGCATTTATTGCAACATGAGTGCAGTCAATAGCACCGAGTACATTGGGAAAACCGGCGATTGCTGTAAATTGCATTTTGATGTTGGCCTGTTCAGCTTGCGTGTAAGAAAAACTAATGTATCGGGGTGCCATCCCCACTATGGCGTCCCATACATATGGCATGACACGGCTCAGGGATGACTGCGACATACCCGATCGGTCTGCCAACTCTCGCTGGAAGAAAGTAACAGTGGCCTAATGTGGTCAATACTTGCACAGGAACACACAGCGCATGGTTTCTCTGCAAGGGTCTTTCCAATACTGGCCGTAATTCAGAACACAATTCCAAGAGGATGGCTCTTGGAAATCGAAATCGGCTCATGAGCCAATCATCATCATGAGCAAGGAAATCTTCACGGTCTCTGAAAACACGCTCCCTCCGTAGAGCGTCATTAGCAAGGTCTTCTAACGGCGCTAAAGCATCCATTATGATGATAAGTTATTGTAGCGTGTTTTAAAGTGCAGGGTTCATTGGACCCTTTAAGAGGTGGGTGGGACTTAAGGGGAAGTTGAGAGGTGTTTTCCCAAGAGATAGAAAAAAGAATGTTCGGGACTGTTGGCTGGTGAACTGTGTGTGTTTTTGGAAGAAATAAAAAGAAAACTGATGTTCTATGATCTCAGCGTGTGCTCCCTGGATTAAACGCTACATTATATACGCACATACCTTTTTATAGCCCATTCATTAAAACAAATGAGCTAATTCAAAGTATCTGGTTAAGAATGCTAATAATGATAATTCAGGTTGATACAATTTGATTTATTGGGTGATGTAATAGGATAATTTAGAAGTTTTTCATTTTAAATAGCTATTGCTATTTGGGACAGTTGGTGTCACCAAAACACATACTCTTCTAAAAGAGTGCGTACGCACGGTCAAGAGCATCCGTACGGTGCGCACTTATTTACGCCAAGTTTATTTTTTATAAATCCCGATATGTGCGTGGTAAAATGCGTACACATCTTTCTATGCCCATTTTGTGCGTACGCAACGTTTATACATCAGGCCCCAGGTTTTTTTGCTCTCGAGTTTTGAGGAGCTGCCGATATAGAGTACCGACTCAATACGTTTTCAATACATAATAAAAAAAAAAATAAAGAACACTGATCAAACAGATGTGTAAGATGTGATTTTATTTTAATCATCTTTATTAACAATTCAATCAACTTTTAACTGACTTTATTTTTATATGTAGCTCTAATTTTACTCCATTTATTCTTGTGGAGATGTTTCAGAGAGTACAGCACACAGGTTGAGTTGAACTGTTTAATGTCATCAAAGTTTAGTAGCATACGTACAAAATTACAAATGAAATGTGTAGTTTGAATCAATTGCATCTACAGAACAAGAGAGAAAATATGTGGACCATTATAACATGAATAACCATTACGTGTGTAATATCTGCTTAAATTATTATTTTTTGTAGATATGGATTATTGCAGCAGATCTCACTGCAGACATCTATGGATGTTTGGGCATGAGAAGCTTGTTTGATTGGCTACTATGAGGTTAAACAAACGTTTATGCGAAATGTGCAAACTCTAGTAGCTGATCATAAAACAGTATTTATGTGCGCGTAATCTAATATGTTTGTGAAAATGGCAAATACAGGACATTTATGGGAAAATAATATGGGAAACCGGCAGGACAAAATATGGTACTTTTCACAGCCAAAACAGTACACTTGCCCATACTAGGCGAGCTGTCCCGAGTGTTAGTCCCGGACTGTTGAGCAACCTGGGCCTGGAGAATACCCCTAGATTTTCAACTATTACCACAGTTTAAACAGGCTACAGACCGTCTTAAGCAAAGTGGAAAGAGGTGGAGTGCATGGGGAGTGGTGAGGGGTAAAATGTAGACGTTAGCACTTTGGTCATGTCTTGTATAATGGAGATGATGAGGGTAGGTGGGACCATATGGTATGATCCTGAACGTGTTATTCAGATTATTAACCTCATTTAAAACAGAGGAAAATCTGAGCTAATCTGATTGTCTTTATAAAGACAAGTTATATTTAACTCACGGGTTACTAGGATACATATGCATTTGTAATATTATGTATAAAATTATAAATATCGGGAGATAACTTCCGATGGAGTCTGAAAATAATGTGATCAGATTTGATTTCTGATCGTGTGATTGGATCGGGACATGCCAAGTTAAGACTCACCCATGAGGCTGACTGACACAGCAAACAACCAATTTCATGTTGTTTCACATAACGCCATGTTTGAGAGTGACGACATCTACACATCAACTGATCGACATTCAACAAGTTAGTTATGTAAAAAAAAGTCACAGAAGACAAGAGACAACACAAAGTTACAAAAATCAGTCTACAATCTTGTAAAATGGAATCGAGGGGGCTCACAGCACTGAGCTTGGTTTCTGAGTGGAACAAAAAAAAATGTGACATATGTTAATGTTAACACATCTAAGTAACTGAAATAAAGATGGGCTTCTACAGAAATGTTCATTGTCCATATATTTAATTCTAAATGTAAAACAATTAACAGGTCAGTGCACTATAGTAACTTGCTTCCCTCTTGTACAAAATATATATGTGCAATTTCTTTGTAGGTGGTGCCATTATTGTTCAAAAGATTGATAGAAACATTGAAAAAATGTATGTTACTATGTAGTTAATTTATGGTAAAATAACCTAAACAGTAAAAAAGCATCATCAGCAAGAGGAAGTGAACAACTGTTATATCTTTTTGGTGCTTTCATGGTCAACATGAAGGGCGACCTTTGGGTTTATCTCTCATTGTGAAAAAGGGTAACCTGACTAAAAAGGTTGTCTGACTGCTTGAGGCTTAGCAATGTTAAAAATACCAAACTTTACAACCCTGACTCCATTCTTTTTTTTTATGCATATTGCTTGAATGAACCAACAAAACCACACAGAGGAGGGTGAATACTCTTCCGTTTATGATTATAAGATGTAAAGTAGTGCATAATAATAAATTCTGCGTAAACCTATGGCTGACGTTATAATAATATGTCTATAGTATATAGTCATTGTTTCACCATGAATCCTGCTTTGGGTTGTTTGATAAGAAAAATAACCTTAAATTTGATTTCAAGTGCTAGGTGCATTGTAAAAAAAAAAAACTAAAAATAAGTTACACGTTTAGTGTAATCAGGAATAATATTTCTTCAGGATCCTTAAATTAGTCATGATTTTGAAAGATTTAGGCTTTGATTTAAGCAACAGGTGTAACATGCAAGGTTTAAAACACATGTTTTTTTTTCAATACGCATTTATTTCTACATGTTTTTTCAACAACTCCCAACTTTATTCAAAACCCTTGTGGCACAATTGGCTGTGATTGGTAGTTCAAGTCATATGTGATGTGATATTCCATGCGACATATCGACGATAGACAGTGACCAATCAATCACAATCCACAGGGAACAACATGGTGGAGTGCTTCTGGCTCATTTAACATCTATTCTTTAAGTAACCACACTTTTATTAATGTGTTACACTGTGCGTTTACATGTACACTGAGCAGCATTTCAGCTTAACTGGGGTTTTTGAAAAGCACAGAACCCATTGAACCTCAGATAAATGGAAACGTTTTAAGCGTGAACCAGTTGTTTGTAAAGACTGGTGAGAGAATTTTTTTAATAATGTTATTTGCATCTTTGTGTCAGTTGTATGTCTCAGTAATTGAAGGGAAGGAATGATAAGCCTCAGAGCGAAGAGAAACTTTCTGATTGGCCGATATAATTTCAGTGTTGAGGGCTTAGCTGCTCTCTACTGAAATTACTTTGTCTTTACAGTGTTTTAGGAACACTGTTGCTTATCAGTTTGTAAGAAAAAAACTCAGGATATAAAAAAAACTGTACTGTGGACATAGCCTTATTTGCTGTGATTTACTGTAAGTCGTCTAATAAAGAAGAGCAACAAAACTTCTCAACACATAATAAAGCATGGCTTGTTTGAGTGTAGTCGACTTTCTTAAATGATGCAACCTGAACCTATAAAGGGTTACAGTGTTTCAGGTGTACACAAGTAATTTTTCATTCTTATTGGAGAGTGCATAACTACGTCACAATATTTTTAAAAGATAATTACTAACCTAAATTTGAAATTCCTTGAACTGAGAGGCTTTCAGCATGAAATGTATAAAATTATTGGAAGGGGGTTTCATAGGAAACCTGAGTACTTTGATGACCTCAGGTAAGGACTTCAGGTAATGAAGTCAGAAATGGAGTTTGGTGATCTTAAATGATGAAATGTACCAGATGGACACGCCTACATAAACCTATGTCAATACAATCAAATGCATTGTACATCCATCCCCCACAAAAATAAAGCAGCTGAGTGATGTTCTACAAAGTTCACAATTAGTAGTGATGGAAATGTTTTATTAAGAAAATGTATATATAAATCATCATTTAAAATAGTTTGCTAACATTTAAAAAATAATATTTTCACTTGCATTGAAATGAAAAAAAAAAGCTATTTAATTGAACTATTTTCATTTACATTTTATTTCTCACTTATTGCCTGTGAGTACATGGAATTTACCGTTAACCCCTGCTTTCTGAGCTTCCTGATTTTAAATGAAAGTACTTCATCACAAAAAGCCATTCGATGGTTTTTTTAATGGCCAGCATGGACAGTGTATGTACAGACTAATGGCTTTGCATACAGCCTGACTGAAGGTCTAAATGTTTGCTCAAGGCAGGAGACAACGAGTGCAGCCCGGGAGGGATCCCATGTAGTTCCTAGAAAAGACAGCATCCCGTTGGCAATGTGCCTCGTCAGCTGAGGGGACAGGTTGGCAGGAGCACCACAGAGCAGGCACAAGGGTCAGCACTGAGGATCAAGCCGACCAGAGACTAACAATACACTCTGCATCCACAAACAATAACAACACTGAAACACAGTCTGTCAACTTACCAACTGCTATTTATTCTGAGAATAGCATTCATCAGTTGCTTTTTCCCATAATTTAGCTGAATGAATATATATATATATATATATATATATATATATATATTAGATAGATAGATAGACCAATAGTTACTTAGTTTTAAAACTGGGTTAAAGCAGAAACAACAAACAAACGCATTGTTAATATAAATGACTATTGATTTAAAAGTAATGAAATACGTATTCATTTGCTTTTATTTTGGAAACTGATTGAAGTCAAAGCATTTAAATGGGCCAGAATGTGTCTTCTCCACCTACTGGTTTGTAACGTACTAGATACAGTGTGTTAATTTTCCAAGTGCTATCTAGATACTACAAAATTAAAGTGATCTTAAGATAAATGATCTTTCACTCAGTTGAATGGAACAGCTTGTATTGGTGGTTGATGTTATCCAGTTTAAAATTTATGAATAAAGAACTAATGACTGGCTGTAGGTAGAGTTTTCTGGATCATATGAATGAGAGTTATATAACCAAGATGACATGCGAAGGATGCGATCTTAAATTGTTGCCGCAAACTGTTCAAAATGTGGTCAAGAAACCCTATGAATTAGTGTCTGTCTTGAGTTGTGTGTTTTATCAATTATCAAGTTTGACATTTTTCTTTGTTTTTGTTGTTGTCTGGTGGAAATATTACATGATTTGATGCCTGATCCTAGTCTTACTGTTGTAAGAAAATAAGTCGCATCTTTTTTTCCTTAGAATGTCATCAGAGGAGAGAAGTGTGGAGCCCTCTGACAAAGGACCCTCACCTCCTCCCAATAGCTCTGGGGCCACTCCTACTGGAAGTCCAGCCCCCACAGATAGGAGGCCTCGGGGCCGCCCTCGGAAGGACACATCAACACCAACACCAGTTCCATCTGTGCCCAAACAGAGAAAAAAGTAAGTACAATCTGACTTCTCGGTGACAATCAAAAATGTATTTGAATCTATTCATCTACTGAAACAACTAGGATAACTGCTTTATGAAGAGAAAGAGTGTTTCTCTTTCTGTGTCTGTCTTCTTTGCACTTATTCTGTATCTGTATCTGTATCTGTAGAAATGCTGATTACCTGAAAGTATTTCACTTCGTTTGAATGTATTTAGGCTCTTTACACCGTTTAGGGACAGTGACTATAGGTCTTATCATATTAAAATGTGTATAAATTCACACATATTGGACAATTTATTCCATGAAAAATTGGGAGCATCTCTCATCTTTTCCACCAGTTTGTCAGTATTTGCAATGAAATTATTATTTTTACTTCGCTGTGTTTGTTGCTGTGATTTATGAACTTGACCTGTAAACATTTCGAGCAAAGGTTTTTCTCTTGTGAACTGATTTATCTACTGAAAGGGTTTGCTTCTTGCTACAGAAATATGGATTATAGTGTTGCACAAAATGTGTTATGCTACTGTTATGGATGTCTTGATTAGTGTATAACAGGAAATTTCTAATTTTTGCATTGTTTTTGTTCACTGAAACTATTTTGTGGTACAATATAATAAACCTTGTGATCCAGATCCTACTCGAGATTATGAAGTCTAGTATGGGAAGTATGGGTTAAGTCCACTTTTCCCGTATGTTGAGTACTACCTGTTACTTGGGTTCAGTGATAAAGTTAGGGTGTAAAGATGAATGTGACAGTTGCTATTTACTCTCAACAACTCAATGAGGCTGAATAATGTGCATCTGCTGTTTTTCTTTAAAAATTGCCATGCATTGTTGGCAAATTATGAAACAACAAGGCTTGGTTTGACTTTGCTCGACTCTCATTTATTTTTCAACAACTTCTGGTATCAGTTCTGAGCTAGGTTGTTTGACAAAGATGCAAAAAGCTTATTGCACACAAAAAGGAAACAATGTAGACTTTGGAATAAGTACTATTTATTAACATTCAGAGGAAACACAGTTTAAAAGATTATGGTAGAAAGAAGGAAAAACTGATGAAATGCTCAGGAGTGAGATGAGTTTGCTACATTTTATCTCACCCATCTTTTTTGTTGTGTCTATTGTATGTTCTTTTCATTGGCAACAGCTAATGCGTTATTTTGTTGTCTTCAATTTTTATAAAATTATAAAATTTGATTCAATTGTGCATTTTTCAATTGTACATTCCTGTTGACAGAGGGGAAATATATATGTGCACACACATATATATATATATATATATATATATATATATATATATATATATATATATATATATATATATATATATGCAACTCTGGTTAAGGGTAAAGATCCTGATTTTTTTCTTTTTTTTTTTAATACAAGTCACATTTTTTGGAAAAACATTAAATTCAACTTCAGATTATGAATGTCTATATATTGCCATCATCCTATAACCTATACTAAGACTTATTTCTATGTTAGCCCAACTTGTCAGCTATTTATTTTAGTCTTGTAAGTGCCAGATATTATAAACACGTGTTGAGACAGTTTGCTTTATTTGAACAACATTTTCCTTAGGGTTGAATTTCACCTAAATACTGTTAAGCCCAACTTTGTCACCAATGAATCCACAAGTGTGCATTTTCTTCTGAATAGTTAGCATTCTTATCCTCTGGTCATCAAAGACAATCACTCTTACCATTCTTACCACTCTTAGAATTGAAAGAATAATGGATAGAATAATTGAATATTACTGAAATGAAGCTATGTCACAACATTTAAAAAGAATATCTCCTGCTGACTCTTTGAAATGGCGTGTAGTCTAGCAGAGGGAGCAGACGATGCTAGACAGTAAAAATGAGGTGAAACTGTCTAAATGCACAGGGATGATCAACTTCCTGAATATTCAAGTTAGCATGATGACATAATCTAGTTCGCTGGAGGAGTCTGTGATCATGGCTTACTTTCACATTTGCGACTGAAAAATGTGGGCGTGTCGTTCTGGTCTCTGATAAGCATCTAAATGGAGAGGAGGTGCGTAGCATATTTTCCTGCGGGGATTAATTATACAGGAGGCTTTGAAGTGAAAAGCGCAGGTGCCTCTGCCAGCTCTGGAGCTGCATGTGAGGTGTGATGTAGTGCATGCGACCGGGAGCGGTTCAGGGTCTGGTTCAGGGTCTAGTTCATGGTCATAAGGCTGCTTGTTTTCCTGTACTTGGGTTGTTTTCCTTCTGGTAGTTCCAGGTTTTTAAATTAATATAAATGATCATTAGAAATAAAATTGATTTACTTTCACTATGTTTCATAGTGAAGCACTCTTAAAACGCACCTAAGAGTGCTTCCAATACACATTACGTAAGTGTAAAAATGTAAATGTAAATGCATTCAATGACAACAGACTATAAGAGAGAATCTGCACAGGTATACTGTGCTCCCAAGCAATGTTACTAATGCAGTGGTTTCTTGACCCTTTTGTGCTACAGTCCGGTTGAGTACAAGTCAAAATGTTTCTATACAGGCCTTCTTGGTATCATAGAATAACAAAATCCAATGTGTTCTCACAATAACAGTGCACCAACAGCAAAACATGAGGAACGTCTTTTCTGGCTTTTAAAGCTCTTGGGTTGCTATGGCAACTTCTAACCGTACATTTGCTATAAGATATGCCACAAAAGCAAATATAGATTAAATTATCTCACCATAAGCTGAATCACACGACCCGTTATCCTGTTTCTTTTTAGCAACACTGTGCTGCCTTGGGTTGGTTGGAGACAATGATGAACGAACTGTGTTCAGTCAGCTTTGGAATAAAGTGTTCCTGAATATAAGCTTATTTTACTCTGATACAATGTGAGAAAAAATGGTGGCTTTGCTTTTTTCCTATAAATTTAAACAAAAATTTTAGCAAAGTTGTTTACTTTATTTGTGGAGTAATATTTTCTTGTTTTTTATATTTACATAAAAAACATTAAAATTTTTATACTTATATAATGTGTAATGTAAGCACTCTTAGGTGCAATTTAAGAGCGCTTGTAAGAGTAATCTCTTTCTTGCAAAACTTCTCTCTTGCCTTACAAACTCTTTTAACGCTTGTTGCTAGACTCTTGTCAGTCGTATACATTATTCACTCATAATGCCAATTGAATGAATTGAATATATATATATATATATATATATATATATATATATATATATATATATATATATATATATATATATATATATATATATATATATATATATAAAAATCGCATTACTTTCAATGGCTTTGCTTTTGTCACCAGCACTGATGAAATATTTCCAGTCGCAACTGCTCAGCTGACATACCACTCTCCTAAAGAAGTTTTGGGTGAGTGGGTATTAGAACACTTTTATAAGTACGAGTACTAGAATATGGAATTAGGTAGATATAGAGGCTGGTATTGGTATCTGGGCTGAACTTTTTGAGTGGGGAGAGAGATCGAGAGACAGAGAAAAATAGAAACAATATGACTGGTCTATTTTGTCCATCATCCATGTATGTGCCAAATTATTATCATGTCATGCAGAAGCAGGGTCCATATACCATTTTATCAATTGCTTTTTGGTTTCCCATAAAGTGCTGATTGAGCTATAATTGCAATTGTCAATAGTTTATGTTCAATTTTAACATGAAAAATATCTACATCCTGTCATAACTGAAATGACATCCCAATCCTTTTTTGTGTGGCAAATAAACAACTATCGTGATGTCACTCTCTTGTAAGTGGTTTCTAAGGAAATGTGATAATTTTGGTTTGGAGTTCCCTATTCGGTTGCTTACTACAAGATAAAAGATCCCATAAATGTTTTACAGCTTAAATATCTGTGTAAGAATGAATAGTTTTACAAACTGATTAGACATTGTTTAGTACCATTTTGTTTGTAGCAGAACCAAAATTGATTAATACACAATGAAAAACATATTTCTTTATTTTCTAATCTGTTGTGTTATTCTCTTATGTGTAAACATCGTTTTTGTCATTAATTTGCATTTTGAGTTTGGTTTTCTATCACTATGTTTCATAGTGAACAAACAATACAAATCCAATCCTTAAAAGTCCACTCCAGAATTTACCTTTCACTCGTGTGTTGGCTCTACTTTCTACAGCAGTTTATTTTTTTCATGTCTCCCTCACTCATTCTGTCTCTGTGGTGGGATCATGGGGATAAGTTATAGGTCTCTTTTCTTGGGGGTTGGGTGCAGAGAACGTCTGTATTGACCGTGCTTTTCTGTCTTCTTTTTTACTAATGCATACAATGACAACAGACTATAAGAGAGAATCTGCACAGGTATACTGTGCTCCCAAGCAATGTTACTAATGCAGTGGTTTCTTGACCCTTTTGTGCTACAGTCCGGTTGAGTACAAGTCAAAATGTTTCTATACAGGCCTTCTTGGTATCATAGAATAACAAAATCCAATGTGTTCTCACAATAACAGTGCACCAACAGCAAAACATGAGGAACGTCTTTTCTGGCTTTTAAAGCTCTTGGGTTGCTATGGCAACTTCTAACCGTACATTTGCTATAAGATATGCCACAAAAGCAAATATAGATTAAATTATCTCACCATAAAGCTGAATCACACGACCCGTTATCCTGTTTCTTTTTAGCAACACTGTGCTGCCTTGGGTTGGTTGGAGACAATGATGAACGAACTGTGTTCAGTCAGCTTTGGAATAAAGTGTTCCTGAATATAAGCTTATTTTACTCTGATACAATGTGAGAAAAAATGGTGGCTTTGCTTTTTTCCTATGAATTTAAACAAAAATTTTAGCAAAGTTGTTTACTTTATTTGTGGAGTAACATTTTCTTGTTTTTTAGATTTCCAAAGAAAAGTTTTTTTTTTCAGACCTAAAAAGTAAAATGGAGCTTTTGTGTGACCCAGTACTATTAACATACTGCATGTACTGTAGTGATCTTTGTGTCTTTGTTTGTTTATATGTAAATACAACCACAGGAAAAGCGAATGGGTCAGCTTATTAATCTGCGTATTTCACATGCCTTTTAATTCCAGACATCTGCTGTGTGCTCCAGAAGGTTTTGCTCCATTTGTCTCTGTACCCTTCAGGGTGAAATCCCCCTACACTGATTTACCAGTGGTCGGCCTTGTTAAATGTCTGCTAAAGGAAGTGATTTGCAGGGAGGAGTCATTTTTGCCATGGGTTACACTGCTATCTCTAGCAGTCTGTCTCATGACATTAGTAATTACCCATCCACCCCTCTCACAACACCCCCACTCCGCATGATTCCAGGCGCAGACAAGTGCTGCCTTCCTTTTTACCTCAGCTCTGTCATGAAACAATGAGACTTTAATTTGAATAGCTGACAATTATCACCCTGATAATTTGATTCATATATCAGACAATAACAGGTCCCTTATGCATTCTGACAGCCCTGTAGCTTTACTGCACAACTGACTTCCTGTTGGAGAATCCTCTTGCTGCAAGAGTTGCACAGGTTTTTTTTTCTTTCTGTGAACAGAGAGGTAGATGTTCCAGAGTGGTGTCAGCTTCATAGGCTGCATTAGGAAAAATGTTGGAGATTTTTCTCACCTACTTTTGGGTAATGGTGGTGCTAGTTACAAACATTACTCAAAAATGATGATGCGGATGAAAATAATTTATGTTTATTCTGCCAAATATTCACTGACAGCCTCTTGTTTTTCCGTCCAAATCTAATGATGAAACAATCTTTGGTCTATTCACCGCTATTAATGAAAATTGAAAGTTAAAGTATAAAATTACACTTATACAGCTTATTTCTGTAATTATTTTAATATTTACTACTATCGGGTTTGATCTGTTCCGTTGAAAACCTTTTAAGATCAGTGGAGCTGAGGACTTGTTTGGAACTGTTTAGACCCTCCATGAACCTCGACAGCCTTGCGGCAAGATAAAATAGTGATACCACTCTGTACAGCTGTGAATTACCACGAAAAACTGTATTAGTAGGAAATAGAAAGTCAATGTGTATTTAGGATTCATAAACTTTAGTTATTAATGCACCTAAACTTGCTGAGTAAAACTGAAATTAAAGTATTCCTTTAAAAGCATTTTTTTTAACACATAACAGGTTTCACAACTAAATTCCAGAAAAAAGGCTAGAAGAAGGTTTCTAAAGCTTTTTGACTTTTGTGCTCGGGTGGACTTCCCCCAGCGTCCCACTACCCCAAAACAATGCATTTAAAGCAGATTAGTAACATGTTTTCACAGAGAAATGAGACGGAATATTGAGTGAATGTGCCCCTGCAAAGTTAATTATTTTGGGTTGGTGGGTTGGTGGAGATGTGCCTGACTCATCAATATTTAGCTCAACTTTATCTCTTTGCAATTTTAGTTGGAATGGTGAACAGCAACCTCTCAAGTTCAGAATTAGAGCTAAACGGTTTTGTAAAAATAATAAATTTGTGATATTTTCTTAACCAATTTTGCAATAAATCACTGCACAATATTTTCAGATATTAAACATACACTTTCTTCTCTGTAGACTTGACCGAATTCAAATGAAATCATTTGCGGCAATAATTTATGCACCATTTTATCAACAAAAATCCAAATTTATTTCATTTCCAGTCTGTGCCTACAAAAAGCAAAAACAAACAAACAACATAAACCTGTTGTAAACATAAATATAAAAAACACAAACTAATGTGTAAATGAAGAAATTTACCTAAAAATAAATTGCCATTACCAAATGACTAATGATTTTGTAGTAAGGACAAAGTACAAATTATATTTCAAAAGCTATATGACAAATTTGGGTTGTGAACAGGATTAATAGTTTTGTAGTCTAAGATATCTACTTTAAAAAACATTCAAAACAAACCTGCAGTGAAGCAGAAAAACATTGTGAACTAAACTTATAAACTAAACCTCATTATGAACTGTCAAGAGACTGTTGGACCACCCTGATATTTCCTACATTGCTAATTATGTGGAACTAGTGTTTACAGAACGCCTCTTACATACGTCTGCCTGGTATGCACTGTTATCTTGCGTGTGTATTCTTTCACTAGGTCTCAAAGAGTGATGCATCATTTATCACCATAGCAACTGCCTCAAACTGTGAGGCAGACTTCACTGTCTGTAATATCACACAGACTTATCTAAAAATGTGTTTGGACTGCTTGCCAACAAGCTTCCACATCCCTGTTAATTAAAAAAGGTTTGGGTTGTATTGTTTGAAACCAATAGGGGCATTTTGTTCAGAGTCGGCAAAATTCATTTTTAGGATTTTGATAGGCTAACATGACTTGCATACTTTTTAACTCATTAAAAAAGTTAAATAATAATAAAGACGACTTAAATATTGCCTATGTGGATGATATATTAATATGCAACATAGGACATTTACCATTTGCATGTGTAGACATATCTCTTTATGATTAATATGAACTTCACATTTTGAACCAGAACCGCAAGCTAATCATGTAGCTCTACATCAAGGAATCAATGTGAACGTTATTAAGCAACAAGAACACAATTTGTTCACAAAAGAAACCAAATTTTGACTTTTTAATGCTTTGTGTTTCCTTGAACAGACTGGAAGTTCTCTGTGATTTTGTAAGCTTATGCTTGGTGATTTCTTAATTGCATTTGCTTGGATGACAACAGCTGTAGGAAATGCCCATACATGTGACACCATGCGTGCTTGGTAAATCAGAACACACTACTTTTAAGAAATGTATTTTGCAAAAATTGGTGACACAATTAGGTAAATGTTTCTCCTGATTTAGTTTACTTGTATTTAGCTGGTTAATAAATTGGACCTCACAGACCAAGTTCTGACACATCCAGTGAATGAACAAATGAGCTGACCTTACTGGAGAGACCTTGTGGGAATGAGTCACCATGAAGTTGAAACCTGCCAGAGTGTGCAGTCCTGGTTTTAGTGATGACACCGGCTAAGCTCAGTGTTGTGCATCTGCCCTCAGGGCTTCAGAGTAAATGAGGAAATGACATCTACATGTTGCTCCAGCTCTGAGCGGCAGCTTTAATGAGAGCTCTCGGATCCATTTCTTCCCCCTCACTGAACGTGCACAAATGAGCTTTTACAAAAAGTAAAATGAACCCTTTTTTACCAGTGGCCTCATCCAGGGTTGGGGTCATTAGGTCTGGGAAAGTATTAGTTTTGGTTGATTTAATAGACTTGCTAATATATTTTCAGACTTTGGTTAATTTGTTGTGTAAAGTGTACACTGCCAAAAAAAATAACAGAAAAATTCCTAAAAGTTTGTTTTTCATTTTTTTTATTTTATTGATCAGATATTTTCATTTTGTATAATGTTTGTTATATGAATAGGCTGTCTAAAAAACTTTCATCACTGCTTCATAAGAGGGTTTTTGTTGGCTTTTAAAAAATGTTCTCTTACTGTTTGGTACGCTTGTTCCTTGCTGAATCTTGGGTAATTTTTATCAGCCTTGTCAAAGTAAAAATCCTCATTCCAACACAACGTCCACTGATAAAAATACAATTGAAATTTATTTTCTAACTTCTCTAAATATTTTTACCCATTGTTTACAATCAAACAGCCTTTACTAAAGCCTCTTTAGTAATGCATGCGTCTCTCTTAGGAATCGGGGGCGAGGAAAAACTGTGGAGGATGAAGACAGCACGGATGGAATGGAGGCAGCAGAAACAGGAAGCACACAGGAGACAGGTAACTGCAGTGCTGGTTACTTTGCACCAGTCAGTTCGGTAACACTGCTTTTACGTTCTATTCTTCTTTTCCCCCCTAATATAACCTTTTTAAAATTATTTTACCATCCGTTCTTTGTTTCATGTATCAATCTGTTCTATGCATGTCTCCATTTGCTCAAGAGTCAGAGAGCAAGGCCACCTCTCCTCTGAGCCAGCTTCAATGATAAACAAAATCACAATGTGGAGCCCTGAATTGATTTTCTTTCCCAGCTGTGCAGTCAATCTAACTCAAACCTTGGCTGGCCGAGGAGGAGCTTTCAAGAGCCTCAGCTGTCCACACTCTTTGAGCAGGATTGATGAGCTTTTCGCCCATCTCCACATGGCTCTGCTCTCTAACTCTAATTGAAAGGATTTGACTCCGGCCACAGCCTCTGCTCTAGGGTCGCCCCAGCCCTTATCAAAGCATTTGATTGAGATTCGTTGGAGCTCGTGGAAACTAATGTCCAATGAAAGCCTTTCAAAAGCTCATCTTGCCCATTTTGCCCTCATTTTCATGGTCCTTTTGCCTGCTTGTGGTTAACTGTGTTCTGTTGGTTTTATGGTCCATGTCCACTTTCATTTTAATTACTTGTTTGGGGCAATTGAATTTCAAGAACAAAACAAGAATGGATATTATTAGTTGAGTTTAAAGGTTCATTGTTTTCAATAATATGTTGTTCACATTGGTCTAATCGTGTGTTATTTATAAAGTCTCTATTTTTAATTAAAGTCACAACACTTGACTGCTAACTAGCGCATGTCAAAGCACAGCATGTATTACTACACGCATGTCGAAGCACAGCATGTATTACTACACGCATGTCGAAGCACAGTTTGTACTACTCCGTGCACGTCGAGGGACAGTATGTATTGCTCCGTGGACGTCGAGGGACAGTATGTATTGCTCCGTGGACGTCGAGGGACAGTATGTATTGCTCCGTGGACGTCGAGGGACAGTATGTATTGCTCCGTGGACGTCGAGGAACAGTATGTATTAATCTGCACAAGTTAAAGCACAGTATGCATTACTCTGCCATGTCCAAGCTCAGTTTGTATTACTCCGCATGTCGAAGCACAGTTTGTATTACTCTGTGCATGTCAAAGCACAGTTTGTATTACTCTGCGCATGTCAAAGCACAGTTTGTATTACTCTGCGCAGGTCGAGGCACAATATGTATTATTCAGTGCATGTCGAAGCACAGTTTTTATTACTCTGCGCATGTCAAAGCACAGTTTGTATTACTCTGTGCATGTCAAAGCACAGTTTGTATTACTCTGTGCATGTCAAAGCACAGTTTGTATTACTCTGCGCATGTCAAAGCACAGTTTGTATTACTCTGCGCAGGTCGAGGCACAATATGTATTATTCAGCGCATGTCGAAGCACAGTTTTTATTACTCTGCGCATGTCAAAGCACAGTTTGTATTACTCTGCGCATGTCAAAGCACAGTTTGTATTACTCTGGCATGTCAAAGCACAGTTTGTATTACTCTGCGCAGGTCGAGGCACAATATGTATTATTCAGCGCATGTCGAAGCATAGTTTGTATTACTCTGCGCATGTCGAAGCACAGTTTGTATTACTCTGTGCATGTCGAAGCACAGTTTGTATTACTCTGTGCATGTCAAAGCACAGTTTGTATTACTCTGCGCATGTCAAAGCACAGTTTGTATTACTCTGCGCATGTCAAAGCACAGTTTGTATTACTCTGCGCAGGTAGAGGCAAGATATGTATTATTCAGCGCAGGTCGAGGCACAATATATATTATTCAGCGCAGGTCGAGGCACAATATGTATTATTCAGCACATGGCGAAGCACAGTTTTTATTACTCTGCGCATGTCAAAGCATAGTTTGTATTACTCTGCGCATGTCGAAGCACAGTTTGTATTACTACACGCATGTCGAAGCACAGTTTGTACTACTCCGTGCACGTCGAGGGACAGTATGTATTGCTCCGTGGACGTCGAGGAACAGTATGTATTAATCTGCACAAGTTAAAGCACAGTATGCATTACTCTGCCATGTCCAAGCTCAGTTTGTATTACTTCGCATGTCGAAGCACAGTTTGTATTACTCTCAGCATGTCAAAGCACAGTTTGTATTACTCTGTGCATGTCAAAGCACAGTTTGTATTACTCTGCGCAGGTCGAGGCACAATATGTATTACTCTGTGCATGTCAAAGCACAGTTTTTATTACTCTGCGCATGTCAAAGCACAGTTTGTATTGTTCCGCGCATGTCAAAGTACAGTTTCTATTGCTCCGCCCACGTCAAAGTATAGTTTGTATTGCTCCGCGCACATCAAAGCACAGTATGTAATGATCAGTGCATGTTGAGGCACAGTTTGTATTTCTCTGCGGATGCCGAAGCAGCGTTTGCATTACTACGCGCGTGTCGAGGCACAGTATGTATTGCTCTGGGTACGTCGAGACACAGTATGCATTGCTCCGCGCACGTTTAGGCAAAGTATGTATTGCTTTGCTCCTGTCAAAGCTCAGTTTAAATTACTCTGCGCGTGTCGAGACACAATATGTATTATACAGTGCATGTCGAAGGACAGTTTGTATTACTCTGCACTCGTCGAGGTACAATATGTATTATTCAGCACATGTCGAAGCACAGTTTGTATTACTCTGTGCAAGTCAAAGCACAATTTATACTACTCTGCGCATGTCGAGGCACAATATGTATTATTTAGCGCATGTCGAAGCACAGTTTGTATTACTCCACGCACGTCAAAGTACAGTTTGTATTGCTCCGCGCACATCAAAACACAGTATTTATTGCTCCGTTCATGTCAAAGCACAGTTTGTATTTCTCTGCGCATGCCGAAGCAGCGTTTGTATTGCTCCGCGCACATCAAAACACAGTATTTATTGCTCCGTTCATGTCGAAGCACAGTTTGTATTTCTCTGCGCATGCCGAAGCAGCGTTTGTATTACTCCGTGCATGTCGAGGCAAAGTATGCATTGCTCCGCACATGTCGAGGCATAGTATGTATTGCTTTGCGCATGTCAAAGTACAGATATAATTACTCTGTGCATGTCGAGGCAAATATGTATTATTCAGCTCATGTCGAAATACAGAATGTATTACTTCGCAAATGTCAAGGCACAGTGTTTATTACTCTACAAGGCTCCCAATTATGGTAGCAGTGGCACTATGACAATCCATTCAGCTGTGGGGCTTCGTAAAGGACCAAAGTCATAATAAACCTTCTGATTTTGTACTTTGAGTGACTAGCATTCATACATAAGGTTAACTGGATTATAAGACGTGCTGATTTAAAGGATTTTAAAGTGAAGAATATATGCTAATATACATCAAGTAATTTTAAAATATTGATCAATTAGGCTATGAGCAGATCTCTATGATAACAACTTGAAGTTATAATTTGGTACTAAAGGAAAGGAGAGCATTTTTCTTGTTATTCTTTCATTTAATTCTCTGCTAAACCATATTCATTCTTGACTTCTGAAGCACAGATACAGCTAGAGAGTTATATAATAACAACAAGGTGAACTGTATCCATGCTGCAGTAGAGATGACGCTTTAATTTAATGTCAAATCGCTTTAACCTTGGGGTTAGAATAACCACTCCACAGTCAATAATTGGAGGTAGCATCATTTAATGTAAATGCTCAGCCTCTTCAACCTGTCAGCTCACTGTGTGTCTAGGTCACCCTTAAAGTAAATGAATTATTTAGGAAGGCTATGGTTCAAGAAGGATGTAAATTAAAAAGACATTTGATAAATGGCGCGTTAAAAGAAAAAAAAGTTGTTAAATTATCACTCCATCAGTCTCACAAGCTAATGATGTACTTTTTCTTGGAGGAATTCATCACATTGACGTAAATGGCAAGCCAATTTTTCTCTCACTTTTTAACCACCAGAAGTTTAAATTGCATTTTTAAAACTTAAATCATTTGACTGATTTATAAGGAAATGTCAATAGATAATCATTGTTTTGTGGATTTTCACACACACACATATATTTGTGTTGCTACATTTTTCATTAATATCTAAGGTTTGACTAGGTTTTTGTCTGAGAATATCAGCAGGAAGGATATAAATGAGTTGAAGTCTTAGATGGACTTTGAACTCTCTGCTTTGCTTCCAACAGAGCATCGCAGCGCAATTAGCAATCAATGCTCTTTGATGCTGTTTGTGTCTGAAAAGTCCCTGTGCAACAGTGATGATTATTCCCATAAATAAATGATGAACCAAGTAGGTTTGTTTTAGGACTGAATTAGTGCTTTGATAGTGTTTTTAAGTAGATGAAAGATTTAGTGAGAGAGAGAGCTGCCATGCATTCAAAGAGCTGGTTGAAGAAAATCTTTTTTTTTTTACTACATTTTTTTTTTTTTTACAAAAACTCTACATTTAACACAATAAATATTTCCATTGCAAATCTATTGTTTTATTGTTTTTGATACTAGATAATGATACATATTGGATTTTAAATTATGAATTAACATTATTATCATTATTACAGTTAATAATACACCGGTTTGATTTTTCATGGCAGATTCAGAACTTTTATAACCAATTGGTTTATTTCAATACCTTTTAAGGTATTTTTTTTTTACATATACATAAGCAAGATTGTTTTTGTTTTCAAATTAAATAAGCCATTAAGCATTTTTTTTTCTCAACTTAATGATCAAACATTCAACAATCTAAACAAATGATCCTGTTTTAGCAATAGTGTTTGTTAAAACAGTGTTTGTTGGTTCAGCACAGTGAATCCTTTTGACTTGCCATACTTTTTGATGCATGTATGCTTATTGTTTTTTTTTTTATTATTTTTTTATTTTAGCAACTTCATTGACTCTGCACATATCTATACTTCTGGAAATTAGACAAACTAGTCCTGTCAATTGATTTACAAAAACATAACCTATTAAACCAAATATTAACTGAATTTTGAATTTGTTTTTTGCGATTGGATGTTTAGATATACAATGCAAATGGATGAAGGAAAACATTAAAACAATGTTTAGTACTGATAAAAGTTATTAATAAGTTAAGTATTGTAAAGCAGACTTTTTCACAGCATTATTCCTTTTAAAAGTTGAAAGTTAGTAATTATGTGAGAATTATGTAAGTTTTAGAACAGTTTTTTTATAGCATCAGTAAGTTTTTTTTAGCATCATCTGCGGATATTTTTTCTCTTTAATTTGATAAAATGACTGGAGGGTGAAAACATCCTTTTCCATACCATAGTTTTACTGTTTGGGGTTCAATGCTGTCTGATAAGATGAATGAACAATTTTAACTTGTTTATACTTGTTCTTAACTTTTAATTCTCCACTTGTCTTACTTTACATAACAACTCCCCAATGATTCATCTAGTGACTCTCTGTTCAAACTTGTGTTACTTGAAGCTACATCTTTGAAGCTATTTCTGGTGATCATAAGTATTTAAACTAAATGCTAAAATTGGAAACTGCTAACAAAGTCCTTTAGCTCTATATTATGCTCGTAATTATGTTTGTAAGACAGAGAACTCTAAAAGTCCTCAGATGACTGTTACGCAGCCGGCCTGTTGTTCATCTTTGATTTAAAAATAAAATCAACTCTTAAATCTTCATTTCTATGGAGGACCCGAAGGAGCTTGACTCAGATGTGTTATGTTGAAAATGGACTTCACTCTTCATCACTCATCATTATCTTAGACTTGATTCAGATTTTTTGCATTTTGATGCATTTTGACTCGCCTTCTAAATGGGTCGATAAATGAATGTCTGTGTTTGGGCTTCTTTTGCAATTTAACTGTTACATTTTTGCCAAAAATAAATCTTTATACAGTTCGGATAAATATGAATGTTTCTCTGTCTTTCCTCAGTTGCTAAAGGGCAGCCGGAGGAACCTAAGGTTACTTCAGCAGGCCCAGTTTCATTTGAGCGGGAGGAAGCGGAGCAGTCATCGTTGCTTCTTCCTGCGTGCCCTGAGAAGGGGGCGGCACAAACATCATCAGCCTCTGGAGAAGCTAAAAACAGGTCAGAGCTGCATCCTCTCGCCAGGCTGAGTCAAAGGCGGTGTGGGAGGTGTGTGTTTGTGAATATGTGTTAGCATGTGTCAGTGTGAACATTTGTGAGAGGCGGTGTGTTATTAGATTCATTTAAGGTCTGAACTGAAAGTCAAATAATAAATGGACAGAAGTATGTATGTGAGGACATGGTATTGTTACATGGATGATGATGATATTTTGCGTTAAGTTTGGGGGATGGGCTTGATCGACGAGCATTCTGGGAAAAGTTGACTGCAGTGTAGAAAGTGCTGGCATTGCACAGTTCACTGTTTCCAGGACCACACAGATCAGCTGGGTACTACATCAGGCTAGCCGCTGCATGCTTCACATATGCAGCACATATGCAATTAATTGAATGAGTAAAACATAAAAAATGGTCCTTTCTTGGGGGTATTTTAAACCTTTTAGTGGTGTGAATTTAGAGCTCATTTAATTTTTTTTTTTTACAGTGTAGGTATTTAATATTTTTATTATGTTTTATTTTGTTATGCAACAAACACTGCAATATAGCCATAATCAAAGAAAGAAGTTTTTATCCATTAATTACTTGCCTAGTCTTTCTAAATGGTCATACTGACATTTTTAACATTCATTGTTAAATTCACATCAAAGAGTGTCTAAACATTTAATTAATTACCTTTATTGTAAAATGTTACCAGGTGTTGGTTACAGTTTAAAACATTAACTGATTAACTCTAAGGTGATTAATTTTGTTCTAGGAAATCAATTAACTAAATTAATTGGTTAAATAAAAAACACTCGTCATTAGTCACTAAAAGGAAAAGAAAAGAGTATAGACTTTATTGGAAGACATTTTAGATATATTTCATCAGTTTTTTCATTATTGACATACAATTTGTTTTATACCCCATATTGAGTTACATTAAAGGTCACATATTATGACCTTGCTATAGCACTTTATACTAGCGCTGCACTTTTAATAACTTACAAAATACAATATTTTTTCAGGAAAAAAACATCTTTGAATCATCTTGTATTTTTGACCCAGCAAAATGTCCCTCCCACAGACGAGCTTTTGGCATGCCCCTACTGACCAGCAGTTTCCTGTTAGTCCAAATTCAGCAAAAACAAACACAACGAGCGACGCTTTGAATATGTGTTCTTGTTTTAAAACATTATAATCACCAGACAACGGCTGTGCGTGATGAAACAGCACCTTATATGTGTGAACCAGAGTCACGCAGTTTGAGTCCACAGAATGATTCAGAAGTTGCATGGGAAAAAAGGTTACTCAGGGGTTTGTTCACAAGGTAAACCAGACGTGCTTTCTCTTACACTGTATGATTTCTAATGTTGGCGTACTGTTTTATGAATGATGTATTTTGTTGTAGGTGTACTTGTGACTAACGCCGTAAAATACCAATAGAAGATCTGGTCGTGATCTTTACTTTTTGAGGCGTGAATAGCGCACAATAGCGTGTATCGTTTGTAACATCCTGTAGTGTGTGTTTCACACGAACATTCCACATTGTTGAATCTTGTAGTGTGTGGATTTTTAGGATTTGAGGGAAGCTGAAATGTGTGTGCTAAAACCAGATTTCCTTACAGAATTAACGAAGGCATGTACTCTGCACTCGGCTTGATTGTATGATGTGTTAAAATTGAGTATTTCATTAACGTACTTAAGCCTAGCAGAAGTAAAAAACACACTATGTGGATCTACAAATCAATGAACACGGAGCAGTTTTTTTAAGCGCCCAATGTAAAAGCCAGCCTCATCTTAAATCCTTTATCGAACTGTTCTTTGTTGATAAACCAAGTGTGAAATTTTCACTGACCGAGATCCAAACAAAACTTCAGGCCATTTTTAAAGGAACAATTGATAAAATAGCCACATGACTTTTGATCATGTAATTCAGGTGTAGTTTCTTACCGGGCTTTCACACGATCACAAATTGAACCAATGAAATACCTCCACTCATGCCTGGATGCTTTCATGACCATCTGAAATTCCCTCACTTCGCTCGACTCGCGTGAGGACTGAGCTGGAAAAAAAAATGGCAGAGATGCAAAGTTACATTACTTTGGGAAGCTGAAAACAAACTAGATGATTCTTGTCCTGTCTTTGAAAAATTGTCAGTAGAATCACTGAATGTCCCCGCACAGCAAACTTGTCCTCAATGCACTTTTTAATTTTATCTTTCAGGAAAAGACAAGAGAGTTCTCCTGATTGGTAGTCGAAAAGTTTTCAACATGGGCCAGCACTCCAAAGTCTAGTCGAACCGTTCGTACCCTATTGGTCTATGCAATTGTGCGGCATCAATTCGCATGACATTGTCTTCACATAGCCTTAACAAATCACTCGCACCTCCTGCGATATTGATTGTGTTCGTGCCCTTTGCTATGTCACCATGCGGAACTGCATGAGGTATATAGGCCTTTACTACTGTGGAAATTTCAAGCATCAATCAAAATGGTATATAAATCACAAACCTTCTTTATTGCAGGTCACACAGCTAACCATTAGGGTAAAAATCTGTACCACTATACAAGTAAAATAGAAACAGGTTTCAATTCTTGAAATGCTGTATATTTGTAGCTTTGTACATGTGCCATTACTGTTTGTGTATGTTCTCTACAGAGTGAACCTCAATGTTGACTTTTAACTACAAATGTAAGAGTCCCCTGCCACAGACACATAAACACACAAACCTCAGCACAAACCGTGATCTCGGCTCAGGGTCTCAAGGTTTCAACAGTAGAGGATTGTTAGCAGAAACAAAGACGAAGGTTAAGTACTGTTTCGTGTTAGAATGTAACATTGAGATCTGATAATAGTGAAAGTAACATTTCATATTAATTTCATTTCAAATACATTTATATGGCCCAAATTCAGTGTAATGGGGTTTGTTTAGATTCAAATACTTAAAAATGTTTGTCATTAGGAAATTAATTTCTTTCTGAAATCTATTTTTGAGTTTTATACCTTGATAACACTTGTTTTTCTGACTTGTTGGTATTAGATGTGAGTAAAGTTGGACACTTGAACAGAATTTAGTATAATTTATTATGGTAACAACCAGAACAGATTGTTTGGAACCTGCATTTCAATGAGCTGCAGCTGTATGGTTGCTGACTGTAAACGGCGATATATACTTGTGTGTCATGTCTACGAATTGCCCTTTGCAAAAGCCGCACATTTTAATAACCCTTGCACTGACTCCTTTGCGAGGCCTGCGGCACACCAAAACTGCACATTGCCACTTGTACAAGGCAAGCTCTGTGTTTGGTCCACGTGGTGCATAGCAAGCCTTTGTTGGCATCACTTTTGTGTTGGGCCAACTAATAGTTTCAAGCCAATATTGATCAGTGCCAAGACAGCGCTTCTATATGAGCAACGGAGCACAGAACTATAGATGCTCTTGATGGCAAATGGGTGCATGTGGAGGCTTTTGCAAGCAGGTCTTTCACAAACTTTATTCTGATCTCTGATAATCTTAAATGTTCCCCTTCCATTCAAAGGAAGGTGTTTGAATGGTAGGAAATTCTGATTATATTTTACCACAAATAACTAAAATAAATTGTGCTTCAGAAGCCCCCTTCAAGCTCAAGGTTGTCTTTCGAAAATTTAACATCTATCTGAATGTTTGGGAACAGCACTGACCTCTCAATCTTTTTTTTTTGCACAAATATTTTAAAATGGACTCATTGTATCTGCAAGTTTATGTTAACCTTAATTGGGTTGACGTCAACAACAGGAGATTCAAAGATCCACTTTTTCCTGCGTCTTTAACTTTAGTAATAACTATAACCAACAATTTTTTAAATAAATGAGACAAAATAAATATTTATTATAAAGACAACAAGCTACATTGCTGTTTTATTTGAAATATGCCTTCCTTTGTGTTTGTTAGGGACTTGCAGTAGTTAGTATTGCAGCATCGGGATTATTCATGAACTTCCACTTGAAAGAAATGCTTTGGGAGATGTGAGATGTAGTGTAGTAAGAGATGGAGTGTTATAGTATATGTGCATGATGACCAGCAAACAAAAGTAAACAGGGCAGACAAAAGGAGATGTTTTGCAGTAACGTCTGTATGAATGTGTTCCTCCCGAGTAAACAGGAAAGTGGAGTCATGTTATGTGTTACTGATGGAAGTAAAAAAGAAAGTAAGAACACCGATTAAACCAATGAGTGTTTCTCATTACTAAGCAAGCAAATTAAGCCAGAATGTCAAATTTATGTTATTTTCTAACATTGTCACAAACCTCAAATAATGTAAAAGTAGAGGTAGACTGTTTAATCGGTTGATTTAAAAAATTTTCAGAAAAAGGATCTCACAAAACCTCTTTGTGAGTAGGTGTATGTATGTATATTATTATATTTATAAAAAGCAGAAGAAAGAACTTAATGAGGAGTGCATGCCAGCAAAACAATTGCCAACTGAAATGTTTTAAGGTGTCAAGTAACACCAACAAAACCTATAATTTCACACATTGACAGAATTGAAACATTTGTTTTGGTTTGATGAACTATCTCTTCCTCTGCTCTCCTCACAGCGATCATCTCTGTGCCTTCTGTTACTGTGGAGCTCGAAGCCTGTTGGGCCAGGGTGATCTGAAGCTGTTCAGGATTACCTCCAGAGAACACCCACCACTCCCAGAATCCTCCACAGCAGAGGCCTGCAACCCTGGAGACAACACCAGGCCTGGCAGCCAATCATGGAAGCATCGGGGTGTAGAGAGGTGAGCTGATTGGCTGTGTTGAATGAGGCTGTCATACAAAATCAACAGTGTGTGGTTTAAATGAGCTCGGCCAGTGGGACTTCTCTCCTGACAACGGAATCGTTTTTGATTCGACTCCCGTGTAATAGATCAAATTTACTTGCTGCTGTTTGAAAGGGGAATTGTTACACAAGCCCAAGAGTGTGTTGTTGTGTGCACTTGCTGTGACGGTGCATGAAATGGACAGCAGGGTACAAAATTTCGACGTCACTGCTACAATCACCCTCATCTGGATGAAATTTCAGGCTGTTTGAATTCAGATATTTCCAATTAAATTTGAAGCTTGCTGATCTAGCTTGAGTTTATTTTTGCTGCACATTCTGGAGACAAACTCATGTGGAGCAAACATGGCACTCGTCCTGAAGTGACCCTTGTGTGTTTCTTTGCAGATGACAATGCTTGTTTTGTTGAATACGCTGAATTGAAAGCACACCGTTTCTGTTCAATGTCTACAACTTATATATATATATATATATATATATATATATATATATATATATATATATATATATATATATATATATATATATATATATATATATATATATATATACACACATGTTTTCAGAGTGGTTTCCTTCATATTAACCAAACCCAATGTCACATTTGATTATGATCACGTACTGTGAAAATGGCTGGAATGGAAAAACTACTTTCGGAAGCCTCGGACAAATGCAGCTTATAATTGCGTATGGCTTGCAAAAGAATCCATGGTTACTTGTTGATGAAAAGTTGTTGTATTGTTCCTGACTTTGGCTTACATATCATCATTGGCAGTCCAATAGTTAAGTCTTGTCCCCACTGAAATTTTTCTGTTTTCTGTAAATTTATTCATCTTATGATCTCTGTGTGTTAGCTGTTCGATTTCTTTGTTGGCAAACTGGCACGCATTGCTTTGTTTCAGAGGAAGCATGGACTAAAAGCTAGATCTTAAGTCTGCAGTAAAAATGTACAGTTGTAAGTGTGTGGCCAAATGTGTAATTGCAATAACATTAAGAAATACATAAAAAAAAATTTGCTGACAATTTTTGCACACTCAATTTCAATCACATGCACTGCTTTAAGCTATTTCCTCCTTATATTTGTGAGTTCTCCCCAAGCTGATCATTAACTAGCGATGGGAAGTCTCTGAGCGAGATGTGAGATGCCCGCCCCAACAAAGACCCCTGCTCACCCTGCCCTTCCTCGCAGCTGCTTAATTTGTCTTGGCTCTTTGGAGCCAATCAGCTGCCTCCCAGGAGCCTGTGTGACGTAATGAGCTGCCCATCTAAAGCTGGCATTTGGCTGGACCTGCTGAGCTCTGTCATCTGTGGAGCAGTGGGGCTCTTTGTGGACCAGCCAGACCCAATGCTGAGGAAAAGAGAAAATTTGTAGAGAGATTTTGAAGGATTGGGTTAGTTCCAGCATCATGACTAAGAAAACTTTTTACAATTATTTTGAGTTATCACATACATAACGCTTTAGATGGAATTATGTATCAATGCTTTCCCTTTTTATTCAGCTATACGTTTTAATTTCTCAAACACCTATTTAAATTTACAGTTTGAGTCCTATTAAATAAAACAATACCAGGCAATTTCGTTTCAACACCATCTATTGTCATGGGATTACTCATCATGTCACTCATGCTCACACACACTGTCGTTGAAATCAGCTCTGAACCCTTGAAACTGTCAGAGATCCCAGCAGGGGACTTGAGGAAGGGGACAATGAGAGCCACCCATTTGTGAGGGATGGAGTTCACGGCCATCACATGGCATCGAGGCAAACCTTTCCAGTCAATGAATGTTGAGATTAGACGAAGTACTTGTTGCCAGTGGTTCATGGGCTGAGCTGACTGAGAGCTTTGTGGATATTTTAGTTTCAAAAATAATCATTACAAATTTTTTGGTTATTAGACAAAAAATACAATATGGATTTTTTTTATTAAACTAGCAGGGGCTGTTGACCACAAGTAGTTTTTATAGTAGATGATAACTAAAAGAAAACAAAAACTTTTTTTTCTTTATTTACCCTTTAATGTAAAAAGTGTTTTTTTTACGATTATACACCAATACCAGTATCACTTATCTGCCCAATTCCACGTTTGAGTATTTGTACTTGTACTCATAAGTGTTCCACAACCAGCTGCCCGATACTGCTTTCTAACAGTGGGATGTCAGTCAAGCAGTGGTGCTTAACATTTGAAATAATGACTTATGACTGGAAACATTTTACCATCAGTGCTGGAGACAAAAGTTTACTACCAGCAAACTAATAATAGTCAGCACAACACCTAGTACAAAGAGTTTGCTATTAGCAGGAAAAGGCCACACAGCAAATTTCACAGCAAATTGCGTGCACAAGCCAGACTGAGGCTCTGATTTTACCTTCTCTGCAGTGTACTGGGCCCAAAGGTAAGAGGTCGCATCACTAATACACCATTTCCAAACATACATAGCCACACCCTTTAAGTTGTTTTTTTTACATTGTTTTCCCTGCGATCAGTATTTGTTTTGTGGCTCTCACATCAGCAAAGGCATGTGTCTGAAAACATGCTAGAAACAAGGAGAATCCCTAAAAGTTCTGTTCACACTTGTTGTAATTCAAGGGAAAAACAGAAAGCCATGATTGATGCTGAACTGCCCCGCTTGGTGTGTGTCACAGCATTTAGGATGCAGTAAATGTTGTAGCAGTTGGTTGAAAAACTATGATTCTGCTCTTACTGCCAAATATTCACAATTATCAAATGTTTTATGCTTTGTTTATGTTTTTTGAAGTTACAATATCTCTGATGCAATAACGAATAAGGTAATCGGCAACAAATCAGAAAGCCATTTCCTTCCACTCAGCCATTTTCCAGATTAATATAGTGGAAGAGTTGAAAAGAGTGTAAAACAGAAAGCTGAGGATTTGATCTCTTTTCTGCAGTGTTCCGGCCCAGGAAGCTGGAGGCAGGTTATGGGGTGAGTTCCATCATGTCGGCTTGCCGGAGAACATCAATGTCCGAATGCTCTTCGAGTCTGGTAAGGCTTCATGTTCAAAATTTTCATTGTTTCTGCAAATGTTTGACATACAACTCAATCCCACATTTAGAAAGCAAAGTTGTCTCACTCAAGGTATTTTTAAACATTTCTATTAAGCAGGTCTATTAAGCAGTATTTTCAAAGCGATGTTGAATAGGGTGAACAAATGGAAAACTCAATTGCTTACTTTTGTTTTCACACCTGAATTAGTTGAATCTGTTGTTGTTTTCTGTTTTTATTTTAATGTGCTACTTATTTTGGTGAAATAAATCTCTAAAGATCTTTAAGACTTTTGAAGTAAATCAGTTAAGTGTTGTTGACTGTGATCTATTGAATGTTTAGTAGTATAAGGAAATAACATATTACCCAATCATTGAGATGTTTTATTAGTGGCAGTACTGTTTTTGTTCCAAACTTTAATATTTTTCTATAAAAATGGCAATATTTAGTTCTTTAAATGTAATTTAAAAAATCCCCCTTGATTAAAAACTGTGAAACAGAGACTTAGACAGGATATCCTGCTCTTGATTTATATATTTTCTCCATAAAATAAGTTTTGTTTGTGACTTTCGATGTTAAAGGAACAAATTATTGTTTTAATTAAAGTACACTATATTGAAAAAAGTCTTTGATCAACCATCCAAATAATTGCAATCTGGTGCCAGGTCTTTTCTTCTAACATCAGTGTGACATAATCACAAATGGGCTTCCGGGGAGAACATGCAAACTCCACACAGAAATGCAAACTGACCCAACCGAGGCTCGAACCAGCGACCTTCTTGCTGTGAGACGACTGTGCTACCCACTGCACCACCATGACACCCCATACAATGACTTAGTAGTGTTAAAAGTAACTACTATCAACCATTTGGGCACCCTTGAATTTATTCAAAAATCTGCTGCAAGTTACCAGAGTAAACATACATCTCTTAACTATTTGTGGAATTACTTTTTTGACAGGTAAAATGTTTCCAAGTGTCTTTGTAAACAAATCAAGGTTCCAAAGAAAAGTAAATAGTTGTTTCATATGAGAGTGCCTCATGTCTTTTTCTAATCAGTTCTCCACCCATCTTCTGTCTGCAGGCCATTGTTGGGCTCATCAGAGCTGTGCGCTGTGGTCAAATTGTGTGTGTAAAGCGGAGGATCAATCACTGCTAAACGTGGACAAAGCCATCCACTCAGGGAGCACAGAGGTATGCTGAGAAATATCTGTTGTGACCAATATTCATTCTGACTTGTGAATGTATAACTGACATCACAGTTGTGCTTAAAATATTTTATGGGAGTTAAAATGTTTTCAGGATTGAACCAGATAGTTTTTTTTTTCTTTTTTCTGCTGTTATGCATCTGAATTTATGATACATTTATTGGATAGTTTTTCCACAGGTAACACATTTAATTCAATCATTTATTTCAAGGTGAATCTGTGAAATGACTTGATTGACTTTTATTTGTCATGTTGTAGAATATGGCATTTTTATTAAACATTCCTACTGTAGGTCTAGGTGAGTTTCTAAGATTTAAAGTAAAGACACCTGCAAAGGTTCTAGGTATCACACTCTCGTAGCTGATATGCTGTGTTTCTGGGAGAGGAGCACACTGCTGAAAGAGCCTCTAACTGCCTGCTAAAGGTCACCACTGATCAGCTGTGAAACTGAAAAGGTCATGGCACTTACAGGAGCTGGAGCGTCATCAGCTTTATCACTTAACACCACTGTGTGTTCACAGATTCAGTGTCTTGTGTCAAACATTTTTTAACGTGATGCATTTATACCTTGCATTTGACTTGTTTTACTGCCTGCCATATCATTATGCTTCTGCTTCTACATACAGTGATATTTTTCAATTTTGATTGAATTTTTTTAAACCTCTTTATTGCTGACCCTTTGCAAGACAACTTTACATAGAGAATAGAGTTGCTTTTGGAGAGATGTGCTCATTGAGTTTTTGTGATGACCTAGCAGCTGCATATTAAACCTATTGGGCTTGTGGATAGATGCATATGGCAGGCAATAAAAAGTGCACTGGTGTAGTCAATAAATGTGACTAGGAAATGAAGAACAGTGGCTGTACATATTCTTGTATTGAAAAAAGCAGAATGACTGACAGAGTTCAGGTTGGGGATTGATTAAAGATAACAACTAAACAGTTATCTGGTTGGGTAAAGATGCAAACTTGTTATCAAGAGTGGTTGTGGTTGACATTAGATTTGTGAGGAACTGCTTTTTAGGAAAGAATGATAATTAGTGTTACAAAGCAATCAGCAAGCCATAAAGGACATCAGTCAGAGAAGTGTTAGTGAAGATATAGATGTATTTGTTATTAGCAAAGCAATAGTAGTTGAAAAAAATGGAATTTCTAAAAATGGAGACAATTAAAAAATAAAAAAGAGAGGAAGACCTAAAACAGATCCTTGAGGAACACCCTGAGAGAGTTGATCTCTTGGATATCTAAACGCACAGGTACCAGGTACAGACCATGGTGGAAAAGCCTTCAAAAACAGGTCGAGCCAAGGCTGGCCACAATAAAAGGCCAAAAGACAAGCATATAAGCATATTTTAAAAGGTCCAGAAATATTTTTTGGATTACAAGAAATGTATTATCATTTACAGATATTTCTGTGACTGGAAGTTTAATAGAAGAACACAATGGTTTAAAAATCCCCAAAATGCCATATTTTTAAATTAAGTAATCAGTTCAATGTTTTGACATTGAAACATAGTGAGTTTTTTTTGAGTGGAGAGTAGCTTTAACTTCTCTCTTTTTCCCTGCATTTGTTGTATCTCATTAATAATCTCAAGCCCGTGTTTTCTCTTGTATCTGTACTATGGTCATCTGCACAGAGTCCACTCAACTGTGACTTTGCTCATCACACTCACTCCCCTTCCTCTGCACTTTACTACACGGTCAGATGTAAAAAATCTTTTATATAAAACAGTCTAAAACAAAACATAATATCTTAGCGTGTTGGAGCTGTGTTCTTATTCAAATAATGTGAAGTACCTTACTAAAAGTGGAGCATGCACTTGAAGATGGCGGTGGGATACTGCATTCAAAACTCAAGCAACTGTTAAGTGAACCCTGGCTCTTCTGTGGTCTGTGGGAGATTTTAATCCTGATGGGATAATTACACATCCGTTCGCCTGTCATCATTTTGGTTTAAGTCACCAATCTTCCTGGCTGTTAGTCTGACCACAGGCATTACACAGTCAGCTCTTGAGAAAAAATTGAGCTTTATATGACAAACGTTTAAGCTTGGTGAACAGTAAAGGGATAAAAATGGTTTTAAGAGTTTGTATAACAGTTTAGCAGTCAGCTTTGTGACTAAGTAAGAAAATAAGACATTGTGTATTTTTTTTAAATACTGTTTTTTTTGTGTCCAGTGACATTGTTCTATTTTTAATAATATGGTTTTCACATTGGCCTAATTGTGATTCTTTAACTTATAAAGTCTCAAAATCTCTTCATTTTCTATCCCAGGCTTATTCTGTAAATGGGCTAAGATTTTCATTTGGCAAACTTCATAACCACTCCCCAGTTAATCAGCTATTGGTTAGTGATGTGCATATTGATGATGTGTAAAAGTTACTGTCTGATAATCAACGTTGTTGTGAGAGAAATGAGAAATAATTACTAGCAAATGTAACACTGTAATACTCTTTGGACAAAACACAATTATACATCCTTACCTCTACAATCCAGAGTCATATATGGCTCTTTTCCATTGTACAGCACAGTTCAGTTCGGCACAATACAGTACTGTGCAGTACGGCTCCTGTTGGTTTTCCATGCTAGCGGCACCATGCTAGCGGTGCCTGTTTGTGTGTAGGTGTGTTCACAGACGTGAGCAGAAGAAGCGTGTCCTGCCCTATGATGTACTTTCTAACGCGACAGAAACAAGGGTGAAAAAAGACTGTCATGAGATCGTTAATCATTTTAACAGTTTAATATGTGATTTTATCCTTAAAGATGTGAACCTCGGCAAAATAAAATCCTGCTAAAAACACACGAAATGTTTGAAGTTTGCTTCACAACGATCGACGGTGAGAATCTAACTCTTTCAAACATTATTTCTCTCTTGTTCTTATTACAAAGTAAACGCTGTAATATTTGTGTTACAGCTCATGAAAAAAAAAAGTTTTTAAAAGAAACAAATTTGTTTTTTGTTCAGGTACCTCCGTGACTTGGTTTTTTATTTAATCTAGCCTTGTAAATCACCATAAAAAAACACAAAATGGGTCAACATGGCATGAAAATTAGAAATCAAAAGTTTTCAACCT
The DNA here is from genome assembly GCA_900490495.1 of Danionella dracula. Taxonomy (NCBI): domain Eukaryota; kingdom Metazoa; phylum Chordata; class Actinopteri; order Cypriniformes; family Danionidae; genus Danionella; species Danionella dracula. The sequence continues at coordinate 6,641,373 of UELW01000100.1, forward strand.
ATAAATGTGGAATTCTGTTTATTATGAGATAGAAGTCTGTTTAGTTTAGGAGATTCCTGTGTTTATTTTTGAATAGTTGATTTGTCATGTGAAAAATTCAACACAATCTGCATTGAGTGCTGCACAAGTGACAAACAAGATACCAGTCAGGTGAGCTGATCGTTTCTTGATCAGATGCTTCTGATTGTGGGTTCGTTGGAAAGCATTTGGAGCTGTGAGCCATATGCTCTAAGAAGTTTTGAACTAAACAGAGCTGCTCATTTCTTGCTGCACTTTATGGCTGAATCTTCCAGAAGATTAAAGTCAACATTAAAGCGAAGTCAATGCTGAAGGTTGAAATCCAACCTTCAAAACACCCCTAGGACCAATGGCTCTTCATGCTGCTATGCTTGATATTTTGAAAACACCTGCTGATTGGTTAAAACTTGTTATGGTGTCAGTCCAATTCGTTCATTTTGGTGCTTCATTATTGGGTTGCTTGTTCATTTAAAAAATCATCTTTTAAATCATTAAACCGTTTATATAAAAATAATCTGATCAACTTGCAAACTGTTACGACAAAGACCCAAAAATAGAGCAGAATTCAAAAATCTGGTTAAATAAAGTTGCAGCCGGAAGTGATCAACTCTGTTTAGCTGATCGTGGAATTAAGTTCAGCCGAAATGAAAAATAAAGCAACGTTACTAATTTTTTTGTATTAATCAAGAAATGTATCACTTGGTTTTTCATCAGATGCATCTTTTTCCTTTCCCCCCTAGCATTGTGCATATTGTAAGCGCCTTGGAGCATCCATCAAGTGCTGTGAGGAGGGATGTGATCGCTCATACCATTACCCCTGCGCAGGGGCTGCCGGTACCTTTCAGGACTTTAGGAGACGCTCTCTCCTGTGCACAGAGCACATTGAGCTGGCTGTCAGCAAATGTGAGAACCTTCATTAATATTTTGCCTTGAATGGTAACTATCCCTTCACCCACTTTCCTTAGGGTTGGTGGGATGAACCCCATACAACTCGCCAATCCCTCAGTTCTTTCAAAGCAAAAATATAACATTTTCTTTTACATCGTCTAAAAAACTGACCTGTATATTTAGTTGTAAACTTGTCTTTTTGAAGAAAAAACTTTCTCTTTCTCACTCCATCAGATGAGGAGGAGGCAAACTGCATATTGTGTGACAGTCCAGGTGATCTCCTGGACCAGCTCTTTTGCACCAGCTGTGGCCTCCACTACCATGGTCTGTGTCTGGACATCAGCGTCACTCCTCTGAAGAGGGCAGGCTGGCAGTGCCCCGAGTGTAAAGTCTGTCAGACATGCAAGTAAGTAGAAGCCAAGTGTTTAATTGCGTTCTTATTGTTGTGTGTACTTGTAGTAATTTAAGCTAGACTAGAGCTGATGCAGCCTTGAAGGGATTTAGTTTTAAAACACATTAAAAGAGATATGCACATGTTATATATTAGCTCACTTTACAGTCCTTATTGAGGATTGAGGAGAAAAAGATGAACAGATGGAAAGAAGTTACTTAACATTTGTATCTTCTGGATAACACAGACTAGTAAGCTTTATGAGGATTTTCAATAATTTTATTGCATTAATTCGAGTTAACATTTATTTAATGATTTAATCTCAAAATCAAAACCCTAAAATACATTTTTGAGGTATTTACATCTATATATCGGTATATGTCTGCTGAAGCTAACCTTCTATTTATTTTCAACAAGAAAAAGGTTTTTATAGGTGTTTTTTTTTTTTTGCTGGTTTGACAGGTAATTTTGCCATCGTTTGAGAACTGATGTCAAGACTAAATATTGTAAGCTATCCAATAAATAAGTAGTTATCTCAATGTGTTAAAATCACATATAGTTTGTGAAGTTTGTTTCATCCAATTTTTGGTAATGCAAGCAAGGAAATCTACTCAGAACAGCAGTCTACGTCCAGTGTGTACTGTTTGTAACTGCTTTTTTTAGCACAGAAACTAAATGCAAATTTGTGCTCTGATTCTTTTGATCCGGTTCTGTTTTTGTGTGCGTGCGGGTGAGGAGGTTTGAAAAACACCCTACTCAAAATTCCTGAAATTGAACTTAGTGGATGGCACGACAAACAAGCAACAGTACAGAGACTTACAGTAACATTGGGGCTTTGCATTTTAAAGTAACTGAAGTTAGAAAGGTTTAGCGTGAAGCCAATTAGAAGTGATTTTTGAAAGCAACTAGAACATTTCCTTTCAAACCTGAAAGAGGAAAAAAAAAACCTGAACCTTTTCTTGAAAATGTAAAAGTTCCAGTTACAGACTTCAGCAAAGTAATCAATTTTTACATGTTAATGTTTGAAAAAGGGCTCCATATACTGTGTTGGTACTTTAAACTATGAACATATTTATCTTTTAATCTAAACGCTTTTTTTTATAACGCTGATTTTATTACCTTCAAATTAAATACTTCTGAAAATCACATTTTAAAACTTGAAAAGTTAATAATTAATCTGAATAATTACAGGAAGAATTATGCATGTAGTCAAATTAAAATAAAAGGATTTTATGGCTTTACCGAAGAAGAACTATTTGTTAAAATGTAAATACACAATATACACGTGTGTGTGTGTATGTATGTATATATATATATATATATATATATATATATATATATATATATATATATATATATATATATATATATATATATATAGTAACTGGATGGTTTAGTTTTAGAAAAGGATACATTGATTGCTTCTTTATATGTTTCAGGGAGCCTGGAGAAGATACTAAAATGTTAGTGTGCGATATGTGCGATAAAGGCTATCACACGTACTGCTTACAGCCGGCTATGGATTCTCTCCCCACCAATGGCTGGAGGTGTAAGGTATGAAACAATTTCTTTAATGACTCAATTTATGACTTGGTTAATCATGTGCTTGTTTTTGTAGAACTGTCGGAGGTGTGTTCAGTGCGGCACTCGGAGCAGTGAGCAGTGGCACCACAACAGCCTACTCTGCCAAAACTGTGGCGATCTACAGGAAAGCTCATTTTCCTGCGCATGCCCCAGCAAAGCAGATACTGACATCCAAAAAGAGCTGCTTTCATGCCATCACTGCAAAAGGTAAATATATCTGTGCTCTTCACTGTTTAGGGTCTCCACTCACCTAGATGGATTGAACTTGTTTAATGTTGATTGCGCTCAGGGGACAACAGTCACATGCCCGATCTGTTTTGGCTTTTTCAACACCAACAAGACGAGCTTCTGAAATTCCATATTCTTTTCTTCTGTTGTTTTCTTCTTCGTGTTGGTGTCCTTTGTCGCTGTTTCCTGTCTTGAGTGTGTATCGAGTGCCACCCAACTACACTGTCCCAACAGCACCCTGAATCATAAAAATAGCCAATTTTCATTGATTGACAGTGAGATTCCATCAAAATATAAGCAACTTCAAAGAGCTTGTCATAATTTTTTTTTCTCGCTCATACTCATTGTTTTGGCTCGAGTTGCGATACTTCAGACCAAACATTCATTTGGATGTATGGTGTCATTCACACATTATATAACTTTTTCCTGTATTTATTTAACGTGTTAATTTGATACTTTCCAATTTGTTGATCAGATGGTTCCATCCAGAGTGTGAGACGCCTGGTGAAGGTCAAACCCATGCCCAACCCAAAGAAGATCATCTATGTTCCATATGTAGAAAAGCAGACTTTGAGTCAGATCCTGTGCACACGGACACTGAAGGAGTCCAGATGGATGTTCAGTCTCATAAGGCCCTGCTATCCCCTTCAAACAACAATTTGGACCCTACCAAGCTCAAAGTAGAACCTCATCAGCCTGTTATTGAGCTAAATAGGGAAGAGATGCAAACAGAGGAAATACATATAACTGGTAAGTCCAACTTCATTACTGATATTGTAGCTCATGGAGCCACTAAACCAATGTTTCATGGATCTGGGTGTTGTAACGTGAAAAACATATTGATGTAAATATTTTTAGATAAATTTCAGGCTTTGTTAACATTTTACATTGTTGTGTGCCAGTATAAACAAAATTGATCATATTAGGAATACAGCTCTGTTTGTCATGAAATAAAAGTAGTTTCTTTTGTGAAATTTTTGTAGTCCCCAATATAATAAGTGATTTTTTTTTACCGTTTTGCATATAAACTTAAGTGACATTAATTCCTAATTCCTAAATCTCACTTCATACTTTGCAGCCATAACAGCTTAAACACTTCCAGAAAGGCTATCCATAAGGTTTTTGAGTATTTTTATGGGAATTTTCAGGAGGTCGCACACTAATTCTTCGTAAAGGTGTTCTATTGAGATGACATTAGGACTATGTGCAGAGCAGTCAAATTCATCCACATCAGTCCCGGTTCTTGCTTTGTGAAATGGTGAATGTTGTTATTTTAGAAGAGGATGTGACTAGCTTTAAACTGTTCCCACAAAGTTGTGCGCATGAAAGTGTCCAAAATATCTTGTTTTGCGGAGGCACTCAGAACTAAGAACCTCACTTTAACAAAGGGGCCAAACCCAGCTCCTGAATAACAACCATAATCTCTTTTTTACACCAGACTTTACACTTAGCACAATGCAGTCAGACAAGTACCATTATTTTTTGGTAAGGCAAAAAGCAATGCTAGTCCAACAGACGGAGACGCATGATTCATCACTTCATCTGTTGGAGAAAATTATTTTATTTCTAAAGAAATGTGGATGTAAAGCGAGGAGTGAATTGCAGTACTAACTTTAATTGTGCTGAACATTTTAATCATTAAAACAAGTAAGATGAAAAGAACAATAAAATAACTGAAATACCCCACAACATGTAAAAAATGAGTAGGGAAATACTAATTAACATAAACACCCATTAAAAAATGCAGAAATGGCAGCATGAGTAGGAGCTTAGCCATTGGTCAAGTGCCTCCTACATTGAGCTCTAACACACCAACTTCTTTTGCTCATCCTGGAGGTCCTTAGTAGTCAATGTAAGTTTGTGTAACTAAATGTTTTATGGAAATCTGCTTCCCCAGGTACAGGAAGGAAGTGTACCTCTGCTGTACCTGGCTTCTGTCTGGTTTAGCTTGAAACGAACAGTTCATGCTTTCATTATTACTTTAAACCAATCAAACATTTTTTTATTATTAGCAATAATTCAATTATATCTTCTTTCAAGACATGACTCAAATAAACAATTTATGTGAATCACTTCTTCTTCTTCTTCTTTCGGCTGTTCCCAGTTAAGGGGTCGCCACAGCAAATCATCTGTTTCCACCTAACTCTGGCCTCAGTATCCTCTACTCTTGCACCAATGACCTTCATGTCCTCCTTCAGCATACCCATATAACTTGTCTTTGGCCTTCCTCTTGCCCTCTTGCCTGGCAGCTCCATCTCCAACATCCTTCTACCAATATAACTACTATCCCTTCTCTGCACATGTCCAAACCATCTCAATCTGGCTTCTCTGACTTTGTCTCCAAAACAACCAACCTGAGCTGTTCCTCTGATGTGCTCGTTCCTAATCTTGTCCATCCTTGTCACTCCTAACTGAACCTCAACATCCTCATCTCTGCTACTTCCATCTCTACCTCATGTCTCTTCCTCACTGCTACAGTCTCTAACCCATACATCATAGCTGGTCTCACTACTGTTCTGTACACCTTTCCTTTGATTCTTGCTGTGTTTCTGTCACACAACACCCCTGACACTTTTCTCCACCAACTCCAACCTGCCTGCACTCGCCTCTTCACCTCTCTTCCACACTCCCCGTCGCACTGGACTGTTGACCCCAAATACCTAAACTCCTCCACCTTCTTGACCTCAGCCCCCTGTAACCTCACTGTTCTACTTCCCTCCCTCTCGTTCAAACACATGTATTCTGTCTTACTACGACTGACTTTCATTCCTCTTCTTTCTAGAGCAGACCTCCAACTTTCCAGGTGTCCCTCCACCTGCTCTCTACTCTCACTACAGATTACAATGTCATCTGCAAACATCATTGTCCATGGAGATTCCTGTCTGACCTCATCTGTCAACCTGTCCATCACCATAGCAAACAAGAAGGGACTCAAAGCCGATCCTTGATGTAGCCCCACCTCCACCTTGAACTCCTCCGTCTGACCTGCAGCACATCTCACTGTTGTCATACTCCTCTCATACATATCCTGAACTACTCTGACGTACTTCTCTGCCACTCCTGACATCCTCATACAGGACCATAGCTCCTCTCTCGGCACCCTGTCATACGCTTTCTCTAAGTCCACAAAGACGCAGTGCAGCTCCTTCTGACCATCTCTGTACTTCTCCATTAGCATTCTCAGAGCAAAAATTGCATCAGTAGTGCTCTTCCTGGGCATGAAGCCATACTACTGCTCGCAAATATCTACTTCCCTTCTTAGCCTAGCTTCCACTACTCTTTCCCAAAGTTTCATTGTGTGGCTCATCAACTTTATACCTCTGTAGTTGTTACAACTCTGTACATCACCCTTGTTCTTAAAGATTGGCACTAGGACACTTCTCCATTCCTCAGGCATCTTCTCACTCTCTAGAATCCTGTTGAATAACCTAGATAGGAACTCCACTGCTGTCTCTCCTAGACACTTCCACACCTCCACAGGGATGTCATCTGGACCAACAGCCTTTCCACTCTTCATTCTCCTCAGAGCCTTCCTCACCTCATCCTTTCTAATCTTTTCAACTTCCTGCTCTACAATGTTCACCTCTTCCCCCCTTCTTTCCCTCTCATTCTCCTCATTCATCAACTCCTCAAAATACTCCTTCCATCTTCTCTGCACACTCTCCTCATTCGTTAGAACCCTTCCATCTTTATCTTTAATCACCCTTATCTGTTGCACATCCTTCCCATCTCTGTCTCTCTGTCTCGCTAATCTGTACAATTCCTTCTCACCTTCCCTCGTGTCTAACCTGGCATACAACTCATCATATGCCTTCTGTTTGGCCTTTGCCACCCTCCCTCTTCACCCTGTGCTGTGATTCCTTGTAGTCCTGTCTACTTTCTTCAGTCCTTTTGATGTCCCACTTCTTTTTAGCTAGCCTCTTCCTCTGGATGATGTCCTGTACTTCCTCATTCCACCACCATGTTTCCTTATCTTCTTTCCTTCTTCCTGCTGACACACCTAGCACCTTCCTACCTGTCTCCCTGATCACTTCTGCTGTAGTTTCCCAGTCCTCTGGAAGCTCTTCCTGGCCACCCAAAGCCTGCCTCAGCTTCTGTCTGAATTCCTCACAACCGTCTTCCTTTTTCAACTTCCCCCACTTGGTCTTCTTTTCCATCTTTCCTCCCCTCTTCTTCCTGACCACCAGAAACATCGTACACATCACCCAACCGATGCTGTCTGGCTACACTCTCTCCTACCACTACTTTGCAGTCAGTGATCTCCCTCAGATTGGCTCGTCTACTTAGGATGTAGGTAACTCTATGTTCCTCCCTCTTCTGGAAATAAGTGTTAACTACAGCCATTTCCATCCTCTTGGCAAAGTCCACCACCATCTGTCCTTCTGGGTTCCTTTCCTTAACACCAAACCTGCCCATCACTTCCTCATCACCTCTGTTGCCCTCGCCCACATGACCGTTGAAGTCTGCTCCCACCACTGCTCTCTCCCCTCTGGGAATACTCTCCATCACCTCATCTAACTCACTCCAGAATCTCTCCTTTTCTTCCAGCTTACAGCCTACTTGTGGAGCATAACCACTCACTACATTCAACATCACCCCTTCAATCTCTAACTTCAAACTGATCACCCTGTCAGACACTCTTTTCACCTCAAAACATTCCTTACTAAAACAACTCCTCCTTCAGGATCACTCCTACCCCATTTCTCTTCCTATCCTCACCATAGTAAAACAGTTTGTATCCCCCTCCAATACTGCGCGCTTTGCTACCCTTCCACCTGGTCTCCTGCACACACAGAATATCTACCCTTCCTTCTCTCCATCATGTCCGCCAGCTCTCTACCTTTCCCGGTCATTGTACCAACGTTGAGAGTCCCTATTCTCAGACCTATACTCTTGCCTTTCCTCTTCTCTCTCTGCCTACGAATCCTTCTCCCTCCTCTCCTTCTTTGACCAACAGTAGTCCAATTTCCACCGGCACCCTGTAGGTCAACAGCACCGGTGGCGGTCGTTGTTAACCCGGGCCTCGACCGATCCGGTATGGAAATTGAATTGATGACTTGCATATTTGGTTTTGGCATGTTTTACGCCGGATGCCCTTCCTGACGCAACCCTCTCTATTTATCCGGGCTTGGGACCGGCACAGAAGTCACTGGCTAGAAACCCCTGTGGCTAGATTTATGTGAATCACTTAAGAATTCTAAAACAATGAAAACAGGAAACATCATTGACATGTATTCAAATATATTCAGCTTGCATTCAGATTTAATTATCATTAACAAGCTTTATTTGTACTTGTTTTGTTGATTAAGTTTTTGCAATATAAGAAGTGAACCATATTTTTTGCTTGCGAGAAATCATGACATTGGATTGGAGAGAATTTTTGTGGAAGTTTGGATTTTAAATTTGGAGTCGTATGGCACTCATAACTTCTGAGCAATGCCTTTGAGCCTTAAGGTCAGGAGTTTCTCTGAGAAGCATCAGAGCCCTTCAGCCAAAAACTTACTTAAGAAGAAGAGTAGGCCAAAGTATCCCATAGGCCCACATGCCTGAAATCTGTCTGAATTTGTCTAGACTGGTTTTTAGATTAGAGGTGTTTTTCTTGACCTACTTTTAGAGAGACTAACAACTTACACTTTCAGCTTGTGCAATTTCTGTATCTATACTCATAATACACTTTAAATTACTCTGTATTTCAACAAGAATCATACTTTTATTATTTACTGTCTTTTATTCTACTATAAAACCTTTAATTTTTGCTGGAGAATGACTCATTTTCCACATTTAGGCTCATGGTCATGTCACTTTACGAATCTCTTGTAGGATTTATGTTTCTTATTCATGTGAAATGTTCTGTCATGTCCATGTGTTCAAATACCTTTGATCGTATTGTGTATTAGTTACTGTGCAAGGGGTCAACATTGTTTTGTCATGCATTTTAAAGCATTATTATTGAAGAGAAAATCTAATCTACATAGACTGAGTACCGATTATTGCATGGTACATACATATACCTGGCTTTGCTATATCCTATACCTTTCCTCTATGCAATATCTAGTTTAATAAAGACATGAAAAATTACTTTTAAATAGGTGAGAGATCTTTGTTCATTCTTTCTTTACAGTATCTGAAATTGTGGATGCTTTTTGTTTGGAGAATTTTGAAAAAACCTGCTAGAATCAACACTGTTTTGTCAGTTTAAAAAAAGATTGTAATTGACTTAGCGGCACTATTGTGTATGCAATCTCCGTCTGATAATCTGTGGTAGGTTATGGTAATACTGTATAGAAACTGTATAAAAGGCTTTTCCTCTGATTTATACCCATGTTGAAAAAAAAAAAACCTTAACCTCAATGTTTTTACTTTTACATGCATATTTATTAATACAGCACAAACATGTAAAAAAATATACATTACTTTTTTTATTAGACCACTTTTATTAAACTGTGATTTTGAACTTTTCTTGAAATCAGTTTTTAGCTGTAAGTTCTATTTTTTTAATCACTTGTACTTGATCTCTGTTCTCAACTGCTCACCAGCTGAGATTTTAAAATATGGCATCTATCGCTGACTCAAGGTCATGTCAAAAGACCTATGGTTCAATAAACTCACATTCGGCTCTAATACATCTCCAATTCATAATCCATCAGGCTTAAGGGGTCAACACCTGAAATCTCTTCACGCATGACATGAAACATAAATTGATGTAATGGAGGGCAAGAATGAAAGAGAACTCTCGGCTACAGAGATCCAAGTAAAATTGAATACCAAATCTAAAGAGAAGCAAGCTTTCTTTAACAAAGTTTTAAGAATGTATGCTAAGGACAAACACTTTTCAGGCATTCTTGGACAAATCACTTCAAATGCAATTGAATTAAAATGATCGTCTGTCACTATATGGTTCTGCAATTAGTAAGTTATGTACCACTTGCTTGTAATGTGCAAGCACAAAAATAATTTGCTTGCGGTAAATATTTGTTGGACTGAATATGCTCATACCAAACAGCACATTTCGTTATTGACACAATAACAGAAACTGTTTTAAATCAAATGCATGGTGAGTGTGAGATTCTACTTACAAGTTGATTAGAGTCAGGGCTCGTGTACTGCTCAGAGGCTTTGTATTCTCTTGAGTGCAGGCTGTTTGCTGTGACACACTTGCCTTGTTTGTCTGAGTTCACACTTTCCTCCTCGCTTATTTCTTGTTGAGTGGTTTCCTGATCGTGTGATTATTTCCAAGGGTGCTTCTTACAGTTACAATAATATAATACAAGTCAGGACCTTATTGACATTTTATTATGATTTTAGAATCTGGGGGAGATGCTGGTGAGGATTGTGATAAAGCAGAGTCTGGTGGGACCTCAGGGTACAGAACAGATGATGGTAGCACTTCAGGTAATTACATCCTGTTATTGATTTCCTTTTTAATTTGCTTTCATCTAAAATTTAAGTGCGTTTCTCTGTTTCATCACCTGACACCATTATAAGCATAGGTTTTACATTAAATAGTTTTGAAATTAATACGTATGAGACTTTTGATGGTTTTAATAGCTTGCTGATTGAATGTTCAGAATGAACCATGCATCGCTATGATTTGGTCAAGAGTTAGCTTAAGGGTCTCCACATACCTAAACAAATTGAAAGTTGCTCAATCGCTCGGATGTCTTCTCTGCAGGTGGATTGTTCGCTAGCTTCACCCCTCTACTGTTTTTATGTTGGCACAGTGTTGGTCCTTGCCACTTGGGTGCCTCTCAGGGGACAACAGTGGGCTTTTACAAAACAGCAGTCAGACACCAACAAAACTATCTTGGATCATTGTTTTGTGTCCCAATAGCACTCTGAACACTTCATCACAAGATCTTTCAATTGGCCGCCTGCTAGATTTCACCACACAAAAAACCAAGGAGACATGACAGAGGCAAACTTTTTTCATCCCCGATCATTGCTCTGTCAAATGTGTGAGCTCACGTTGGAGGCTTATTGATTTGGCTCAAGACCCATATGCATGTGGAGCTTCAGACCAAAAATTCATTTAGATGTGTAATGTCCTGAAGTTGAAATTATTTAATGAGAGAAGAAACTGTGGTCATTGTGAGCTGTCTGTGTTAGTGGTGGCAAGTAATTATAATGTTTAATATAATTAATCGCAAGACACACATAACTACATGATGTTTAAATTAGTTAATCTTCTTACCTGCATTTCATATAAATACAGACATTATAAAAAGCTGCATTTAACATTTAATATTTGATACACATCTTTGATAGCAAAACAGTGCCGCAACCAATATTAGCTCTGAAAGGTTCAACGTTTCTTTTTCTTACAATGTGTTGCAGCTGCAGAAGAGTTGAAGTTTAAATCGGACTAACCATTCTGCTACCATCCCTGGGACTGGCTACTGGTGCCATCCAAATCAATGCTAAGCTATGCTAAAACGACCTATACTTATTTAGACCATATTTCTATAACATATTTAGGGAGCGGCTAAACATAACAGTAATACATGGAGGGATGCAAGATAAGGCAATGTTTTAACAAGTGAAGTCCTCCATTAATGTTTAGTGACAACTATGGAGAATATCGTGGACTAAATCTGTTTTGATTAGTCTCGATTTACCAATTCGTCAAATTGAACAAAATGTTGTATTAATGTTTGTCTCTTAAAGTAATCTTAGATGTGCTACTACTTGTACTTGTAGTTACATCTCCTCAAGAGAGAAAAGATCCAGAAGACCCTCCGTCGCATGAGCAGAAAGATGATCCATCTCCAGAGACAACTGTCCAGAAGCTCGAACCGTCCTTTCAACCTCCAGAGACATCAGAAAGCATTTCCCAAAACAAGGAGCACACTAAACTCTGCCTAGACGAGCAGAAACGTGACCTCTCAGCAACCAAAGACCTAGTCCCAGCCTCTCCTTGCCACCTTGAACAACCCATGGAGGTTTTCCTCATGGAGAAACCTGCCACAAACACACATGGAGCAACGGTAGAACCTAAGCGTAGCTCTGATGAAACTACACAAGTTCAAAACCAGAAAGAAGTGGAAGTCCTGGTGCCCCAGCTAATAATTCTTTCAGAGAACCGCACACAGGAATTGAATGTCTCTCTAGATGGTGCAGAGCGATCTTTGGCTAAGCTAAGCACACTGGTGGAGGAAAGGACGTCTCTACAGCTGCAGCCTCCATGCAGGAAGCTTGAAGGCCTGCCTTCTGGTGGCCATGGGACGTCTCAGCAGCTTCAGGCCCTTACTCAAGTGGCCTCAAGGGAAGCCATCAGCAATGTGCCTTCATCCACCTTCATAACAATTACCCCAAAAATCGGCATGGGCAAGCCAGCCATCTCCAAGAGGAAGTTCTCACCTGGAAGGCCCCGAGCTAAGCAGGTCAGTGTTTGCTTTATTGTTGATTTGCAGCATGTGATTGTTAAAGTTTTCCTTCGGGAATTGCAGTACTCTTTCTAAACACTCATTAAAGTTACGGAGTTTCTAGTTAATTTGTTGTTTATTTCACACATCAGTCTTTAACTCAGCACTATAACTTGGTTGTCTGATCACATGAATATGAAAAAGACATGAATATGATTAACAGATTATTAGTTATTTCTGTTTACTCTTGATGTTTGCGATTGTTATTGTTCAGTGACATTTTATACCTGTTGTTTTATACCTGTTTCAGTCAGGCATTTTATACCCGTTGGACGTTTTTAGCCTGTACCTGATGGTATATAAGCTGGTTGAGATTTGTGGAGCGGAGGCTTTGGATTCAAGCATGGTTGTTATTTAGGGGTATATGGGTCACTGGGGATGGGGCATGTGGTATTATCGTTACGTTAATATCAGTTCAATTATAAAAAAATGTATAACATTTAATTCTAATGTGTTGATGTAAAGACATCATGCATGCCGCATACACTAAACAGTGAACACTCGCACCACAGACATATTTTATGAGGATGCAAAACGGTAGTGAAAAGCAAGCATGCCATTAGGATGTTTAGAGGAAGAGTTAATTCCCAAAAATGGAGCAGCTTTGGTGGTGCGTAAGTGGTTTGGGTACAAAAGAACAGACACAGATGACCACTAGCAGGAAACTAAGGTAATTCAATGAAATGAAACAAGTTTGCATGACTATAGATAGTAGGGCAATCTTTATCAAAGCTGTTCGACTGAACGACAATGGAGGAGACACTTTGTGTGTCTTCACACTGCCATGCACAGACTATGAAATCAGTTCAATTCTTTTGAATGGAGTCGCATACGACGGTGCGAGACCGGAAGCGCCACCCTACGCAGGAACAAAGAAGACTACGATGAAGTGAACTGTGCTTATCTATTAGGAGACTAATGGTAATCACTAGAAACTTCTCCAAGAGCTGTAAGATGGAAGACAGAGGTTGCTGTGTTTTGCCCTGTGAGGGAACTGTCCTGCTCTATTGGTTTTTGTTGACCTTTTCCTCTTCACACTGCAAGCAGTATCCAATCTTAACAAATTAAATGTAACTTCCAATCACAGGCATTACAAACCTATACAGATGATTAGTGTTCGATACAGGAGGCCTTTTGGACGACAAGTACCTGAACCTAAAAATCTAGTAAAAATAAATACATTTCATAAGACAATGAATATGCCTTTTATGTATGTATATACATTTATGTCTATAAATACATGGGGTTCTTGTCATTGCCTCATTCAAGTTCAGTAAACAGTTTATTTTTTGTACTGCACTGAAGCCATCTCAAGTATCTAGATCCTAAAAAGCACCTACTTGATTTAAATATTCCGGGAAAAACAGATGTGTTCCCTTCAAGCTGCTTTACCGTTTTAATTAAGAAAATCTAAATTCACTGCCATCATCGTGATTTCTGGATGATTGCTAAGTATTAATTAGCATTATTATAGCCTCAAATGGATTAATTAGAGGAATTAGGTGGCTCTTTTGTGTGCTCAAGTCGTGTGTTTTCATGCTGATGATCATGTGAGTTTGTAAACAACACAGTGTCTCGGTTGTCACGGCTTCAACACACAGGCTTCTGTACTGCTGCAAGGGACTGTCTACACTATAAAGACTAAGTGAAGTACTTGGGTGTATGTACAGTAGATATCATAGGAACAGGTCACTTTAAGGCTGTTTTACATATGTGGTAGTGGGGCCGGGGTTGATGACCTTTTTCATGAAGAGCCATTTGCAAAAACTATTTGCTCTTTAAATGAAAGAAAAGACTTTTGGCTGAGAATTACAGTTTCAGTTGAATTCATGAAAATATCGGCCTTTAAAAAAAATATATATTGTTAAGTTACCTGGGGTGGTGTGATGTTATCTTATGTATGACGATATAACGTGCAATATCCTTATATAATTTTTTTACCTATTGGCGTTTTAAAAACATTTAGTCAAGTTAGTCTCTGTGTCCCAAGTTCTTTTAACTGCATTTTAATATAGTTATTCTTTTTGGATATTCATTGTGCTGCATAATCTGTGCATCTAACCTTTCAATCGTGCCTCTTAAGGAATTCGTGACATTTATACCAAAATTCTCATATTCCTCGAGCAAAGGTTTTGGTTACACTGGTTTTGCTCATCGAATGACTATTTTCTACAGACTGATAAAATGAAGTTAAATTCTTATTTGAGCATGTTTAAAAGAGATGCGAACAATATTTTTTTCTGTGCCTTGTCTCAAATGTCATCATTCTGAGTTCATTCTGTCAGCTCTGATATGTCTCATTTTCTGTTAACCATGGCTGCACATGCATGTCTGTGGATCTTGCAGGCTCTGTTTAAGTTGTTGCATGTTCTCGCCCACATCTTGCCCTCTCTCTCTCGCTCTCCCTCTCTTTCTCTCTCCTCTCTCTCCCTCCCTCTCTTCTCTCTCTCTCACCAACCCCATCTTCAGGGTGCATGGAGCATGTCCCGCAGAGTGAGCTCGCCCTCATGGTCCTTGGGCCCGGCTGAAGGCTGGGACGGGCCAAAGAGCAGCCAGCCATATGGTTCGGCCGCCTGGATAATGCGTGTGGTAAATACAGCAATGTCTCACACATGCTTGTAGTGGCTGCTCAACTAACACCTTCCAGTCTCTGCATCTCTGTTATACAAAGTTCCCACAGATGCACATGTGTTTAATACCACTATGTTGGAAAACTTTGCATTATATAATTGTTTTCTGTTATGCATTTAGCAGACACTTTTATCCAAAACAACTTACAATTAGGAGAGACAATATGCAGTTTGTTACAAGGGCAAAGTCGAACTCAAGTGGTTCACCTAGGACATTCTAGCAAACTTGTTTTTTTTTTTTTTTTTTTTTTTTTTTTTTGAGTGGTCAACTGAGATGACCTAAGCAAGTGATGGGGCTTCTTATTAATTTTATCTCGTTATGTAGAGGTGGTTGTTTTGGGTGTCCCTTTTTCAGTATTTGTCTAAATGGGACTTTACTTTCTCCAAAAGATTCTTTATAATCCCAGGTAACGTATACAATGTAAGTGACAAATAATACTTGGTTAATTTAAAGTGTTTATAATATGTATAGCAAGTTAGGTAAAGGAAACCCTAAACTTTTTAAAAACGGATGTTTTTTTATTATTATTTTGTATTTATCGTTTGATGACCAACACCACATCCTCAATCAATGTTGGGAATCAAATTTAAGACACACGTTTAACATGTTTAATACTTTAATTGTGTTGCAGTTATTTACTGTGATAGACACATGCTGCATAATACAAACATATAATGTATTGGTAATGAAATAACATTAATAACTTTAGACAATGGAAAGGCAAATTTAAACTTACCATTTATAGAGACCTGATTTACAAGTGCTAATATCGCTGCGAAAAGTGCTAATATTGCTTTTGAATGCAATAAATACAAACCAAAACTCGGCTTAACATTTCTCTGAAAAAAATTCTTAAATGTCACTGCTGACCTTGAGCAGATTATATTCAGCCTTTTCCATATCGTAAACATCCACTCCATATTACTTTCACTAACATGATCTGTGACTTCATAAAACATCCTAACCATATTTTTCATTGTTCCCCAGAATGATCTGGCTTGTCTCAGAGCAGTGTTAGAAAGTGATGTTGAAGGTGTTGAGGTTGTGAGCATACAATATGAGTCAGGTGTTGAATGGTCACTAGGGGGTCTTCTTGGGTTTTGATGGGCTAAACATCCATCTGTTTTCAGAGATCATCTATTATAATCACCTGGGCATGAGGCCAAAGTCAGTAACATGGCATTAACTTCTTTTCAAAGGGCTCATTAAGGGGTCACACTACATTGAGCTAATAATGGAGACCAAGCAGGACTAGAGGACGATTGAATTATGATACACAGATTTACTATTATAAGCTTATAATATAATCTTAAGAGTGATCCATCAGTGTGACCCGAGTTACATAGTGACATCAAAGCTGGACATGGATTGAAATTTGTCAAACTAATTTACAAACTAACCCAAAATTAGGATCTACTTTGAAATTGTTAAACTTAAACAAAATGTTTTATTTAGTGAGGTTTTTATATAGGGATATTTCTTCAGTGGCTATATGCTCGGAAAATGTTCATCTGTTTGAATTAGATAGTGGATTTATGTGTGTTAGCAGCATTTGCTTCTTTTGTGGTTAAACAGGGGTTAATGTATATACATCACTGCTACAAATTTTTGCCAAAACAATTGTGGAATCACTACCACCATCTGCAACAGTATTGGGGAACTGGCCTTTGGGAATGACTGCAGCTGTCGATGAGTGGGGAAAAATTACTTCTATGAAGATTCTAATTTGAGAAGAAGGTGATGTCTGTTATGGTTTATTCTGTTAAGTGCCCTGGTTAACTTTCACATCGTGGTGATGTCCTTTATTAATAAAGTTGAATTGATTTTACACTGGCACATCTGCCACTAATAGAAACCGTTTTATCAAAACAAGATGAAAATGTGTTAATTTTCTTTAATTGATCCATTAAAGCCAATCTGTTTGCTCAATTTACTACTACTTTAGCTACACAAAATTAACTAACATCACCACAAATACACATCAGAATACCAAAGTATACTCATTATGTAACATGCATCAAAAACATGATCAAATAATTTAATGTGTTCTTTCATCTTCATCAGTGTCAGAGGAGAAAGAATGGGTGAAATTATGGTCCAGCCAGAGAGATTGCGAGGGAGGGTAGTGTAATTCTTGGAACGGCTTTTCACTGTGGTCAGAATGGCAGGCCCTGAGGGAAAGGAAATGCGCTGACAGCGTAATAGAAGTGAAATGGCTAGAAAAACACGTCTGAGGCCCCTCAACAGCCTGATGGCAGTGTTGGCAGCTCCTCTGATGCCATCGCATACACACTGTCACGGCCTCTCTAGAATCAGTGTCATTACTGGGAATGCTCTTCCACTTTGGCAGCTAGTTTAAGTGATAGAGTGTCATGTTTTGTTTGGATTGTTTATTGGATCACAGTGCATTAAACTCAAGCCTTTTGACACGTTTGTTATATATAAATACAAAAAGAAAACTGGCATCACTTATTTCCTCATTAGGTGTAAATGTTGCAGTCATGTCAGTCTAGAACGGCTACGATGTTAAGAGGGTTTAAAAAGACCATTAGCGAAAGATGAGGGAAGTGTGTTTGTTTGTTTAACCAGCTCTGAGTGACAGGTAAAATAGTTAAAAACGAAAACATTTAGATTTCTTTACATAGTCAAGGTAAATGGCTCACACTGATAAGTTTTGCTATGGTAATTCAAATAATACTTCAAGAGTTTTATTTTTAAATTGTGTAAATGTGGATAGTTGTAATGTTTGTGGATTGTAGATTTAATGATTGATTGGTTTTTTGTTTTACTCTGTAGTTTTACAATAAAAGAGACATTCGAAATGATTGTTCGGGATATAACTGCAGAGTACGTTTTTTTTTTTTTAAATGCATCATGCAGTATTGCATCGTGTCAGAGTTAGGCATCAAGTTACAAGTTTTATGAACACATTATGAAACATTTAACTCTAACCAAATGTAAAAAATTTCAATGAACTACAATTAAAATCTTAAATTGAACTTTTATACAAGCTTTAATGAATACGCATTTATAAATCTAAATGTTTTTATTTAGAGCTTTTTTTACCAGATGCTTCAAAACAGCTTCACAAATTCCTAATGTGGATTAACAGGTAAATAGTAATTCCTACTGGATAATTCCTCAGGCTTTTGTGAAATTTTGTTCATCCTGAACAGAAAAACACTTCAAATAATATCCACGTGTCTGTAAAATGAGACTGACAAACACAAACTCTGGGATCCAAAGGACACTGTGTATGTGAAAGGCCACTTTGTATTTGACAAATTCTTTTGCGAATATGATTTTTTTATCTTAAACTCCGACGGGATAACAGTGCTCAACAAATGCACATGATTGAATACATAAATGGGTAAAATAACATTTCTACTTGAAACAATAGTTTTTTTTTACTTGATAATGTGACTTGCACGTTAATCTGAAATTCAAATTCACAAAACCTTATTTCCGCTTGTAAAACTTTTATGCAATAAATTCATTCCATATTGTTCTTTACAAACTTGTCACTAAAATCACCATAAAAATTGAGATATTTTTAAATTATTTAAACTTTAGTAGCTAAATTAATCACCTAGTTAACTTAACCAGTCTCGATGTAAAGGGGTTAGTTAAATGATTGAAATCTGTGTGTCATGATACAATTAAGTTAAACACAATTTTGAGAGCATTCATGGTACCTCAGTTTATGAGGGCGAGGCTGATGTCTCTCTGGTGTTAGCAGGGCAGAGGTTCTGGCTTCCCAGGAAGGAGGCGGCCGAGGGGCTCTGGGGTCACAGGCAGAGGTGGACGTGGCCGAGCCAGAATGAAAAATGGAATTCCTCCAATCCCAATACCAGGGGTATGTTTCCTCATCTCTCTTTGAGTGGATGAAGAATTGCAGCATTGACATTTGCCTTGTCTGTACACAACGAAGGTGAACACATTGGAGCCTTTGTTAACATTCAAGGACGAAGAAGAGACTGCGATGCACAGTACAGTGGTTATCTTCTCCAGTACGGACACGTTTACGCTCAAACAGGTAATGAGGAAGATCTCTGAGGATTCAGACACTCTACTGAGGTGGTTTTCTTACTCTCATGAGGTTGTGTTTGGGTCTGTTTACAGGATATGTGTGTGGTGTGCGGCAGTTTTGGGCAGGGGGTGGAGGGTCGACTACTGGCGTGTGCTCAGTGTGGGCAGTGTTATCATCCCTACTGTGTCAACATTAAGGTAAGCATACTTTGAAGGTTTTGTTGTTTCCTGGACCTGTCTGTCTCTTTACTGTGCTTACTTAGGTTAAAAGCTCTGCTGATGAGCATTCACCAGTCCATCGTTCCACATTCACGGTCAAATTCACTCCTGGAGTAATTTATAGTCTACATTTGAGTGGACACTGCACTCAGGAACACCTCCTGCTAGACTCAAATTGGCACAGTACTATCTAAACTCATTCAGTATTAGAGGTGGGCATAGAGAAAAAAAAAGAATTCTGCCAAAGCCATTCAAATAGGTATCCAAAATAACGACTTGCTATTTTAAACAGTTAAGCAAGAGTGTATAAGTACTTTTAGTTCATTTAAAGACAAATATGTGAATTGTAGATATATATAGATATATGATGGTGTGAGATCATGGACGAGACTCTCCTCATCCTCAAAATTCTGAAACAAAAAGTATTTTTGATCCCAAAACACTTTTAATTGAGACTTGTTAGCCGAGGAAAGAGTCATTGAGGCTGTCAGTGCTGAAGGGAGCTATTCGTTTTTTATCTGTTAATGAGAGCTCGAGAAAACTCCAAGTTAACTTTACATAAAGTTAGAACAGATGTTGCTTTATAAATATGTGGATATTGATGAGTTTACCATTCATTTAAGTGTTTTTATTTATATACATACTCTGGCAACATTGCATATCAAATACACATTTTTATACTCAAATATACCTTTTTATATAAAATATACATTTGTATACGCTGATTTGTTTTAACAATGTACCGTTAGAAATTGTATTTTCTATTTTTATGGGCAAAATTATTTTATTTTATGTGTCCCATCAAGCTTTTACAACAATGCCCACAATATGTTATAATAATTAATTAATGGAAAATAAGAGATTAAATTAATCATAAAAAACTATGTTAAAGCTTTAAACAAAGAATCAAGAAATGTTTTAAGTTATCTGTGGAGCTGCTCGATACAAAATTGAGGTCTTGCATTGTATGCACTCAGCTAATGTGCTGTTTATTAGATTTTAAAATGGAGCCAAATGTAACCTATTTTTTGATTGCTAATCAATACTAAACACACAATATTGATACACACAAAAGCTTTCTAAACATAAAAAAAAACAATAACATGCTCCAAACACCTCTGCTTGATATCCAAACTAAAGCAGGAATTTAAATCCAGTTAATAGCTAATGTTAAGTGTCTTTCAGCTGTAATTTACCACAAACAAAAAACATGTTTATAAATCTAACAAACGCAAAAATCGTCACCTGCAAAGAAAACATCCTTACTACACTGGAACAGGAAAGTTTTAATGTTGAAAGAAGATAGATGCTATCTAGATAGTTATTTTTAGCCTCACATTCCTAGTTATCCCACTAAGTTTTGCTTTCCTCAGAATGAAGGAAAAAACAAATGATGCTGAGTCAAACTCTTGACCGACACCTCACTAAATCCCAGTGCCTCACTTTGTAAATAGATTAACGCCAAAACATTTTTATCGCACGATAATAAACTTACACATTGCACGCTAACTGCCCACCACTAAAAATAATACTTTTACCGTTACTTTTTAGTTACCGAGCTAACTTTGTTAACTCAGTGCTTCATTAATGTGTATAGGTTGTCACCAGATCTCAAATGTTCTTTGACTTCATGAGCGGGATCTTATGTTTGTGTTGTGCCACCAGTATGGGTCATGCATTTAGCTGCCAATCGCCGTAGATTTGCTCAACAAAAACACGCGCACACAGTTTGAGTATGCTTGTAGCTCATGTGCTGTTAAATTAAAGCCGTAAAATATCACATTTCCCCTAAAACGCAATAAAACACTGAACCCAGATGGTAGTGTCACTGCCAGTGGTGGTGGATACAAAAATGAAACTACTACTTTGCATTTATTAAGTTGGAACTTTCATGAATTTACTGTATATTGCTCTTGTTTCTCAGATCACCAAGGTGGTGCTGAGTAAAGGCTGGCGGTGTTTAGAGTGCACCGTCTGTGAAGCGTGTGGGCAGGCCAGCGATCCGGGGCGTCTGCTGCTCTGTGACGACTGTGACATCAGCTATCACACCTACTGCTTAGATCCACCCCTGCAGAATGTGCCCAATGGCAGCTGGAAGTGCAAATGGTATTTATTTTTATAAACATGATTGTTATAAATATGAATAAATCTGTTTGTTTGACAACCTAATATTTGGTCATATAAAATTATGTATTTATGGATCTCAATGTACACTTATAAATGGAGTATGTATATGTCTATAATGTAGCTGTTAGCATTAAAACACATTTTAATTGTAAAAGTTATTATGTTTTTTGGTACACTGCATCAACTTCAGTGACTACTTAGTCAATCACGTTTTTTTATTACATTAATGTTTAAAAAAATTATGAGATGAAATCAGTCAAAGCTAGGAAGGGTCTTATACAAAGTCTTTTAAAATAAATTTGTAACAAAAAGTTGTTATTAAATATCTTTTCCTCAATGTGTATTTTACACCTTTAAATGTTTATCATAGCTTTTTTTAAAGCTATTCGGTTGGTAGAATCATGTACTGTGTGATTAATGACCTACTGTGGCGTCCCACAGGTGCGTGTCCTGCACTCAGTGCGCCGCCACGTCTGCAGGGTTGAGGTGTGAGTGGCAGAATAATTACACTCAGTGTGCCCCTTGCGCCAGCCTGGCATCATGCCCACTGTGCCAGGAGGACTACAAAGAGGAGGACATCATCCTACAATGCCGGCAGTGTGACAGGTGAGCTGCACGCTGAACTTGGTGCTCTAGAGGCAGTGTTTAGGTTCCTTGCCATAGTAGAGAGCATTAAAGGATTATAACTAAAAAGTAAATTTATTTTAATAAGGGGTAGTTTTATATATATGTATGTATGTGTGTGTATTTATATATATATATATATATATATATATATATATATATATATATATATATATATATATATATAGTATCTATTATATATATATATATCTATATACTCATATATATATATATATATATAGTATATGTATCTATATATATATTATATCTCTATATATATATACACATACATACATACATACATACATACATTCATACATACATACATATATATACATATATATTTACGGTGTGTTTGTTCACTGCTTTGCGTGTACACCCGGGATGGGTTACATGCAAGGCAATAAATTCAGGTATGGATAACTCCTTATCTGCCTAGCTGGTCACTTTCACTTAAAAAGTGAAAGTTCAACAGTTAACCAGGGGAGGTGTTGCAAAATTAATGTAATATGTTCAAGCGGAAAATGTTTGAGCTGGTTCAGATTAATTAGTTCAAATTAAATTAACAGGATGTATGTTTAATTTTTGATCTTGTATAATATTCATATGACTATTGCACTTTTTAAAATAATATAAATTTAAAGTAATGTAACATTTTATATATAAGCAAGTTTATTGTTTTTAATATTTTTATACATTTGGTATACTGGTCATATTGGTATGGTTTAATTCAGTGTTAAAACATGTGTAAAACATGTATAAATATGTTGATATTAAAGGTCCAAAAGATATCTTTGTAGCCAAAAAGAAATACTGTGTAGAATGAATTCACGCCCTTTGTTAAACAGATACAAACTTAAAAATTGATCAATAAAAAAAATGAAATTTTTAACATGAACTAATAGTAGGCTACAAGAATAGTAGGCCTTTTTAAAAAAAGTTTCTAGGTGTAAACTTCCTAAACTATGTGTAAAAGTTAAACGGAGGGTCGTTTGACTAAAAGATGAGAAGTAGCACATCAAACCAAAACATAACGCTTAAACATTATTTGGGGGCTGTAACGATTTTCTGCCTGAACTACTGCGATGTTTGAACTGAGCATGATTCAAGTCTCTTGAAATAGCCGGGACATTTATATTAAATTTCTTTTTGAAAAAACAATAACTCACCCGCACTAAGACCTTTTCACCCTTCTCCTTCTAACTTGGCAGCACATGCCTCTTTTCAATGCGCTTGCAGGTGGATGCATGCCTCGTGCCAGGGATTCCACTCTGAGCTGGAGGTGGAGAAGATTGCTGATTCCAGCTTCGACTGCAGCCTTTGCCAGGGTCACACTCCACTCTCTCCTGCTGAACGAAGTCAGCACTCTCACAAATACTGCTCTGATGTGTTCAAGACAACGGATCTCCTTAATTCAAGCTATGTACATTTTTCTTCATGCAGCACCAGGAACACCAAGCAAAGCTGTTTTGGATCTAGTCGAGTCTGCCTATGTTCCGCAGAGATTTTCAAAAACAAGAGATTATGGTAATGTTATATCTTATTTCTACTGCATGTTTTTTTATTGTTAGTAAGGAGACATGTTGGCAATGCTAGGGATGTGATTCAAACATATTCAAAACATTAATACATACAAGTATTTAAATAAATAAAAAATAATTTGTAAAACTGAGCTAGCTTGTTAAAACATGAAATGAACCACCGTACTACAGAGATGTCAGCAATGGCATTGGAGTCTTTTCTGCTAATGTTTTCTTCTCAAGTTTAGCTCCTTGAAACTAAACTTATTTTCTAATGGCCTTTGATGTTTTATCATCCTTTGTTTAGACAAAAGGTGGTAATGCTAGCACCTCTCTGGTTTGATAAATGTGTTTTTTTTATTACTTTTTTACATTCTAGTTATGTATTACCTACATGTTTTTTTATGGGGTTACAAATAAACCATTTGTAAAATAAGATGCCCTCAGAGCCTTTTATGTTGGTTATGTGTCCATTTGTATTGAATCCAGCCTATTTCTGCTCCACAGACTTGATGAGGACATACACCCAGGACGGAGTTTGTCTCACAGAGTCTGGTCTGACCCAGCTTCAGAGCCTCGCCAATGCTGCCTCTCGACGGAGGCGCTCCAAACCAAAACTGAAGCTGAAGATCATCAACCAAAACAGTGTAGCAGTGCTGCAGACTCCTCCGGACCCACAGATGGAGCTCTCCAGAGACTGTGACCTTGACGACACCAAACGTACGCATTCATACGTCTTCAGGGGCCCCACAGATTTTCTATTAGGAATAATCTACATTTGTCTTTGGTCAAGATTATGGGTAAATGCTATGTTGAAGTTGCTTAAGACAATACACACAGTGTCAAAATCTTGTGGGTTTTCACCAGTTTGAGATATCTTTTTAGCTTGGAATTCATGTTTTTCTTTATAACTACTGTAGCTTATTTTGTGTAAGCTTATTTTCCAGCAAATACGCTTATTAAATGGCGTTTTGTGATTTCTATAGAAATATTTTTTATACCTGGTCAAAGCTGAGTTTAAAACCAATATTTTTAAAAACAAATATGTACTTACAGCAGACGGGGAGATGGTGGATGGTGAGGGAAAGTCAGACTCTAGTCCTGAGCGAGAACCCACAGCAGAAGATGACTCTAAAGACACCGACGGAAGTAAAAAGAGGAAGAGGAAACCCTACCGTCCAGGTGAGGCCCTACCTTAGACCACTCAATACATCACCAGCATTGTAATGAAATAATGAAATGGATTGTATGACTTGTAACTTTTGAGATAATCACAAAGATGATGGAAATCTATAATGCAGAATTAGCCCTAACCCTTTTAACAACAATGTTTATTTCTATTTAATACAAGATAATGAAATACATGTTATGTTCTATTTCATTAACTTGCAGCGCACAAACAAATTCTAGTCTTTGAGTTTTTTTGCTGAAATGATGTAGGTGTTTGTTCATGGGATTTTGTACCTTTAGGTATCGGAGGATTCATGGTCCGGCAGAGGAACCGGACTGCTCCAGGGAGAACCAAACCAGCCTTTGTCAGGAAGGACTCCACTGGCTCTGAAACCCTGCAAGGCAAAGATGAGAGTGAGTGTCATTCAAGGTTTTTACTAGAGCAACTTACTTAGAGTCTAAATAAACTTTACCATATCCAACTTGAGATCAGAAATGGATTCATACCACTCAAAACTAAGACCAATTAAAACGTTTCATACAAGACTCACACTAGGGATTTAAAAAACACATTTAGCACATTGTGAAATGAGACAATAACAATTTAAAATGTTTAGTTATGATTTGTTTTAATAGATTTTACAATAGGTATGCTTTACTACTGATAAATACTATATTATTGTAATGTTACTGATCTCTGACTCTGGTTATACATTTGTAACTGGGCCTATAACTTTCTTTTTCTTGATAGGTTGGGGTGACCAAGCTCCTGATACTCCAATAGATGAAAAATTTCCAGATTTTCCTGACAATCCTGAGGTTAAGATACGAAAACGCTACCGGAAGAAGAAAACCAAACTAGAGGAGGCTTTCCCTACTTACCTACAGGTCTGGCTCATTCTCTGGTCTGGCTTAAGAAGTATTTCCTGTGCTCTATCCCCAGTAGGTTGTGAGCACCTCACTCTACATGTCAACCTCCAGTTTCTTATAAAAATGAGTTTGTCATTTTTGTGTGTGTGCGTGCATGTGTGCGTGTATAACTATATATTATGTGTTGTTTTGCACAAAAGAAAAAGGGGGGAAATTATTGTTTAATTTTTCATAATCTATAGTCGTAGTATATAGAAGTATGTACTAGCTGGTTGATTCTTGCAATTTTATAGACAGAAAAATTCTAGGAACACCACAAACAGTACTGCTGGAGTATGGAGGGAAAGTTGAAGCCAGAACACTGATTCTTCACATCTCACTCTCTTGGCAGAGGACAAAAAGCCCTCTTTATGCCACCCTAATCCAAAATTACGAGTGGCAATGTCAATATTTGTGGGAGGAGTTTTCTTGAGTTGAAAGGCACAGGTGGTGGGTGGAGAAAAAAAAAGCTCTGACGTCAGAGTGTCCAGACTAAAAGATTTGTTTTCAGAATGGCTCATTTTGTTCGACTCTGAGTCGACTCTTACTTATTAAAGACTAGGTGTTCTTTCAAATTAAAGCCTGTTCTTTTGAAGTTACAAAGAATGTTATTTTAAAAAATCCATATTAGTAGCCGTCTAAGGTAAAAAAGGGTTTTGTTTTCATAAAAAAAACATTGAATGAACCAATGAATGTTTTGCTTATCTCTTTATGGTTGTTATGAGAAATATGTGGTCCCTGGACTCTATGTTTAATTTAGTCAAAAATAAGAATCCCTGATTTTGTCCAGTATTTCACTTGTTAAAAATCCCTTTTCTAATAAGAGTTTCGTTACATTAGATTATTTCTTAACAAACTCTTGATGGACTCTTTAAATAAATTACCTGTAACTTTATAAATTTCAGACAGAAAGTAATCTGCTTTTGCTATTAAAAGGTGAATCTTGCTATGGTGGAACTGCAAGCTGCTCTACTCAAGCATATAACTTCTCAATATTATGGGAAATTATCTATATTTTCTTAATCAAATTCCTGTCCTTTATCTTAACCTATAGCTGAAAGTGTACCAGAGTTCTTAATCAAATAATTCACTCTTAATTCACTGCATCAACATGTTTACCACTATTTGACAGATTCTTGTGAACATACCCAGGAACATGTTTTATTATGCATCTTATTCTCTGCTCAGGAAGGAGAGATTGAACGGGAAGGGAATGATGTAATGTTTTCAAGCATGGGCTTTAAGTGACTCCACCCTTAAGGTGCTTTTCAGAAAAGCCGCTCAAATCAATTATTAAGTATGAAGGCTTTTAATGTCTGAGGCCGTCAGGTTCGTGAGCTAGTAGCTGTCAGGTGGGCTGAGCTGAAATGACAGATCAGGCGGAGTGCTGGAAAAGCATAGCACAGCCTTTAAAACATGTTTGTTCTTGTTATTGCGGTGAACACACGTTTGCTCTGAGATGGGATGACATGAAGCATGAGCTCATTTGAGGGAATCCAACAAGATGACAGTCAGTGCAGTTTAACAGAGCTCAGACGAGCAAAGGGCCATCTGGAAATTCTCCCAAAACGGGTTCTTCTGCAACCCCTGTGCTACTCTTAAGCATCTGATTGGTTGAACCTATGAACATATAGGTGAACATATATACTTTGCCTCACTAAATATGGTAACTTTTAAAATAGAAAAACTATAACATATTAATAAAATATCAGTCAGGATTACTTGAGATTCTATAATTGTGGTGGTGTTGCTGGTGGGATTGTTCAACCAAAATATTTATTCTATTGTAATATAATATATAAGTACTGGACCTATAATTACAATATCAAGTTATTTCAGTAATTTCATTAAGTTAAACTTGTATATTATATTCATTCATAACTACTCATAAACTTATGTACGTCAGATTTTTTTAAATTAAATTATAACTGAGAATTAATACAAACCAAGTTATGAGAGCCCAGTGGCCTTCAGCTGTTCTGCATTGACGTATCACATCTTCCTCTTCAAAATACCTCATACCTTTAACCATCAGGTTAAGGGCAGGCAAGTTTGCAGACCAGTTAAGAACAGGAATCCAATGGTTCTTAAACCAGGTAGTTTTGGTGCTATGTGGAGGTGCCAAGTTCTGTTGGAAAATAAAAATCTGCTCCCCCATACAGTTGGGGGACAGCAGCAGGAAGCATGAAGCTATTGAAAACAACCGGTTGAGTTTATGGAATGTGAGAGAAACAGCAGTGGTTTCTATGTAACGTAAAAACACTTATACCCCAAACTACCCCCTATCTAAGAACGAAGAACCAAGAACGAAAGTTTTGTGGTTGGCGAATGATTTACATGTCCATAGGAAGTCATTTTTAATTTTTGTGTGGAGAAAGCAGAACAAGTTCTGCAGTGCGATTAATTAGACGGCAGGAAATAGGGGGGCAATATACAGGTTCCACAAATCATGATTTTATGTTGGAGGAAAAAAACGGAAGTAAAAAAACAAGAACAAAAAAACTCACAAATCTGCCGATGATTCTGATTGAAAATAATTTAAAAGTAATTAAATTATATGATTTTACACAAAGTCAGCTGCTTTTTCAAATGCAGTTTTTGTGGCACAAATCAGATGACTTTGGGCTCTTAATAAAATAAATAAAATAATGAAATAAATTGAAATAATAAACTGATAAATAATAAAATTTCAACACATTGGAAAACTATGGGTGAAAAAAGTAAACAATAACGAGCACCTGTGAGAAACTACACATAAAAAAAAGCATCTGGCACAAATACATTTGCTTAATCTAAAATTGCCTTCATACCCAAAGCTGCTGTAAACTAGCATTGCATTGCCTCATATAGTGAATAGTGCTCTAGATACTCCAGTGGAAAGTTCATATCCATTGACCTCTCTCTTTAGTCCAACTGGATTTATTTTTGAAGGAGGGAACAACACAGCAGTTGTGCACTAAAACTCTGTCTTCAATCTCTTCTTTTACAGGAAGCCTTTTTTGGAAAAGACCTTCTTGACAAGAGCAAACAGAGCAGGCAGGAAACCACTCGGCTGCTAGAGGATGAGCGAGAAAGAAAGCTTCTACTGGCCAATCAGATGAAGCAAATGTCTAACACACCGCTCTCTGCACCAATGACACCATTGTCCAGCAAAGCAAGAGTAGCACGTATGTTTTTCAGTACACAACATAGATAAACACACAACCTGTTTCCTTTTCATCCTTTTTTTCTGTTGGACATTCATCTGCAGTCTGATTTTCAATTTTAAGTGTTTTTTATTTAAATATGTTATAGCAAATAGATTTCATGAATTTATTTGATTTAAAAAACATTTTTTAAATTTTAAGCTGTTAATAAAAACAATTTCCACAATTTTTGCATATAGGTTCTTTGTCCATCTCCTCCAGATCAGTGCAGAAAAGAGAAAGGCTGAATAGATGTAAAATAGAGGATGGAGACTGAACCTATTTGCAAACAAGTGGAGCTCTCCTTTAAATCTTCATAATTTGGTGCGGTAATTTGTCACAGTCGTTAGGCGCTTATAATCACTTTCCTGCTTTATCCGCATCCACAGAGAACTCTGTGGAGCCTCTAGTGGACCTGTCCGAAGAGCTGAAATCAGACACAGAGCTACTTGGAATGTTTTCTGATAGCATTGGCAATCAAACAGAGGAGTCCGGTATGCCCTTACGACTGTATCCAAACATATGCAGAGAAACAGCCCTTGGGAGTTGAGTTCATGTATCTTTCAGGATTTAAATTATATCAGTATTTAAAATGTTAAACAAAAAGTCTCTTAAGATTTAAGGCCAGCTTTCTTTTTATAAACAGCGGTGCAGCTAACAACACTTCTTAAGAGTGACTGAGTATATTATGAATAATGTTGGAAAAACATGCTGCTAAAGAATTGACTGATGACAAGAAGCCAAACAAATAATAGTTGAATTTCTAGTCAAACAACTATTCTAGAGTAGAATGAAAGGAGCAGGAGAGAACACTGTTTAAGTATAGTGTGCTAGCTGTAAAAAATGACCTTTTCAGTAAATTCATCAGAGCAATTAAAATCTTCATGTCGGCTTTCTTCCCTTTCGGGGTCGCCACAGCGGAATGAACCACCAACTCTCTGGCATATGTTTTACACAGCGGATGCCCTTCCAGCCGCAACCCATCGCTGGGAAAATTAAATCAATTAATAATTAAAATCTATCAGTCATATATACAAGTCAACTTGTACATAAGATAAGTGATCGTGCCCATGATGCTCTGTTAATGATAAACAATTTTCAGCTAAAACTTCAACTCATTTGTTTCTTAGTATTTACATTACAAATTACATTGCAAATACATATAGTCTAACAAATAATAATCAACTAAATCAGTCTTTTTAAAACTCAGTACCTGTTGAGATTAAGTTATTTTAAGAGTAATGTTTATAAATACCATGATACTTGCTACATTTTTAATACATTGTTGGGATTTTACCTCCCTTCATATAGACTTAAAAATATATTTTTTTCCCATTTTACTTTCTATTCTCATTGTATTTTACATGCATTGTGTAAAAATCATCTACTAAAGCTTTACACTTCATCCATGTTTATTATCTCTGATTTCTTTATTTTGGGTTTTTAGGTCTTGATTTTTGCCCTTTCCAAGTTGAGTACTCTTCTTCACCATTTGGTAAGAGTCCATGCTCAATTTTGAGTTATTTCATTTGTCCTCTATTCTTCCACCACATTTGTTATTTTTCTTTGGGATTGGAGACAGTTGTTTACACTATCTAGATGCCTTCAGTAAGCTGATGTCTACACCTCACTAAAAATCATAATACTCTTAAAGAGAAGCCAGCACAAACAAATCTTATTATATTGCCAGATAGCAGAATGTTTTTTTTCTGTTCGTTTTTGCACTTTTTAAAATCTGATGGGAAATGGATGAACTATTAAATATTGTTAAGTGCATTTAAAATCCAAAAATCAATAACAAAATGTTTTTAAATGAATTTAAATGAATTATTTGAGGTTTTGTGTAGCATGGGGCAACATGGGTTCTAGGCATGGGGAGTTCTAGGCATTACTGATTAGAAATAGTGCAGTGGTAACAGTCAATCTTATTCACCAGCACAAAAATATCAGTTTTAGAGGCTGCGGTTTCACAGAAATAAGGGCATTGATAAGTGGCCTTCCTCTGAAAATGGGAGTTAGAGCATCTATCTGAACAGACAAAGAAAAGAGGCACTGTTCCATCGAGTCCTTGGTTTGGTGAAAGGACTCAAACCATCGATTTGTGAAAGATGTTGCACCATCATTACTGCTGTAAAGATAGCCTTGGGAGGATGGAGGCTGCTTTTGGACCTCTCTTCCATGTTGAATTTCAAATAGAAACATTTTTTGCTACTCTAATTTATTCATCGATACCCCCTAACATAGGCAACTAATGAAGAAGTTTAATGAGTAGACTTGCTGTAGGTCTGTGCTAAAGAGTCAGTGGTTTAATTTTGTAAAAAGTCACATAAATCTCTCATTTGGTTTTCAGTTTCAAAACCACATTAAATCTTTTTTTTTCAATTTTAACTTTTAAAACAAAACCATAAAGTAAAAAATATATGTTTGCAAAAACATTGAAAAGGTAAAAATACAAAACAAAATTTCTTTACTTACCTTACCCGGATGCTTGCTTTGGGTCTGATGGATAGCAATGTACAGGAAGGGTTTGTAGAATAAGGTGGTTGGTGGTTCGTCATCTTATGGTCTCTGCAAAAAAACATAAGATTTAGCTCTCCTGCTTAAGTTACAATTTGTTCTGATTCCTTACAATAATCAATCCAATGCGTCTTAAAATTCGATAGCTGATTTTTACTCCTTTAGACCGGAATTATTTGATTGATTTTGTATTATTATTATTTCTTTTATTTATTTCTTTGCTTTTAAGGCTTTTTTAACAAAAATATTAAGTCGTTTCAGGGACAAGATTTTGGTGTTTATGATATTGGCTTTAGAACATTAAACCTGAAAATACAACAAACAATGGAACAGAAAGCAGGGTTTAATTACATCTGAATTGTTTTTTTGTTTTGTTTTTTCATATCATTAATGCATTGGAAAAATTATATTATAGTAACATTTTTTTAAGAAAATTATTTTTAGCTGGTTTTATTTTTATTGGTGTCTTTGGATATCAGGTCATCTGTAAAATGTATCAGTGTTGCAGAAGTGTGATGACCATTATAAGAACCACAGGGTCTGAAGGGGTTGTTTAACTTGAGCAAAGTTTTATTTTAATTAATTTGGCAATAAAAAAAACTTTTTAACTTGAAGCTATTGACAATGCGGATAGCTTAGAAACAAAAAATAATATGGACAATGTTTATAATTTGGAAGATAGATATTAACAAAAATCTAAAGTCCCCACCTCTGCCAATTCATTACAAAAAGTCGATAACAAATCATGAAGAAAACAACATGGACAGCCAATGTCTAGTCTTTTGTTTTTGTGCTAAAGTTTTATTCATACAGGAATGGAATGATATATGGTAAGTAGATTTCTTTTTAAGTTAATTTAAAAGAACACATTTTCTGAGGACATTCTCCAATCCCCTAAAGATAATTAGTACTTTTTTACCAGTTTGGAATTGGTTCGGTCATTCTTTTGGCTAAAGTTTCTTACTGGCTAAAGTTTCAATATATTTAGCTTGACTTGATCTTTTTCTTTATGTTCTTTGACCAATAGCAATAAGGGCTGCGCTCTCATTCCAGTATACATAACATGGCCACAACATGTACAGTAAAATAACTCTGCTACTATCTGGTCTAATTAAACTTGATGATCTTTTCTAAACTAAGCTAAACGTGCTGAACAGACTCCGAAATGTCAAAACTACATATTTCAGAGAGCGTTCAATAATTAGTCTAACGTCCATAAGTGGAGTATCCCTTTAAGATCTGCATTTTGTACATCTTTGGTAAAACAGTACACAAATATTAAGAACAGTGTAAACTGGATGAAACCTGAACATGTTTAATGTGTAGGGCAGATAACGCTATGGAAAAATCAATGATAAAACACCTGAAAAAAAACAAGAAAAGATTACCAGCTTAAATTAAGGACGTTTTGAGTCTCGTGTTTCTATTAAATCAGTTGAGAACCCATTTGAAATATAAGTTTGTTTTTGCTTCATATGTTTATGTAGGACTGAATGTTGCTCCATTAACAGAAGAAGCTCTCTCGTCTCAAAGTCATTTGAGTCGAACCCATTCCAGGCAGCTGCCAGAGGAGCCACTAGATGGGATCCTCAGCCCAGAACTGGACAAGATGGTCACAGATGGTTTGTATTAAGCAAATTTGATTATTAGCCAAAAAAAAAAATTTGTTAATGTACTTGTGTGACCATTGAATCTTTCCGTCTCACAGAATCAATACTTAGCAGACTCTACAAAATACCAGGTTAGTCATCCTAAACCTATCAATATTTTTCATTGACATCTTGTCACTAAAATCTGCTCTTTTTGCAGAACTTGGTGGAAAAGATGTGGAGGACCTCTTCACAGCTGTCCTCAGCCCCAGCACCAGCCAGCCTCCTCAGATGCCTCAACAGATCCAGAGAGCACCTGGATCTGGTTTACATCCCTCCCAACCCAACTCAGGTTTTCTGAAAAGCTTTTCCATTATAAAACTTTATCATCAGATGAACTGGTAAGCATAGATTTTACAAGAGTGAATGACTATACATATATGTTAACGCCTCAGCTCTTTTTTCCCCAGTAAAGCTGTGAAGTTAATTGAAGTGTAATTACAATATCTACTAGGGGCCATCATAAAACTATATAAGATAACTTAAAAATGTATTTTATATAAAGAAAACTATTTATTCATGGAGAAATGCTACACAATATAGTAAAGTAAGAAATGGTCAATAAAAACAAATACAACACTAAAAAGTACACGTTTTTAGTGTACTTAAAATGATTACTTGCCCTATAAATGTTCTTAAGTAAATGCAACAAAGTAAATCATAATTGCTGCCCACTTCTGACTAACAGCTGTTGTTATGTTTGTATTCTAAACAGGAATATTCTCAAGAACACCAGCGACGAATGGTTTGATGAATCCCAAACAGCAGTTTTCCCAGTCTCATGTGAATTCTGGATTTGGATCTGATACGGCTCAGAATATTCCCTCAATGCAGCGAATGCCTTTTTCAGACAATCCTAGGTCAGACTAAATCTAAGATTTGTACATCTTCAGCAAAAAAAAATGTGTTTGAAAATATTATTTTTACAGGGACAGGAAGTTTAATCTGATGTCTCAAGAGTTGGCCGGACCATGGTCTGCTACTGGGTCAGCTTCTGCCTCTGTCCCAGCTGCTGTCTCAGAGGTGGAGGGGGACTCAATGTCAACTGCACAGAAAAGCACTCTAAAGTGGGAAAAAGAGGAAACACTTGGAGAACTTGCAACTGTCGCTCCTGTTCTTTACACGAATGTCAGCTTTCCAAACCTCAAGGAGGAATATCCAGGTTTGCTAAGAGTTTAAAATGAGCTGTTAGCTAACTGTTTTATTGTTGTTTACATAATATCATAGTTTTAATTTGAACAAAATGTACTTATTCTATTCTAATTACTGCTTATTTCTGTTATTCAAATTAAAGACTGGCCAACACGTGTGAAACAAATTGCTAAGCTCTGGAGGAAAGCCAGCTCCCAAGACCGGGCTCCATATGTGGTAAGTCATATTGAGTTTATTTACTATTTTGTAGGTATTTGGTTAGAGCTCAATAGGCAATGCAATAATGGTAAAATGTTATATGGAAGATGCTTAGCTAATGGTTTCTTTTCAATAGTGGTCAGTTAGCTTCATCAGCTCATAATGCTAAAGTATGCGACTCTTTACAGCAAGAAACATCAAAACCTTCAACCTTCAATGTCATTTATTTCTTAGAGAATTTTGAATTCTCTAGAGTAACTTTAAAAAAAAATTATAAATTGAGCCCAGGAGGCCCCATTTAGTTTCTTTGAGATACATTTTGAATAAATAACAAAATAAAAACATGTTTCCTTTTAAAAACCTATTTAAAAATGTGATTTAAAAGCTTAGAGTATGCAATCTTTGATATTCTGTGGTATTTGTGTCACATAAACACCACTCTACTATTTACAGCAAAAAGCCAGAGACAACAGGGCTGCCCAACGAATTAACAAAGTCCAAATGTCCAATGAGCCCATTAAGCGGCCACCACCACAGCCTCAGCCGGTTTTAGAAGTGTTCGATCCTGCGATTCCACCCCTAGACCCTGAATTGTTGTTCAAAGATCCTTTGAAGCACAAGGAGTCAGAGCATGAACAAGAATGGAAGTTCAGACAGGTAAGTGTATATATCCATTTGGGATGAAACTGAACAACTCATTCAACAATTGCATGACAACAAACATTTTCGTATGGTACCGTTGTATCTAAGGCAGTTTTGACAAATGTAATAGATCATAATTTAGAATAAGAATCCTAAAGATCGTTATTGCCAAGTGTGCATGTGCACACACCAATGATGCACGGGTTGATATGAAATAAGCGGGTATCCACAGTTATCCGCAGTTATGGGTCATCCAAAAATAATTTTAACGATATTCAGTCGCGGAAAGCTGGGTCGTTTGGAATAAAGATGCCAATTAAACCTTTGTAATTTTTATAGTACTAGACACAATTTTCTATGAGAAACAAAGGCCTATACTTTATTACACCATGATCAAGCTTGACTATGCAACTACCTGTTTATACATTGAGCCGGGCATCACTGGCACACACACGAGGATTTTGTTGGTACAACAAAAAGGATACAATAACGTAGAACAGTAGCACAGGTTATATAAGTAAATTGCTCAGGTTCAAAGTAAATAGAATATAGTAATATTCTAGAAACAGAGGTAGGAGTAAAATATAAAGTAATAGAACTATAACTATAGAAGTCCCAGGCACTTAAGAGATGTGCTTTGGAGGTAATGTGCAGCGTAAAATTTGCTGTCTATTATAGGGTTCTATATTGAAACTATCGTCCTCAAACATGTTCAAACATCTGCTGGCAAACATTTTCTGATATTACTGCACTGTGGATGCTCTTGGAAGATTTACAATTAAGTTGAATTAACATGGATCAAAAATCAAAGGCATTTTTTGTTTTATTTTTAAATTTAATTACTTACTTTTTGTTGCAGCAAATGAGACAAAAAAGTAAGCAGCAAGCTAAAATTGAAGCTACACAGAAACTTGAGCAGGTGAAAAATGAACAACGACAGCAGCAACAACTCCCATCAATGGGCCAATCTGATTTGGACTCCTGCAGTGAGCTAAAGAGTCCGAGCTCGGTTCATTCTAACAATGACAGCATGTCTCCGACTCATCCTAGCTCAAAGAATGGGTATTCAAAGTCATGTTCCCCTGATGATGTATTTTTGAGACCACATCCTCCACCCCCATCAACAGGATCACAGCCACAGTCTCCTCAAATGTTCTCCCCAAGCTCCTCTGGCTCAAGACCAACCTCCCCCTGGGATCCTTACACTAAAATGGTAGGCACACCGAGACCACCCCCATCTGGGCAAGCAATCCCACGTCGTAACTCTGAATCAGGAAAGTCACCTCGTGGTTTTTCAGAACAAGTCGGCTCTCCAACAACCATAGGTGGCGACCCCTATGCCAAGCCACCAGACACCCCAAGGCCAGTAGGAACTGTAGACCCCTTTCTCAAACCAATGTGCCCTCCCAGACCGAATCAGAGTTTGGATGGAAGGCATGTTATTGGCTCACCCAGTCATGACCCGTTTTCTAGGGCATCTGTGCGAAAGGAAAGCTACCAGAGAATGCCTCAAGGCAGAATGATCCTTTCAGATCCTTATGCTCGCCCTTTACTAACTCCAATTCCAGGAAGTAATGAATCTGGGTCAGTTCAAGTTTTTAAAACCCCTATGCCACCCCCTCAGGAACAATTTACAGGCATGCACCCAAAAAGGGTTAGTGGAGATGTTTTTGAAAGACCAATGATGCCCCCTCGTTCAAATGAAGGATTTACCCAGAATCAACAGCATGATCCTTATGCGCAACCTCCTCTCACGCCGCGTCCTGGGGTAAGTGACTGCTATGCAAGTCAAAGGGTTTCTCAACAGACTCCAAGTCCATTTTCTCAGCCACCATTAATGATGCGTAACCCTTATGCTCGAGCCCCTTCCACACCTCGCCCAGACTACTCTCAGTGTGATCCCTACGGACAACAACCTGCTACGCCAAGGCCTTCAAATGACCCTTTCTCGCAGTCTCCATTTTCCAACCCATACGCTAGAATGCCAGGCACACCGAGACCACATGACTCTGAATCCTACACTCAGCAGCAATCTCCATCTCGTCATTCGGTCTTGATGAATCAGTCACAACTGCAGACACCAAACTGCATAATGTCAATGGACCCTTACGCACAACCCCCTGTCACCTCACGCTCAGGAATGGCAGACAGGTTTCCAAAGTCTCCCAGTAACCAAAGGAATCTTGACCCTTTTAATCAAGCTATTGGGCTGCCACATTCTGGAGGGCTTGATCCTCATGCACCATCAATGGGTAGATCTCAGTCTTTGCATGCTGGAAGTGTCGGGAAAGGAATGGGACCAAGTCCCATGCCTAGTCAAAATCCATTCTCCCCTTCAAAGGGATTGGTGCAAGACTCGTTTTCCAGTCCAACAAAACATGGAATTCAGATACACAAACATCAGGGTGGTACAGTAGATATGACTCCACATCCACTATTAAGTCGACCAAATCAGACTCCAATTCATGACCCATTTGAACAAGCTCCTATACATAACCACCCTCAGTGTGGAGAGGATAACCCACAGGTTTTGATACCAGAAGTCAGTTCCCACCCCATGGTCCGCCCAGGCAGTGAAGCCCAATCTGTACCTCTTGCAGAAGCTGAAGAACGCCTGAGACAGGTGTATTTTCTGTTTTTGTTAATTTTTTGATGCATGCATTATGTGCAGCAGTAACAAAATAGTATGTACATGTACTCATTCCATTGCTGTTTTTTTTCACAGCGTCAACGTATTCGAGAGCTTATCCTCAAACAGCAGCAGCAGAAAAGTGCCATACGTCAGGATAAAAGTGTACAGGATACCATGGCCATGCCTCCTGGAACTCCTCAACACTGGACCCAGGAGCCTACTGGTCAACAGGGAGAGCTTTTTAATCGCCCACCCCCTCCATACCCAGGACCAGGCAATATAAGACTTCCTCAGAGACTCCCTGGGACTTACGTGGATCAGCAAGGGCCTTTTCCTGCAGGAGCGTTCGCTAGACCACAATTTCAAGGGGATGTTGACTCGAATATGAGACATCTTGGACCAAGGTGGGTTAATTCACTTAATTCCATAACATGTATTTTTAATTATATCATTCTGAAAACCATACAAAACATTTTTTTTTGTTTCAGGATACCTCTGACATTAGGTGGCCAGGGACCTCTGGGAACACCAAGGCTTCATCAAATGCAGGATTCAATTGAACCTCATCCACAAATGAGAAGATCCATGTCAATGGACCTGGGAAAATCTATAGGAGGTAACCCTTTGGGAAGTCCACTTTTGCCTCCTTGTGGCATGCATGTACAGCAGCACAACATCATGGGCCAACCTTTTATCGAATTAAGACACAGAGCACCAGATAGCAGAATTCGGCCTACTTTTGGGCATCCTGGAATGCAAGGAAATCGGATGGAATCACACTCACAACAACAGCCTCAATCTTTCATGGGAGGCCAAGAAGTTGGATTCTCACTCAATCAGGTTCCAAAACCAATGGAGGCAACGTTGAATCAATCACAAGCAGCTTTCGCACAGTTTCAGGCATCCTTGAGCTTGGGGAATTTGCAACAGCCCAGTATTACTCAGAGGGATGAACATTCACAAATTCTGTTGACAAGATCTTTGAGCCAACCTGCACCTAATGAGAGTCTTAGTGCTTCCTTACACTCAGGTTTTGCTTCCACGTCAACTGTACAAATTGATGTGGCCCCTTTGTCTGTAAACGAAATGCATGAAGAGAAAATTGACACTGATGAATCTGGTGTGAAGGACCTTGAAGATGTAGAGGTGAAGGACCTTGTTGATGCTGATTTAGAAAACCTAAACCTTGACCCAGATGATGGAAAGGATTTAGATCTCGAGACAAATGACCTACACCTTGATGACTTCTTGACATCAGGGAAATTTGATATAATTGCTTATGCTGATGCTGATTTAGATATAAGTGAAGATTTGGATCTCAGTGATCCCATGGAAGACCATATTGAGACACCTGAGAAAAAAGCTGAGAAAAAGACGGAAAGTTTTGAAGCGGAGTCTTCATGTTCTACATCGACAGAAGTTGTGGAGAAAGCTTCTCAATCTCAAAGTCGCAACACTCAAGATGTTCAAGATCAGGCATTGGTTTCTTTAAAGACAGAGGACAGCAAGAATGGATCTAAAGACTGCACATCACAAGCCACTGATTTTCAGATGAAAGACACTTCCGGCATTGAAGGTGATGCTGATGCCAGTCTACACACACAAAAGACCGGAATTCCCTCTGGTGCTATTTCAGTGCTTTCAAGTATGCCTGTCAATGAGCTAGCAGAAAATGAATCACTTAAGCAAGACCACCAAGCCCAGAAGGTACAAGAAAACCTTCTAAATCAGGGCTCTGTAGTGACACTTAATAGCACTATGTTGGAGCAAGGAAACTTCTCAGGTCAAAGATTGGACACTGGCCTCAGCATTGACCCGTCACTTGTATCTTCTAATGATAAAAATGCTCTGGAAATCCCTCTTCAGGAACAGCAACAAAGCCATATGTTTGATATGGAGCAGAAGGATGATGGTCTTTCTGCGGAAGAAAAAAGTATTCTTGCTCAACAGATACTGCTTTCTCAGCAAGGTCATCAGAACAGGCCACTACTTCTGGAGGAACAGCCACTTCTTCTTCAAGACCTCCTGGATCAGGAGAGACAAGAGCAGCAACAACAGAAACAAATGCAAGCGATGATAAGACAGCGTTCAAATGATTCATTTTTTCCCAACATAGGTAAGATGTATTTGAAGTAATTTTTTTCAGTCAGAAGCATATAGATAAAACACGTACTAAAGGACTTAACATATTTAATATCACATGTTACAAAACGTAAATTATTCCAAATGTGAAAGTGAATGATGTTTAAGGTTTAATAAAGTCTTTACATCAGGCTAGGTGTCTATATTTTAATGTCTACACTATAAATCAGTGTATAAATGGCATCATCTAGATAGATTTCACTTCAGAATAAAGAGTAAAATTACATTAGCAGTGTATTAATATTATACTTAGTTTTATTTATAATATTAACATAATTACATTTTCATCAATATAGAATTTACTTCAGAATAGAGGTCAAATTGCATTAACAGTAGTTAAGGTTTAATCAAGATAAATTTAAATTCATAATAAGCCATCAAAATACTAATTAGCATTATATTTTAGTTTTTACAGATTAATAATTATCTTATTTAATAAGTAAAAAAAATCCCTCAGGAAGGGTTTGAACATAATGTTTAAAGATAGAAATACACAGCGTTTTCTTCCGCCTTGTCAAAAGCAACAGCGTAACTGTACAAGTGAATCGTAGGGGTTAGAAGTTCAAAGCTCGTGATTCACATTCTCACACTGCAGGCTAATTCTCTGACTGCTCACATTGTGCGTCTGAAAACAAAACATCAGTTTCTTCCTCTATCTGCATAATAGATTTGCAAAATAAAGCTCAAAACCTTCAGACTCTACCATAAAACCTATGTTAAATTTACTGTATGTGTGTCAATTGAATCAGAATCAGCTTTAGTGTGCTTAAGTGCAAAAGCAAGGTGATGAAATGTGCGAGTTGCAGGTATCAGAGCGGGATGGTGGGGGCTATGAGTTCAGCAGCTGAATAGCTTGGGGAAAGAAGATCTGTTTTTGCCGTAAACTCTTGGTGTTAGTGGCTCTGAAGGGGCGGCCAGAGGGCAAGAGCTCAAAAAGGTGATGGCTGGCGTGAGTGAGGTCCAGAATGATTTTGTTAGCCCTCTTTCTCACTCTGGTGGTGTACAGGTCCTGAAGGGAGCACCGATGATGATCTCAGTCGTACGAAGTGTTCCTTTGAAGTCTAAGCAACTTTATCCTTAAAATGCACCTGCAAGGAGTCACCTTTACGTGCAAGATATTAGTCAAGTGTCTGAGCTTTCATGAATATAAAGGAATAATCACTTAATAGTTAAGTTACCGGAAACAGCAACGAGACAGACTCAGACAATGACGAGAGGGAATCGGTTGTGCTTGATGCTGCAACTGTTTTATTTGATGAATGAGGAATTAACTTGAAAGTAAATGGTTTTTTTTGTATTTAATGTGTTACAACAAAAAAAAAACATTATATTATTGAGTATTATTTACATTTGATGAAATTATGGAAGAGGAGTTACTTGAAGATGTATTTCCCGTGTTAAAATAAAAAAATGTATGTTAACATAATTTAGTTATGTTTTTAATAAAGTTTAAATTTCTGTTTTATTTAGCTTAATGTGCCTTTTAGATCGGTGTGCCTTATGTACGAAAAAATAGATGTTTATTAGCACGTGTTGAATGTGCAGCTTAAAATCCAGTGTGCTTTATAGTGCACAAAATACATGTCAAAATGGGTGAAAAATGGCAGTGTATTTACAACTTTAGGCATGTATTAATGAATCTTTAGTTAAATATGATTTATGCTAAAATAATAGGTAATTTGCAATTTATTTGTGTTGCTACTTAACTGTTATTTAAGAATGTAATAATAAGCAATTGATCCTGGCCTAATGCATCATTATAGAACCTTAAATTACGGAAAATTTTATTTAAAAAAATTTGAATGTTGAAAACCATTCATTTTGAGGAAATTTTGGAAATTGTGTGTCATTTTTAAAAAGCCTTAACAACATTGACTTTCTTACACATTTTGCTAGTCCTCTGTTTTAATCTGAAGATTTACCAAAATTATTTAAAGTGCATTGTTTTTCTAAAATATTGTCAATTATATTGTCGGAATTGTCAATCGTATTTAAGTTGAATGTGGGGAAAATGAACTAAACCAAACATGCTTCCCCGTTGATCTCTGTAGATTTTGATGCCATCACTGATCCCATAATGAAAGCTAAGATGGTTGCATTGAAAGGAATCAATAAAATGATGGTTCAGAACAACATGGGGATGCCTCAAATAGTCATGAACAAGTAAGTCAAAATGTTTATGTTTAAATCCAATAACAGTTTATTTTGGGGAGGATTTTAAGCACTAATGGCTCTTCTATCTCTCTTCATAAAATGTCAATTAGTGTTCAGACGGGACAGGCCCAACCAGGCTCGGATGGAGGCATGACTCCAGTGCAGTTGCCAGGACAGGTGAGACTCTTGCTTCTTCTACAGGGCTGCAGACCAACATTAATGTAACTTTCACAAGCTCAACATTTCCCCTTTCTCTACACATTTTAAAGACAGCAGGTATTTCTGAAAAGATATTCCTAAGAAATGGGATACGGGCAGCTATTGAACATTATTATTGTTGCAAAAGCCATCTATGTTAAAGCCATCATGCCATGCAAGTGTGCCATAATGCAGAACTAATGAAAATTGTAGAATTCGTTGTATTTTTTGATGGTTTCTTTGAATGACTGTGATTCTACTCTAGAGAGCAGCTAGATACATGCACAAATCATATACATTTTTTGTAGATGATCATAAAAAACATATACATTGTTTGCTTGTAAATTATTTTTGATTTGGAGTACAGATGAAGTGTTCTTGCACTCCGGTAAAAACTGTGACCTTCACAGTGCAATAATTTATGTTTTTGCTTTTTGGCTGGCTTTCCATAGAAAAGTGAGTTCCAAGCATTATAATATTAGTGACGTGGCTGAGAGACCACACTGTTGTTGCACAGGATTTTCTTTTGCTGCCACTTTTCCATCAAATTCACCTTATGAGTGTACAATATTTAGGTTAAGCACTAAGCTCAGGGTTATTGGGAGAATGACTTTTGATGATTCCCTATAGATAGCAGTTCAGCTTCATATATGCTTTGTAATCATTTATAGTGTTTGATTAAATTTCTCATGCTCTTGTTCATTTAGGATAGCAAACTTGTTCCTCACGTAACACGACCAAATCCCCCAAATTTTGGAACAGGGTTTACACGTAAGTTGTTAATGTACTTAGAGAGTTGTCAACTATGTCAACTATGATGTGAAAGTTCTTCAACTTTTCTTCAACCTTTTCCCTTTAAAGAAGACACTCAGAAAGTTCAGTATGAGGACTGGCTCAGAGAAACACAGCAGCTGCTTCAAATGCAGCAAAAGTTTTTGGAGGAGCAGATTGGGGTACACAGAAAGTCGAAGAAGGCTCTGTCAGCCAAGCAGAGGACTGCCAAAAAAGCAGGACGGGAATTTCCGGAAGAAGATGCAGAACAGCTGAAACATGTGACTGAACAGCAGGGGGTGGTGCAGAAAAAGCTGGAACAGGTAAACTAGGCTACACTCTCCTTTCTAGACACAAAAACGTTAGTGGGCATGGTTAAAACCAATGCAAAATGCAGACATTTTTAACAGTTTAAAGAGAACAACATGAAAGAGAACTATTATTACTTCAATTCGGATCAAATCAAGGCAATATAGAATGTTGAAGATGATGAGAGAAATACATTAAACAAAAGAACAGAGATAGCATCACCGGTTTTTAAATAAATTTCTCCTTGAACTATATAAATCGCATATATAAGTTTTGATTAGATTTAGAACACTTTAAAAGCTAGTATGTTTAAAACATTA
This sequence comes from Danionella dracula, assembly GCA_900490495.1. Lineage (NCBI taxonomy): Eukaryota > Metazoa > Chordata > Actinopteri > Cypriniformes > Danionidae > Danionella > Danionella dracula. The sequence continues at coordinate 6,685,002 of UELW01000100.1, forward strand.
TTTGCTTAATTTCAATTTAAAAATCTGTAGTTCAATTTAAATACTGTAGAGAGAACAAAAATTGGACTGCTCTGATGATTTAAAATAAGGTATTGATGATCTAATAAGGTGGCTTCAGAATATTGAGTGTGAGCACTTGCATAGCTTGGATATTATTGACACAAAACAAGCACGTGTTTAACCCTCTTTGACAATATAAACACTTTCTTTTTTTGGAAAGTATTCAAAAAACTCAGCAAGCTGTTTTAACAGTGTCTAAAACAATAATGATTAGTTGCATTTATAATTTATTAACACATTCTGTAAATGTGGCTAAAAAAACATATTTATGAGCATACATAATGTTAATCAATAGCATAGAAAAGCTTTTGTTTAATCTAGTTAAAGCAATTTGCTATTAGCACGAACATACCTGTTCAGGGCTTCAGCCATCTCCATCTTTCAAAAGTAACACCAATTCATGTCCTTGTTTTACTTCTCAAGTGGTCATGACTGTGTTTTCAAATCATGATGAGGTTTGGAGGTTTAGTGCCTCCCAGATATAATTTTAAAGCGTTCATGACTTGCATTGATTCAGCACAATCTGGCAACCTGATTTAAGCTTCTGAGAGCTTGTAAGTCACGTCAACACACAAACTGTTTTCACAAACACAAAGAATATCACACCCTTAATGTATAAATTCGAATTTTCTTTTAATACCAATGTTTTCAGCGTGAATGTCTCAACACATAATTAACATTTTCTGAGTAGTTTTGATTGAATTCATACAAGCTACACTTTTAAGGGTATAAATAAACTGTAAAGTGGACCAAATAGAAAATAGTGCTGTACTTTCTGCAGGTTCGAAAACAGCAGAAAGAACATGCAGAGCTCATAGAGGAATACAGAGTTAAACAGCAGCAGCAAGGTGGGATGCAGCCCCCAACGATGCCTGGAATGCCTGCAATACAGCCGAATCCTGCTATGATGCCCAGTGTGCCTTCTATGAATCAGCCAATTATGGGTCCCATGATGCCTATTCGTCTTCACCCTGGTCAACAAGATGCTGTTAATGTGCCAAATGCACCTGGATGGCACCCTGGAACACCTGTTCCCTCTGGTGGACCTCAATTGCAAGTAATGCAGTCACAGCCTCCACAGATACCAGTGGCCAGGCCCATTCAGGGACAGGCAGGAGGCGAGTCTCCTCATGTGAATTTTGATGATACCAACCCATTTAGTGAAGGTTTCCAGGAGCGTGAACGTAAGGAGAGACTCCGGGAGCAACAGGAGAGGCAACGGGTGCAGCTTATGAAGGAGGTTGAGCGGCAGCAGCTTAAACACTGCATGGAGCAACAGCAAGTACCAAACTCTCAAGACAATACTAGGAGGAACTTATCCCAGATGCCTTTTTACAACCAGGAGCTGCCACAGGACTTCCTGCAGCAGCCACCCAGAATCCAGCAACAGATTCAAGGGCCACCATTTCCACCACAACAAGGCATGCAACCAGGGTTTGTTGGAGGACCTCCCAGACCTATGATGGGGAATGGTCCTTTTCCTCAGGAAATGGGACCCAGATTTGGTCCTGGGAACCTTGCACCCCATGGGCCCAATTTCATCCAAGCTAGACATCAGAGATATCCTGGGCCAAATATGATGCAGCAAAATGCACCTCAAGGGCATCTGTTTCAAATGGAGGGGCCTACACCCTTACCTCCAAGCTTTCCAAGTCCTGGTCCATCACTCATCCAGTTGTACTCTAACATCATCCCAGACGAGAAGGCCAAGAAGAAAAGGAACCCAAGGAAGAAGAAAGATGAAGATTGTGAGTCGCTCAGAGCACCCTCTACACCACACTCAGACCTGACTGCTCCATTAACACCATGCGTCTCTGATACATCATCTACACCCACAAGGAACCTGATGGTCTTTGGAGACCATGATTTTTGTGAAACATCCCAACCTGGATCTTCCACTCCCGGATCCATGTGTAGCCAACCACAGTTGGAGTTGGAGAGGCAACTCTCTGAAGGCAGCTGTGGTGGAGGACTAGAGTCAGGCCAACAGGAGCTGCATGACCGAATCCTGTCCAACATCAAATTGGAAAAGGTGGAGACAAGCGACTGCCATGCACACAAGGGAATAGATATGGAATTAGGACTTGGCATGGTCAAGGTAGAAGGAGAAAAGGAACGAATGCTGCAACATACTGGTGGTCAGAGTCCAGCCAATAGCTCTAAAGGAGAGCCTGGAAATGAACTCCTCAAACACCTCCTCAAGAACAAGAAGACTCCCCCTCATGGACTGCCTCACCAGAGGTCTGAGGACAGTATGAGGTCAGAAGAAGAAAGCTTCACAGAAAGCAAAGCGTTCCTTCGACAGTGTTCTGTGGACAACACAGGGGTGAGTGATTGGTGACATATCTTTTTTGTTTAAAATTAAGTTGTTTCTGGAATGTTGTTGATTGGATATTTTTATTTTCTCAACAGACATTCTCGGACTCCACAGATTTTCCTGGATGCTTGTTTTCAGATGATAAAAAGAAGCAAAGGATCAAAAGAGCACCAAAAAGTGGAGAAAGACCAGCCCCACGCTGCAAAAAAAGGAAGAAAGAGGAGGAGGCGGCTCAAGCAGTATATTCAGCCACTGAGCCAGTAATTACCAACTTAAAACAGGTAATGATAAAAACCTAGTAGGATAAAGTGTGAGCTTGCATAATTATTTCATTGTTTTATTAATTATCATTCAATCTCACAAACAAAAATGTCCATTTATTCTTACGTAGAATGATTTTAAAAAGTAATGCTGCAAAATATAGAGGTAAGTTTCACATGATCTTGTTCACATGATGCTAAATTCATGGCTGGATGCAGTATAGGTCAAAACCATTGCCTTTCCTATTTACGTCATCATGTAGATAAATTAATCTTTAAAACTAAGTTACTTTCATAAATGTTTGTCTTCTGTGGAGCAGACAATGGAGAGTTCAATGGCCATCTTAAAAAAAATAAGGGTTTAACCATATGATTGACAGCTTTGTTGGTAAGCTGAATAGAGTTTCCAGAGTAAAAACAAAAAAAGTCTATCCCTTGGGCTGCCAAGACTAGATTTAGCAGTACACCTGAGGGAGAGGGAAGGAGTGGGTTGGGGAGGTCCAGCTGGCTTCATCCCCTCAGAAGCCAGAGCCATCATTGCTCAAAGTGAAAAGATACAATCATGTATGTCTAGCTTCCTTTGACTCTGGCCAATCCCAAAAGAACAGTCCCCCAGCAGCCTGTCCTGAAAGAGGTCTATGCCTTTATAAAGGTTGCATGCACCTTAAGGGTTGGGTCTTCATCCTCCTTTTAACCAACCAAAATTGACGACGCATTTATAACACCCAGATCAGTCTGTCAGTTATGCCAAAGTCCCGCTGACAAAGTGATTGACAGCTGGTAATTTCTGTGTAACTTATATGTATTTATTTTATGTTGTTGTTATTGGTAAAACAAATACCATGCTAGCAGGCTTCACATAATTAATTTGTCATGAATTAATTATGCAATATATCAATCACCATACCACAACGTATGCCATCGTTCATTGCGTTGTTTCTCATTAGACATTGTACGATGCCAAATTGGTTGCCCAACCCTAATGCAACTGTTTGTTTGGCCAGCTGGTCTAGACGAAATCTCACTGTACTTAAATGGACCATGCATCACTCTTTTTGTCTCCTAGCAGCAGCTCTCTCTCCTTCCCCTAATGGAGCCATTGGTGGGGGTTAACTTTGCTCATTTTGTACCTCATGGGGCTGGGCAGCTGGATGGAGAGAGCCGTCTCTCTGGTACATTTGGGAGTGGCTCACTGGATGGTGTCTCAGACTATTACTCTCAGCTGATTTACAAGGTACAAGTAGTAAGAGCTTTACGTTCGTCAAGCAGAAAACCCACAGAAAACTCACATTTTCATCTCTCTACAGCAGAATAATCTGAGTAACCCTCCTACCCCTCCTGCTTCTTTGCCGCCAACCCCTCCGCCAGGGTCACGACAAAAGTTGCTCAATGGTTTTGCCACAACTGAGGAGCTAGCCAGTAAAGCTGGTGTCATTGTTGGACATGATGGTAAGTTATACTCAGAAAAGTTGTGAGTGTTTTGAGATATAGACAGAAATGTGACAAGGTTGGGTTTCAGGGGTTTCCAAAGGACTGCTCTCTCGACCACTACAGTTTAAAGCTGAGGAGGAGCTGCTGGCTCGAGCGTTGGCTCAGGGGCATAAAACAGTCAATATCCCAGCCTCTCTTCCCACCCCACCTCATAACAACCAGGAAGAGCTCAGGTGAGCAGAAACAACAAAGACACATCTCACTCCTACTTTTTTGGTATCTTACATAAAAGAGTGGTGTGATTTTTCTGCAGGACAGTGACCATTCAAATCAGCAAAACAAACACACCCCAAGACCAATAATGCCTTATTCCTGCTTTGATTAGTTTTTTGGTTTTGACAGGACTTCACAAGTGTTTTGAACATCTTTTGAGTGATGCTTCCAGTAACAGGACAGTCAAAGTTAAAATTCTGGATGTAATACAAAATATGAAACTAACCAAGGACGGTCATAGAAAAAGGTACAAGAAACTCAAGCGAACAACAGTAAATTCAGAAAACTTATGAGAAGTGCCACTAAATTTTCTACTTGAGACAAAAAGACCCAACAACATGTCCACCGACAAAAAAGTACACACTGTCCTGTAAATGGTATTTTGTTGAATTAAGAGTAAACACATTTAACAACACACATTTTACATTTAATCAATTTTAACTGTATTGTTTTATTGAGTAAACTACCTACAATATTCCATTACCAATCTTGAGATCTCACACACACCCTTTGAATATTTGAGAAAAAAATAATATAGTAACTTTATGTGCAGGCATAATCTTATTTCTGATGGGGTTGAGGGTGTCTGCATAACCATGTTTTAAAGCTCCAAATTAAAGTTTTCTGTGCTAGCTGATCATTTTGAGGTTTTTCAATTCATTAGCAAAAGCAAACGTTAAATAGGTGAGCAGTTGACAAGTAACTCTCAAAATTAAACCCTGTTCATGTATTAAGCATTTATATTTTCGTTCATCAAATATAATTAAAAAAAATTCTCTTTTTTGGTCACAGGGGACAGGAGCACTGTGATGACCGAGACACTCCTGACAGTTTTGTTCCATCTTCTTCGCCTGAGAGTGTTGTTGGCATGGAGATCAGTCGATTTCCAGATCTCTCATTGGTCAAGGAAGAACCTCCTTCCCCAGCTTTATCTCCAGTCATTCCAATGTTTCCTATCTTCAGGGACAAGGGTAACGCTGCTCTCTTTTTGCCTCTGTTTTCAAAATACATGTTGATTAGAAACCAGAGAATATTTTATTTTGTTTTCCTGTCTTTTACAAGGGTCTGGAGTCAGATTGCAAGTGGTCAAGTCAGAGCCTTCTTCTGTATTCTTTGATTCTTCATTTGGATCAGGTCAGAATGGTTCAGGGCTGGTGTCCATTGCCATCACATTAAAGCCAGCAGCTGCTGAGGTAAGAAACTTTAGGTTTCCAATGTAAAGCAGTAGCTATCAACATTAAAAAAATAAACCAATTCACAACACAGAGAAGATCCAATTTCCCACTGCAAAAATGTGCAAGTAAGAGATTGACTAATATAATAGAGCCTATAGAGTCCAGTTGTCAAATCTTAAGCCACAAGGGCCAGTTATCTGTAAGTCATGTTTAAAAGCAATTGGTCTATGCATTAAAGTAGGGTTTGGTTTAAAAGGTGCATTACGAGTTTTGTCCACAACTTTAATATGAACAACTTCAGAGTTCCTCAATTTATGAATTAATTTATAATATAGTGCTTTATTAAGCAATGTTTGTAGCAAAAAGGAAGGCAATAGTTAAATCCAGAGGTGGTCATGCTAGATGGTGGGATTAATGGTAATGATGGGAATGGATCTTAACCATTGACAGTATATACAATCTATACCAGGGGTCACCAACACGGTGCCCGCAGGCACTCGGTCGCCCATAAGGAGCATATGAGTTCTAAAAATAGATCCACTTACCAGTGAACTGCATTTAATTTATTTTGATTGCTGTTCTTGTTTAAATCACACTTGACACGTAAACCTGATGAGAATCCATTCAACTATTTTTAAAAATGTATTAATATAAATTAACTACAATCTAGTATAGTATATGACCTAGTGTGCTGCACTACGACGAAACAAACAGCAACAGGGAGATGACTGACCCAAGATGGCAGAAAAAAGAAAAAAAAACATTATTTTCATGACAGATGGGAGGTAGAGGTTTTTTTATATTTCTGTTAAAGGAGCATTTGTTTGTCTCCCTTGCTGTGGCAATGGTCAAGCGCACAATGTGAAGAGAAATTTCTTAACGTGTCCTGCAAGCTACCACACCAACATCGCAATGTAAACAGAAAAAGTCTGTGAGTTAAAGGCAGCTTTGTGCAAACAACAAGCTTTTTTATAAGACCAGGTAAGCCCCATCCCCAAAAACAACCGAAGCGTCATGTAGAGCTATGCAATTGTTGAATAAAAAGAAGGCATTTTCTGATGGGGAGATGGTTAGTAAATAGCATTCGATGCCAGGCTTCCCACTAACTGACAAAGAAACAAATACTTGATTTGGTGTCCAGTTAACATTTTGTTGAATGTGTTTGAAAATGTAAGAACTGTTTGTTAAAATGTTAACAGTTTAAAAAAAATAGCAGTTCAAAATGTAATCAGATTTATAAAAAAAAATTGAAAGTCCATTTTTGTATTTATATTATTTATTTTCTTGTACAAACATGGTTCAAAGTAATTGATGGTTTGTTAAAAAAATGCTAGTGGCTAGTGAAAATGGGACATTTTAAAATGTTTTTGAAAGAAAATCTGTTTTTCACCTGCACCAAGACAGAATATAAAAATAAATGGGTTCATATTAATATTTATGTGCTTTCTATCTTTTTAAATTGATATTCATTGTGAGAAATTATTAACATGACCAGTATCTTTCCAGAGATTAATATAATTAATTATTAATAATGACATGTAGTTATTGGTATAGTGAGCAGAGCAAATTTGCTATTTCAGAAGTAGCCCTCGGTTTCAAATAGGTTGGTTACTCCTGATCTATACAATAAAATACAGGTCTCAATTCCTGGAGGGCCACAGCCCTGCACAGGGTCGCTTGAACCTTATCTGCACAGACCTGATTTTACCAATTTAACTTCACTTCTGCTTGAAATCTAACTTTACACCTAGTTGTAACTGCGGGACTTAGGATAGACAACGTGAACTTGTTACCTTAACCTTTCCGCTCTCTACCCTCTGCTCTCTCAGAACATCACTGACGTTGTGGCAGCCATTGCAGAGCTGATCCGAGTGAAGATTCCCAACAGCTATGAGGTCAGCAGTGGTCCAGGGGCCTCGATGGGGGCTGTCAGGGCCTCTGTGGTTCAACATCGCTTAACTGCTGCTCTGCCGAATGGACCTCAAGCACCACAACAACCTCCTCAGAGTCTGCAGATACAACACAACCACAACAAAGGTGAGAAGAGCAAGCGTATTCATTCTTCGTTGTGCTCTATGTACAACTGTTTGATGACTGTTACAAGGAAAATCTATCTATTTCTATAAAAAGGGGTTTATAATCATTTTTAACTGGTAGGTTAAAAAACAGCAGTTAATCTAAACCAAATTTAAATATGTAATATGGCGAGCAAAGTTGGATTTCAACAAGGTTTATTGTATATCACAAATTCTTTCAGTCTTTTTGAATACATTTTATTTGTTAACAATTCCGATAAAACTAATAATTATACGATTGAGTTTTAAGTTTAAAAGGTAATGAAGTTTTTAATAAAAGTAAGATACTTAATATAAATACTTATTCATTTAATATTTAATTTAAATATTGAGTGTTGAAAGCAGGGAAATAAGTAAATGTTTACTTTTGTGAAAGCTGGGAAATGCAAAATATTGAAGATTAAAGTTAAAATAGCCAAAATTAGAATGAATATGGTTGTTGGCTTGATTTATGAATTTGTATTGACTTTTATTTTTTGTAGTGTAGTGGAACAACAGTTACCTTGTATTTATTACACAAACACACAGCAGAATTCATTACAAAACAATCGAATAAGTTAAATTGCTTGTGTTTACTGCAGGCGCTGGAAATGTTTTAAAATGCAGCTGATCCTTCAGTACTACACTATACAGGAAATAACTGAAATAATAAATACAAAATAATTGTTAAATGCAGATTATGGCTACAGATTATTGTAATGCAGTTGATTTGCAAAAAATATTAGTATTTAAATATATGCTTGTTGGAATTTCAAGCATATCCAGAACACAAAGATCCTGCGTGCACACTTTCAAATTGTTCATACCACAAAATAATAAATACTTTCAGATCATGATTGTTTGGGTTACAAAAATTGGCTTCTAAAAGCAGAAAAAAAAAGACTTAAATAAAAGCAACTTTAAATCACCCGAGGTGTTTTGCGGTGCTCTGATATTGAGTTATAACGCCTCTCAAATGTTTAGTAGAAGATTTTTTTGCCACTTGTTTGTGTGTTTTTATGTATTTATCAAATGTTTTTTCAACACATTCAAAAATGTAAAAATGTTCAAGTGTTTAGGTAAAATGTAAAATGCAATGATAGCTTTGAACTTAAATGTGCAATGACTAATTTGCAATAACCAAATTTAACACGTCACGCCATCAAAAAAATAGTTTTTGAACTAATTAGTCTTTGTTTTACCATGGATAGTAATGACTCAGTTTATGACTAAGTATTACAAAAAATAAGTCATACATCTTTGCTATCTATTACTTAATACTGCTAAGGTTTGTTTCTTTACCAACATAATTGACATGTATGCATATTTAGATTTGAACTGAAATGTATGCATCTGTCCAGAAAATCACTATTGATTTCTTGAAAAAAAAAAAAAAAAAATCGGTCGAAGAATTTGTTCACCACATGCTCAATTTGATTAGAGGCTACAAAGTAAGATTATCTTCTTTATCTCAGGGATAGTGTCTAGATAAAATGCAGTTTTATGGCAATCAGAGCACCCAGTTCACTATCAACGCTGCATCTGTTTCAGGTGTCATCAGTAGAGAGCAATTTAAAAAGGGACAAGAGAGCTCTGGCCCGACGCAGCGCTGGTGTCAACACTGTAAAGTAGTCATTCTGGGCAATGGTGTGAGGAAAATTACCAAAGATGACCAGGGAAAACCACAGGTACAGGTTTGTTCAAATCTGAATTTCCATCAGTAACTGGGCATTGTCGGCTGAGTTTTAGCTAGTATTTTCATTCACTGCATCAGGCAGATATCGTATGGATGGATATTGATATCAGATGGATATCGTAGATATGCAACAAACTCTTGATACTTTTGTCCTGTCATTGTTTTAGTGTACTGTTTAAGAAATACTCTTGAATTTTTAACAAAAAATATTAGCTGTTACCATGAAAAATAAGTAGATTTGTTATTGTTGGATGCAATCTTGATGTTTGAAAATCTTAAAATAAAGATGCCTCTAGACCAATGATGTTTTTAAATCAGCTGGAGCTGTCAAAATATCAAAATAGGTCTGTTCAAGTACTTTGTTCTGAGACTGAAGCACTGGGAATTCCAGCAACAATAGTGGAAGACATTGTTTGGGATTGTCTGTGAGCAATTACATCAATGAGACCAGCACGGGTTTTCAAATGAGGAGCTATTGTTAGCTTGTAAGTTCTGACTGGATAGAAGTTTTCATGGGTTTTCTCACTTTGTCAGTTGCTGTGTAAACATCATTGCATAGCAACCATCATTTACCTGCTTTTTGTTGTTCAAAAGTACATCCTCTATCATTTTTAAAACTAACTCTGCATCCACAATTGTAGCCTATGACCAACTATAACCCAATTCACAATTTAGTATTAGGTTAGTGATGATGTCATTAATAATTCAATATAGTTATACACCACTAAAGAATTTCTATTCATCTCCGAATCACTTAAGTTAGTTTTTTTTGCTGCTTTACATGTTTCAGCTTTCACAGTATCATTTGGCATCGATTTTCTAAACTTGCACAAGTTGTCAGTCGGATGTAGAGGGGTTTAATATGAAATTAATTTAGTTTTGAACACCATGGCAGAACACATCTGCTTTAACGTATGCGCTTGCTGTGAATTTTTCCTTTCCAGGAGTCTCAGTTGTGTTCAGATGGGGAAGTTGTGTTCTGTAGTCACAGCTGTCTCATCCTACACTCGTCGTCCTCACAGTCCAATGGGAACGCTGACACCAAGGTTTGTTATATGCTTCAAAACAAACAGTTGACTATTAAATAAATATTGAACCACACATTTTTAATATGTCTAGGAATCTGTTGCTCTGCTTCCTGACGCTGCTTTGAGACATAATCTTTCCAAAGTCCAGCACCACTACAGCAACAACATGTCCTCACTGGACGTCCACTGTCTGGCTCAGCTCCAGCCCAAGCAATACCCAAATATCCACACGGTTTTTACCCCCTCCCAATCAATCAAGACGGAATACAAACCTCAAACCTTATCAGAGAACCATCTAAGAGTGACGGTTAAGTTGAAGCCCCGTTCACACAGCCATCCGGAAGAGAAGTTGTGGCATCACGGCAAACGCTGGAAAGGTGTGCGCTGGAGAAAGTGGACTATAGATATTGCCGTGCCTAAAGTAACCATCCAAACATCAGAGTTTGAATTTCAGGAGCGTTTGAAACAACTCACCTCCTCTTTACGGCCATGCTCCTCCAACCTGGATCACCGGCGTTGCTGTTTCTGCCAGCAGATTGGCGACGGAGTGACCGATGGCCCTGCTAGGCTCCTCAACCTGGATTTGGACACGTGGGTGCACCTCAACTGTGCTCTTTGGTCTTCTGAAGTGTATGAGACTCAATCTGGGGCCTTGATTAATGTTGAACTGGCACGACAGCGTGGCCAATCGGTGGTGTGTGCATTTTGTCATCGCTTGGGTGCTACTAGTGGCTGCCATCGATTACGTTGTCTCAACATCTATCACTTCACCTGCGCCTTGCATGCTGGCTGTACTTTTTTCAAGGACAAAACCATGCTGTGCCACCAGCACCGCCCTCGGGGGGCTGGCGCAGCTGCTGGTTTGTACTTGGAGCATCAGCTGCGATGTTTCTCAGTGTTTCGGCGGGTTTACGTGCAGCGGGATGAATTAAGGCAGCTGGCGGCAGCAGTCCAGCAGCCTGAGCGAGGACATACTTTCCGTGTAGGCAGTTTGCTTTTTCACTCCATGGGTCAGCTACCTCCTGCCTTGGTGCCTGCGTTCCACTCGTCTACAGCCATCTTTCCACCAGGCTATGAGGCTAGTCGGCTCTACTGGAGCATGCGCCATGGTCTGAAGCGCTGCCGATATGTCTGTTCTGTGGAAGAGCATGAGGGAGCGGCGGAATTCAGCATTCGTGTTGTTGAACAGGGCTACGAGGATCTGGTGTTGACAGACACCACTGCTAAAGGTACTGCTGCCATATTCTCTCTCGTTTACATCACATGATCCGATTAAAGCGGGATTAGAGTAGTTTGCCTAAAACACCTTATGGTGGGTTTGATCACATTTTGAGTCATTTTGAGACAGAAAATAGTCACAAGTGCTAAACAATTCATTTACTTTTTAATATTACAAAATCGTGTCAATAAATGTTAGTGTTAAATTGAAAATGCTTAAATGATACTTAAAAAGTCTTAAATCCATATTCAAAGATCTTCACACTAAAATGGTGGCTCCAAAGCTTTAACAGTTGCAGTGCTTTCGCTGTTGGTTATAATACTATGGGAAGCTGAGGAGCCTTCCTTCACAATAGACTGGCTCCACCACGGCCTGTAGCCTGTTTATGCATAAGCTAGAACTTATTTAATGTGCAGGAGGAGCTCATAATGATTTGTCATAAATTCTCTGAAACATGATGTTAATTATGTTATTTTACTACATGAAGCAATGAGAACTTTGCTTTCTTTTAATAAAGAAAAAGCTGTGTTAAGGAAGTCATTGGCTTTAAAGCCATAAAACCGAATTTTATGTTTCTAATCTGGGAAAAAATGCAGCAGTATGCATGAAAGATGTTCTTGTTTGTTATATTTCTATAACCCGTGAGGATGATGATAGAGTTTCCATATATAAAGAGCACTCATTGATATTATTCTGTTTACTCAAAAGCTGTAATACGAATGTGAATGATCAATGTTTCCCCTCATTTGCGACTTGTATTGTGCAGACTGGTTTAGTCGGACTCTTTTAAATAAGTTTAATATTCATCTGTGGCTATGATTTCATGTAAAAAAAAACTAACAAAAAAACTGTTAGAATATTAAAAAAAATGTGATTGTGAAAGGCTCTCACTTGTGTAGCTCCATCCATAATTTTGCACATTTTTAAATCTTAAAATATCTTTAACAAAACAGTAAAAGAAACCCTTTGTTTTTGGTTATATAAATTACTGTTTTGCTATACTCTAATGTTTTGTTGCAAAGCAATATTTTCAGTGCTTTTTTAAAACTAAAAATATTTGAAAAATAATATTTAAATACTTGTTTAAGTATCCATACATAAATATCAAAGATAAAGGAAAACAGAAATACGATCCGAAAGCTTTATAATTTATATTTTTGGACCAAAGTCTGGTCTTCAAAATTTTTGTGTGGGTGCTACTGAAAAAACATCAATCCTCAGCATGCTGTTACAAACACCCTCTTGCTGTAAACCAATTGATTTTAATGATCACCACCGGCTGCAACTAGATGTAGTTACTCTAACGTCTACTTTAAAAATCAAAGAGCTCAGACATAAAGCCATTTACAATTTACCAGAAGTTGACTCAGATCTCCCTTCAATATTCTTCCTGTTCAAAATTGGAATACATGGAAATATGGAGACCCTGAGAGAATTATTGAGTTTCGCATACTTTCTGGTTGTCAAGTGATGGAAAACTAAAAGGTTTTCTTTGTTTTTCTCTACATAATTGAAGTTAAACAATGACACTATGCATTTCATAGTTCACACACAGCGACAGTGATGGTTCTTTGTGATGTGTGCTGTAGGAGTCTGGGAAAAGGTTCTTGGGCCGGTGGCTGAGCGGAGGGCTGAGACTGGTATGCTGAGACTCTTCCCGGTCTATCTGAAGGGAGACGACCTGTTTGGACTCACCATCTCAGCAGTGACCCGCATCGCTGAATCGGTAACAACAGCTAACAGTGACATATTTTAATTGTTTATCACAGTAGCTTATATTGTATTTATTTTATTTTTTTGCTTCATTTTAGCTGCCAGGCGTTGAGGCATGCTCAAGGTATCGCTTTCGCTATGGAAGAAATCCCATGTTGGTGCTGCCTTTGTCCATCAATCCGTCAGGCTGCGCTCGATCTGAATTGCAGACGTATCCCCAGCATGAAAGGTCAATATTTATTGTTTAGCATGTTTAATAAAACATGTGCAAATAAAATAAATTTGTATTATTATTTACAGAGGTACATGGGGAAAGTGTAGATATTCCCAATCAATGATCAAATGGACTATCATGACTGATTTCACAAAAGTTTTTTTTTTCAAAGTGATATACATGAACCCTAAATTAATTAAATGTAAGGCACATGAATTGCAAAATGAGAATAACAAATAAAGAAATGAAAGATAATAAAACATCTAATAAAACAAAGCAAATAAAATGAATGTTTTAGATAAATAAGACGACAGAAATAGGGCTGTTTTGAGTTGTGAAATGTCAGTTTTTTAAAGCATTTTTAGTTTTTCATCAGTCTTGGAACACTCAGATAATCGTCCTTAAGGTCCTTTCTACAGGTAGAGAATGAGGGTTTTGTCCTCTTAGAAGTGTGGATGAAGAATTTCAGTATCAAAAGGGTATTTATTACATAGTCACTCGTCATGTCCTTCGCCATTATTCCAAATACCACATGCTCTCTTGTTAGAGGAACACCACTCACAATGTTCCCATTCAGGCAATATGGAAAGTGTACCCAAAAGGCTGCAGATTGCACACAGGTAAAACATACATGATTAGTAGTCTCTATTTCATTGTAACAAAAAAAACAAACACTCTGTGTTGAATCTCTGTCTCAGAAGATCATTGGATGGATAAAAATTACTTAGAATTTTCTAATAAACTAGTTTTGTGGCCCCCAGGAAAGGAGATGTACAGAGATCTATATTCATTTCCATATCACTGAAAGTAGAAGCCTTCCAGAATTGTGAATATATGCCTGAAAAAAATGCTTGCGTGTTTTTTTTCTCTCTACCTTACCCTTTACTTAAACAAGTATTTTTCAGTCTTTACACACAGATTACAAAACCTTTTGCTTAGAAGTCCATGTGCCGAAGTGCTTTAATTTAATTGTTGTACCCAGGGTTTTTGTGGGGATCTACCATTGTAAAGCCCAAGTTTAAGCCTTACAAGGTCTTAAACTCATTGTTTAGGTCTTATAAGTGAATTTTCACAGGTCGTATTTTCTGATGTTGCTAGGGGTTACCAAAGATTAAGAAAATGCTAAAAAATAGTAAAAAAATTAAGGTTAGGTTGACACAATTTTACAAAATGTAAAACTTTTTAAAATGATGGCTAGGGTTGCCAGATTTTAAGAAAATGCTCATAAATGGTAAACTTTATTAAATTCGTTGTTAGGGTTGTCAGAGCTTTAGAAAACTTTCGTAAATGGTGGTTAGGGTTTTAAACAATGTATTTGAAGCTTACTGTTTATTATGCAAAAATGTTTTCTGTTGTTATGATTGTAATTTGATATTGTAAAGCCTGCAAAAACCCTGAGTACCAGTTTTAGCCATAAACTTGCAAAATGTACCTTTAAAGAAAGTTTCTATGCAAATTGACCAAGTGAATGACCCAGTGCTAATTAATGGAAGTAGCTTTATTCAGAGAGAACAGAGTTTTAAAGTAATTAATGGGATGCAGCAATACCAAATAACCACACACATATTAAAAACATATACCCATGAGTTGTAATTCATCAGACATTATTATTTTTAGGCGGAAGATCCTCTCGGTGTGGTCCAGAACATCTCACAGCATCCAGAACTCTACTGTGCCAGACAGCGGAACATCTCACAACAAACATTTTGTGCATTCAAAGTCATCTCAGTATCGCCGGCTGATCAGCGACTGGAAGTCAAATGTGTTTCTGGCTCATTCTCGCATTCAGGTGACCCAATGCTTCATGTCGAATAATATCTGTTTCCTTGCATGATTCATTCGGCGCATGCAAATTTGAATGCTTCCGGTTTTATTCTTGAAGTTCATTTGACACCCCTTTTTCCATTTTAAATCAAGTCTATTAAGGATAATAATTGTTTACTGTTACAACATTTGGGTTAGAAGTAATCTTGTTGAAATAAAAGTGATTCAAAACAAGTTAGTAAACTCCTACAAAACACAGCCTGTATAGAGATAAATGATTATACGTATATCAATATTATATCAGTCGATTTTCACAAAAAAAGTTCAATATGCTCAGAGCGAAGCATGCAGGATGAGCAAATCATGTACCAACAAACTATTTTACTACAAAGCTTTTCAAACAGCAACATAAGTTACTGTTTGTGGAAACGTGTTAATGCGCTGTGTGATGTTTATTATGATTCAGTTTAGTGTGTTCTGAACAACAATCTTGAGTAGTTTCAACAAGATTGTACTATAATTGATTTTTTGATTGACACAAAACTAGAACTGCTGAAGTTAATCATGATTAAAATCAATAATAATTGAAAACAAACATTGTTTGTCTTTGAAAATTCTCTTCCTTATAATAATAATGGTCTAAAATCCAATTTAATATCTCTACACAAAAAATATCTTTAGATCTTTTCATAAGTCTTTTATTTCATTTAATTTCAAAACTTAGATTAAATATGTACAACCTTTAACGATAGAAATATAGTTTTTATTATCAAACATGAAGATTACACTTCTTCCATATAGTAGACTTACTAGTAGTATCTTATATAGCTTTTGTTCTAGGTCAGAAGAAGATAACAGTGCTGCACTCACTCGCGGCCTAAACTTGTTTTATCCAGAGAGAAACGTTTCAGAGCGAGGGCTTTTGTGTGAACATGCTCCGGGACATATCTGCTGCAAACACTTCTAGATTACAGAGTTTACAGAGCATAGGGTTAGTTGTTTTCTGAATGAAGCTTTCGCCACAATTTACAACACATTATTTAGTTTGCTAACCTATAGGTGAACATTGGGTATTTTATAAACATCTGTTTGCTGTCACAGATGTTAAAATGTAGTGGTGATTTTTAACCAGCGTAGTCACTCGAGTATAACTCTGATTGAGACCAAGGGGGTGTGGTAAAGTCTACATTTAGTAACAGTTTCTTTTCAATTATAATTTTTTTTTATTGTGAGGCACTGAAATCGATATCGTCATTAAAATGTGTTTAATTGCAGAGCCCTACATTAAAGTTTCATATAAGTTATCTGTTAAGTTACGCAATACTGTGGAGGTCTATTATGTTCCCTCACAAAATCAATTTATTTCCTCCAAATATTTGCGCTTTCTCGTAAAACAGGCTTTTGTCTTTTTCATTATGTAACACATGGAATGTGTTCAGGGTTTGGGCCTGTTCGCTGCGCGAGATCTTGAGAAGCAGACCATGGTGATCGAGTACATGGGAGACCTCGTGCGAACTGAAGTGGCCATGAGGAGAGAGCTGCACTACAAGGCCAAGGTGAAGCTCGCTTAGCCACAGAGGGAATAATCTCAATGCCAGATCTCAATGTGTTTGAGTCTATTTGTGTTTGTCCTTCAGAACCGTCCAGCATACATGTTCCGCATCAACAGTGAGCGCGTTATCGATGCAACACTCTCGGGAAGCCCTGCAAGGTCAGAAATGAACTTGTCTTGTCGAATCAGCTCATAGTCTACACAAACAGAAACCATATCATGGGCTGTGACCATTGTGATGCATTTTTGGATTTTCAATGTGTTAAAATATTTAGTCATTGTAAATGCTTTATGATTATTCATAATCTAGTGAGAAGTAGCTTTATTTATTGTTTATGTTAAGTTGTTGAGTAAAACCAATAACTATAGTTATTACATGTTATATATGTAATTATTATTTATATACAATGAAACATTATGTCAGAGGTCTCAATCTCAAAATCGCAAAGGGCAAAATGTTTCAATCAGAATGTCACTGAGAGCCACGGCCAGATGAAGTGTTTTAGCAGCATTTAAATTAAGAATTCATAAGTTACTAATAAAAAATAATAAAAAATTGATTTAATCACAAAAAATAACTAACAATAAAAACAACATTCAGGCTACAATAAATAAAAACAAAACCATACAATGCAAGTGTTTTGGACAGAACAATGAGTTAACCGTCCAGGCCATGGAACACTGGACCAGCTCTATACTCTTTACAGGGTTCATGGGAGTTTACCCAACCAGTATGCATGTGTTTTGTGGATTTGGAGAAGGCTTTCGGCCAAATACCGCGTGTCTCTTGTGGGGGGTTCTTTTGGAATATGGAGTCCAGGGCCTTTTGCTAAGGGCTGTCTGGTCTCTGTACAACCAACGTAGGAGCTGTCGGATACAAGCGGCCAAAATGAGCTTCCTCCTCAGGGTGAGCACTCCATTGGAGATAGGGTGAGGAGCGTCATCACTCAGGAGGAGTTTGGAGTAGAGCTGCTGCTCTTCCTCAACGAGAGGAGTCAATTGAGGTGGCTTGGGTATCTGTTCCCGATACCTACTGAGCTTTTCATGCTGATTAGTAGCACTGTTGTCTTATGTGATTCAACATTACACATACTTTTCTAATCATCGCTAGGGTCTAAAAGTCCCAAATGTGGGGTTTTAGTTTTTGCCACTTTGAGACCCCTGCCTTACATTACAAAGTCAATTTAAACATAACTTTTAGTACAAAACATTAACTGAAAAGGCAACTAATTACCCTCCTCATATCAATTACTATTAATACATTTAAGGAAGTACTGTTTTACTCTCAGGGACTGTTTTTGAGCTGAGAACAAACTTTTTTAGTTTTCTTACAAATACACACTGGCCACCCAAAAAATAATTGTCTACAATCAAACAATCTTGCAGACCAGGATATAGTTTCTTACACTAAATGTATTATTATTTAATTACGATATCCCCTGCTGGCGGCTCCTTGATTATACACAAGATGAAACATGTCTATTGTCCAAAAGTCATGTGGCCAAATCAAATCCCCAACATGAAATTAGACCAATTAGTAATGAGCTAAAAACTTTTCAGAAATGCTTTGTAACTTATTGCATGTAAAATATCCAGTTTTGAAATGAGTACACGTTTGTGGTTTCATTATACATTTTGGTTTTGATTTTCACAGTGTAAATTACCATTCCTAATATAACAGTAACGAACTTATGATAATCATATATTTCATCATTAAACGCTCTTATTCATGTGTCCAAATGTTGTCTCTTACAAAAACATATCCAAATCAAAAGCTTCAAAATGTTTACAAAAGCTACCAATAAATGACAGTTAATACAGAAACCATTCTTTGCAGGCTATTGTATTAAAGTTATTCATTTATCTGACAGATACATCAACCATTCCTGCTCACCGAACTGTGTTGCTGAGATCGTGACGTTTGAGCGAGGATACAAGATCATCATCAGTGCCTCCCACAGGATTGAAAGAGGAGAGGAGGTAAAGGCTTACTTCCTCTCATTTTCATCAACCGATCTATTCTATCTACCTGAACGTGCACTACAACCAAACTGATCAGTTCCCATTATTTTAAAACAAGTTTTTAAAACAACAATGGGATATTTTCTACATTAAAGCTGGTATTATACAGGGTTTTTAGTCTTGTGAAAAGCAACAGTGTAAACTGTATTAGTGATTCGCAGAGGTTAAAATGAATGTCTTGATCATGGAATAAACAATGTGCCCCAGTAAACGAAGCCATGTTTCACTAACTATATGATTTTCATTGCAGCTCTGCTACGATTACAAGCTAACTCCAGCTGAGACCCAGAGCAAGACCCCTTGTCTCTGTGCAGCCGCAAACTGCAAAAAGTGGATCAACTGAAGAACCGAGACATGCGACGAGAGGAAAAGGGGGTCAAAATGTGCAAATGAAGAGGAACACAATGCGAGATACAGTGTTGTGTGAGAGCCATTGGTATCATTTTCTTGACTTGAAAGGAAAAGGTTCCGTTACGTACACGTGCCATGAGTGTGAATGGGTGAGTGTCTGTGTGTGAGCTTGAAAGTGTTCGTCACAAGGGGCAGATTTCACCAGCGAATGAGTACGGGATTCTGTAGGAGCGAAAGCATTGTGCCGGGTTTTGCAGCCCATCTGTATGGTGTGATCTGTAGAGATGTAGCGTAGAAATCAATGTAGAACATCACTGAATGGAGAATGTACGGAATTGACTTCCGCAAAGGGAAAAAAAACTTGCACTAAAAAGAAAATTAAAAAAAGACACGGAAAATACTTAAAAATACTTGATTCCATGAGTCAGTTTTATCCTAGGTATCTCTCGTTGTTTAGTGTAAGGAAACAAAGTTGTTTTGTATTTATTACTGTGTGAGTGAATGAATGGGCCTATTTTTAAAAGCGATTTGAAGCCGATAAAAGGACGCCCGAGTTTGAGATTCTGTTACATCTGTAAATAATGTGTAAATAAAGAGAAATATCAGACTGATTGACCAAATACTACCTTACTCACTACCTTATATTGATGTTGAGTTCATTAAGATGTGCTTTTTGTTTGCTTTTTCATCCTTTGGGAATTATTTAACCGACAGATCATGATACCATGTGTACACCTGTAATTACAAAGCTGTACAGATTTGTAGGTGATGTCACAAAGAAAGTATTTTTTTCTGTGCTGTTTGTAGTGGCATTGTGCTTTATGCTGTTGCGAGTTTTTGTTTCTTTTCTTTTCTTTTGTTTTAAGTTCAGACACAAAACAAGTGACTTAGTGAATCAGGTGAGATTGTAGATGTAGGCAGAACTGTGAAATGAACTAATAACCTCACACATTGATTCTGAAAATCATAAAAGGCACAAGTAGCCTTTTTTAATCAAAAGCAAGTCTTGTATATTTGATAGGTAGCGGCGGAATGAGAAATTGCAGGAATCAGTGTAAGTTGAACCTTTCGACTAATGTGTACATTTTAAATAAAAGATTCTTATATTAGGTTTTTTTTTTATATATATATTATTTTTTATTAAATTTTCAAATTCAAGTGAGGGGTCTGTTCAAAGTATGCTGTTTTTGTAGCCATCAATGTTTCTCACACTTCACACATGCCTTGTTATTTTAATTTGGGAGTATCTGTGTGCACATTGAAAAACAGACAATTTTAACTTTCTATTGTACTGGGCATGATTTGTTCTGGTAAAAATATTTGTATATATTTTTCCTTGGCTGTAACAAAATTATTTCATGAATATTTTGCTGGTCTTGTACAATACATCATTTCCTAGTGTTTTTTGCTTTATTTTGCTCTGTATAGCAGTCTAATTGTTTTGAAAACTGAAGCTTTTTTGAAGAACAGAGCGATAGAGGGTTTGGTATTTGATGAATTGAATTTACATTTACAAAAAAATAATAAAATATTTTACATCAGTGCTGCATCCATGTATTTCTTCTGGAGATATGTTTGTCTGTTTCTTCAAAATACATTGAATCAAAATGTTATGAATATTTTATTAAAGTAGTGTTTTTTTTTTCACTGCCTTTGACAGAAAAATCCAAGTGAATGCATGTTATGTATGTAACATGTATTGATGTACCATGCGATATATTTCGTATGAAGGGTAATGCATGCTCACAATCATGGAACTGCGTCTTGGAAGTTCAAAATAATTCACCCCCATCAGATTGTTTACAAAACCAGCAATCTGAATAAAAAATATTGTAGCACCAGGGGTGTAAACAAGTTATTTGTAGCTCAAATGTTGGATAGTTCTAACATAGGAGTGAATGAGAACTACTGACTCGTATTGCGCATTGTCAGGGAGAGCAGGATGTTGCCCATTGCTCGCACAGAATGAAAAACATTTACTGTTTATAACATGGACATAGCATTTGTCATTTTTAGAATGATCAGTGAAGCAGGCAAAAATGGGTGTAACCAGCCATCCCCTTCATGGAAGTGAATCACTTCCCAGTAACCAAAAATGGGTCCAGATAGGTGTAACCAAGACTAGGTTACAATTGAATATATCTTAAATACCCAAATAAAAGAAAGTAATAAATTCACCTCTCAGTGTTCACGAATGTCAAAACTTGCGATCTGAATTAGAAATGATTGCAGCACCAGAGTGAATACGATCCTGCTAACTTCTGACACAACCCCTTGTGGCCGATCGAGGTCCTACAGTTCAATCACTTCCTATTACGGAGGAGGCCCCGTTGCCACAATGCGCGCGCATACGCTGAAACTTCGTCATTCTTTACAAACAGTATAAGGGGCTATGGTTGAGTTCACACAGTAAGTGTTCCTAACTCGTTCGGGTTTAAACTAACAAGAGGACTTACCCAAGGGTCAAACAAAAGTAGATGTACAATTAACAAATTAATTTCTATGTGGATAAATATAAAAATATGCAATTTTTCGTTTGTCGTTTTTCGTGCTCCGTAGTAAGGTCTGCGGCTCAGGGGAAATCGCTGCTCAGAGCGGGACTCGAACCCCGAACCGCAGCGAGGCTGAATGCGGATGTCCTCCTCCTCCTCCTCCTCCATGTAGAGGCGCTCCGACGAGGAACTGTTTCGGGATGAAGTCACACGAGCTTCTGAAAAGCACGTCTTCCTAACGCCGATCTACTCTGGAACCCGAGGAGAAGAGGTAGGACAACAGCGATCGCTAGCACTGGAAATTAAAAAGAGGAAAGAAGCTGTAGGCAGAGACATGGGAAGTACAGTGATGGATTCGAAGAAAAAGGAGAGCAAGAAGTCTTTAAAGAAAAAGCCCTCCCTTCGGCTGAACATGCCAGTGAGTTGATTTATCTCAAATATACGGCTTCACAAACTGTTTCACATTTCCAGGACGCTCCATGCAGATGCGTGTTCGAGATGTTTGAAATGACTCGACCGACTCGTTTAAACTGTTTTTCCTTATACAGAACGTCTTTGGTCGTTGAAGTTGCTTCTGCTTTTTATTCGTAGCAATCACTGGAAAAATGGCGAGGAGTCGAATAAGTCTCTGCACTTTAAAGTGAAACAAACAAGTTGTTTTAGAGCTGTCAAAACGCGCTCAACTCCTCCCCGTCGCGACATGAACGCATGCGGAACAATGACGCATTCTTAGCAGTAAAAGTAAGAACAGAGACGATCAAGGCTAATGAAAATGCTGTAAAACGCTGACGTTTGTGATCGTGAATTGTGGAGTTTGATGAGGCAGGCTGTGTGGAAATCTGAAGAGGAAGAAAGGAAACATCTGGAACAGCAGACAATAGGATTCTCCGCTCAGCCAGAACTTCTTAAAGCTTTACAAGCACAAGATGTGATTCTTCTCTTTGTTTGAGTCACATAAATAAAACCCACAAAGCCTTGGTAATAGTCTTTGTTACATTGTGGAATTCCAAGGAATTCATTCATTTTTGTTGATTCTTTGGCTGTTTTATGTGGAATGCAAAAAAAGTAAAATGTAAAAAGTATTAACCCAAAACTAATCCTGAACAATGTTGTTGGAATTTGCTTACACAATAAATTACACGTGCTTTAACATGCCTTTATAAAAGGATTTAAAATAAAGTATGGACCTTTATCGCCTTTAATGTCCCCTTCGAATTGCAAAAATGATGATGAACAGCTTTTTGTATGCTAATGCTTACTTTTTAAGCTCCAGGGCAGCATGTTTGCTTTGTGTGGTGTGTTGCCATCTGTATTGCTATGTGCGTCTCATCTGTGGAGCCGTGTTCCTGGAGTTGTTTTGAGCACCCAGAATAGGAATAAACAAAATATGTGTGAACGACTGACGAGGTGTGTATATGATGAAGGAACACTGGAACAGCAAAAAACAAAAAAAAGAAAACAAGATTGTACAATATGGTCCCTTTAGTGGCTTGTGACTTGAATTAGACCTGTCTGTGGAAAATTTGAGCAACTTGGCAAAATATTTTTGGCCCAGGTCTCTTCCTTCAGCTGTTTGAGGGAATAATTGGGCGGGGGCGAAGTCATCCAGGAACAACTCTCTGAGACGCTTGCGATTGCCAGAGTCACTAAAAAAATGCTTCCCAAACCCAAACTCTTTTGTCTTACTGTGTGACACGAACAGCCAACTGAGTTGGTTTTGTTTTTTTGTTTTTTTTTTTCAAATTGATTTTTAGTTGATTGTTTTTAATGACAGTTGTTTGTAACTAACACCTCTAAAGCATCTCAACATCTGACGCAGCGACCTGTGCTCGGTCTCTCACGCTCCGGCTGAACTCGAGCTGAATGAAATCTTGATGGTGGTTGTGATTGGTGGTGGGGAGGAGGCCGTAGGCGCGAAATGGCAGCCACGTCATGTGTGTGAATGTGGAGTGAGTGAATAATGCTCTGAACATGGTAAAGATCTGTGAGCATTTGGAAATGTAAATTGAAGGCATTATTCTTAATATTATTATTATTATTAATAATAATAATATTAACTCAATTCTGATTTTAAAATGATTGCTTTTTTTCAAAATTAAAAAACAAAACAGTAGTAGCCCTCAAGTAGAAGAAAAGTTAAAACAGTTTTTTTTTACAGTTATTTATTTTTTAGAACAGATTTATTCAGTTTTTTTGGGGGACTACAATGTATGCAGACACATGAATTACTGATATAAAAAAGTAAGTGACATGATAAAAAAAGAAGGCTATAGTAGCTTAGAGCAGAAACATGCAAGAAGAAAATTGATTTAAATTTTTTTAACATTGTTTTGACTAATAAATCTTATTTCGATGTCACATCGGTTAATCGCACAGTCCAACTGCTCTGCTCCTGATGATCTTAAACTGGTGAGTCTGCAGCTGGATACAACTGCGAGACCATTTCCTAGCCTTCGACACTGGGACTGAGAACTCTATAGGACTCGTAGCACAGCTAGATATTATAGGAATTAAATCATAATATAATAAATCAGTAAAATTAATACTACATTAAAGCTTGTCTACTGATTCAAATAAACACTTTTGTTTACAAGGTATAGTAAATATGTGTTAGTGTTAATGATCACAATCACATTCACAGGAATTCCAGTCTTTTAGTAGCAGCCAAAATAAGCAAAGCTACACAAAGATGGTTACCAAAAATGATCATACCTCAATTTTTTTTAACATACAATATGTTTGCTTTCAGTTAGTTGGCTAAACAGGTACTCGTTAATAATTTACAAATTGACGAGGTTTTCTGTTTTTTGAGAACCCTTGAGCTTGAATTTGATTGGCCACCAGTATGCATCACATATCTTGCTCCCAATCTTTGAACTTTGAACACTTTTTCTCTATTCTCTGCAGAAACACGCTCACAGATGCATATACACGCATAATAGTTCAGTATGTTTTTAGGATTTTTCCCCTCACTGTGCTGTTAAAGTAAAGCATTACATCAGAAGTTTTGTGTGTGAGAAATCGGATGTGGTGCAGCAGCAGCCAAGAAATGTTTTTTTCAACATGTCCCAAAGCTCAATTCACCCACATGTATTTTTTGGATCTCCAAAAAACAATCTTCAACGATGCCCCCATAGCATCCTGTCTACTTTGGAAGCATTGGGCTTTCTTTAGGACCATACTAGGGACTTGGTTTGCATTGTGGCAGTAAGTCAAACCATTTCCCGGTGCATGCAAGACTCTAAAAGGGGAGTCCTTTTATGTGTGAATTACCTTTATTAATACAATTTCTTAGCAGTTTTCGCCCTGCTTTATGCAGAGGATGATGTGCTGTTTTCTCAAATAAGTCAGTAACTTAAGTACAGATGGAAGCACAACAGTGTCCAATTAAGCATGGAGCAGCAGGGATGATCATCCACAAGCTCCTCTGAAAATCTTCAGACTTCAAAGTGTTCTTGACAGGAAAAGGGTGTCTTGCTCTCTCCAAGTGGGGGGAGGGTTCCAGTTTCTTTAGCAAGAATATAAACATGCAAAGCCCCATTATTCTAGCTTTTGCGGCCATTAGCAATAATGAACGTGGGACTGATGTTTTTATTTGTAACAAACATCTAAACATGGTTTAAACAAATATTTACAATATTCATAACAATATTTAAGCTGTTTACTTGACTATAGTCACGCATTTCTTATGTTTATATACAAAATGTAGGTTGCATAATTATCTGAGACGATCAATAGAATTTCAGCTCTCATTATGTGGCACAGCAAAACAAACTTATTTGCCATATCCCTGTGTTTTTACATATTTTTCATATTCAACATCCTTTTTTTTATCTATCACTTCAATTTAAAAGAGCAGTTCTTTGCTCCAAATGATTTCTTGCTGTACCCAAGTGGCCTTAAAGCATATTCAGAGATGCTTGGCTTATGCAACCAGGAATTTTAACACAATGGTGTCATAATGGTGGTTTAATCTTACAAACTATTTTTTTGCAAAACCATCATAACAATACAAAAAAAAATCTGAACTTCAATGTTCTGTAAATAAACAAAACATTATTACGTAAAGAAAGCTGACATGGCCAGTCAAAAATCTAATATATATATATATATATATATATATATATATATATATATATATATAAAATATTTTTAAAATTATAATATTTAAAAATGTAAAATTGGTTTATTGATTTATGCATAAACATCCAAAGTGGAATGAATAAAAAAATAAAGTTCTCTGTTTGTTCTGAGTAGTTAACATTATTTGCAAATGGCTTGGTCAACTGAAGCACCTGTCAAATATTAGCGGTGGGCTAGTTCCATGCGACTGTTGCATTTGTTTTTCTTCTACTCAGAAACTAAGTCGTATGATCAAGAAAAGATGATTTTGCTAGCTGTGGACCCCCTTAATTCGATTATAGAAGATTTTTTTATATTCTCTCATCTTCTGTTACTTTCTTTCCATGGCTAACTTGTTGCATGCCAGTTCTGGTGACATTTTCACTCTCTGAAACATGACACTATGCTAAATGACATGGGATTGGTTGTTTGTCATGTCAGTCAAACACCTCATGGACAGGTCTTGATCTTCTCAGAAGGTCTGGCTACACCAGACTCAGCGAGTCTGTGGCGGTTTTATTTGAACTAATCGTACCTAAAAGATGATGAATTTAAACCATTATAAGCACCTTTCAAAAGAAGATTTTTAAAGTAATAATGCAAGGCTAAAAAAGTTTAAAGCCTTCTATGTCTAGCTAACACTGGCCCTGACTTGAAAACAAGCAGGGAAGATGAGTAAACTAAAAACGTACAATAAACAAGCATACAACATCTTAAATGCCATGCTTATCATGATTGAAGATTTATCACATAAATTCAGAGGTCAATAATCACCTGTGACACAAATTGTTTTTTGTTTTGTCACAGATTAAATTGAAGTTTCCTTTTAAAGTGTACTCATGTGGAGCAGATTATGACAAACTGATTTAATTTAAGGCAGATGAACAAAAGCTTGCTAAAACAAAATCTTGCATACATTGGGAGAGATTTTCTACAGAAATAAGAATAATATTGTCAGGGTTGTGTTTGGGTTTTCCCCTTTTGGTTTTTATTCTTGTCTAGTCTTCTTGTTTTTTATCATTATAGAGTTTAGCTTCTTTTATTTTCTTTGCAGTTTGTAGACGCACTCCTGTCCTGATTGTTTTCCACTCGTGTCTAATTGTTCCGGTTAAGTTGAGTTTACTCACCTGTGTCTGTTCTCGTTTAGGTCAATAGTCTTCCTTTATAAGACCCTTCTTTTGTTCAGTATTGCTGCATTGTTTATGTCACACCTTTCTTCCTGTCGATTGTATTTGGTCCTGTTGTAGTCTTTATTCCGTTTAAGTCTTTTATCTTATACTTGTCTGCTTACTTTAGTTATTGGAGGTTTTCCCCCTCGTGGGTTATTTTGTGTAGTTATTTTCTGTTTAATAATAAATTCAGAGACTGACTGAACCTCTGGCTGTCGTGCGTTTGGGTTCTGCTACTACCCTTCTCTTATGAGGATCGTGACAAATATAAGTACTAAGGAACACATTGTTGCCCAGACTAGTTTCATTTTCCACAGGTTTTACCAAAATAAACATGACTGCTCCAATAGTGCTTTAAGAATGTGGCCAGGGCCTGTACCATGAACATGGCTTAACAAACTCAGTATTACCGGAAAGGTTTTTTACTTGACAAAACCTAACCGTTTGAATCAGGTTTAATCAGCACCATGAAGAGCTCATCCACTCTCTTTGTGGAGTCAGGCTCTGATCCTGAAGCTCTGATTAGTTCATGGGAGCGTGCGCGTAAAACACTGACGTTGGCACCAAAAAACCAATCACAATAAACATGGCTAGAGCCAAATTTTTTTGAATTTTCTGAAAACTATGTAAAATAAGCACATTCTGTTTAATGTAAGGCGTCACGGTGGCGCAGTGGGTAGCACGGTCGTCTCACAGCAAGAAGGTCGCTGGTTCTAGGCTTGGCTGGGGCAGGTGGCATTTCTGTGTGGAGTTTGCATGTTCTCCCCGTGATCGCGTGGGTTTTCTCCGGGTGCTCCGGTTTCCCCCACAAGTCCAAAGACATGCGGAATAAGTGAATTGAGTAAGAACGATTGCCCATAGTGTTAAAGTGTGAATGTGTGTGTGAATGTTTCCCAGCGATGGGTTGCAGCTCCGAAGGGCATCCGCTGCGTAAAACATATGCCAGTGAGTTGGCGGTTCATTCCGCTGTGGCGACCCCGAAAGGGAATAAAGCCGACATGAAGATGAATGAATGAATGTTTAATGTAATATTCAATGTCATGCGTGATATCTGTTTGATAACGATAGCATATTTTTTGCCTTGTTAATTCCAATACGTTTTAATGTTTTATGTCATGCTAACGTGTTTATGGTTGTAAATTAAATGCTTATTTTTCTACAAATGTATGTTTACATTTAAAAGGTCTATATAATTTATTTATTTATTTATTTATTTGGAAGATGTAACGTCAGAGCAAAATGATCATGGTAAATGAATGTCTGGAGCAGTGCAGTAGTCAGGGCGGGACTTCTATGTGTCACATTTTGTATGCGCGAATAAGCTTGCAAATTTAAGCTGTTCCTTCTGTGGAGAACCTTTATTTTTCGTGCAAATACGTGTCAGGAAATGCTTAGGGATTTTGTCTGTCCCTAAATACTCATTGCGAATTTTGTGAATTTAAAAATTTGTGCACAAATATGCACAGGATTTGGTTTCCTTTTATAACCTCTGATTGGACGAATGCAAGCTTGTGATCTCTAATCCTGAACATAGCCTGCTCTGGAGCAGGTTAGCTGTGTGGCGTAAGTAACCAGGGTGACAATGATCGATTAAATACTAGATCCTTTCATAGTACCCCAAATCCAGGATTGGTGCAAACTAATCCTAAACTTAGCTGGCTAACCAGTTAATCCGGCTTCATGGTGAAGGCAAGCACAACAATTGTTTCATAATAACTGATTTTATTTTATTATGTTTTGGACTAATTTATAATTTTGATCTTGAAGCTTAAAATATCAATGTAAATTAGCCGTATGGAAGTACCATGTGCAGCCTTATATATATATAATAATATAAATACTCAATTTCAACTTTAAGTATATGTCACCCTCTGGTCACAGACAAAATCTGCAACTAGGTTTAATTATAATAATATAAAGAGCAAGCGTCACGGTGGCGCAGTGGGTAGCACGGTTGTCTCACAGCAAGAAGGTCGCTGGTTCTAGGCTCGGCTGGGGCAGGTGGCATTTCTGTGTGGAGTTTGCATGTTCTCCCCGTGATCGCGTGGGTTTTCTCCGGGTGCTCCGGTTTCCCCACAAGTCCAAAGACATGCGGAATAAGTGAATTGAGTAAGAACGATTGTCCATAGTGTTAAAGTGTGAATGTGTGTGTGAATGTTTCCCAGCGATGGGTTGCAGCTCCGAAGGGCATCCGCTGCGTAAAACATATGCCAGAGAGTTGGCGGTTCATTCCGCTGTGGCGACCCCGAAAGGGAATAAAGCCGACATGAAGATGGATGGAATATAAAGAGCAAACAGAGAGAAAAAGGTTTCACCTTTTTCTTCAGATTGTAATTTTGAAAGACAGATGTATAGATTTATTATACAGACACAAGGATGACATGTTAAAACACGTGCTTTGGTAATGCACTCTACAGGTTTGGTGGGTAACATACAAAGCATGCCCATGCTAGACTCCTTGTTCAATTGTTTAAAATGTGGCTAGGAAAAATTAAATCCACATATTTGCAATTTAACATTCAACAGTCTGACTGGTTGTTTTGCTCATAAACTAAGATCATAAACTTTATCCTTGGGTTTCTAAAATTATCCAAAACAATGCTTGTTTGTTTAAAGCCAATAGAATCTCAGTCGGCATGTCATTGCTACATGAATCACATTATACATATAAAATACACTGTTTTCGTTCATATAATTACAATGTTCCATATGCTGCTCCATAAATGTCACCGTAGTTTTGAGTTCTCGTCATTGGGCATTCCATGATAAGGTGTTTAAGGTGTCGTTCTTGTGTGAAAGCTTCAACACCTTGAAAGAAAAACTTGTTCTTGTGTGTTCTCTTGTTTTGTGGCATTGTGTATTTAATTGTGTGTAGATTTCATAAAATTTGTTTGTGCTTTGGGTCCCGATGTGTTTGCTACTCTTTGTGGATAAGATGATTTATTTCTTGGTTTAGATCTGCTGGGGGAATTTAAAGTTGAGGTTATTTCTCTGGGATATATGTTTTTGCTGCTGCATTTGTCTTCTTATTTCCAATTAGTCCAGTATGTCCAGGGATCCAGAAGAAAATTATTTACAACCAATTTTTAAAAAAAGTTGATGTCTGGATGTTGAGAATACATGTAATTTATGTCTTCTAAACCAGCCTTGAAATCTGATGGGATTTTTCTATATATTTTAGCACTACAGGAAATGAATAGACTTCTGCAGAATAAGTAGAACTTTTTGTTTTGGATCCATCTGTAAAAATTTTCTTCTCCTTTTCTGAAACAACCTTAGTAACACACAAACTTTCGTCCGAACAGTAAGCATTTAATTCACAGTATGCAGAGCATATACATTGTGGTTGTGGGACTCTCCAGAGGTTTTCACGTTTTATAGATTTACTGCTTTTTTTAATACCTCACCCATTCAGAATACAGTTTGAGGGTGACGCCTTCCCTCCTCTTGTAATCAAACACACATGGCACAGTGAGCTTGTGAAATAACAGCAGCCGAGTAAATGGACGTCTTAGCAAACAAACAGTCCAAACGTTTGCCAAAGAGCTCGAAGGTCAGCCCTTTGAAACAGTAACCTTGAAGCCACTAGATGCACTGCTGGGTAAGTCTGAAGGGCCATTGTGCAATGACATCTGAGAATGTTCCGCTTTCCTTCAGCTGCCACTTTAGTGTAGCACCATCAGGCCACATCTCTGTTGTGCTTTAATTCAGACATAAAACCCCGATGTTTCAAAACGCGTCTGACTATTCATAAGTATGTTTGTCTTCTGTAGAAGTATACGTACAAGATGCTTATCCCCACCGAGACTTCCTGACTCTACTAAAACAACTGTGTGATGTTGATGTCTAAAGTGTATACTAAAAATGTAGAATGTAAATATAAGGATATACTGTAATTTCCGTATGGGGTAGAAATTAGTCTTAGGAGTTTATATGCAATTTTATTAGACACAGCTAAATGTAAAGATATACACAAAATAAATCAGATTCCCAAACAAATACTATATTTATGAATTAAAACACAATCAAGAGTCGCAAGTACAAGTTCTTTTCGCTTAATTTGTGGATCTCTTCAGCATTTGTTGCTCTTAAACTATGCCTTTGTGAATCTCTCGCTTCGCACTTGATACAAGCTGCATGCTTTTGAGAGTTTTGCACAAATAAGTAAGCGTCCAATGGCTCCCAGTCCATTGACTGTTTCTGGCAGGCTGAGATTTCTGAGAGGCTCAGTAATCAAAAATGTGTCCACTTGAATACATCTCAAACAAACATATTTAAAAATAAAAATGTGTTAAGCTATTTTTGGAGGACGTTCTTTTTATTTAACATATTTATTTAAGTTGAATTGTTAAATTGCGATTACAACATTTACTACAATATACACAGTTTTAAATCATTTATTTATTTTATTTAAAGCCTTACATATAATAATAGGCATATATAATGTCTTACATGCATGTTGAAGAGTTTCCAACATCCCCCTCTAGGTCAACGACAGTACACGGTACAGTCCAGGGAACAGCCATAAGATAAATTCATTAATACAAACCTTTTCAAAGTATTATTCAACCATTGTTAATAAAAAAAATATTCCCCCCTGTTTCTGCCTGTGACAAATATGTTTGGGTTACTTTCCATTTCAGTGCTGAACTCCATTATATTCCGGCCAGATCTGTTCTTCAGTGCATTCAACATATTTAAATGTATGTCAATGGCAGAGATTTGTTTACACTTAGTTTCATGTGTATTCGAATGTACAATGCAATTTCGATGTAGGAAATGACATACAGAGATTAGTAAATCAGAAATATTTAGAGTGTTTTTAGGTCTGTATGCTATCTTTTCATGAGAAATCGATACAAACGTTAATACGGAGGACACTAATATTCTATTCAGCATAGTTTTGGAGCATTGGTAGTATTCACACAATATTCACAGCATATTTATAGAAAACTTTTCTGAATTGATTAAAATAAACTAATATTTTCTCAACATGGGGAAAAAAGGCCAGGTTTGATTTTTATATTAACTTTGAAAGTGTGAAAGGTTTACACTAATATTTGTACTGAATTGCTTTTTCTCTGCAGAGTGACAAAACCGATTCTTGTTTGCACTCCCCTCCAAGCCAGCACAGGACTCCATTTTCAGCCCCTGTGTGTCCCAGAAGCAGTCCGGGTTCCACTAAGCCTCTCTTCCCCCATCCAACCTCATCTCACCAGGACTCACCTCCAAAATCCCCCCACTGGCTCAGCTTGAGTAGCATCTTCCGCTCCTCATCCAGCTCAGGCTCCGCTCCAGCCAGCAACAAGCTCTTCTCCAGGTCTAAGAAAGGTCAGATAAAAATGTATTCAGACACTTGGGAGGCACAACCATGGACATGATGCTCTTACTAGTAAACTTAAGGTAGTTCCAGCACAAGCTTTTTTGGCATGGCAAAGAATCACGATAAAAACTTTTAACTTTCATTATCGAGATAAAGTTCATCTTATGAGCAAATCATTGCATATAAATATCTTAATTTAAGTTTTCAATCGCAAAACAGTGAAAAAGAGGACTGTTCTACAGACTACAGCTTTAAAAAAATAAATTCTTAGTAATGTATTGTTCTATTATTCTGGTGCAAAAATTAGCTGCAGGATTAATTTTAAACCGGCATGTATTTCGAAATATGCAAAATGCATTTTTGTATTTCCTCATAATATTTCTTCTCATACGTAAAAGGCCCAGCCCCAGATTGAATCTCAAGCAGCACTTGCTTCTACACGTCAGGAAAGGAAGTGGTCAATTCATGATTTGGTTCTCTGTTCTCTGGTTTCACAATGACTTGTAGCACTCCTGTAATTGTTCTTACAGTTTATAGTCTGAATTTTAAAACGGTGTAATTAGTTAATAAAATATTTACTTCCAAACGTTTGAAGTTTTTCCATTCTTTTTGAATGATTTAATTCTTCCCCAAACGCTGCATTGACTGATTCTTTTCTAACAAAAACAAACACAACATAATTGTAGATAAAGCTAAGCATCTTTAAGTAGATACTTAAAAGCGAGTAAGATGGCAGTGTTAAAGCTTTACAGAGCAAACAGGTATAAAAAAGACAAACAACTCACAAATATAAGGAGGACTTAATCAATCATAATCCAAGCGGAAATGACTTTTGTTGCTCCTCTGACAGAGATCCGCAGCTCTGGCGCGGAAGGCTAATGAGCTAACGCCACACACCTGAGGAGGTCGAGCTCTACGCTCTTCAGTCACTCAATTTGCATGCGCGATAATTCGAAAACATTTTTTTAGTTCTATTATCACTTGATAACAAGATTTTTTTATCACGTTCTTCCAGGAAATTTGTGATGAGAGGTTAGGTTTGACTTAAAATTACATTTATCAAGAAAAAAAAGCGTGGTCATAACATAAATCTATTTGAAGCATCGTAAAACTGTCTCAAATATTTTAATTAATCTCAACATTTCTGAAAGAACGTGATTAATGTTATGTTATAAAGTGACAAAAGAATGTAAAGTATTACTACGCAGGGAAAAATAATAAAGCGCTCCCTCTGCTGGTCACCAAGAGCACTTCAGGGACCTAAATACTACTGAACAGCATTTAAAATATATGCTACGCCTGTTATATTCTCTGTGAATTTATCACATTTTGCAGCCTCCGGGCATTATTTCCAGCAAATATAATTTTATAAATCCAGATGCCTTTTAAGAATAAGTTATCCCTATAAATCAGTCCTTCATTATAGATTGTCGTTATTGCAATACACTCCCCAATGTACATTTGTTGTTTTTTCACAGCTCTTGAAAACATTCAATCAGAACTCGTTTAACTTTTGTATTGATTAAATACATACAGTTTTCTTTTTACACAGCTTGTGAGTTATTTAAAGAACTGATCAATTATATTTAACTAATGAAAAAAATATATAAAGAAGATTGGCAGACATTGATGCACAATATAAAAGGTGTACAATACATCAAGATAAGTTACACACTATAGGATAATATTTAGAAAAGCACCCAATGCCTTAATTGTGTTTTCTGAATTAGTCTGTGGAATGCTGTTAAAAAAAACAAACAAACAAACAAGCACTGAGTTATTGATGGCTCTAGAAAATGAGCAAGATGTGGCCACTGAAAACAGATAAGGTTAATGAATCTCCAACATCGAGAATTCATGAGAGTTTCTGTTCAAGACTTAGGACCAAGATTGTTCCAAAATGTTTCCATTGTTTGAGAGGTCTGAGAGGGTGACCTGAGACACTCACCACAAACTAACACAAGGTTGTCCCAAAATATGAATTAGTTTACATTTAAAATAAGTGATTTATGAATAATGGTCTCTTTAATTCCTTAGAACCTTATTTGAATAGTTTACAAAACCCTGAGAATCTAAATTGACTGTGAAAATATAATGCTATTTAATCTGTTTGATCCATTCTATCTGTATTAAATTTAACTGAATTGAAAAAAAAATATTTCTATTCTCAAAAAATGTTGAACAATGCTATTTGTTTTAACAAATTTTGCCACCAGGAGGCACTGCCAAACTAAAAAAAATTTCTGAGTTGTAAAGAGGTGGAAATCTTAAGGGAATGTAATGAATTTGGTCAAAATCATTCCCTTACTACTCGAGACTTCAATGCTAAAGTATCTGGCTAAAGGGTTGGAAAAAAAATCCAATAATATAAGAAAATAGAAAATCTTGTATAAACAGAATGAAATCTGCCTGAAACTCGGTCAAAGCCAGTATGTAAACAAAGCTTTTACAGTAAGATAAGATTTTACACTCACAATCACAAGCAATCCAAAAACTAGCCTTCTCTTTCATGGAAATTAAACCTTGTTCAAATATAAGAGTATGAAAGAGTGTGAGTTTTGTATGACTTTTGTCCAGCATTCAGCACTTCAGGGCTTCAGCGTCTGTGGGCTGGAGCTAGTAGCTACAAGTGTTCATTGGAAGACTAATTGCGCTGGCGTTTCTGTAGCAGTGAGAACTACTGAAAACTGAAGACTGCTGTCAAGAAGCATTTAATCCAACATCCGAGGTGTTCCAACGCTCTGTATAAACAAAATCAATAGCTTATTGGTTGTCAATTCATGAGCCCTTCAAACATCAGTAAAACATTTTTTTTAAGTTCCTCGCACATAGACTATACTACAACACAGTTGGGAACCTCTTGTCACTGGTTTTTAAAATAACTTCAATTAATCATTTCAGATTACTTTTTACTGCTTTGCTCAAGATACAAATGTCACTCAGATATTGTGTTTATATATATATATGTATATATATATATATTTTTTTTTTATTTATTTATATATATATAATATATATAGTACCTTTTAGTGTTGGTCAACAATGTTAGAGACAAGTATTTGAATGTCTAGATAAAAAATGTTGACGAGTGAAAAAGGTTTAGAAAATCCAATGAGGGACTGAGCCAAAAGTGTTTCTAGCTTGTGTTGCCTGGTCTCCTTTTACAGCTTCCTGCGAAGCAAGCTATTTTAAAGAGACACACAGCTGCACCTGACAATTTCCTGCAGAGAGGGCAGGGCTGCATGCTGCTCTCCTCGATCTCTTGCACATAGAGAGGGAGGAGAAGAGAAGAGAAATAGTGGTGGAGAGCAAGAGCGGAGACAGATGAGTGGAAAGAACCAGCTCTTCGGAGACATTTTGCAACACTGGGAGGCATAGGCACGTCTCTTCAGCAAACACAGAGAAAGCAAAGTAACGGAAAGTGACAGCAGGCCCCGTTGGGATGAGAAATCATGGCATCAATAGCACTGGAATACAGCCTCTGCCAGGATTACTTTTCTAGAAAGGTCACTAAGGGAATCCTCTGTGGTGCGTGGCACCTGTGAAGAACAACAGAAATCTCAAACACCAAAGGACTAACTTCTCATTTATGACTCAACTCAATCTGCTTGAACCAGTGGACAACTTTTTGCTACACTCACTTGTATTTAGCAGTGGATCTTTAAGTTGCGCATTATTTGAATAAGGAGGGTATGGTCGATCTTGAGGCCTGCTGGTTTCCATGAAGAGGTTTGGGAGCTTGCGTCGGACCAAAAGGCGCCAGGATGAGGAGCTGCTTTCTAGGGGACAGCCGTCAGAGCCATCATGCTCGTCTGGTATGGTACCAAACTTGTCCTTACAAGTGGACCTCTCAGCTAGCCATAATAGTGTAGATACTGTATCTGACTTGTAGTGGGATCTTCCACTTGTGCTTTTGAATATTGAATCTCTATTGATTGCTCAGCTATGTACAGTAATACATTTGATGCAAAATGTCCATGACCCACATTTTAATGGACGGGGGTCAGTGTTCAAACTTGGACTGTGTTTTAGTCTGCCACAAAAAAAAACGACCTGTGCATTACAAGGTACAGTAGAGGAAATGGCTATTAGTGTACGTTTGCATTCTCAACATTGAGCCTCTGAATTATGCAAGTCTGTGTTAGTCACTTGGCAGAGAACTTATTTGAGTCCTAATTTGGCACTTGTTTGACCCCAACGCCATCAGCTGATACCTTCGTCGCAGTGACGCTAACAGAAATGTGACCGTGTGTTCCGATGGAACAATAGAAGTAAGGCATGAACACCAGTCTCAACAAATACCATTCTTTTCATGATCACAGCTCAAGGTTATGTTTGACTCTTTGATAGATTTTGAACATGCTGGTTTGAGACATGAACTCCAGATGTAAAACTTAATTTCTGTGGCACAAAGGTAGTAGTTTGATGCAAACCTAATTTTGAATTGACATAACTTGTTTTGTATTACACAGAAAGTTGGATGAATGGTTTGCAGCCTAATGGTCATGTTTCTAAACACATGCTGTGTTTATTTTTGCAAAACTGCTTATGAAACAGTAATCTAATCAGACAAAATTTCTCACAAATTGATAGTGCTTATGAATAGTATGTAACACATAATCATGTATGTAATACATAATAATTTTTACAAGTTACAGAACTGTTAGCTTGACAAAAAAAGTTCTATTCAAAACAAGCCAGATTGCAGTCTAGTATTTTAAAGACAATAAGGCTACTCACTATTGTGAAAGATCTTCAAGTCGAGTCTGATCAGTTAGCATTTAGCATTACCCTGCCTCAACTATCGTACTTTTGCCGGATTTATACTAAACAGTATTAAAGAACCAGTATGAAGTAAAAACAAATGCTTGCACACATTTTGGTTAATCGGGTGATTATTTTGTTTTTTATGGACGGAATAATATAGTTATAACACCATAAAAATAGCATTCAAAACTACATATTTTCAAATAGCATTAAAAATATGTGGTCATGTCTGAGTTTAGTGGTCTGCAAGACATGTATACACAGCTGCACAAGGAGTGACTAGGTCAAAATGGGCATAAAAATTATCTTTAAAATTGTGGCGATTAATGCTAGATTTTGCACGTTATAGCAAGGCAAGGCAAGTTTATTTGTATAGCACATTTCGTACACAGGGTAATTCAAAGTGCTTTACATTGGAAACAAAGAGTAAAAAGAAAGTACCATTAATAAAATCAAGCATTAAAAAAGTCATATAAAATCAAATTGATTAAAAACTGAAAATTAAAAACATTGATTAAAACAAAGATTAAGATTTGAAGTGCAGAGATAAAATAGTTGTTCGACGTTGGTGCTCAGTCGACAAAAGCGCAACTAAACTGGAGAGTCTTTAGCCTGGATTTAAACATGACTAAAGTGTTGGCACCCCTGATCTCCTCTGGAAGCTGGTTCATCTGTGGGCCGCATGGTAACTAAAGGAGTATTTTCCCTGTTTGGAATTCACCCGGGATAGATCTAATTTATTTGTTCTGAGGGATCTCAACTCTTTGTTTGGTGTGTATTCACTGATCATCTCTGTTAGGTATTTAGGTGCTAAGATATGTTTGGACTTATATATGAGCAGCAGAACTTTAAAATCTATTCTGAAGGAGACCAGCAGCCAGTGTAGAGACTTAAGAACTGCAGAAATGTGTTCTGACTTTCTAGTTTTGGTTAGAATTCGAGCCGCTGCATTCTGAACGAGCTGGAGCTGTTTAATGGTGTTTTTGGGAAGAGCGCTGAGAAGAGCGTTACAGTAGTCCAGCCTGCTGGAGATGAAAGCATGAATCAGTTTCTCTAAATCTTGTCTGGAAAAAAAAAGAATCTGATTCTTGCAATGTTTCTAAGATGGTAAAAAGTGGATTTCGTAATTGCTTTGAAGTGACTATTTAGACTAAGATCAGAGTCCAGAATCACTCCAAGATTCCTGACTTGATTTGTAGTTGTTAGGCCCTTGGCATTGAGATATTTGTCAATCACTTATAGAGATTTGTTGTGCAAACTAAGCTATATTTATGTTCTGAAAAAGTTTGTTTTGGTCCCAACTAACACTTTTGAATATTTTTCAATATTTTTAAAGTTTGTACTGTATTTATCACAGTCTCAAAACTTTTGGCCAAAGGTGTGTGTAGATCAGTTACCTACGCATACAACATATCTGTATGTACATGTAATGAATTATATGAGGGGTCATATTTATTATAGAACTTTAACTGGAGCATTGTGTTTGTGATGCTGTGTTATCCTGAGAGCGTTCATGTGTGTCACATGAAGAAATCTTGCTTATTACACAAATTGAAGGAATTTAGTCGTAGTAAAATAACATCAAGACAAGTTGGTTTAATTTTGATTAATAATTTTTAACCACTACCTTCAATTTCCAGCAATATATGTTTGTTTCCTTCTTGCTCAATTTCGTTACTGTTCACATCTGCAGGTCATCTTTTTAAGAGAGGTGTTGGTTGTAACTCTTGTCTTCAGGCTTAAACAATTAGTTAAACTGTATACACACAATAACATGATTAATATCTTCCAAAAAAAGAGAACATCTTTGGGAAGAACTTTTAAGTTGACTAATTTCTGTAAACTGTGCAGTCGAAACAAGCCGCAATCATTGATCAATAAAAGTAATTATTTCCCAGCTTCCTCACTGAAGGTCTAACCCAGAGCTGAGAGCGTTATCTGCGCTTCTGGAATGTGTAGCAGAGGCGAGGCTAAAATAAGAAGCTAACGCAGCAACACACCAAACAGGTCTTAGCCAGCTGGCAGATTGAAGCTAAATGTCAGGAGGAAATTTCAGATTCATTCACACCAAGTATCCTTTTGTTATTCCAAGTAAGATACTTGATTAAATATGATGTTGGAATGATTAGAATAGATATGTTAGAGGTGTCTCTGCGTTCTTTAGCACAACATTTAATGCTAATAATTGACCCAGTAAAAACCAAGGACCACTGCAACTTGTGAACTCATCCAATCTTCTATCATCAGTCAAAATACAATGACTGACTTAAGTGTGTAGATATGTGCTAGGTTTGTGTCATGGAAAAAGAGGGAAAAGCTTGCCGTGTTGCACATCAATTAACACACAAAAAGTAATCC
Organism: Danionella dracula; assembly: GCA_900490495.1. NCBI lineage: Eukaryota > Metazoa > Chordata > Actinopteri > Cypriniformes > Danionidae > Danionella > Danionella dracula. Next base: position 6,724,362 of record UELW01000100.1, read on the forward strand.
AGATTTACTGTGTCTTTGAGCTTGTTGTACAGGGTCCATCCACCCATTTCTTTTCGGCTTAGTCCCTTTATCTGGGGTCGCCACAGCAGAATAAACCGGCAATTTATCCAGCATCACTGGGAAACGTCCATACACACTCATACACTATGGACAATTTACCTAATTCACCTGTACCACATGTCTTTGTACTAGTAGGGGAGCTCACGCAAACATGGGGACAACATGCAAACGCCACACAGAAATGCCAACTGACCCAGCGGAGGCTCGAACCAGCAACCTACCTACTGCGCCACCGTGAAACCCATGCTGGTTCCCACTTATGATTTCTCCATCTAAATTCACAATAGCCTTGAATAAATGTCTGGAATGCAACTCAACAACTTTAAATGTGCAAAAACCTGAACTCGGTTGATCAAACCAGACCATAAAGCAACATGTGCTTAAAAACAACTTCACGTGGGCAACCCTGCTTCAAATTAGCATTGTGTATAGCATTTTTTTAGTATGAAATACTAGTTTCTTATCAAGTCAAACACAGAGAGAAATTATTCATTATTTGAAATTTAAAAGCATACGACCAAACCTTCTGCTGGAGTGAACATTGACCTAAGAATGGTTGTCAATATATGCATTGTGCGAACAACATAAAAGAAGAGACCACAGCATAACAAATCTTTTTTTTGTACTTACTAATCCTTATTCCAAGTGCACCTAATTCAGTCTCACATTGGCTTACAACTTTATTTAGATAAAGTTATGTAAATACTGAACTCTGAACTGGTCTTTACATTCTCTGCTCATTAACACTTGCCAAAATCATTAGGGCAGGTCTTAAATATGAGCTGTGAGGAATGATAGGAACTCGAAAGGTCAAACAGTTCCATTTGGATTTTCCAAAATAGCTCAAATCCCAATATAACTGAGATATAAAATGACACATTAGGATGTGAGTAGACGTTTTGAGATTGAGATTTGTTTTAATAACAGGACCTAAACTCATTAAATGATGAGTTCATTGGCCAGTAGTCACCAAATAAAACATAACGGATTCAAGTGAAGTGGGTGGTGTTGCTGTATCAGCCAGGCCACAAACATCCAGCCCTGGCTGTAAACACTGTGCTCAAGTGACATGACTCACTTAAATAAAAATACTATTAAACAGATCAATATTGCTGTAGTGAAGCACTTTAAATGAATAACTTGATTAAGTCTAAGTTGATGACCTCTCACGTTTACGTTTCCTGCTGTATTAATCACACCAATAACTCTGTCGCTGTGTGATACAAATTTTAGCTTGCCCCTACACAGATTTCACTGAAAAAGCATAATTATTCTGTAATAAAATAGATCTTACATCCATAATCCTTGTGAATTAAACTACTGGACCACAACATGGATTTGGATTGATGTATTTGTTCTTATTCTGTTATTGGGTTTAGCATATTTCTAGTGGCCTGTACCATGAAGCCGGATTAACTGGTTAGCCAGCTAAGTTTAGGATTAGTTTGCACCAATCCTGGATTTTGGGTACTATGAAAGGATCTAGTATTTAATCGATCATTGTCACCCTGGTTACTTACGCCACACAGCTAACCTGCTCCGGAGCAGGCTTTGTTCTGGATAGAGATCGCAAGCTTGTATTCGTCCAATCAGAGGTTATAAAAGGAACTTTTAAGTGACGTAACACTAACTCCACATTTTCTTCCCAATCCTGCGCATATTTGTGCACAAATTGTTAAATGCTCACAATTGTTCACAATGAGTATTAAAGGACAGACAAAATCCCTAAGGATTTCCTGACAGGTGTTTGCATGAAAGATTGCAAGGAATATCTTACATTTGCAAACTTCTTCGCATATACAAAATATAAGTAATGCCCTCACTGAGAGACGGTGTGTTATACAGCTAACCTGCTCCAGACTCTCTTTTTTGTCTGCTGCCATGATTGTTTTGCATTGAGGATACATCTTCCAAAAAAAGAAAAAAAATGATATAAACCTTTTAAATTTAAACAAACAATTGTAGAGAAGTAAGCATTTATTTATATTGTAATGCAACCATAAACACGTTAACATAACATAAAAATGAAAATATATTGGAATTAACACAGCAAAAAAATGTGCTATACTCAATTCTACATTAAACAGAATATGCTTTTTTGACATCGATTTAAAAAATTTCTTCTAGCTTTGGCAGCAGCTACAATATTACTACAACACAAAAATATACGAAAAATATGAAATACTCATAGTATTTTCTAACTTTAATCTCTTGCTCCTTCTCCGCAGTGAAAAAAACTATTTGGCTCTATCATGTTCATCGTGATTGGTTATTTAGTGCCAACGTCAGTGTTTTATGCGCACGCTCCCATGAACTAATCAGAGCTTCAGGATCAGAGCCTGACTCCACAAAGAGAGTGGATGAGCTCTTCATGGTGCTGATTTGTCAAGTAGCTGTGTGTTGGGACATGGTAACTAGTTTAAACTGGTAAACCCTGGTTTAAACCAGTGATCAGCTAGGCAAAAACCTGATCTAACACAAAAAATGATTCCCTCTACAAAAAAAAGAAAATAAAGTAGCCTTTTGAAATAGACAGGCCAAAATCAATCAAAGATTAGCGTAATTGAGAGCTAGTTGTAGAGAACTGCTGTGGCCGATGCCTTGAAAGCAGAGATAAACTGTGTGAGCAGTTGCTTCATTCTTCAGCTGAAAGGAGGTTCTGATATTCTAATCATGCTACAACTTTTAGATTCATTTCATTTCATCAGGCTGTGTGAAGGCTAGATAATGTTACAGTACAACTGTGCATATGTGCTAGGGGTCGCGTCAGGGCTGACATGATAGCTTTTATCTCTTGACACATCATTGTAGATATAGTTCCAGGTTGGAGTTTGTGAATAAAGGTGATCAAATGAATTGGTGTAAAAAAATATCAACTTGTAGGCAAGCATGTACTGTAGCATAGAAGAGGAGTGCCAGAGGTCAATATCTGGGCCTGATAAAGTTGACGATACTTGACGAAGGTTTAGGCTTGAGTTCGGAGCATCTCCAAATCAAACAGCTGTGAATTCAACCTGCAGCTCAAGCTGACTGATTCAATATATAAAGATCAGTTTTAGACGAGGTTGTGTTTTTTGTGGCTGGATAAGACTAGCATGCAAGTAGGGCTTGTAAATTAAATTTGACAGAATTACAAATTAGATTTAAAAAATTTTGGGTTGCACAAATGCACAAAAATATTTTGTTAGTATCAAATTGGTAGTGCATCAGACATAACCGTTGGTTAAAATAGTCTAAACTAATCTAAACATTTCTTAAATATTAATTTCTATTTCAATATTTTCTTTAATTTCTAATGAGTATATCGCCAATAAACTACTTCAGGAAAATACTTGTGAATTCTGTGTTTATAATAAAATCTAAATAAACCTCTAACAGAATTACTAAAAATTAAATGAAAGGCTTAATATCTACATAAAACGTAAAAGTCAACTTCAAATAAAGCTATGTGGTTTTACACTTGACACATCTTCATACCTGTTGTTGGTTTGTGTTGAGGCATATACTTTCAAACAATTTATGAAATGTAAAAAAATCAGGGTTACTTTGTGTTTTAATAATTAATAGTAAATCCAGTTTGAGAACGAAATATGCACATATCCTATGCTGTTCGTTTGAAAGTATGTTAAATCTTTCTAACATTATTTCTTGTTATTATTGTCAAACGTCATAATCCATTCTTTTTCTTCCCCTGACACCAGAATTTCTCACACTGAAAATGTTTGAAACATTGCTTTAATATCATGGTAAACTCAGCTGCTGTGTATTTCTGTCTCTTTGGATAGTGACTTGGGTGTGCAATTAAAAAAACGATTCACTGCAACTTGTGATGAACATCTGACGTAATGTCAGACACAGGAACTTTAAATTAGTCACTAAAAGTTATCACCTTCAACAACAGTTTCCCCCAACCCCAAAATAATTCAACCTAATTACACCCAACTCAATAGACCATCCTATAAAACCCAAGTTCAGCCCCGGACAGACAAGGGTTTTAGAGCTCCAAATGCCACTGTATAGGCGTGCAGCAGTGTAGACCCTGCCCTGTAGGTGGCTTGTTTAAAAAAAATCTAGCTCTAAATATACACGGTCAAACAGCAGCAGGTTTTACTGTAACAGAAAAATAAAAACAATATTTGAGTAAACTCATGCTCTGACCTCTCCAGTCTGTAATTAGTCATTGCATCACATGACCTGTCGAAGTCAAGGGGCAACCTGCTCCTTTTTCGCTTGAAGCTCGATAGGAAGCGACTATACTGCAGTTCAACGAGCGGCCACTTGAGGCTGACTCCAAAACAGAGCTGGTTCTCATTCACTCCAATGTTAAAACTGGCCAACTTTGGGTCTGAAAAAAAAAACATGTTTCCACCCATGGCTCCATTAGGTTTGTTCATTTAGATGACCTTCAGGAACACTGTGAAGGGGGTTAATTATTTTTAACTTTGTTTGTTTAAAATATATAAACATTAAACCCTCGGCCGATCAGACGCCATCGTTATGGCCATGTCCCGCCTCTGAGGATGCATGTTCGAGCACTGGCTACATCCATTTTGAGCTTCATTTGGCTGACATCACAAACACTCTGTCCGTGTTATATAAAGTCAGTGGGAATTTCACCGCATAGGGTTGAACTTCTGGTTTCGCACCGTCGTATGCGACTCCATTCAAGTCAGTGGAACTGATTTCTCTCCTATTGGTTGTCGCTTCTCTGACACGCCCAGTTGCCGTCGCTTCCACTCTCGTAGCCAGATTCACGTTGAAAACAATGGAATCATGTGGCTCAGTCGCTGCTAGTTGTGTTTTGGTGTGAATGAGGCTTTATACGGAGCAAATCATTTATTTGTGGAATAACAACAGAAGAAATATTTATTTCAAAGTTGACTGATGGGGAACGATACAGTACATTACGCAATAATATTCTTCCTGTTTATCCCTCAAGTTAACATAAGAGTAGCAGTATCATTTACCATATTATTTTATTGTAAATAAAGCTAAAAATATAACTTTGATATTGTAGACGACACACAAAATCCACTTTTTTATCAAAAACAATTGAATTTCTCCTGATGTTCCTCTGAGCACTAGTTACAGTATTTCAATTGACTTTTTCTATTGAAAATCCATTTATCGGAAAGCAACAGAATTCAATGTGCTTGTCCTAGAAAGTTGTGATGACTCGAACGTAATCCAAATACCCTAAAATATACATGATGTGTGATCATCAGATCAGAGCCAAAGCATTCAAGAAGTCTGAGGCCCTACAAGCCTCCAGCTTTTTTTGTAAAGGTTTCAAAAAGATATTTCATGAATCTGTCAGATAGGGGAGACTATTACTTTGGCATTTAAAAAATAATATCTTTGTAATTGTTCTAGAGCTGTTTTATCGTGTTACAGAGCAGTTTCACTTCTGGTTGACTCAGTGAATACTTAATCCTGACTTTTGGCCAATGCAGCCGTTTTCTGCTAAGCTGAGGTTATTTGATCAATCCAGGCAGCAGTTTAGTGCTGAACGATTTTGTGAAATAATTCATTGAGATTGAAAATAACTAAGATTATTTTTTATTGCGATAACAATTTGCAATGCAATATTTTCCAGAGATTTTTCTGTGCAATGCTTTTTCAAGAATAGCAGGTTAATGAATCATTGAAACAAAAATTAATAAAGCAGATTTTAAATAAAATATGCATACATACAATAAAATCCTGTGCTAGGATGATTGATTTGTTGAACGCTAATAAAAAAAAGTCAGTAATAAAAACTAAATTGAATATTAAATCAATATATTTTAAAATAATCTTAGTTTGACCATGTTTTAGTAGTTGAAAGTTCTTATAATAAACAGGTAAACCTGTGGATTGCTCTTGACTATATTAAATCATGTGACCGCAGGATTGTGATTTTTGAGATTTAAATTAGTCATTAGTCACATTGCGATTTAGATGCAAATGTCATTATTGTTCAGCCCTAATTCAGTTAGACCAATGTTGCATCACATTAAAGACACTTCCTTAAAAAAAAAAAAAGTGCTAAATATACTTTACCTTTTGTGCATTTCATTGGTTACGTCACAGGGTCTGGCCTTTCCACTCCTCCCACCACCCCAACGCTGAGTCCAGATCCTCCGCTCTTCTCAATGGAGACCCCCAGTCCGGTGGAGCGTGTGGAGGAACGGCGCTCCCGCTCCCTCTCGTCTCCCCCTGACACAGGTCAGCGCTTCAGCCTGAGCACCTCCACCACCAAACCCCCCCTCGCCTTGCACACCGCTAACTCTACCTCACGCCAGGTGAGTCCAACGCCGAACTGCTCTCTGTCCTCTCTGTTTATCAGCCAATAGCACCATACTTCAGAGTAGAGTTTTAGCTGAAGATGCATTCCAGAATGATCAATAGGGCAGTTAGAGTCTCAAAAAAGAAGAAATGTTGCTTTTATTTCATGTAAAATGTTAATGCAATCGACAGTCAGACTGTTTTACCAAATTAAAGTTACCACTTTTTTCAGAGTTCAGTTCGCAGACTAATTGTTTTTGGATGCGTGACTGTTTACAGAATATGTTGTGATCTTGAAACATGACAGTCAACATATTTGAAATTATAACATCAATTCACTTTTTCTGCTTTGAAACACTGCAAGGTTTATTCCGGGGCACACCACACCACTTACATCCCCTCCTGGAGACAACGCAATATAAGAACGGAATTTTAATTTCAATTGATATTTTAAAAGGGTGGTGAACAGAGAAATTAATAAGTCCAGATATGCTGACATTTAAGAGGCAGAAAACAAAAGAACACTAAGATCATTTTAAACTGCTTTTGTTAAAGAAAGAGACAAAAAGGCCCAAGTTACAGATCGATGTCATAGGTGGACATTCCTCCTCCCTTGGCTGCGATGAACTTCACATTTAAAATGCCTTCTGTTGTGTTGAGCGAATTCTGTTAGTCCTGAAGACTAAACAAGGGCTACGTTCAGACTTAATGCTCAGTCAATTCCCCTTTTTTGTGTGCTCGTTCATGTTACACACAACATGCAAATTGTATTTATCCTGTGATGAACACAATCCCGTTCACTGTGAGGAGCACATGCGCAGAAAATAACTTTGATCAAAACTAAAGTAAACATGATTTGATTTTAGTTATTAACGGTTGAAATCTTCTTAAAATTTTGGTGAGAAAAAGAAAGAAGCTAAGCTCAATATTTGGTTCGTTTTGATGATAAAATGTTATTATTTCTTTACAACAGGCCAAAGATTGTCCTAGGACAAAGTGAAAGCTCAGAGAAATAACAAATAACAGTAACGTGGGAACATTGTATGCAACAAATTATATCTCTTGTTGAAATAAATCCATCTTTTTTGACAGTTGGTTTAATAAAGACATGAATCACATTGCTGGTTGAATCTTTTTTTTTTTTTTCAAAAGGTAACCAATTCTCTTAAGAATCTTTCATGGATATCTTTACATTCCTATACAAGTTCAGAAATGTAACTCTGTCCCAAATGGTCTACTATTAATGGCCAAAATCGCTCAGTTATGATTCATACTCAAGAAAATGCCTCAAGTATGTTTGGAGGCATCTCTATGATGAGCAAGAAATGCAAGAACCAATATCTGTGACAATATCAGTCATAAAAGTCATTCACACCAAAAGTTGTTTGGTAAAATCGTTTGCATTAAGAATGCAAAATGTGTCTCGTTTATAAAACAGTAGGATGAGATCTGTCACATAATCCTGATACTGTCTTGTAACCAATCTGCATTTAACTATTCAATTTTTATTTATGTTACTTTATGTTCAATAGAATTGGCATAAAAAATAAATATATATAAAAATAGATAAGAAATATGTAAATATTTTTTTAATAATGCAAATACTCAACCAATAACTCAATCAAGTGGTTTTAATGTTAAATGTATCTATCATTACAATGAAGGAAAAAAACCTATTTATTTTAATAATTATTTCAAGAACCCTGGCGAGTTGATTCTGCCATCAATGACGGACAAGAATCATTGACTCTATAAAACAGACAAGAATCCGTTGCTGTTACATCATCGACCAGCAGAGGGCGACCGAGTTTTTCCTAGGGCAAAGTTATGCTTGAGATTTGGCGATGACAGACGATGCTATAAATGAAGCGGGTTACTTTACCTGATCCACGTTTCTCCGCTCGGCTCCGCTCGGCTCCTCTCGGCTCCTCTCGCCTCCTCTCGGCTCTTCTCACTGGTGAGAACATGAGACGCAAACTGCGATAGTCTGGAATCTACCACTTCCATTCCGCGGGGGTGTTTCGGCCGTTATTAGTTCAACGACAACATGCAAGGCATTATTTTGTAAACGAACACTTTAATAGTCTGTAATGTTACACACGTAACGTTAAAATCACCGTGACAACGACGACTAGGCTGATTATGATTTAGATGATTGTAAATAAACTAATCTTAGAAATGGGCAATACCACTTGATGAGATTTAATAGGGTACTTAAAGTGATTGCTGAAATCATTGGATCGTTTGTTTGTGTTTTTAGAGCTGTGTACTTTCTGAAGGCATGCTGGATAAACTTGAACTTGACGATGGAGGTAACGTTAACGTTCATATATTTAATTTTAGTGTGAGAAGTTTGTTTGCTAATTATGAAACTTCACCTGTGTGTGCTTGTTTGGAACGCGTGACAGAGCCGACGGTTACTTTGACACATGTGCTTTTACTAAATGCTTCTAAACTCTGTTTTCAGCAGCTGAAGAGCCAGACTGTGATATTTATATGCGCTTTATGAAATCACACAAGTGCTATGATCTCATCCCTACCAGCTCCAAGCTTGTGGTGTTTGACACTGCACTACAGGTACTTCTGCTCTCATTCTGCCATCATTCACACGGGTTTTTAACTTCTTGTGAACTTTGTGTATTTATGTTACTTATTCATATTTTTAAGGGGATCTAAAATACAGGTGATAAATATTTAAGTTACTGGTGGATAAAAATGGCAAATTATTGCATTCATAATAATAATAATGATGATGATAATAATACTTGCTCACAGAATGATACAGTCATACTTGCATGTGTTTCTGCATATGTTGTTAATATTTATAAGAACGTGTTGAGATATCATAGTTTTTTTTACAAATGCTCAGAGTCCAAAAATTCAGTCAACAATTTCAAACTTTGGAGTCTCTTGCAATATTTTTGTAACTTTCATCTTGCATCAGGACAATGACTGCAAACTATTTGAGGCAGGTTTCAGCAATGCTTTTGACAGCAATAGAGTTACCAACTTGTAGGTTTGAACCTCTTTGCGCTGTTTTTGGAGAAGGTTTGATCAACACAAATACATGGGCAATTTCATAAATAGATGGGTTTCTTTAATAGATTTGAACAAAGATGGAGCAGAATGTATTTCTGAGATTATTTGGCAGTTGTAGTTTTTTTTGTAAAGATATAATCAATATGTTGGATGTGGATAAAATTAAAGCTAGTTCATTCCTACCTTTTAATAAACCTTTACTTTTGTTGTATCTAGAGTTTCAGACATACTCGAGCAGTGTTTTCTTGCATAAATTAACATGTGATGCCAAACTTTTGACTGAAAGTGTAGTTTAAACGGTTGATTTCCAAACCTCTTTAGTTAATGTTTCATCTAAAAATAAACATTAGATGGTGATTGAACTGCATGGATTCTCTTTGAAGTGAACGCGGCACGTCATAAAGCTTGGTTAAACAGTAATTACGTTTAAATATGTGCTTTTATTAGATTTGCGCCCAGCACACCCTCTTTACCAATGGACCTGTTGCTTTTCTTGTTTGGGGATTAGTTTTCATTTTTTTTATGTTTTACAAGAAAACATTTGGAGATATCATAGCTAGAAATGTATTGGTATGTGCCAAAAAATGTGTTAAGATGATTTTATCAAATTGGAATTTAGACTACGAAACATTTTTAGGATTTGGGAGTTTTTTTTTTTTCATCTTTATTGGATAATCATTCAAATTGAAACAAATAAATACATGAAATCTTTTCATATTTTGAACCGAATGTTCGGTCAAATTGGAATTTAGACTACGAAACATTTTTTAGGATTTGGGAAAGGTTTTTTCATCTTTATTGGATAATCATTCAAATTTAATTAAATAAATACATGAAATGTTTTCAAATTTTGAACCAAATGTTCGATAATTGGACTTTCCCCTCAATATTTTTTTCTCTTTTTATTTATTGTAAACAACTGCATATTGCTTTTTGGATTTTTTGTGCATCAAATCTAACAAGTATTTAAGCTGCTTGATTAAAAAAAAAAACTTTATATACCCTTAAGAAAAAAAATTATTTTATGAAGAACTGATGTGTTCCTCTAAGTCCAAAAATATAGTAAATAGCACTAAAAATCAAAGGCTTCCCTTATTGTGCTTCGAGTATCTCTGATGCTGCTCAATCTTCTGACGTACTTTGAGCAACCTGTAGGTTTTTTAAAGTGATTTATGGTCTAAAAATATTTAAATCCTTTTTAGTGACCACATTTTTTGTATCTTGTGAAAGATAAATATTCTTTTGGAATCATTTGTTCTTCAGGTGAAGAAAGCGTTCTTTGCTTTGGTTGCTAATGGAGTTCGTGCTGCCCCTTTATGGGAAACCAAAAGACAAAGCTTTGTGGGTAAGCACAAGAGATTCAAGTTTAGCTCATTTAACCATCAACTTGTTTAGTATTCAATTTAGTTCACTGCTTCGAGGCAACATTTGTTCAGCTGTAACATAATTAGACATGCGTGGATTAGTTAGCTGACTATATATGCCCAATGGTAACTTTTTTTTTTTTTAAACTTCTGCTTTTATACCTGGATGCTAGTTGGAGCATGTTGGAATATGTTTGCCAAAACCCACTTAATAAACCATTAATAAAACTATTGTATTTAAAGAACATTCATAAAGTTACAAATATTTGCTGACAATTATTTGAAGATTTTTTTGTAATGAGTAATATAACATATTTGTTTGGGTCGTCGTGGACTAAAGTTGGCTGCAATTTTTAGTGATTAATTGAATCATTTACTCTGAGGTGAACAGATGGAAATTTTTCTGCCAAAAAGAACCCAGTTGATGCTGCACTCAATATCCTGTCGAATAATGAGTCCGGATGCTCTGAGAATACTTAACTCATAAAATTGGTTTGTTTTGCAGGAATGTTAACAATAACCGACTTTATCATTATTCTGCACAGATACTACAAATCTCCACTGGTAAGAAATGTAAAAAGGTTAAAGGCTATTAATGAATCTCCAAATTTAAGAATTTTTCATTTTAACAAGTCACTATGTGTAACATGTTTCAGGTTCAAATTTACGAGCTAGAGGAGCATAAAATAGAGACGTGGAGGGGTAAATACTCAATCAACTTAATCAACATTCATAGACAACAATATGAACTCAGTCACATCTGTTTTTTTAATGGAATAAAAGCTAAAACTCGTTCTTTTTGTCTCTCTCAACAGAGCTCTATTTGCAAGAAACATTCAAGCCATTAGTCAGCATATCTCCAGATGCAAGGTGAGATACTGAGTTATTAGTTTATTGCTCATTATGGTTTCCTTAATTCTGTACACTTTATAGTTGTTGAATCAATTGATTTGGGCTGGTTTTTATTGAGTTGGGCTGGAAACTGCCATAAATGATCAATTATCTGAAATTGTGACACAATGGTCGACAGGATGCAAAAAAAAACAGACTTAAGAAATTACTTTGCTTATCCGTTCTGCTGCGGTTAAAATCTAGTGGGGCATTACCCACTTTGAGTACTTCTGATATATATTTTTTACAACGTGACCAAGAAAAGAATTTGACCAGAGATCATTTCTCTAACACGTCAAACACTTTGTAAGGTAATGGACATGAAAACTAAATGTAACTCATATCGCTACTCTTCATTGAATATTTGCTGACTGTAACCTTCAATAAAATGTCTGATGCTCGAGCCTGTCTCAGCAAGTTCATAGGTTTGTATTAGCTTCCGTTGGTGCTTCGATGGATTGAAATTGCTACTTGTCGCAGTGGATGAGCCACAGCTTATCATTGACTAAAATGTTTTCCTTTATACTCAACTGAAGCAAAATAACGAATGTTGTTCCACTTTGAGAAGCTTGTTTTGCTCTAGCATTGAACTCTACATGACCCCTACTTAAAAAAAACTGCTTGTCCTCAATCACTCCTACATTTCATATTTTTCCATCGGATGGCATCCACCAATATACTTTGATACTTATCTTATAAACTCTTTCCAGACAGAGCTCACTCTTCATTTCGACTGAGATTAACACAAAATTCAGCATATTTTTTGAACGTTTCAACCTAACGTTGAAATATGTTTGCCAAACCCGCAATTAAAAACGATTGTATTTATAGAACATTCAGCATATTTTTTTAACCTTATGACTGATGTTGATTCTGAACTTTTTTCCCTCTCATCACCTTTACTTAAAATAGAAAATTGTCTCAAACCAACATTTAGTTTTCATGATGTCCTTTTCTCTCTTCAGCATTTTTGAAGCGGTTTACTCCCTCATCAAGAATAAGATCCACCGTTTGCCAGTCATCGATCCAGTCACAGGAAATGCCCTCTACATCCTCACACACAAGAGAATCCTCAAGTTCTTGCAGCTCTTTGTGAGTCCTTCTCCTCCTCTCTTAAAGTTGATGGAACAGTTCCATATCTTTTAAGTATTGTTTTCTGTGCCCCTTTAGGTGTGTGAGATGCCCAAAGCAGCCTTTATGAAGCAGAGTCTGGAGGAGCTGGGCATTGGAACCTACAAGAACATAGCCTTCATTCACCCGAATACACCCATTATTAAAGCCTTGGCCATGTTCGTAGAGAGGAGAGTCTCTGCCCTGCCGGTGGTGGACGTCACTGGTAACTCTCAATAGAAAACCCACTCGCGCGCTTTCTTTTTAAATACAGATTTTCTAACAATGTTTTCTTCTTGTAGGTAAAGTTGTGGACATTTACTCCAAGTTTGATGTCATTGTAAGTCTTGGCTTGTAAGGTTAAGAATTGTTCCATTACAGTTAATTTTTTGTCAAATTCACACTCTAACCAAAGTAGCAGAACATGTATTTAAAAGTAACTTCTAATCACCTCTTTTTCGTCAATGTTATTCTCTGGCATAGTGTTAGTTACTTTAATAAAAGTGAAATTCTTTAATTACTTTAGGATGTAGCGCATGGTTTGTGGTAAGTCACATGATGTATAATCTAAATGGTTCACTGGACTGCAAAGGAAAAAGATACCTCATTTTTCATAGCTATTTTATCTTTTACATGTAAGTGGTTCATATTTTATTAGATTTCAGTCTGTTAACAATAATGCTTTTAATGCTCTTAATATATACTTGAAAGCAGATATATTATTTTATACAAAATTTATTCTGATTGAATGCACAGGTAATGTTATTTTAAAGGAAAACAACAAAGGATAATTAGCATTTTTGAATGAAAAAAATCAGAAAAATCAGCTTTTAGCATGTCATAATAAGTGACCAAAAAGCTTTTTGCATTTATTTAGAATGATTTGTTTTTTTAAGTTGGATTTTCTTCAAGTAAGTTGTCGAAGTGGTCTAAATTGGCGCACAAACATCAGCTGCTGCCAATCCTGTGCAATACTTGTTTTTAACATTTATTAGTTGACATTATTGAGGATGTCACTCATGTTGATAAACACAATATTTGATTTCTTGAGGGTCCCAAAAAAGGTAAAATGTAATTGAAATGATAATATACATTTCCAAAAAAACATCTTTATATTACAGGTATTGTCTATTAATACCACAAAGCATGTTAATGGTATACAATTTACCAAAATTAATTAAAATATATATATATTTAAAAGGTTTTTAATTAATCAATTGAGTTCAAAATTAATGATTACTTGGTCAAATTATTCCGTTTATAGTTCAAATGTCAATAAATGACTCACTGCCCAATGCATTGAGCAGTTTTAGTCTAATAGTGTTTTATCCATAAGTTAGCAAAAAAATGTTTTACTGGAAGCAACACAAACCTATCCAGTGGACTTTTATTATACTCTCCAGAGATATTGTGAGGGTTTTTATGTGAGTCTGGCTTTGTTTAGGGTTCCAACAGCGCAGCTCTCTTGTGTGTTGTAGAATCTGGCAGCTGAGAAGACGTATAATAACCTGGACATCAGCGTGACGCAGGCTCTGCTGCATCGCTCGCAGTACTTCGAGGGTGTTCTGAAGTGCCATCGGCACGAGACGCTGGAGACCATCGTGGACAGGATTGTTAAAGCTGAGGTGAGGGGTTCTCAAAACACATGCATGTTTACAATCATTCCAGGGTTAAAGTAAAATTGAGACAGGACTCGTTGGGGTCGTGGCTGGGCTGTGTTGGCTGTCCCAGTGAATGAACCTTGTACAGTGAAGCTCGAACCTTGAATGGACTGGAACATCAAGTTTGTCAAAGGAGCTTCACAAATGTAACTTGAGTCCAATGTTGTGTAAATTATTAAAGCTCATTTTAAATTACTTCATGTGAGAGATTAGAGCTTCAACATATAGCTAATTTTGAGCAATAGATAGTTAGTGTTCAAAGTGCAATAAATGCCATTGAAAAAATGAGGATGTTTTGAATTTAAAGTCTGTTTTGGTAAAAGTGCATAAACCCATAAATGATTTTCCTTTTTCTCAAGCCGCAATAAAGGCTAGTCCATGTTTTCCACAAAACCATTCAATTTAATCCAATAACAGAGCAGCTTCGTTAGCTTCTCATAGGCTTATCTAATTCTTTACAGTATTAATGAGAAATCTGCAACAGTCTAAAGTCCGGAGACTGAAAGGTGAATATGTACAATAGGTGAGGGTACTAGTAAATAAGCAGCGAGGGCTTATATTGCATGTGGTGTCGCATAACAGCTTGTTTTCAGAGCGGAAGTTATTGCATCTAACCCTAAAAAAAAGAAAATCTTTGAAGGAGCAATGAAGTGTGTGGGTGTGACTGGTTTATTGTTACTGACTTCTTAATTCATAATTTTAGAAGGAAAATGAAAACCTTGTTTGAATATGTTTAGCACCTCTTGATCCCATTCAGTAACATAACCCTGATATGATATCGCATTTCAAAACATCGGGTGCATAACTGTGAAAGTGGGCCTGATTTGTGGAAAAAATGGGGTCATCAGAAGGTTGTGCTTTTTCGTTACTTCTTCAGCAGTCTCTGTTTTTGACATCTATTTTTGTGTCCGGCAGGTTCACAGGCTGGTGGTGGTGGATGAGAATTCCAGCATCAAGGGCATCATCTCTCTCTCAGATATCCTCCAGGCACTGGTCCTCACCCCTGCAGGTATAGACGCTCAGAATTCCTAACCCAAGCCTCCATTTTACTTTCCTTTTCCCTCTTCACTCTACTCCTGGACCCATACTCCTCTCCCCTGGACATCTACCCCTCGAGTGTCCCTCTCTGACCCCCTGAATACAGGTACATTAACACCAAAAGACGCCTAGGTTCTGTCGGTCACTAGATCAATGTGTTACACCAACCTGCATATATTTCACAGCAGATTTGTGTTTGTGTGCTTTTATGATCTGGCAGACTGAGTAAAAATCAATACGAGTCAATAATGGCAGTTAGTCTGCTTGAATGTGTGAAGCAAGCTGGGAAATTTGAAGCAACCCAGCTAAAATACATTTTAAAATGTAAAAATAACATTTATCGTAATAATAATAATAATAATAATAAATTAATAAAACTAATATCAGATGTATTCAAATATAATCAACCACCCCAGTGCGAACCCTGGCTTTTTAAACCTAGGAGAAACGCTGGCCATGTCTTTACTATTTTCTTAAACTGAGATATAAGACCTTGAAAGTGGTTGCTAGGGTAAACAGTCTGGTTGCTATGGAGGGATTTAGGAAATCATATAATGTTCCCCTGGTCAACACAAGTTATATCAACAACCCCATGTCTTAGCTATAGTTGACAAGGGAACTTTATATTATTTCATAAATCCCTCCTAGGCTTTACCTGTTTACTGAGGAGTCTCTTTCTCGACTATAGTTAAGAAAAAGACATGGGTTTGATTTAAATGACTCGTAGTGATGATGGGAACCCTTCCATAGCAACCAGACTGTGAGGAAGTGAACTGGTTCATTACCATTTAGGCTTATAGAACACATTTAGGATGATGCCTTATTCTTCTTCATCTTAGCCTGGCCCTCGTAATCTTAATAAACAAGGACAAATACATTTCCTTACTTTACAGGATGTTTGTAGCTCCTAAGTTAACTACATGTTGTAATGTTACACACCACCTGGAACAATTTAATATGAACTTTAATATTATTTTAATCTACATGTTTGTATCTACAAAAAAGCAATATGTATTTATACCAATTTTGATTTACACCCAAAGTTACGCACCTGTCACGGTTTCAGAAAAGTTGCTAAGCCTTCTCCAATCAGCGGTTCAGTATGATTCTGATGAGGCAACACAGACACTTTTTGATCACAAAAGGAATAAAACATTAACTATATTCAGTTTTCTGTTCTCTTGGCGATAATTGTCGAAGGGTATGCATGGTTTAAATTAATTAAGTCACCTGGATCTGCATTTGCTGGTTTTACATTTAAAACCACTAGAATAAATGTGAGAAGTGTGTGTACCTTTATCAGTATATAAATATCTTCCCTCAAAAATTACTCCAGAAATATTTAAATCAACATTTGTTTAAGTCTCACAAATTTTGATCTCTTTAATTTCTTTATGGTTTTGACTGTCAGGAAAACAGAAAGAATGCTGCCAGAGCAATAATAAACGGTTTTTGCATGTTTAAACCCTCAGGAGGACGCACAGAGAACAAGACAAGCAACACTTTTGAGACAAAGGGCCTAAAATAAAAAATGGATTAACATTTACAAGCTGAAAGAACTCGTTTGAACCTGAGGCTGAAGGCATGGACGTGTGCTCTGTCTGCGCTCATTGTTGGACTGATATGAGCTAGTGTTGTGCCGGTGAGATTAAGCTCTTTTACTGTACATCTTTATGCTGAGTTCCAACAGCCAATGCTCTATGTTCTTTTATGGCTTATAGTCTGATGTAAGTGTTTTCCTAAAATGTGAAGATTGATTGTATTGCTCTTCAGAGATGGATTGAATGCTGCTTTTTATTTATTTAGCATGTAACAAATGCTATAGGTACAAAAATAATTTATTTTTATACTTTCAATACACACTTCACCAAAAAATAATTAAAATCCAAATACATTAAGTTACAGAGATGCTAGAAGCAATATGTTTTTAGATTGACGAAATATTTATGTAATTAACAGTAAAGATTGTTATTGATGAGATTTTTGTAATACATGTATTTAGATTCATTCGATGCTCGATTTCTCCGGGGAAGCCTAGCACTCCACCTAATCTATGAGTCTTTTTTTCAGCCTATTTAAAGAAATGATTGGAAAGTAATCTCATGCACACTGACTATGATGACTGTATTTTTACTGGAAGGGTGTGTTTTCAAAAGTGCCTGTATAGTCTTATTTTATTCGCATTTTTGCTGGTGTGGAAACCATGAGCACTACTGTATTCTTCATATGCACTAAATGAGCATGACTGTTAAAACCTCTGCTGCAAAAAAAGTATCCTTGCACCCCAGTGACATGTGGAGCTGCTGTAAATACAATGTGCTATGTGATTGGTTCAAACTGAAAACTCATGTCTAATGGGATTCGTTGTTGTTGTTGTTACACCTGCTGTCGGTTAAGGTTTGGGCAGCTGGGTCCAACGTGAAAGAACTGTACATTTTTTTTGTACACAGAAATGACACTATTTTATTTTTGTTAATGCATTAAAATTGATATGAAATACATTTGAGTTCACTATTATGGGTTTCATTTTGCTGATACTTCGTTGCTTAGATATTTGGTACAGTGTGGAGATTTGTTTTTTTTTCCACCTGTAACCTTAACATTGTTACTGCCATCTATCTATCTTGTGTGTGTGTGTGTGCGCATAATAATAATAATTCAATACCCCAGTTTCCAGTTACCTTTGATGTTTCGAGGGGTGAAGTCCACCAGGGGTCAGTATCCATAGCTGTTTGCATCTTTAAAGCTTAGGAGTGCATCAGTCCCATACCTTGTTAAGTTCAACTGATGAATATTTTCTTGAGGATTATTACACGTGATTTACATAATTTTCCATATCTAGGATGATTAGCTTTTTAAAAAGCTCTTAAAATGTTCTCTGGTGAATGTATTACATTAAAACCATGACCCACACTTTGATATGGTCCAAAAGTGGCCTAAATTGAAATTGAAATCAAATAAACAAGCATTAAATAATTAATTCCGTGTTTGGCAAATTAACCACAAACTGTGTTAATCTAACTGTCAACGTCAAGTACTTGTGATTTGATCCACTTAAATGTAACTTACCTAACAGTTTTGTATAACACATTTTAGTGATAAAACTTTTGAAGATTTGCATAATTAAGGGGGAGGCTGCTCGAGTATGAGTCATTTACCAAGCACTAAGGTTTCGTTCTCGTCATTTCTGATCCATAAAATCATTTTATTTGGGGGCCATGTGCTTCATCATTATGTCAAAATGTTTTCAAACAATTACATTTTAAACATTACATTGTAAAAATATTGTGCCTGCTCGTTTTTGAAGTGTGGCTTAATTCTTACTGAATAAATGACCTTTCTGCATATTTTAATGTTAATTGAAAATCCTTTAACTTTTGAAAGTCTGGCAATACACAGTATCATACTAAAAATACTAACGTTTTTTTTTTAAGAACACGAGAAGTTAACACAGATGGGTCACAAGCCAGTGTCTGTAACAATGTGTAAAACAAGCAATTAATTGAATTACATTTAACAATGCAGCATTTAAACTGAAAAAAAGGTTCTTGCGTGTGTTATGTTTCAGCATTGGAGAGATGTATATCCTTTTTTGAAACAAAGATCTCACTTATATCTCAGTCAAAAATCTGACTTAAAAAGTCATAATTTTGAGATGCAGTCAATCATTTTAATAAGACTAAAATTTGACGTACAAAGAAAATGTTTTGACGCTGACCAGCAGGTGAGCAGATGCCCAAAGTAATCTCTTATCTACAAATTTTGACTTTGTAAGTCAAAATTTTAACATTTTTATCTAAAAATGTTGACTTTCTAAGTATGTTTTCTATGTTTGTTGTATAAATGTAACATATTGTTAGTTGCCTAATTTGTCTTGGTTATTAAGGGTTTGAGGTAATATTTTTTTTATTATCTTCAATATGAAGTTATGTATTATAAGAGAGCCATAAAACATGCTTTCCACAGTGGTAGAATCTTTTTGTTCTGAGTACCTGTTTTTCCTCAGCTATTTATAAATTTTCTTTTTTCCACTTTTTTTTTTATTAGGGGCCCCCTGATAGTCCCGGGATCTTAAGTGATCCCCTACTTGGCTTGTGCTGGCCCTGCTACTGCGCATCGAGAGAATGCTGGAGGTTGTTTAGAATAGAATAGAATGCCTTTATTGGACCCTGGACTCACTTTTTTTCTTTGCATTCAAACGCTGACACTGCACAAGTGCTGCCTAGAACTGCAGCAGGAAGAGAAAGAAAAAATCCACAAAAGATCCCTGATCAATAAGAAACCATAATCAATACAGAGGAATACGAAAACATTATTTGCTAACTGTGGTGTTTTCATGAGATAAACACATATATTTACAGTCTTATACATTGGGGTGGTGAGGTAGTGTTCTTATTGATTGGCCACCACTGGCACAATTTTTTTTTATCAACAAAAAGTGTGTAAATGTTTTTTTTTTAACCATTGAGATTACCTGCAGCATGCCTACTCAATTCGTTTTCAGAAACCTAAGCAGATAAAATTCACTTTAAAGTGATCTCAGATATTGATCATCACGACAAAGCAAGCGCAGAACTTGGCATATGTCGCTCACAGCTGCATCTGGCTGTGAAGAATTTTCAGTTCTTTTTCCAAAGCGTGGCGTGTCTTCCATATGCATGAAGCCAGAGAAAGGGAGAGGGAGCTCATGGGACAAAGGAGGTTCAAGCAGAATGAACTCAACTCACTGCTTGGGGGAACCTTCCATCTCTCCCTGCGTCTGCCACCCTGTATTTTACCACATCATGCTTTTCACAGATTTGGCGGTGTATATTTGAAGAGCCAGACAAAAAGAAAGAGCGGGTATAAAGAGAGAGACAGAGAGAGACAGGGATTGGGTGCAAAGTGAAAGTTGGCCTGCGGGAGTCAGTTTTGTACGCTTGGCATTTAACTGGACGAGGGATTGAAGATGTGACATGCTCTGGGGGTGGCTTTGAAGTAGAGGGCACACGGTGACTTCACGGTGTACCTACTGAATCTGAGCCGTAGAGTGCATCTGTCAGTGCCCTTCCCTTAAACAACTGTGACAGAAGCATGCTGCCTGCTGATTGGTTTTTAAATCACCTCACAGGAATATCTCCATAAATCAGTCATTTCACGGAAGCCGAGGCATCTTAAATGTGTTTTATTGAATCGTAATTTGTTTGGCAGGAACAGGCGTACTCTTGACTCTAAGCGTATTCAAGAAGTGACACATGATCAAACACAACAATGTCTCATGTGCATTGCTACCACATGAAGAAGAGCCGCCTCCCTCCAGAGAAAACAGCTCCAGGTGTGACAACACAAACAAACACAAGGTCATTCAGAAACACGCTCATATTTTGTGTCAACTGTACATGTCTATGCGATTACTGTTAATGATGCAATATTGAGATGACACTCAATGTTTAAAGGAGTTTAGTAAGTGATGCATTTGTTTAGAGACCTATGATAGAGTTCTTCTATTCAATGCACGTTTAAGTGCAAAAGTCAATTCATACAGCATTTTATATAGATTTATATTAATATAAATTACATCTCATTTACAACAAAAAGACACATAAGAAAAAAACATACTTAACATATATTGTGTAGTAAGCGGTGCTTTAGTGAAGATTTACAAACTTTTTATTTTATAGATCAGCGGATCAACAGATAAATATGAACGGAAAAACCTTGATTTGGAATAACACATCTGCTGGACCTAAGATACAGTGTGGTGATGTGCTGTATCCTTTTTTCAAAACTTAATTTAGTTGTATTTTTTTCTACTGAAATTCCAGCATGCAGTAGATTTAAGAGATTTCTCTGAAAAGTGTAAAGAAAAAAAACATTGCCGCTTAACAACAAAATCTGGACACAGAGAAAATACAATAGCTGAAATTTTAAGGGAGCTCACTGATCTTTGGCTAAGCCCAAGATATCAGCCAATCATAGCTTCCCACTCAAACCTCACTGACTAGATTTTACTGTGTAGGCATTACAGTCTGCAAAGTTCAGAGTTACAGTACTTTGTTCTGAGACTGTCCTCTATGTGATTTAAATGAACTCAGAGCTTCTCAATTTATACTTCAATAAGTAGTTGGTTAGCCATTAATTTGTGAGTTTTATGTTGCAAAAAAAACAAAAAACAAATATACATTAAAAACTACAAAGTTTCTGTGAAGAATTGGCTTTTTAGATGATAACGGAGAGCCATGTATAAAAAAAATGTATAATAATTTTGAGTGTTATTTGTACTCTGATCAGAGTGTATTTGGTTAATTTTACACTGTATGGTTGATTACTATTATAAAATACTAATATGGCTCACTGAGAAGTATTTTGGAAGGTTGTTAGGTTTATGCTACTCAAGCTAAACAAAATGCTAACTAATGTAATTGCCAAATTGAGATTAAGAAGAATGGCAACCAGAAGAAGGCAAGTCTGTTGTTGGTGATACTCGCGTTCATTATATCCCCATAACTAGGTAAATAGTTCAGTAAGAGATTTCAGAAATAACTCAGATGACTTCAATTAATTGGTATACTTTACAATCAACAGTCTGTGGTGTTGTCTGCTTTGGAAGTTCTATGGTTGACCATGCAGTCTGCTTAATAAGGATGTCTACTGTATGTTTGATTTAAATTATTCATTTATTTATTTACTCTTTGATGACTTCTGGTACTTAAAAAAAAGCCTAAATCAACTTAAACAAGGCTCTCATGCAGTTACCTCACAAAATCCCAATCAGCAGTTCCTACAGCTTTACTTTGAGTAGGTCAACGATTATTTAGAGGGCTTAGCGATAGAAGCATGATAAGAGTTGAAAATGTTTCACAAAGTTTCCAGATTGAATAACAGAAACAGTGAAAAGTACAACAAAACAAACAATGCAATGATAATTATGACCAATCTACAACGGCTGATGGTTGCATCCCTTGTGGCAAATCCAGCATGACAAGATAAAACCAGCTTTGACAATCTAAAACCAGCTACAGCATCATGCAGATTTTTTTCCACAAGGGATAATCTCATTTATCTACTACATTAAGCAGCATTAATTCAGAAAGTCAGTATCAAATTTGCTTTCCAGTGAAAATCTAAACAAAGCACTGGTTAAAGGTACAGAACCTATTATTAAATCAAAGTGAAATTTAAACGGTTAGAAGGTTGTGAACAAAGCGATAGAGAATCACATCTGTAAACTAGAGACAAACAGCAACCACCAATGACACAACAGTATCTAGAAAAGCGGTTTTACACAAAGCTTGAGTCCTTTCCAAACAAGAACTGTTGGGTACATAATGAAATGCACCATAGTACTCTCCCTTCTCCCACCAAAGAGTGGACTATGTTCACCTCAACTCCAGATGTGAACGCAATCAAGATATTCTAAGATGAGTATACATCTATAAAGTCAGAATAACATGTAACAATGACTTGTTTAGGGATGTTAGACGGCACTCATCCATGAAATGTTTGTAAGCACCCCATTCAATGCACTGACTGTAGTGGAAATGAATGAAGGCGTTTGTTTAAAACTTGACAAATTTGGGGAACAATGCATCCTCTCTTTTGTTCCATGTGACCCCAAAGATGACTGTAGCAATAGTACCCAAGCTAAATCCTTGGCAGACACTGTTTACAGTTCTGGTGCTCTAGAGGTTTGCTAAAACTTCTCATTTCCTGCGTGGTGATCGTCATGCGGCAGGTTCATGGTAAAGCAAGTGTTTTGGGAAGAGACGACTGCACAAGTAAAAGCCCAGAGACCACAGCTCTGTTTTACTAGCTCCACCTGATGCCTTGGAGAACATTTCTAACAAAAATAGATTTTTGATTTTGAAGAAAAGATTCGGGAAGAATAGACTTGGGAAAATAAAGAATTACGCATCAGTTCGGCACAAACGTTCTAAGTTATCATAAATCCATGATAAATTATAGCAATAAAGTGTCTTTCGTTAAATTCTAATAACTACCTTTCTCCTACAGTCTTCTCAGTTTACATTCTAAATCAAAGAAAATGTATTTAGATATAAACGTTGATTTGGTTTATTGATATCAGGTGCCAATTTCTCTCGAAGTTAATATGATTCTTTCAGGTATTTTGAAAAGTCTGCAACAAACAAGTTATAATTGTCAATGGTATTGTAAAACAACACCTTTTTACCTCGTCTAAAAATGGTTCTGGTTCAAGCACAGCTCTGCATCCTTTCCTGACCCAACCACCCTCTATTTCACACATTTTGTTTGTCTACAATCCTAGCATTATAATGCACAATTGCTCAAAAAATTATCTAAAGAAGGTGGCCCATTCATTTATGAATTAAACTCTGGCCCTTTGATTCATCATGTGCAACTGCTGAAGGATTTGTCGATTTGTTGTAGCAAATGAGTACTATTATGTTTGTTTTTACACTCAACAATAGCGCAACGCCATCACTTAGCTGACATAAACTACCACTGGGACTATTACTAGCAGGAGAAATTGTAGACTTTACCACCATAGATGAAAGTCAGGGTTTGGTCTTGCTATTCAGAAGCTCCTCTTAAGAGTTGTGGGTGGGACCCAACAGTTTGTGACATCACAAACATAGCAATCACTTTAGAGTGTATTAAAGTTAAACAGCAAATGGAATTTTGTTACGCTATAGCAATTGTGTACACACACTTACGCACCACAGTTCTATTCACTTGATATCCGTTTTAAAGTGAAAAATAATGTGTGCCTGTTGTGCCATGTGATATAATTGTTGTGTGTTTACATGCACACAACAAACAGATAACTCTATAACATCTGATTTTTTCAAAAACAGTTTGAGTGTGTCTACAAACAAACCAGTTAGCTCATCCACATAAAACCACTTTTACATGAGATTCTAAGATTTGTCTGATTACTTGCAGACATATTCCCTTACATGAACAGCTCAACGTGTATGTGATTTCTTCACACTATCTGATAATAGAGCCTTTTCTTTAATTTAAGGGTTATGCATAAACCGTGTGAAGCAATTACTAGTGAGTGACAAAATGGATTGTACAAAACACATTTTTTAAGCTACTTTCAGATGTTAACATGCCATTCTACTGCGATTAAGAGTTGCTATCAACAACACTCACTTGATTCTGTATGTGACTGCCTTTCCCACTGAAAGCCTATGTTACTCCAACTTGTATGCTTACAAATTACAAATATGTATAGCCACAAAAAGTGGTGTTTAGGAGAAAACAGATGTATTTTAAATCTAGTATGAAAAAAGTTTCTAATGCTATTGCACTAATAATTAACCCATAGCATGCCATAGCACAGTACCATAGTCACTGGTATAAATGAACCCATACTCTCTGGTATAAATCTAATTAAATCACATACTTGAGCACCCAGTAGGTTAAGCAGGTTCCTGCTGGCTTATTTAAATGGTTTGATAGCAACTGATAAGAATACCACAATAGTGTCAGGTGGCATGAATCAAAACTATTGCAGCTATTGTTCTTGAGCTGGGTCTATGAATGGTTTGTATGAACCAATCATGCAACGACAACATCAGACAGAATAAATTAAACATTAAGCATGAACTCAAATTGCCAGTAGGTAGAGTAGGTACCTATTGCTTAAATTGAATTATTTATTAACTGCAGCTTATGCCACTAAGAATGCTATGAGGAAGTCTGGTGGAATAGATCAAACCTCAACTATAGTTGCCAGTAGGTAGTTACTGGCTCGTTTAAATGGTTTGATACCGTATAGTGATGTCAGGACAATATCAATTTCATACATTAATCTGTCACTAGTTGGAGTAACTACCTATTGGTTCAACTAAAAGAACAAGTAACAGCTGATCATGCCATTATGAATGTCAAATGGCATAAATCAAGCTTACGGTGCCTATTTGCACTGCCAGTAGGAGGAGGAGTAACCTATTGGCGTACATTAGCACTAGAATCCCATGATGGTGTCTGACAGAATGAATCAAACCTATAGCACCTACTCAAGCTGTTAGTAGCTGGCTCAAATGAATGACTGGATAACAACTGATCCGAAAGAATGGCAGGATAACATCATAAGAGTGTGTCTGACTTCTAGAGAACTGTAGTGGTAAAGACCCCAAACTCTGACATGTCTGGCAACATTCTATCTTACATTTGGTTTAGGAAGAAATCCTAAAAATCTAAAGAGATTGTTGGGAAAAGAACAGTAATTTGTCATTTCAAGGCTCGCTGCTTTTTTGGTGCACACCAGAGTTCAGATGGAAAAGTTCATATTTGTTAAAATGATCCGCACTAATAGAGCAATCGTCCTGATTGTCCACATTTTCAGCTGTTCCCTCGTGAAATAAAAGCTCTCACTCTCATTACATGATATTTTTCCAAATCCAGAAGGAGACTTTCTTTCATTTGATTTTTCAATCTTAAGGTTCAGGTATTAATAAAGGGTGGTAGTAGCCACTTAAAAACTTGAAATCGAATGATCAGTTATGAAAGCTACAATCCAGTACAATGTCTGTTAACAACAGTAAAGGATATCTGGAGTGTGCTGGTGTCATCAGAAGACATCTTCAACCACCTTTGGCCTCTTTAAAAACATCCAGATGTCGCGTGTCTGTGGAATTTGGATCATTCCATCCCCTTTAAATATATTGTAAGAATGACCAAAATCCACCAATTGCTACGCTCGGAACTATCTTCAGTTTGAGATTCGAACAATTCTGCAATGCTCTTCATGTCTCTCTCAACTCATTATTCATACTCTCTACCATTCTCTCATGATCCTTCATCAACGCATTCATTTCCTGTCTGTTCTGGCTTTGTGTTTGAGGGTAGAGAAGAAAGGCTTGCTTAGAGTGGGAGAGAAGCTTTGAAGAAGAGCTGTCCTGGGACATAGATGTCTTCTGGGGGGAAAAGATGAGGGAGACAGAGGGCCAGTATAGAAGAAGAAGAACGCTCATTTTTGAGCAAGGTAGGCTCCTATGGTCAAGCCAACAGCACCAAGAGCAGCTAGACCAAACACCGTCACTATTGAAGACCACGAGCTGCGAAACACAGAGTTCCTCTGTCTGCCGTAGAGCTCCACAAAAGCCTCCTGGTGAGACAGAGAGAGAAAGACATTGAATTAGAATAGATTTTGAGCAAGGGAGTGAAAAGTCTAGACTAATAAAATCACATTTGACAACCATTTACTGCAATTCACTCCATCGGTTGCTCATGAATAGCAAACTAAAGGGGGAAAATAGTCACCTAAACACATGAAGCAAACATAACCATGGTTCTTTGAAGTAAAAAATGTTTTATGACAATATATGGCTTTTAAGTTCATCTGATATAAACTCATTGAGCTCATTATTTTGGAACAGTGTTTCTGTTATGTAAACGAATACTCTCCGGTATAACAAGTTGCTCATTTGGAAATCTACTTTATGTTGGTCATTTTTGGATGCTAGTTTTTAATATGTGTCATTTTAAAAGAAACATCAAAAACTGCAAATTGATGCAAACTGATCCTAAAACATAATTTGCTATAATCCTGATCCAAAAAACAGTCAAGATGAAGAAAGGATGATCTTGACCTGGCATGTTGTCTGGGGAATTTTGAAAGTTTCATCTTTTTTGCTTTTGTTGAGCAATTTTTAAATGCACTGACATGTTCACTCCTATTTTTTTTGCAAAAAATAGACTAAATAACAAGTTGCCTGGAAATTTGTGTACGTCTTTGACTGGTTAGTGTTGCTTCTTCCAGAAATGCGTCTGTTTGAGGCCTGTCTGGTGCTTTTTGAAGGGACTGCACATCTGCAACATGTAACATTCCGGACAAATTCAGGAGTAACTGTAACTGTGAGTGTGAATGTGGCCCTGGGTCATGCTGGTGACCTGTCCATGGTCACTGGTTAAAGCGTTCAACTTGAGGATTAAATACATGTTCAAGTTAGTACTCAACAGGATTTTAAAATCTGCTTTTCCCTGTTGAACAACCCACTTTTGTCCTCTATCTGTGGCCACCTTGCTTTATTCCCTCTGAAACTTTGTTTGGTAGTCTTTACTTGGTGCATTTCATTTTATCTCATTGATTAATTGATATTAAATTCTCATGCAGCTGCTCTGTTTCCATGTTCTGTAACAGTCAGCCTCAAGTGTAAATCACGCATAGTATGTGTGTCTCTGCCTGTGCAATTTTAAGATGAAGGTAACAGTTACGCTGCATGTTGAAGTGCATTATGTATTACTTTGACAATGGTAGCAGTGATGCTACAACAATCCATTAAGCTGTGTGGCTTCGTAGCGTACCAAAGTCGTAATATAATATTAGAACCTATTTTTAAGTGACCAGCATTAATGAATAAGGCCCATATGTTTAGATCTTCATGACAACTTGTCTGGTAATAACAAACTGTCAGGATCTAAATGGCTGACTGTGTCAATAATTAGCATCAAAATCCTTCTGGAACTTCTGGTTAACATCACGACTGTTACCCACAGTGTTACAGCAGAAGAAACCCCCGTGACCCACACCAGAACTAAATGATCGTTCAAAATGTAAAGATAATTCACAATGTCTTTTGGATATAGTGGACTTACTGAAAGCACATCGTACAAATCATGATTTGTGTTGCAATTCTGAGTTAGAAACACTCTTAAAGTAGTAAAGAAAACAAGTTTTAGCAATAAAACATGATGCTAATTGGCTTAAACAGTACACTTGCTTCAAAGACTCAATTTCTCACAACCCTCTGCATTAACCTTTCAAACAGCAAAAATTCTACAAGGGAATCCTCTCTGATCAACTCAGCCACCACTACAGACAACATTAACTGATTAGTCACCCTTTTTTCATCACTTATTCTTTGACACATTGTCGTTTGTTGACTTCTCGTCTTACTATAGGCTTTTCATTTTTTATTTCAACTGCAGGATTACCGTTATTGAACATGTCTGCCAAATTATAAATAAAGCTGTTGTCAGAAATCAATCTGTTACAGAAATGAATCTGTTAGACAATCTGGAAAATCTTTTCTTTTATTTTGAAACTTACTTTTTACTTACTTTCAAAGTTGGGAAGCAAGAGAATGACACCAAAGCTCACATTATTACTGTACTTCTGTCACAGAGACTGAAGCTCTAGGGACCATCATCTCATCAAATTCTTGCTTATTCTCACAAACCTGGTCCCTCCCTCGTTCATTTCTCACTCCCTTCATGAAAACAAGACACTTACCAGGTATTAATTAGTAAACCATGTGCTGCCACCCACAAAGCAAATGCTGTTTTATGAGCAGGAGGAGTTTTTGACAACATGAACCAGCCTGTTACATTTCACAGACTAACAATGCCATGCTTTGTCAACAATCCATGCTGCAACAGCTTGCTGAGTTAGTGTTGTGAAAAATCTCTTTAAACCATCGCCCACACATGAATTCCCCTTCTATAGCTCCTATTGCAGTACATGGCAGCAATCGATGAAAAGGCCCTTTGAGAGAATTGAAGGAAACATTTGGGGAGATACAACATTTAAGAGTATAATAAAACATTTTTTAGAAGCTGCCCAAATAGAGCAGCTTGTTCCACCATTCAGTTCCTGCGCCAAGAGACTGCAGTGTCCTGGAGGCTTGTTACGTGTGACAACTGATTTTAAGAACTTGGAGAGTATTTTGAGAGTCATGAGTGAGGAGAGAAAAACTCTAAAAAGACTGCACTTCATTGATAAATACATGTCTCATAACTTTAATGAAAAATCTTTATTTCCAGGAAATGATTCCTTAAAGGATCAGTGTGTGGGTCTTAACGAAATATTCAGGGTATATCTACACGTTTCTACCAGTGAGCTGAGTGAAGTGAGCAGGAACCGATCATTTTTGTAATATAGATCATTAAAAAAAGTTGTTTAGTTGATCCTAAGAAGATGTGTTTGGTTTATTTAAAAACTTTCAAAAAATGTGTAAAATCTGAGATTTTTCAGAACGGAACCAAAATTGGACAGACCTTCAAGTTCAAAAATTTCTTTAAAAATGTTTTTTAAAAACTTTAATGTGGTGGGTAACCTGGATCTATGTTTGAGGAACATCCAGTTACAGTTTTAAAGTTGAAACTCATACCATAGATCTAATAATTACCTTTAGAGTACATGTTCTACACACCTAGAAAAAACTCCATTCCATTACACTGTGTTCAAGTAAGCCATGCGTTCTCATCTATGGTCAAAGGAGTCGCTCTTGTTATTTTGAGTCATGTTTCACCAGGAGACTTTTTGGAAACCTCAGGAAGAGATGGAAGATGGGTGCTGTGTTATACTCTCTTAATTGCATTTCATTAACCTCTTCAAAATTGTGTGCAGTAGTCAATCACAGCTGAACTTAACTACCGATTACAGTAAATTTGTGTCATCTAAAGTAGGTGTTTTGAGTTGCTGAACAAATAATTTGGGAGTCTTTGGAAAACCAGTAAAAATGATGCATATTATAAAAGAATTAAAGTGTTTTTGACCTTGCCAACAACGCGTGGAAACTCCAAAAAAGTATGAGCATCTTCAAATTTTTAATGGTATGCATAAACAATACCAGATATTGATCATTTACACATTTATTGATAGATCTGATGCTTCGAAGGAGAATTAATGTAATTAGTAAAAGAAATTGAGAATGGGTGTCCAGATAACGTAAATATCCAGCATTTAAAACAATATTGACAAAGTTATGATGTGGGTAGTGCTGTCAAAGTTAGCACGTTAACGTATGCGATTCATTTGACATGTATAGCGTCTTAAAAAAATTAAGCAATTAACGCGGTTACAATTTTTTCTCTTTCCTGTTGTGGCCAACGTGTGTTAAACAAGTATGTATAACTTTGTCTAAAACTGAGGAATGGCAGTACGTGAAGGCATATACGCAGAATGAAAAATCTGTGCTCGTAATATGTTTGCTGGCTTTTGTTTGCTGCTACTTCCAGCATAGTCCAACCAACGATCACAAACTAATGGAACAGCAAGTTGCATGTGAAGAGAACTTTGCAGGTAGGCTAATACTATTTTATCCATCTCTTGTCCTTTTCTGCTATCCCCGTCTCTGTGTGTGCGTGCGTGTGTGTGTGTGTGCGTGTGTGTGTGTATATGTGTACGTGTGTGCGTGTCATGTGTCAACAGTGGAGTCAAAAGAGGCGATCAGCCTATAGGTAAATTCGAACATGATTTTACCTCAGACTATCTAAAAGGAAGGACAGTACTAATTTCACACAGACGAAGATCGCTACTACAATTGTTCCAAGGTTTAAAGACCTAAAGTTTCTTCCCAAAGATGAAAGAAATGAGGCTTCACAAAGAAAGCTGTTAATAGCAGATTTCAGGAAAACAAGTGAGAGTGGCCTAAAGAGACTACAAACTAACAGCCACCAAAGAAGAGAAGCAAAAAGTTAATTTGAAAGATTTTGATGGTTTATTGCATGTTGTTTACAAAACAAAATCTGAGTTAAACAAAAAAAATCAATAAACACTCTTATTTTGAATTTAAATAGTTTCTTTGTCTTCAGTTTACTTTAATTATTTACATTTACAGATTTTAAAAAGTTTCAGTGTTGTAATTGCAATTAATCGCGATCAGACATGATCAAAAAACATGTCTGATTAATTAGTGTATTTTTTTAATCGATCGACAGTACTAGTTATGGCATAAATACTCATTTTTAATTGCCTTAAAATGATTCATTAATGAGAAGATAACCAAATTAACATATTTTTAAGGGTAAAGACTCATAAGAAGCCATACAGCAATTGTGAACAATCTCTGATTTCTATGGGGTTATTTTTACATCACAATTCTGAGCAGGATGTTTCACATGAAGCATGGCTGACAGCAGAGCTGAAAGCAGTCAGTGGAAGGAAAATTAAGTAATAGAACTATTAAATATTTATTGTCTTCTTGATATGATTTGGTTGAATGATGAGGTACGTTAACGCTATCGCATCACACAATCGCCTCGAAATGCATTCTCTTCCATGTTTACTTTAGTTTTTATCTTTTCTGCGCATACGAGCATTACTGCGAACAAGCTTGCGTTTATACACACGATGGATACAAGTAATATATTGTGTGTAATGTGAACGAGCACACACACAAAAAAATCTGATTTCATTAAAAAACTCTAAATTAAGAATCAGAATATAATATTAGGACCAGTCTGAACTTAGCCCATAACACTGTCAATTACATGATCATTATTTACACAAAACATTCTAGACTGCTGCTCTTTCAACAAACTCAATCAGTATCTAATACCAAAGTCACCAGATCATGTCATTGGAAGCGAACCACCGAGAAGAAATAGAATGACTGTAAATTAACTTAATATTGTCAACTGAAAGTGTCTGTTCAAGGGTACTAGCTGGAGCGCACTGCTCTAGTATTGTCTGTTAGGACCAGGTTTACTGTCACTTTACTTTTCCACCCACGCACTGAAGCCAAAATATTAATAATACATTTTTTTATTTAAATGTTAACAAATGAAAGTACGTGGGATGTTTAAATGATAAAATATTTGACTGATTATCCGATTAGTCAACCAATTGGAAGACCCAACCATCACTAGGATCTGCCAATCTTCAAAAGCTCTTACAATGCATTCATGCTCTCCA
Organism: Danionella dracula; assembly: GCA_900490495.1. Taxonomy (NCBI): domain Eukaryota; kingdom Metazoa; phylum Chordata; class Actinopteri; order Cypriniformes; family Danionidae; genus Danionella; species Danionella dracula. The sequence continues at coordinate 6,756,404 of UELW01000100.1, forward strand.
GATGCCTGCATTCGGAGAAGGAATGGTACATTGTGGTTCCGTCTTAGAAACAATCATAATTCAAACAGTCAGAAAGGTAGCATCCCTAACAACTTTCAAAATGTGATACTGAAAACTATTCTCTTTACTTATTATATTATCTTTGATGTAATATATTCCTATCCTCCCATCACTTTTTTTGTTCAAGACTATTCCTAAAGTGAACTATTAGATATAATTTCACTCCCTAGTGCAGTGTTTCTCTATTATTTTCTGTCACGCACCCCCCCCTCAAGAAGAAAAAACATCTCACCCCCCCACCACCCCCCCTCCACTATAAATAGTATTATTAGTCTTTAAATTTGTTAATCTAGCCACAGGGGTTTCTAGCCAGTGACTTCTGTGCCGGTCCCAAGCCCGGATAAATAGAGAGGGTTGCGTCAGGAAGGGTATCCGGCGTAAAACATGCCAAAACCAAATATGCAAGTCATCAATTCGATTTCCATACTGGATCGGTCGAGGCCCGGGTTAACAACGACCGCCACCGGTGCTGTTGACCTACAGAGGAAAGGCAAGAGTATAGGTCTGAGAATAGGGACTCTCAACGTTGGTACAATGACCGGGAAAGGTAGAGAGCTGGCGGACATGATGGAGAGAAGGAAGGTAGATATTCTGTGTGTGCAGGAGACCAGGTGGAAGGGTAGCAAAGCGCGTAGTATTGGAGGGGGATACAAACTGTTTTACTATGGTGAGGATAGGAAGAGAAATGGGGTAGGAGTGATCCTGAAGGAGGAGTTGTTTTAGTAAGGAATGTTTTAGAGGTGAAAAGAGTGTCTGACAGGGTGATCAGTTTGAAGTTAGAGATTGAAGGGGTGATGTTGAATGTAGTGAGTGGTTATGCTCCACAAGTAGGCTGTAAGCTGGAAGAAAAGGAGAGATTCTGGAGTGAGTTAGATGAGGTGATAGAGAGTATTCCCAGAGGGGAGAGAGTAGTGGTGGGAGCAGACTTCAACGGTCATGTGGGCGAGGGCAACAGAGGTGATGAGGAAGTGATGGGCAGGTTTGGTGTTAAGGAGAGGAATCCAGAAGGAAAGATGGTGGTGGACTTTGCCAAGAGGATGGAAATGGCTGTAGTTAACACATATTTCCAGAAGAGGGAGGAACATAGAGTTACCTACAAGAGTGGTGGTAGGAGTACGCAGGTGGACTACATCCTAAGTAGACGAGCCAATCTGAGAGAGATCACTGACTGCAAAGTAGTGGTAGGAGAGAGTGTAGCCAGACATCATCGGATGGTGATGTGTAGGATGTTTCTGGTGGTCAGGAAGAAGAGGGGAGGAAAGATGGAAAAGAAGACCAAGTGGTGGAAGTTGAAAAAGGAAGACGGTTGTGAGGAATTCAGACAGAAGCTGAGACAGGCTTCGAATGGTCAGGAAGAGCTTCCAGAGGACTGGGAAACTACAGCAGAAGTGATCAGGGAGACAGGTAGGAAGGTGCTAGGTGTGTCAGCAGGAAGAAGGAAAGAAGATAAGGAAACATGGTGGTGGAATGAGGAAGTACAGGACATCATCCAGAGGAAGAGGCTAGCTAGAAAGAAGTGGGACATCGAAAGGACTGAAGAAAGTAGACAGGACTACAAGGAATCACAGCGCAGGGTGAAGAGGGAGGTGGCAAAGGCCAAACAGAAGGCATATGATGAGTTGTATGCCAGGTTAGACACGAGGGAAGGTGAGAAGGAATTGTACAGATTAGCGAGACAGAGAGACAGAGATGGGAAGGATGTGCAACAGATAAGGGTGATTAAAGATAGATATGGAAGGGTTCTAACGAGTGAGGAGAGTGTGCAGAGAAGATGGAAGGAGTATTTTGAGGAGTTGATGAATGAGGAGAATGAGAGGGAAAGAAGGGGGGAAGAGGTGAACATTGTAGAGCAGGAAGTTAAAAAGATTAGAAAGGATGAGGTGAGAAAGGCTCTGAGGAGAATGAAGAGTGGAAAGGCTGTTTGTCCAGATGACATCCCTGTGGAGGTGTGGAAGTGTCTAGGAGAGACAGCAGTGGAGTTCCTATCTAGGTTATTCAACAGGATTATAGAGAGTGAGAAGATGCCTGAGGAATGGAGGAGAAGTGTCCTAGTGCCAATCTTTAAGAACAAGGGTGATGTGCAGAGTTGTAACAACTACAGAGGTATAAAGTTGATGAGCCACACAATGAAACTGGGAAAGAGTAGTGGAAGCTAGGCTAAGAAGGGAAGTGGATATTTGCGAGCAGCAGTATGGCTTCATGCCCAGGAAGAGCACTACTGATGCAATTTTTGCTCTGAGAATGCTAATGGAGAAGTACAGAGATGGTCAGAAGGAGCTGCACTGCGTCTTTGTGGACTTAGAGAAAGCGTATGACAGGGTGTCGAGAGAGGAGCTATGGTCCTGTATGAGGATGTTAGGAGGGGCAGAGAAGTACGTCAGAGTAGTTCAGGATATGTATGAGAGGAGTAAGATGTGCTGCAGGTCAGACGGAGGAGTTCAAGGTGGAGGTGGGACTACATCAAGGATCGGCTTTAAGTCCCTTCTTGTTTGCTATGGTGATGGACAGATTGACAGATGAGGTCAGACAAGAATCTCCATGGACAATGATGTTTGCAGATGACAGTGTAATCTGTAGTGAGAGTAGAGAGCAGGTGGTGGGACACCTGGAAAGTTGGAGGTCTGCTCCAGAAAGAAGAGGAATGAAAGTCAGTCGTAGTAAGACAGAATACATGTGTTTGAACGAGAGGGAGGGAAGTAGAACAGTGAGGTTACAGGGGGCTGAGGTCAAGAAGGTGGAGGAGTTTAGATATTTGGGGTCAACAGTCCAGTGCGACGGGGAGTGTGGAAAAGAGGTGAAAAGGCGAGTGCAGGCAGGTTGGAGTGGGTGGAGAAAAGTGTCAGGGGTGTTGTGTGACAGAAGAGTGTCAGCAAGAATCAAAGGAAAGGTGTACAGAACAGTAGTGAGACCAGCTATGATGTATGGGTTAGAGACTGTAGCAGTGAGGAAGAGACACGAGGCAGAGATGGAAGTAGCAGAGATGAGGATGTTGAGGTTCAGTTTAGGAGTGACAAGGATGGACAAGATTAGGAACGAGCACATCAGAGGAACAGCTCAGGTTGGTTGTTTTGGAGACAAAGTCAGAGAAGCCAGATTGAGATGGCTTGGACATGTGCAGAGAAGGGATAGTAGTTATATTGGTAGAAGGATGTTGGAGATGGAGCTGCCAGGCAAGAGGGCAAGAAGAAGGCCAAAGACAAGTTATATGGGTGTGCTGAAGGAGGACATGAAGGTAATTGGTGCAAGAGTAGAGGATACTGAGGCCAGAGTTAGGTGGAAACAGATGATTTGCTGTGGCGACCCCTAAACCGGGAACAGCCGAAAGAAGAAGAAGAAGAAGAAGAAGAAGTCTTTAAATTTGTTAAAAGTACACCTCTGCATAACACAGTATTCCTATTAACGTGTAAGAGAAAAAAACAAAGAAATATGGACCAACAAAGAATAGCTTTATTAACTGTAGCAGAAAAGATTTAAGGTGCATCTGAAATGTAAAAAACATTAACTCCTTAATAAAACTATAAACATTGTTTGACTGATCGTGATTGCTGGCAATATTCAGCAAGTTTTCACTGAAAAAACTCAAGCGGCTTTTCAGCATGATTGGGGTGTAATGTCTAAGTGACATGCTGTCTGCTGCCAACATTTTTAGACTCAGTAAGCACACCTGTCTCTCCTAGTCTCCCACCGCAGTCACAGTGAAACCAAGGGCAACATACGCGTCGTCATATTTCCTCGTCTTAGCTTTTGTTTGTCACTATCTCCTTCTCTCTCCTCCTGTCTTCTACACTTCGTGTCTACATTTCATACTCTGCCAATGAGAGCGCCACTGTCCCTTAATGTAGTGGAGTGGTATTGCACTTTATTCTAGAACAGTACAAAAAAAAATGTAAAAATAAAAAAGCATGTTCCCGAGGTGAAACGCACCCAGGGGGTGCGCGGTCCACTATTTGAGAACCACTGCCCTAGTGTAATTCGGTAAATGCATACAAGTAAATGAACAAGTAAATGAGCAGCTATCTTTAACTTTTATTCAATTCATGCATAACCTTCACAGCATTGCCAAACACAACGCTTCTGATCAGACTTGGGTGCAGTTTTAACTGAACGAATAAGCAAAAAATCACGAGAGCTTTTGAAGATGAGAGACAGTCAGGTGGAAATCATGAGACAGGAGCCCAGGAACAAGAATCACACTTTTATCATTGACTCACTCTCTCACACACGCACCACATGATACTAGAGAAGAGCATTTACTTTCCATGACCCTTATGTTGCTATATAAATATACTTTCTGAATCTGATGGTTGTCACAAGGTATTCCAATGGCAGTTTTTGCTACATTTTCACCCTGGCTGTTTAATGGTCAGATTCAAATGGAAAAAAAATGTCACACACAACTAACAAGGTTTAGCTCTGAACCAAAACACATAATTTCAACACATCGTATTGGCTGAGCATGATTTGTTTGTGTCAGAGCTCTGTTTTTAGGTTAATCTCTATTTTTAGGTACTTCTCATCAGACCAAAATTATGTCAGTTTTCAGAAAAATGCTAAAGTATATCATTATCTTCATCACTGGATAAGCCAAGATCTGAAAGAATCCATCCGCTTGATGAAGAACCTGCAAAGTTGAATGTTCGGTGTATAAAATATTTTTTACAATATATTGTTGTTTTTTTTACATTAAAAAGTTCAAGGAGTTCACTCACAAAAGAACAAATCCTGACATCATATAGCTTTTTTACTTTAAATGTACACTTCTGCTAGAATAATGACATTTATTCAGATTACAATGGCTACAATTCAGATTACGTCTGATTGGAATACAACTATCCAACCCAATGGAGAAAATGTTGTAATTGGAGTGAAAGTCATCAAATGGCAAAAATAAATCACCCTCAGACATGTGGATGCAGGGTCTGAAAGGATAAATATGAGCACAATATAACAACTACAAGATATTGAGGGCTAGTTAGATCATTAATAAGAATGTTGTAAACCACAATTACATGTAAAATGTATTATGACTTATAGGTTTAATCATAAGAATGTGTCAAAAAATACTTCACTAATCACGTCACATTGCACTCTTTCTTTCTTTCTTAATAGATTTGAGGATCTACAAGTAATATAGGCCAAAACCTGAGGGGTTAAATGAATTATTCTTCATAATCCCATTTGAAAGACGCTCTTCCCCATCCTGAGATGTGTGCTATTCACTGGAGTGAAGGAAAAATGCTTTCATCAGCACGAGTGGTTCTTAGGTCAGGACAGCAGCGAGGTTTAAGACTCCTGCTGCACAACCTGACAAGACTATTTCTCATCCTTCAGCATTTTCTATAGCTGCCATGTGTAATATGGAAGATTTGGCAGAAATCTCCTACAGCCCGCTTTCTGTCATGTAAAAGCCACACTAATGAACACTCCCCGAAGGCTCCTGCAGGACAGTGATGGAGGAGATATTGTCCTTGTGTCGTAGTTGCCAGATTTCAACCCTAACAAAACCACATCCTTGATTCAAACGGAACACTGCAAAAGGGGTTAGAGCCTTGCTATAGTAAATCAACAAATATCAGTCATCATTATCGTTCCGAAAAACAAATGCTTTCATTTACAACATAAGAACATTAGTGAGCATAGATAGCTCTTAGCGGGAATGTTGGTGGTTCAAGCTCTCATCTCTCCTTGCATGCATTTCATCTCTCACAGTCCAAAACACGCATGACAAGGTAAATTGAAATCATGAATGAATATTATTATTAACAATTATTTAATCAATTGAAAGTGAATAAATTACTCCTGGAAAGAACATGAGAGAGTGTACAATTTAGCAAGCACACTTCCACAAAATAACCTGCTGCTGGTCGAATCCGCTTCAACGATCTATTGAAGATCAAATGCAAAGCGATCATTTTAAGCAATCAATATTTTATCAGCAAAAGTACTTGGATGTGAAACTGCTAGCAGAGACTTCAAGCAGTATTTTATTGCATTCACCTCAAAGAGCATTTTTACTCAACTATAATAGTTGTACACACAATCAGAAGTATTCAGATTGGAGCACCTCATGGAGCATAATATTATTAGGATAAAAATATTAATTCAAACAAATGAAAATGACAAAAATACACTTGTACAGGACACTTCCACAAAAGATTCAATGACCTACGCTAAGCTACATCAAAACCAGCTCAGCAAACATCAAAACCATAGTCAAAACCAGTTCAGCTACATCAATACCATCCAGCTCAGCAAAACAACTGGACAAATTCCAAAATGCTAAAACAGTAACTACAATCTTGAGGGAATTTTAGAGAATGAGTACAACTTAGAAAGAAAATTAAAATTTCTTTAAAATAAAAAGCTATTTTGTGGAGTTCCTCTTCTTTCTATTGCTGGCATCTGGCATCTCTGTCAATGGCTTTGATTCACGTTGGATTTAATCTATTGTTAGTGGTTTTAATTTCAGCATTGTTCAGCAATGTCCATGTCGTTCCTTTGGTATATTACACTACAAAAAAAGTAATATTGCTTTTCAACTTCATGATTGTTAAACAGCATAGTGCTAAACATAGTCTGTTCTTACACAGATATAATATTTAAACAGCCATATGAAAAAAGTATACTGTGTAGCGTGAACCATGCTTAGATAAATGTGTGGTAAAGATCAAAAGCTGGATTTCACAATACTCTTTTAACTCAACCAAGGGTTGTTAACATACAAAAACTAAATAGACACAACAACCCAGACTTCTAGACAAAACAAATCTACTAAACAGACTGTAAAGATGTATGGCCACTTACAATTACAACTTAGATCCTCTTTACACAGCTGAAACAAAATGTATCCAGTCTGGGACTGAAAGTTCAATAAAAGCACCATGGAACATAAACGAAGCCTGATATGAAGGCCACTAGACTAAAACAGTAAACCTAAAAATTAAAATATGCTGTTGAACAAAAAATAATGTAGGCTCTCATCATCTTTATTTACTCAGAATGTGCTTACAGCAGATATTACATCCGATCCATACACTAGTGATTTACGTGCCTTCCCTTACAGTATCGATTAAAACAATAGCTTGCTTCAAAATAAAATAGGAACATTGCAAAGTTATCTAATAAAACTGTTTGTGGCCAAAATGTGTAACTATCTGGGTGTACTGAGCAAAATACCGGTTATATTTTTACTGAAAGATTCCTATTAGGCGGGTACGATCATCATTAACCCTAGATTAACCGATCCTGCCAGGCTTGACAAACAAAAACTCTTTTACACAAATCTCAATTATAATTTCATAAAAGCACCCTGTAAATCTTTGAAAACTCCCAGCACGACTATTTTTGGTTGAAGTCTTTGAAGATGGCCCCTTCCTTTTAAAATTGTAATTTCTGAATTTTAATTGTGAAAAATGTCCTAATTGGTTTGGTCTATAGCTTGGGGCAGTATTTCCCCTTCAGTGAGGATGGCAAAATAACCTTACTAATTTAAAATGTCCCGCACGGTGTCTGGTAGGTTAACAAAAGGAGTTTAGGCTATGTCTAGAATTCACATAGTAACAGTTGTCTTGGTTCTCACAATGTAGCCAGTATGCTTGTGTCAGGGGCATTTATTTGACCTTGTAAAAGGATGAGAGAAGATCACTTTGAAAATAATTGAATGTGTCAGCAAAAGTGGAAGTGAAGGACATTCAACCCTAGGATAAACTCAAAAGGGGTTCCAAAAATCTGGCTATTGATTAGACACATCCATCAAGAAAAAAGGAGAAAGTGCTCTTCTCATAAAGTTAATTAAATGTGACAAGCATATCATTGTAGTCACAGTTGGTATGCAATATGCACCTGCACTTTTAGCTAGACAGAGAAAAGACCACATGAACCATTTTATACTCATCCACACTGGTTTACAGAGGTCGTGAACTGCATTTTTAAACTTTGTACAATTCACGGAAGTCCAGTTTTAAAATCAAAAATCAATATTGTTTTGAAGAAAACAGCATTTAAATTTGAGCAAGCCTCGATTTACAGCCTTGTTTTATTTCTTGTTTGTAAAGTTATCTGCAGTAAAATGAAGATGGGAAATTGTTTTTGTTTATTTACTATTTACACAAGATCCACTCTTTCATCCAATCAAGATTCTATGGTAGAGAGGAATAACAATTGAGTATCTCCACTGCCTGCGCTAAGCATCTCTTTATTGTCCGCTGAGCGTTTTAGAAGCATGTTTTGGAGTATGAGAGACTTGAGTAAATCTGCGGTCTTCTGGCTATCCGGGCTTCACGGTGGCCCAGCACGCACGTCTTTCAGCAAGAAAGTCGCTGGTTCGAGCTCAGCTCAGTAGTTTTATTACTACATGTGAAGTTATCTTTTAGATTTAGAGGACCTCCTCAGTTTTGCCCAGGACACCGGATCTCAGCACTCATACTGAAGCACGCTTTTGATTTCAAAACATCAAAAAAAATCATCGCATTTAAAGTATACTTGAAAAAAGTATGATTTGAGCTGAAAGTAAGAAAAATGGCAATGTGATTTCACTGTTTTCCAGAGAATGGCAGGTTATCAGAAGCACACACTTAGTATTCATTGGAAAACACCTCAGGCACCAGACAGCTGAGCTGACTTGGCACAAGAGATCCAGTCACTACAGTCTGCTAAATGATCTGCAATCGGTCTTGTTCCTCCCATAAATATTCAAATAAGCATCATTCCTGGAGTGAGTATACATAGAGAATATTTCATAAGTGCATTTATGTTTCAGCCATTTGATTTTGAATATATTGTAAGGAAGTTTCACAATATAGAAAGATTCGCTTTTTATTTTGCAGCTAGCAAGACAGGAAGACACAGGACAATCAAAATGCAAACCAGAATGACGTTCAGTTGAAATTGAATATTGTCCCATGCTTAATTTATGTCTTTCATGTATACAAAATGACCCCAGTGAAACAATTCTTGAGAAGATTGTTGTCTGATTCAGTTAGGCAAAACTTGACTTTCCTCCTGATGTGAGAAATTGGTGTCGTTATTTAATTCACCATGAAAAGGAAGGACCAAAAAGATTTAAATTACATACACTTTTAAAAAATGTGACTGTGGTCTGGCACAGCCTAAAGGACTTCTATATGTGTTAGCTGTAAATTATTTACAACATGCTTTTTCAGGTTTGAGGGAGAAGAGTTTCTCTCCTTGATGCTCGATGATATGAAATATCAACACACTTATTTATGGTTTTATTAACAAAGTGACAAAGTAACAAAAATGTGTCCGATATTTTCAATTACAAGAGATGAGGCAACAATAAATCAACAAAGACTATTTCAGAGCTCAAAATAATATGGTTTCTGAATAAATTGAGTCTCTTGTCAGCAATGAACAATTAAAGAGAATCCTCAATAGCAGTATATTCAGAGACAGAATACGGTTTAACTCACAGGTTGGAGGAATGAGCTAAATTAATATTTACCAGAAGTGACCATTTGTGTTCTCGAACACTGCAAACATGTTCAAAAACACAATCCATACTACTCCAGCTCTGCATGAGATCCCCAGCAGAAGAGTCTCTAAAGACTTGTCTCTAAAGACTTGTATCTGTTGATACAATTTCTATTGTGAGAAGTTGAGATAGACTTTGACGGTGTTACAAATTGCATATTGTCTCTCCCTAATGTAAGTCGCTTTGGACAAAAGCGTCTGCCAAATGCATAAATGTAAATGTAAATCCCATTACTAGATTCCTCCAAACATCACAAGTCTTCCTAAACAGTTCAGATTCCTCTTAACAGCTTATTTTCCTGTTGTCGAAGGGGGTGAACGGGTAGGTCAATGTTTTTTTAGTTGATCTGCAAACGAGTTTGTCTTCACCAGCATGAGTTTGTGTTGAGTTATACTGTTGTATTTCTCACAATCTCAGGATTTGCGACAGCAGCAGCATCCGTGTTTAAGTCGGCTAATATGCGCTCATGAACTGTTTAAGCCCTAGCTAGCACAAGCTGGTTGAGGTGCTTGCTGTTTGTTTACCTTTTCCTTGCCACTCCGTCTAGCGAGAGCGCCATCTTACCTCACAATTAGGCAGAATTACGGAATGAGTCGAATGAAAAAAAAACCCACCCCCTAAAACACATCTATCTTTTCACTCACAAACTCGTGTTTTTAAAGCTCAACGGAGACTTATGAATTCAGAGTAGAAGTGACTGAGCTTGATGATAAGCAAAGCTTTGAATAACTGTAAAGCAGATTTACAAGGCCACTTTTGTTTTTGATTAGATGCAGCCACTACAAGTTGCAAAAGCCCAAATACGTGTGGTCTCAGATACTTGTGAAAAATTTTATTTATTCTCCTCTTTTGTAAAGGTAAATATTTAGAAAAAAGTTATGCATTACAGTTTTTTTTGCGCTTAACATGTGTTTGTAAATGCTTAACAATACCCATGAATCTGTCCTCTTGTGTTGATACAATGTAGTAATAAATAATTATTAGTAGTACATTTCTTGCTTTACAGGCAGAAAGCTATTACGTGAAAAAGCCCTGAAATATTTAACCATGCATCATGCCTGTAGCCAGATTGTCTTTCAATCTAATCGAGCTATGATTACGGCAACAAAACGATGCACAGGTAATTGAGATTACACTAAGATTACAGTTTATTAAAAAGGTGCGTGTTTACACTGCATGTGGTCAGACTATTTAGTCGGAAAATTTGCTCACCTTACTCATACTTTTGACGCAAATGAACAAAATATTTTACAAAGACCAAATTCCTCATTTCAACTTTCTTTAGTTTTAAGATAAAAGCTAATTTTATATTTCATGATGAACTAACATGCTTAATTCATTGTTTAAATTATCCAGTGTTCTTGTTGACTGTTCTAATACAATTAATAAGAAATAGATTCACTTTGGAGTGTAATAAATCATGAGAGTGTATAATTTTTCATGTTGGTTGGATGGTTGCTTGCTGAGCTACAGCCTGAACCGGTTAAATGCACCAGACTTGCTGCCCCAAATGAAGTGTAGTCTGGTTAAACTAGACTACAAAAGCTACCATATGGCTTTTTTTAAACCAAGTGCATCTGGGACTGAGGCGTGCAAGCAACACTCTCGAGATAAAGTTCTGCTGACACAGCCAGGAGCCAAAAACCATCTGTCTGCAGCAAAAATCAGATAACAAGAGCAGCACACCAGGTCAAATCAATCCCAGACCATCCTGATTGTTAGAAAAGTGCACGACCCACACAAAATCTAAGCTGTATGCATTCTAGACAATGTTATCCTGTGTAGATAAAAGATGACCTAATAATAGTAACATTTGCATGCATTAATGTATGTTTCGGCAGTTGCTTTTTTTTCAACAAAAATATGTATTTCACAATTTTTTTCACTTTTTTTCTATATTTTATATAAAATCTGAAAAATTCCCCAAATTTAGTTTGGATTAAATTTCGCATTTTCTGTTTTATAGCACTTTAACTCTTATAGTAAATAATTTCATTTTCGTCATTATGATACCCAAAAAACATCCCGTTTTGAAAAGTGACTGGACAAATATCATTAGGCCCTAATGCACCACATCAGGCAAATGTACAGATTTTTTTGAGGCTACACTTTATGGTGAATTTAGCAAAGGTGTCGGCTTTTTCATTTCTGTGCTTGCTCTAAAGACTGAATAAAAAAAATTACCAGACATTCCAGAGAAAACTGAAGCTGGCACATCTGAATGTAATATATATTTTTTATTTTTTGTACACTTTTAGTGATATTTTAGCACCTACATTTATCCTTATAATGGATTTCAGAAATTTAAAACAATACCAAAGTAACAAGATCAAGAAGAGTAAAGAAACAAGACTTCAAGAAAAGAGAACCTCTATAATATTCCTTTATGTTGGTTGTTATGGGCACGTTCTTCTGAGGCCCAAAAATAGTGACAGAAGTTAATATAGCATTAATTATGCACTTTCTTTGAAGAATTCTCAGAAAAATAATTAAATAAAACAGTCCATATTTTCTCTTCTAAGACCAGCAGTCCAAAGGGCAGGCATGGCGCATGCACTGTACCAAGACACAAAATTGGAAAAACATTGCTGAGTAATCATCTCCTGGAGAATGATGTATGCTGATTCAAATCAATCCTCCTCAAGTAATAATCAGTGTTGATTTAAAAACGACAATGGCAAGGAACTAAACTTCTTGCAATTTATTGACTTTCAAGGCCAAAGCAAAATGTAATTAAAGTCAGTTAAATGTAATGGTAAATTTCATTAACTGGACTAAAAGACACATTCCCCCTGAAGATCAATGCACCAACCAAATCAATGAAGAGCAGCACAGAACAAGTAGTTAGATTTGAAAACATCATAAGTGTCAAGTAAGAATTCTATTGGTGGCTTTTGTTAATTTGTTTTTAGTGAATAAAGAGAAATTTTTCAGAGTAAATTCTAAATAGAAGAATATGGAAAAACATAAATAGTTAATTTCTGATGAAAAAAAATCACGTTGTGTCACAAACTGGGTTTTCTACAGCTCAGTCAATATCGTCACTGAAAAGAAAAGTCAAAATACAATATTTCTATCATTCTGGAATTTTTCTGTTGTTATTACAACGCATATTATTTGATCTATTTTCTTTGCTTCACAGCATTAAAGGTCTTCTGCAGTGATGGGAACCACTGGCCTGGAACGTTCCAAAAAAAATAGTAGCCATCCTCGAGATTGCTTACAACTAATAAACTAGCCCTCACAGGACCAGGCGTTCCTATCGTAGTAAATTTGGCTGAAAACACTGAGCTACAGGTGTGGATGGATGCAAAAGCAACAGGCTTAAATTACACAAAAATCTGTGTTTGAATATATCACATGCAAGAGCTCATTCTGTACAATCATCATATGAATTTGTTTACACTAAAGATCAAACAATCATCAAAGCCTTGCGGAACTGATCTGTTTCATGTGTCAACAGAATTATTGCAGCTCACATGACATTTATGCAAGCTCACATGCATTTTCTATGGTACATAAAGTGCAGCCACACATGAAGAACATTTACATAGAAGGCTTTCACTCGATTTGGTTTTCAAGTGGTGGTGAAAATGGTACACAACAACTGTCAGTTTTCTTAAAACCTTAAAAATTGTTTACAATTGATATAGTGCTAGAACACCATGCACTACCGCCTTAGATATTGTTAATGTTTCATGAGGTTAAATATTAGGTTACTTGTCATGTGTGGCAATCTGTTCACATTTCGTTGGGCACATGGCTTTGTTCTGTTTTCATGTGTAATGTTTTCTGCTGTCTACTATCTTAATCTTGTTGTCACCAGTTTACTTTTTCATCCCTTTAAATTCTGCCAGTGTGCTCTCAGTGTTTGGTTTAAAGAACACCAATTATGGCACTTTAACAAGATGTAATTTCAATCTTATGGGTCTTTTGGATATGGCAAGTTACAGCTCAAAATACACATAAGATCTTTTTAGAAAAATGATTTTAACATGTGAATTTTTGATTTGCGTTTTTTTTAATGGGCCGTGATCCTCCCACAAACCCTAATATGTTTACCTCTTCACAGTTTACTTTCAACCAGCCAATGTCAAGGAGGGAAAATATTTTGCACTTACTTGCTGGAACTCTTACCGATGTGCCATTGAGACACAAACACATAACATCAGGGTAAAAAAAGAATAAAGTTTAAAGTAACACATTTTTTTGCACCTTTCAGGCTACACTCAGGAAACTTTTTCACCCATGCTGATCCCAAACTGTCCTGTGTTGTGTAACTATGATGCAGCTAGATTTCCATAGTGACACTAGCCATAGACAAATGCCAGTCCAGTAGCTAAGGAGATTGCACATCCAAATGCTTGGTTGCCAAGACAATGACTGTGAGATCTTTGCACATTGAAGTGTGGGAAATCCAAACACAGTTCAGACATAACATTACAAACATGTTGCTTTGATTAATATTCGTTTTCATTTTCAAGCAATAAATTACCATAAAAACATTTTTGTATTTTGTATCTGAATAACAACACGGTAAATACAGTAATTAATACTATTATGGCTAATGTTGTCTTCTAAAACACAATCTGTCTGTTTTACCTCAAGTTATTTTACTAGTTTTAAACTAAGTGTTGAAAGAAAACCTCAGCAATGAATTATGTTTATGAAATTCCATCAAAAGAATTCACTGAACTTAAATAACCCTAGTGTTTTCATTCCGTTAACTGCAGGCTTTTTCATTTAAGTGAAGCCAAACAACCCTGAACACAATGGCTCAGTTTTAATGAATCCATCAAATTAAAAAATAATGAAACTCCTCCTGCTGTGCAATTCAACTCTCATAATCTCCACTGAAGCTCAACAATCTAATGAAGTCTACTTCAAAATACAGTGGGTTAAATACAAAATTGATAAAAAGAAAAATCTCATACAGGTGTCACACACTTGTCTTTAGTTTTAGCAATATCCAAAGCTCTCATCGCCAATAAAATGAAACGCTTAACAAGGAATAAACTGACTTCGCAAAAGTTCCCATTGACCTCCCAAGAACCTCAGCAGCAAGCTTAGCCAGCTAGACTGTACACCAGCCGTGCAGTATCTGCTAGTTTGGGGGCAAACCCTCGGAGTTTTGTTAAACCCATGACCCCAACTCCAGTCAGTGTACAGCTAATACAATTTATAAAAAGTCAACCTTACTTCTCTAATTTCAGGAGCTACAGCAGTGATAGGAGATGTCTTGCAACCTTCTACACAACTGTGTGGTGATATACTGATCAGCATAGAGATGGAAGTGTGGATATATTCAAATCTGTGTAGGGATATATGGATCAGTGTAGACGTTTTAGCTTTTCAAACCTACTCAAACCTGTTTTAGTTTTTTGTTCCCTTTTTGGACACACCCATGTTTTGCTGGTCTAATTTAGGGCTTATAAATGAACACGTTCTTGTCATTTTAAACAGTGGAAAAAGCCGCCTTCACCGTTTTAGTTTTTTGGCCATTTTTTTATATCTACAGCAATTTGGGTTAACCGCAATTGTGTTAAAGTACTACATAAATAAAGATGAATACCTGCCCACAAGCTTCTTTTATAATAGAAATTACTTTTGGGTTTCTCTCCTATTTAAGCTCTCCTCCAAAGTCAGATTTTTTTCTTGTGCGTCAAGGCTATCTATAATCCACCGAATGACCTCCTTGTTGATGCAGACCCTGATTAAACCCCTACAGCTCTGATGTGCAAGTACAAAAAAATGCAACTATATGGTAAGCTCTGTGATTGGTTTGAGTTTTAGCAGAGCAGTCTTGACACAACAAATGCAGACAAGGACCACCGGTGAGTCACTGCTTGAAAAGGGACAGAAATATAACCATATAAGACTTGGTGGCTCCAACCCAATCTAAAACATGATCCTAGAGGTCTAAACTGCAGAAGTCCTGACAGAGGAACAGAGAAAAGCAGCCGACTAACATTTATTAAAGGATCACTGCAGAGCTGGTGTATAGAGGCAACTGGAAGAAGGCTCAGTGATTTGGCTAACTGCATCTGCATCACCGCAGAAGTATAAATCAGGTTTCAGGAATGCTACATTTTTTTACATAGTTTGCTATGGGAACTTTCGTTTTGAACTATTTATTTTCAGAAAATCGATCCTTATCTCTTTAATTGAACTTTATTTAGACCACAAAAGAGACGTTGGTCTGTAGTTGGTTAGAACCTTATTATTTAAATACACTTTTAAAAGTTTTATCCCTCTCCTTTAACTACTTCTGTGTGACACCAATGATTTGTTAAAACTTTTTGAGGTTTAAAAACTTTTTAGCAGGATCAAGTTGAGAGCTGTTATCTTTTTTGTTCAACTTTTTTCATGCTCCCATCATGAGATCATATTCAAACAAGTCTGGCCTAAACACATTGCATTCTCAAAAGAGATAAGAAAGACGTTTTTTTCTTAAGTGAAGGAGAAAAACGCAGGAATGAGATCAGTGACCTCACTAGAGGACAGCTGATTCCATCAGTGCTGTACCGAAAGAATGATAGGAATTCATTGAAGCTAGGAACAAACAATTGCACTTTGTTCCCTGCTGGTACAAGAGGCTTACTTTTGGCCCACAGAGAAAGAGTCTTGTTTCAAACTCTTTAAATGTTCGTTATGCAGTACCAATATGTGTTTTATTTTTGTACTTGAAATTAAATTTTCTGAATACTTTTAGTGTTGAGTATAGAGCCTTGTACACGATGTTAAATCATCACAAGACTATCAAACCCCCTTTTTCTAGATATTAACATGTATACCTGGGATTTTGTCTGTTGAAGACTGTGTTACTTTATTTTAAGTTATATTTACACTTTTTTGTGATTTGAAAGGAAATTACTGTATATTTATTTTGCAGTAATCTCATTATTGTTTCAAATTGGTTTGACATCACTAGGTTTGTTAACATACAAAACTAAAATCATCCAATCAGCCAGTGGTTTTGTGGATGTGTTAACTATAAAAATATGTAGAGGATGTTTTACAAAGGCTTCCTATCGATAAATTACGATGCAGTCTACATTTAACATTATAAACAAGTCAAAACAAACCCTAAAAAAAGATAGTGATTAAATGCAGAAAACCTACTTGTGGTGTTTGTTTTGACAAAACTGACAGACGGTTCATATCCTTGTGGCTGAAATATTAGCTAACTGGTGTCTGACATGGCAAATGGACTAGGTTGCTTAGCATGCACTGGGAATAGAACCCAAACTCAATGCTTGACTGCTTGACAGCTAATTTAGCTGCCGCATCAAACACTGAACATCACAGGCTTTAGTAAAGTTCTGACTCCAAATGAAATGTTAGAAGGAAACTATGATGCTCTCAGCAGAGCCAGTCTCTCTAAGGGTTTTCTGTCTGGCAAGCACATTGCACCCTGCTCTTGAACACTTAACTAATATCAAAAGTAGCGTTTGTAGTTTAATGATGGTTCTCCTCCAAAACCACCTAGTTAGCATCACGTCAAGATTAAAAGAGGCTAATCGATCTTCCAGTCGTGGCTAAACTTAGCCATTTTCTTGTGAGTCATTCAATGTTTTGTACTTAAGGACATGGTGAACTACAGACAATTGAATAGAGTACTACAAATAAAATGGTTTTATTTGTAGTTAAGCACATTTCAGGTCATCAGAAAAAACACTGGTTATATTAACAGAAAAACGAAGTCTAGACATCAAATTGAATTCAGGGAACAGAGGCTCCAGGGGGAAAAAGTATACATCAGTGCAAACCCACAAGCTGAAGCACCCAAATTATTAAAACTCAGAGCTGGCCGTTTGAGTTAACACTTCCCAGTGCTGAGATCATACATAATTCAAATGCAGTAACAAGGCTTACGCTTTTTAAAACCTGCCAAAACCAAATCTCAGCCCTTCCAGGTGCATTTCAACTTCAATTTAAATGTGGCATTATGATCTGAGTTTCTCTTTACTCATTTATAAAGTTAATACTGAGTTGTGGATAAAAGCTTCAAAAGGGAGCTTGTTACGGCTGATAGTCTTCATAGAAGTGTACTCTCATTTAGTAGCTGACAAGGTTTAGAGAAGTTTTTCTCTTGGTGGAACTTTGAGGTAAAATATGATTGAGTTGAGATGGAATAGCTGCCTCCCGGCTTTTATCAGTAGAATGTCACATAGGAGCACTTGTCATCACTTCAGAAGCGTTCTGACGTTTCAAGTAATGACTGTATGAGAGACTGAAAAATGCAGCAAGCTAGAGAAAGTTAGGAGGCACTGAAAAGTATCTGCAGGTTTTGAGAATTACACCATCACACCACCTAACACTGTAACAAGTGGTAGATTAAGGCTCAGAGAGGTAACGATTTGGTGTAGGAGTTGGAGAACATAGTCAGGACCCTAGAAACAAACCCATCTTTGATTCCAATTTATTGCTATAATATTTTTTTTATTTCTAAAGAATATTTTTTTGAGGATGGTGAACTAAGATAATAACTAGCATCACTCTAGAAATCATATTATCCGTGCAGTGGAACAACAAAACCAGAAACTCCCAGATAATAACCAGTTCCATGAGATAAGAGATCTTACAGCACATTCAGACCAAGACCGGAATATGCATGGTTAGTGAGTGATTTATATGTTAAGTCAATGTGTAGGCATTATCTGTGGAGAAGGCGAAGTGAGTATGCTGAATAGTACAGTGGAGCTGTAAAGAAAAGTTTTGTAAATATCTCATCTTTGGATGTTCTACAACCACACCAACCAATCAGGGACTTGAGGGAAACCCAGAAAACAGCAGTTCATCTAAAGGAAAATCATGAGAGGAGACCAATCGTGCGCGTGGTCCAATTCTCTGTGTAAACATGGTTTTAGAGTTTGATGGCCACTTGGCCCTTTAATGAGTGGCAGAATAGAGGAACAGAAGAATTTTTCAGGCTAAGAAGAGAGGGATTGTCAGCTAAGAAAGAGTGACTAGGAGCCAGGCTGAGGTGCAATTCCAGATATTCAAAATAACAGCATGTTATGATGCAGTGGTTGCCTCATCACATCACATCCCTCATCTATGTCCCATGGATTATATTTACCCCTTTAATTTGGCCTCTACGTCAGTGTCTTGTATAATTAAAAACAGTAAAACTGGCAAGAAATTTGTCAAAAGGTTACTGTGAATTTAAGATGTTAATTTAAAATGTAGTTTTGTGGCAGAATTATATTTAAAATGTATATACTATTTATATAAATTTGATGTCTTATTTTCAGAACTTACACATGTATGCAATTTAAAAATAAATACTTTAAGAAGAAGCACTTAAATATTTGTTGGAGCATTGTTTACAAACAAATATTTGTCAATGAAAACATTATAGAAAGATTTCGAAAAATAAAATTAAAAAATGACTAAACATTATTGAATTAATCTATGAAATCTTAGATGATTGTCCTCCAGACAGGCAGAAAAGCCCTCAACTATTGGGCTATCATGTGGCTCTCTGTCTGTGGAGGCATTGGAAATGATCCGGGAAGTGCTGCTTGCCAGGTTATCAGATGTGTGACAGGAGCTGAATGTCCTGCAGGCTATACACCCAAACACAGTGTGCACGTCCCTCAGTGAGAACACAGTATGATTGATTTCACAAGCTTATCAACTGAAACTCTTTCAGTCAACTTAACAGAAACTAAGAGACCCGATGTCCTCACTTATCTTGTTTTTTAAAGGAATACTTCAATTCCTATTAAGTACCTGAAATATAAACTGTTGTGTGCCTTGCAACCCGAAGAATACCCGGGAGCAGTCGGGAAACCACAGCTATGGTTGTTGAAGCAAATGTTTCATCACTCACACCACCTTCAACTTGGTGGATCTGGGGTTCGAACCTGCGACCCCCTTATCCACCAGACCACAACTGCCATGAAGACGTTATATTAGTAAATTGAAGTTGTGCTTTCATGCCCATTGTCCACCTGGAGTTAGAACCTGCAAACTTTCAGTCTGAAGTACCACTGAAGGATACATGGATGAAGAACCATCACCTACAGCTCAACATGGCTCAACTTTTAAAAAGCATCTGAAAACTCATCTCTTCCAGCAAACCTTCATTTTCTTTCTTTTTTTTTTATTTCCTTTCCACCTATGGCTGATGGATCAGCTGATACAACTAGACTTTGGCTTTGTAACAAATTGCATATTGTCTTTCGCAAAGTATAAGTAACTTTGTACAAAACACCCATCAAATGAATAAACATAATGTACATTTAAAATCTAAAAAATTAAATAGAGAGGGCTATGATGAGGGAGAGAGGTATAGGTGATGATGAGTAGGGATTGTTGAAATAGAAATCTAGATTGAACTGAAAAAAAGATTGTATTAAAACATTTCTGTTTAATCTGATTTCATTGAGGGCTTGCTCAGCCATGCATTGTTGCAACATCAGTAGCAGGACAAGGACCTTTGCTCCACTAAATTCGTCTGTACATAGTCTGGGTCTGCCTCTCCATGCTGTATCAGATTCAACCCGATAAGGCAGAAAGGAACTGATGTTAATCTCTGCTCTAACCAGTGTTGATGTCAGCTATATATTTTCACAATGCACAGGAAGCACATGCAGGATTGAGAATGAGCACTAATCCTCACTTTTCACACTATGATATTTAGCTGACGGCTTGGGAGTAACAACACATCTATATTTAGATGCTCTCACATAGCTCTGAATATTTCAAGCTCTGTGTAGGCACCTGATACATGGGGCCGGTGGGATAAAGTGGTGAGCGGCAAGGAGACAGAAACATAGTGCATGACGCATCTTGTTTGAGGGATGGTCATTTAGTGTTCGAGATTAGCTAGCTCATGCATCTTTCAGCAATATGTGTTCTGCCTGGATGCAACCTAGTGAAAGGGGTTGTCTCTGATCAAGTGTATGAACACGTGCATGAAAGTGTGAGGCAGACAGATGGATGCGAAGAAGTGAAAACATGACACATGATGAGCAGAACCCTCCGTGTATGGTTATTTTTAGAGACATTAAAAATGTCATGTTGATGATCATGCAGACCTTTAACCAAGATCACGTTTTCCCCATGGATTCCAATTGATCATGGAATATCAAACTGCAATGTGTCTGAAAAGGTTCACAGTGGCCAAACAAACTAAAAGCTTCATGTTTTGGGAAAAATAGCAAACAACTGAGGCCATGTCCACACTTTATGCCAAGCAAGCACAGGTTTAAAAAAAAAAATTGGCCCTGTAGAGAGTATACCAATTAAACACTTGGCAGATCGATACAAAGTTATTTAGATCAATTAGAAGTTGGTTCTTGAACTAATTGTCAGTTGTAGTCTTTCCCGTCAAAGTGTGAAAAGGCAGCGCACGCAACAATATTAACGAGGTCCTTGATAAACAAAAAAATCTCCCAACATTCCTTACCAACAATTTCACCCACAAAACTGTCCCCAAAAAGCAGATAAACTGCTAGTCCCATGATGAGGTGGACGCATAAATTCTGAAATCATCTCCTCTCAAAATCTGAGATTTCTCCCATGCACCAAGACTGGTAGATGCAAGGAGAAGGGGCTTCAGTCTCCTTTCTCACACTTCAACAACAAATACACCAACTCATCAGCGCACACTGCTAGCTAAGTGGCTAAATCTAACAATGTGTAATTTATTATAGCACAAAACTAAAACTAAAAATTCACCAAATTTTCTTACCTCTATACTCTATTCTCTTTGCATTACCTAGGCTAATTTAATGTAACTGTGAATTATGTGAATTTCTATATTGAGAACTATGATTTTTCAGTATATTGAGACTGGCATTTGGATCTTCTTTCTGATTTTGAAGCCTAGGTAATGCAAATGTGTTTGGTGAGTATAGTAAAGCGTACAAAGCCAGCTGTTTGAGGGAGCGTTACATCTTATTCTGCAAACATGTGTAGTGCAAGGGTGGCTGAGGGTTTTGCTGTTGATAATGATAGGTGAATAACTGCTAATATGAACTAGATGATGACCTTGGGATTCAAAATATTGTAAAATAGACGTGTTCCTCCTGAAAAGTTTTTAATAAAATGTTTTCAATGGCCTTTCTTGAAAGAGGATGCAGCAAACAAGCTAGTTGGAAAACCTTAAAATTCAGTTGAGCCCTAGGATAGGGTTTTCATAAGAAACTGTCACACTGCAGTGTTCAGTATAGTCACATTCGCTGAGGAGAATTTCTGCAAGTTCTTGTCACTTAAAACAATATGCTGTTGCCTCAAGACATCCAGCTTTATTACTCAAGGATAAAGCTCTGTGGCTGTGCTGCCTGTTGGTTCCCTGGTCACTCTAGAAATGTGTTCAAGGTCACACAAGTTCACATATCAGATTGTTTCTTACAAAAAAAGGGGCTAGCTAGCCTTTCCTTACCTTGAGGTGCGAACGCAAACAACTGTGCTATTTTGGTACAGCTGGATTGATTGACATGTGTGAAGGGTCCACATTTCTAGGACATAGTCAAAATATACTACTTTCAAGATGTGCTAGAATAGTGTGGGTAAAGGCCTGGGCTGACTGTTAAATTAATGATGAAAATGTTGATTTGAACTGTTGATTCACTAAATCCACGTGCAAGTAAATGTTTTTTGCAAAAACATTTGTGATTTGCCTCAATAATTTGCAAGGTATTAACAATTTTAACACAATTTTAAAAACAGTTTAATGTTTAGAGTCGTGTTTGAATTTTAACTAGCCTGACATGTGCTGTACGATCTGATGACCCTTTTCTCATTCTTCTCGTTGGTGTTAATTGACGCATATTTTCACACCTTGAATTTTGAAATGAGGTTATCCCTGTCCATGATGTTCTCTATGTATACTTTACTTCAGAGTGCACATGGTCAGACAATAGGGTCTCAAATATGGTGTGCAACCTTGATTTTTGATTTCAAATAATACAATTTCAAATAATACAAACAAAAAAAATCTATATTCCAGGAAGAGATAAAACTTTCGCCTGTCTTTTAGTGAGAGATATTACCAAGTCTAAACAAGCTGGAACAATTCAGGGAGAGACTTGGGGCTGTTGTGTAGATGATAATGAACACAGAAAGAAGAAACAAGAGAAACAGCTGGCAGACAAACAGCCACAACACTTATAGAATCACAACATGCTCAGGTTTAGTCATTTCCTGAATAACTTCAGGAAGTACAAAAGTAAATGAACAACCTCAAATGTATACATCATCAGGCATCCCATACAAATAGTAAATGTTGCAAATGTCTTACATTTTGGTCAGCTTTATTGGTTGCTGGTGTTAATTTAATTGTTGTTCAGTTATCGATTCACTCACACAATAACGAATAGCTTTTTGTTCATTTCATTGTTCCAAACATGTTTGTGTTGTTTTTTTATGCTGATGAATATAAAAGAATGGCCTTCCAATATAAATAGATGATGGTAAAAGTTTAAGCCTTTAAATAGAGAGTAAACAAATTTAATTTCCTTTTATTTAAACAACATACTACATACTAGTTTGACGTAGCACTTCTATTGGTTGAACCTCACTATCTACTGCATGTTCGCACTTTTAAAAATCCAACAAATGAAATATTGAGTTAGCAGAAAAATGTTAGTCAACCTAACTTTTCACCAAGTTCACACAATTCAGTCAGCAAAATATTCTCAGTTGCTGAAGAGCTGTTGACATTAACTAATATTTTCTAAATGAGTTCACATTCTGACAGGTTGTTGTCAACTTTGTAAAATAATTCTGACTACTAATATTGTTGTTTTTGTCAGCAACAGACCTTAAGGCTTCCAAAAATGAGAATAACTAAAAGAATAAAATAAACACCACATAAAACACATTTAAAACACATAATAAATGCCTTCATGATTTGCAATGATGAAATGATGCAAACTATCGATGTTTTGTGTCTTTATATGTTTATGTACAAGAAAATGCCAGACTAATCCTCTTCTTGCTTTTATTAAAAAAATAGTGTTTTAGTAAAACGGATCTCTTCCTTATTTCTCTCCCTCTCTCCAAGTTTGAATTCTATTTACAGTTTCATTAAACTGTAAATAGCAGAGATGCAACATTACATCTCATTAAAGTTAAAATGGCTTTGAAAGTATATATTTTACTCTAAATATTAAAGACAAAGGAAACAATACAGAATCTGACTATTCAGTGTTCAGAAGAAAGCTAATGAATTGAGTGAAATAAAATAATTGGTTTAGGTTGATCCATTAGCCAACTAAAAACTTTAATTTATTGGCTAAGAGAGAAAATTGGTTCAACTTAGCTTTTAACTTAATTATTCAAGGAGTCGACAAATATTTTTGAATGTAGGTTCATCAAAATGCAATCAAATACTCAACATTTTCGCTGAGCTCTAACGGAAATGTTTGGCCATTTGCCCTGGGCTGTCCGAGCTGTCCAAGGACATCCCACCCAGACGAGGCCACTCAGGAAAGCAACACCCAGGTCATCTGCTCTATTTATTTACATTCCTGGAATATGCAGGAATGGTATCCTCTGGAGACAGGGTACAGAAATATGTAGTGGAAGGGTGTGGATCACCTCTGGGAGAACACAGGCAGTGCCTCCACCAACAGCAGGCTATTGTTACACACCCACACCATTGTGCTGTCAGAACACAGGCAGTACTCCAGAACAAAAGATCACAGTAACCACATTCACAGGGGTACTGACGGGCTGCTATTATCATTTACAGTAGATATAGCTGTTGGTTACAAATGCAAAAGAAGAAACTAAAACAAGCACATTAAGCTGGGTGTAGAAAAAATCTAATGCTACTTTCATATCACAATACATATCTGGATTTTAGTTTAATATTAGTTACATTTATATCTTATTGCCATTATTTGCACATGGGAGGTTATATAGATAAAAAAAGAGTTACTGTTGGCAGGATCTATAGATTTTATTGCGCAAAGAAACACAAAATATCCATTTAAATCACAAATGTCACCCTTGCCACAGCGAGGATTATTACGCACATTTCATCAGTTTGAGCACATAACATCAGTCCCCTGGGAACTCCACTAGCTGCCTGTCAAATTACAGAGTTGATTTTAAGGTTCCTCACTCTTAAAGCCATTAATGATAACCCAATCTTAATATGCTTGCTGTTAAAACCCCATCTCGCTATCGCTGAAATTCTGTTGAACTCACACTAAAATCCTCCTGAATACTGTATAAGGAAGTACGCTCTCTCATGGGCTGCCTCCCTACAGCTCTGCATTACAGCTCAGATCTTTCAGTCAGCTTTTAAAGGGTCAATAAACCCCCAAGGTAAACAATGTTACTTTTTTTTTTATTGTGTGCTTAACATGAATTTTTGTATAACTTTAGCAGTTTAATAGTATAATAAAACACTTTATTTCGTTCTTTTCTTTGCTATTTTTGACTTTCGAGATTAAAGAGTGGGTATCTCACTTATTCACAAGCCTGAGTTCTCTTTTATCCAAATACTAAACAAGTCAATTCAAAGAGAGTCAATTCTACTGTGATTATTCCAACCACATTTTTTGGTGAAATATGCTATTAAATATGGTGTGTGCTTGTATAGTTCTATACACTTCAGGAGTTATGCTTTAGAACAAAAACCGCAGCGCAAAGTCTTGCTCTGTCTGTCTTTGTGAACAAAAGTTGCTGCATCAATGACAAACTCCTATAACTTCTCCAAACTCTGCCTGTAACCAAAATAAATCCAGTCCTGCTGTCCACTCAAGAACTATTCACCAGAATTTTCAAAACCTTCACCTTCGCTGACATTTTCAAAAATCCGCTACTTATGCTGCTTCGTGTATGTGAGGACGAAAAGTGTAACAACGTAAAAAAAAAAAAAAAGTGGTTAGAAAATATCCAGGTATGTGTGGACAGCGCCTGAGTTAAATGGTAGAAAATAGTAGTTGTAGGAGTCAAATGTAATAACCCTGTTCTCCCTGCTTCAGCGCAACAGGAAGTGACTGAACTGTATTACCTCGACTGACCGCAAATGGGATAGGTTCAGAAGTGAGTAAGTTCTCATTCACTCCAATGTTAAAATTGCTCAACTTTGAAGTTGAAAAAAATTGTTTACCCCCTGGTGCTGTATTTTTTTTAAATATTTAGACCGATAGGTTTGACCTTCATGAGAGGGGATAAAAAAATGTATTTGTTTGTTTAAGATGTATAAAATGTAAACATTCAGTCAATCAGACAACTATGCTACCCCTATGTCTCACCTCTCAGGATTTGGTTACAGGGAAGTGATGGTTGGCTACGCCCATTTTTAGCTTGTTTCACTGATTATACTCAGCATGCTACGTCCATGATATATACAGTCAATGGTCATAACTGACCACTGGAGGGGGGAAGAGTGAAGTGTGTGTGTGTGTGCGCGTGTGTGTGTGTGTGTGTGTGCGTGCGTGCGTGCGTGCGTGTGTGTGTGTGCGTACATACGTTATAGAATAATTAGTAAAATGTTTCTGTTTAAAACGTCTGGACAAAAGTGCACTAACACCAACACTCCTATCTGTGTAACAGGACTGCATGTTTGCTACAGTTTTTTTTTTTTACATATTTCCATGGGTGTTTTACTCTTTTCACATGGTTGGTTGTGTAATATTGCACAAAGATATTCCATGGAACCACAAATTAATATCAGATGCAAAGGTCAATATTAGGAAACTTGTAAATGAACTGAGAATAACAGAAGAAAAACTTGTTTACAGTTAAGGAGACATGTTTGAAATATTTTGCATAGTCCTTGAAGAGTTATCTGGAGTATTTTCACATGAAGGACGACAACAACAGAGCAAGCCATAAAATGTCAAGTGTAATCCTTAAGAAGCAACTGAAGAAGGGTTCCTTTTAGACCCTGTATTAATTTAGCAACATACTGTTTATTTGTGTCATTGGCCACAGAGGTTAGCCTGAAAGCCTGCATTATTCCCTTTGGCTAGGCCATAGGAAATTTTTGAAATTACCAACACTCGAGCACTGCTGATGAGAGTAAACACGGGGGTGGATGGAAAGAGACTGCAGCTCTGGTAAGAGGACCCTGTGAGGGGGAACTTGGCTGGATTGTGAACATTACTTAACTAAACGGCTAGTCTGAAAGGCCTCACAGAGGAGCAATGCAAGTTATTTTCCTCTAGAGAAACTACATCTTGCTAAGTTTATTTATCCAGCAACACCTGTTTCAAACACAAAGCAATGATAACCACAGGCCTTCTCTTATGTCTCCAACGTCTTACATTTAAAAAATAAATAAATAAAAAAAAAATTTTATAGCGCTTTTTGCAGTTGCTTCAAAGAATAGAATGATGGGTAGAACTATGATTTATTGCTCCTTTGGGGATTATAAAGTTCCATCTGAAATCAGAACTCATAATTATCCCAGTTCAGTCAATAATGGAAAGTTTAATAGTTTAATGGTATGTCAAAATTAAATATGATAAACCTGCGTATGAAACGATAACGGTCTGGGTTATCCCAGAGACCCGCATTCCACATTATTTCCAGTCACTCTAAAAGCAGTCTAAAAAGGGTTCATGTTTAGCCTCCGGAAGGATATGATGTGAAACATGTGATGCGAAAGGCAGCCCAAGGACTTCTTCCACTCATAACTCTCATTAGTGGCTCTCCACTTCCTGCACATGACTTTGTTCCTCTCTCCAGCCCCTCGAGGCAAATCTATCAGAATGATAATATTTCATCTGAATGGAGAGCTGGGGGAAGCTTCTATCTATTTGGTATTGATGGTGCTGTCATTTTGATGAGAATAATGGAATCAATGGAAGGAGTCAGTCAGTGATACCTGCATAGAGGTGTCCTCAGCATTCCCATTCAGCTCAACAGCAGTCGCTGACACATGTAACCTGCATGTTTCTATTATCCTTTACGCTTGGCAGATGACTGATTACTCTGTAGTTTCACAAACGGCTAAATCCATGTCATGTCTAAAGATTCCATTTGAGTTGGATGCTTATTAATGTCCCCAAAACCCCAAACTTTAATAAAACTATAGTGGCGCGGAACTGAAAAATTAACAAAAAAATTTATTTTAATTATTTAACGGCAATTCCCGTAATCTCATAAATACTTGCAGGTATTTCCAAAAAAGACTTGCATACATGAAACACACTGAAAAATAACATCTTAAAATCTGTAACTATCGTGCCAGAACAGTAGGCACTGTATTGCAGATCTAAAGCTTTTGATCATGCAGGCATTCTATGTGCAAATTCATCAACATCAACCCCTATCCCTAGCCTTATGAGTTTTTTTAACTATTTGAGTCTCATCATATACACTAGACCCAGATCATGTTAAACTAGTTTCTCACAGAAACTGCCTGAACTAAAAGAAAGACTGAGCCGTTTAAATTTATGTATTTAGCAGATGATTTCATCAAGTACATTTGCAATTTGTTACACAGGCTAACTCATGAAGATCAAAATAGCGGTTGTCTCAGCTGATCACTTGATCATAGAAGTTATAGAAAGAAGGAAGGAATAACCAGATTTTAGGTGCTCATGGAAGTGAAGAGTTTTTAATTTTTGTTTTGAAAATGTGGTGCTTTTCTAACTGGTTCAGGGAGCTTGTTCTACCAACCAGGGACAGTGACTGAGAAAGTTCTGGTGAACGTAAGCTTCTGGAGAGCATGAGGATTTGCTGTTCTGATTCTGTGTCCTGTATCGCCTGCCCTGCATGCAGCTTTTTTGGTATTAAGACTCATCTATGATAAAATGTAAAAATGGAACCTCAAACTTCAAATAGGAACCTTACTTTAAAATAAAATCGTTTTTTAATTAGCAGTAAATATTAATTTTGTCATATGTCATATTTAAATATCCAATTCTGAAAACCCATGTACAACATTGGAATAAATTGAGATCTTTTCATCTCTGTCTATCAAGAAAAAAAAACTATTTTGTCAGAGGGGAAATGACCATGAACATAACTGTATAATGTTATTTTTTGGTTGATGCTGTGGTGTAATAAATTAGCAAAAATCTCAACCTATCGGTGTGGGTTTTCCCAAAACATACACCTTGGGCTTTTACGTCTGTTTCTGCAGCTGATTTGAAGTAAACATGTTCTTTTGAGAGCTCATGAGGTAAGAATAACATCACAGCGATAAAATATGGTTTTATGTGTACTGAAAACTCAAAACCAAATAACTCAGTATATGGAGAAATGTCTTACGCTGTAAAGGTAGGGGAGCTAAATAAAGGGTATATTTTATGACCCCTCCTCTCTGCGCTCAAACAGTTTATCAAACTTGTCTAGGTTAATCCTTCATTGCCATCATAAGGTCTCTACTTGTGGCCACCCAATGAGACTGGGTTCCCTGTTAAAAACTTTTTTTACCACAGGAGCAAAGCTATTTAGCGCGATGTCAAGTCTTGCATTGTTAACTGACAGTCCAGTGTATCCATGGCTTGCACAATGGTGTGTAGAAATCTCAAGTCCTGATTTGAACCCGGGTCAGAAGGCTAAAGTGTATAATTTAAGAGCTGAGCAGCTGCCAACACAGCACGTCAAGTAGCCTTTGCCATCATGTCACTCAAATAAACACAGGTGTTACTCACGTGGACTTCAGGACCAAAACATCATCAATCTCCAAGAGAAATGCCTAGACTGTATGGCACAGAGTTCCACCAGGGAAGGTCTCCAGCTTCAAACTGGGTCAAACCCAGGATCATACATACTAGTTTACATTTTCAAGGTGTGAACTTGTAACTAACTGCTTGTGTTTGTGGTTCCTTAAAGCAACCTGCATCAGAAACAATTGCGTATACCAAAACACGATCTCTCACTCACAGAAACCTCTTGCTTACCAACAGAAAGTGAGCGAATCTGCTATTCATCCACAGGCCTCTAGAGGCTGGCCTGGCTGCAAATGGGTTTTAATCTCATAGACTTCTCATGCTAAAAAGCTATTGTTATTATGATATTCATACGTCAGGAGTCTTTTAAAAATGTGTTTTTCAAACAAAATGTTTGCCATCATCTTTTCAGCACAACCTCAGCTGACTAACTTGACACTTACTTTTATATTGTATACTAAGTTCATGATCTGGATAAAAAAGATTGGATAACCAATTAGGATAAAAACTGAGATTTTGTGGTTGTTGTTTTTTACTGTAAATTGCAACAATTAAAAAAATTGTAGGAACTTTATTAGACACTTTAAATAATAGAGTAAAAACTGAATATTTGGATAAGACTTTTGGAAATTACCTGGTTTATGTATAAAATACCAGATATGTATTTTTTCCTGCTTAGTGATTGTCTTAATTTAAAGAAAATGGAAATCCATCAGTAACTCAAACATTTAAAACTCTTCACAGAAACACAGAAAAAATCTCTGGGTAGGGAGGTTGCGGTAAAAACAGCAGAGCAACATAGCGGTGGAAGACGTTTTTCCTCTGCTGTAATGTAAGTACAAAAAGCTAATAAATGCCCTCTGCAAGAAGAGCTGTGTTACTACAGCAGAAAGGGTGTGTTTTCCCCTCTAGATCAGTTTTTACAGTATAAATAAAAAACAAATATTAACAATAACAAACTGGCGTTTACCTTTCCACAACTTTTAACTTTTGTTTAACTTATTGTAACTATAGTAAAATTGTGTAACAGTGCAAGATGAGCACTTTTGACAACTTGAGCTGGCAAGTTAAGCTGTGCGTGGCTGCTTTTTTATAAGTTAATTTTAAGTCAGCCTTGAGATTTTGTCCTGCTGGCCATTCTCTTGAGAGATAATCATAAGAGTAAGTTGGTGAACAAACTAATGAGCCACAATTCACACAACATCTTAGGCTTGGTCAAATCCAGCGAACAGTAGAAATCTGTAAAATGCTAATGCTTTCACCCTAGATCCTGAGCAGAAAAAGAACAAAGCTAAACACATATTCCTTCTGGGCTTAAATATGAAAACATATAATGTGGGATGAGGTAAACCAATGTATGATGTAAACCGAGTGGAAAAGTACATTCAATCTGACTCAAGGTGATATTTTATGAATACAGCTCTATGAGCGTGTTGAATTACAGGACTAAACAGACAGGAGATTGTTGTTGAGATCCACACAGGGAGCTAAACAGTCTTGTGATGCAGCTGGATCAAAATGTAAAATTACATGGAGCCACGCAGCAGCCAGACTCAACAACCTTTACCCACAAATGATGGCTATTTTTAAGTCTTGTGTTAAACAGGAAACAGAAGGTAGTCTGATTTGTGAGCACATGGTTGGTCCTGCCAGTCCAAATGTCACCA
The DNA here is from genome assembly GCA_900490495.1 of Danionella dracula. Lineage (NCBI taxonomy): Eukaryota > Metazoa > Chordata > Actinopteri > Cypriniformes > Danionidae > Danionella > Danionella dracula. The sequence continues at coordinate 6,787,222 of UELW01000100.1, forward strand.
GTGAGGTTAATGAGCTGCCACCTCGCCATCGTTTTAGTGGTGAGTGGAAAACCCTGGTGGGATTTATAGCATCTAAGTGCCCACGTCAAAGCAGTCTAATAAACTTCTTTCTTTTTTAAGAAACCACAACAGACCTTGTGATTGTTTTAACTCCCTTTTAGTGTTAATTGATGTTTAATGTTTTCTAATCCAAATATACTGAAACAATAAGGATACTAGATAAGCAAGCCTTATGTTGACAAACAAATAAATGCAACAATTAATAATTTTTATTCGTTATAAGTTGACATCATAGAATTCATTTTGCTGGAGTTTGGTATTCGATTTTCAATAAATGAACAACGAAAGTAAATGTAAATGTTACAACACAAGGGTTTGGTAAAAGGTGCTCTATGCAAACATTGGGAGCCAAAGTTGACGTTTGAACTCCCAAAAACAAACACGCTCCTAGACCAATACAATCTTCAATTTTGTGATGGCTCCGACTGATTGGGTACAACATATTTTGGGTGCAAGGTCAGTTCAACCAAGATTTAACTGTTTTATATTTTAAAGAAATATGCATGTACCTAAGTAATGATCATACGTTAAAAATGTACACTGATAAAGTGTAATATACAGCACATTTTTAATGTAAACCTGGCCACTATGGGTTCTATCACAATCCACAAAATCAGATGGCAGTACCAAGATTTAGTCACATTGACGTCCATGATATCACGCTTAGGTTCCTAGCAAACTTTTAAGTTAAAAGAGGCTTGATATGAGTGTAGCTAGTATTCAAATAGAGGTGGCCATAGTGAAGGCATCTGATAAACTGAAGTCTAAATTGTATGTATCTTGAACAAACAAATGTAAAAATAATTCACCCCCACAGCGTGTTCTTGAAGATCAAAACTAGCGATCTGAATCAACAAACCTAATGGAGCCAGAGGTGGGAACATTTTTTACTGCTGCAAAGTTGGTCAGTTTTAACATTGCAGTCAATGAGAACCTGCTCCTTTTTGAAGTTAGCCTCAAGTGGCCGCTTGGGGAACTGCATTTCAGTCACTTTCTCCTACGCATTGAGAGGGACAGCAGGAGGTTGCCCCTTGGCTAGCCTGGAATGACACCCCCTGTTCTCTGCCTTATAAAATACTATGTTTTTCAGTTATATTTGTTCAGTGCTGATTAGTTCTAGATGACTTGTTTCTTTGTTTCTTTGAGACCCTTATGTTCTTTATTTGCGTGTGTTTTTTTGGAAGCTTGGTTGTTCTATTTTTTGTTGCCCTTGAACATTACAGACTGAAGTTCTGTCAACAGTTTGTTGGATTTTTGTTTTCATCTAGAAACTGTTCTTTAAAATAATGGTTTTGGCTATTTTACAATAGAAGAAAAATTATTTTCATTGGCAAATTGCTAAAAAAATAAACACTAGGCTTGGTTATGTGCAACACTGAACCAATGCACCGAGGAGAATTTATTCCATCGGCAATCAAACTCAATCAAATCTTCATCAAATACTTGTTATGCTTTTAAAATTAGCTGTTCAGGTTTAGTTTTAGAAGGGGCCAGGAGTTTTTTTTTAAGTCAAATTAGAAAGACAACCTTGCCATGCTATGTAAAAATGAAATACTCGTTAACTTCCAGTTGATAATTCGAGTTGTGTTTTAATTAAGTTACCTCTTACAAATGGGAACAATGAGTGTGAGATTTCAGCTGTAGCTAGGAAAAATGTCACCATCTTTTTCTCCTGTAAATCACTTCGAATGTGCCTGTGCACTCTCTGTCTGTGTCATGGCGGCGTCCAACTTCTGGTCGCAGAGGTCAAAAACGCAATGGCAGGAGGCATCAAAGGGTCGTCATTATTTTGCACAGTCATTGGTCACACGGGAAAAGTTCCAATCTGACAAGTTTATTCTGCCCATAACATAGGTAGAGTGGGCTTCTTTATGGAGTGACACTTGCCTAGTTACCTATGTGTAATGTATATATTTGAACTCAAAATAGTATATAAAACCAACACATATTACATTCAGATATCAATAACAGTTTTGATTAAAAACCTTTATCAAAACTTTTTTAAAATTTTTATTCAAATTCCTGGGATTGTTTTGCTGGATCATTGTGGGTAATATCCGTTTTTTTAGTGTTTTTTTGCACTTGATAATAGTAAACAGTTTTTGCCGTTCATACGAATAGTCTGGGATGAAAAGTACAGACTAATTTCAATATGTGATCATCCAATGCTAACTTCTCCACTGAAGTGACATCCATCCTTTGTTACAGTTTAGAGAACATGACATTTCATATATACCTCTGACATTTAAAACAAGCACTTGTCTTTTATTGTCTACAGTGTACCAGACTTCGAAATAAGCAAAATTATGCTCTTTATTTGCTTTATTTAGATCAATTGCTTCACTAAATTAATGAATAGTAAATGACTTGGACTGCTTGACAACATAGATAAATTATTAAAAAGAGAAACTAAACCTAAAAACCCTGTCAAAGAAATGCCAACATTAAAAATTATTATAAATTTAAGTGTACACTTGGTAATATTTTGTCACTAGATATAGAGTTTCCATGACAAATAGAAACCATCATTTACATGACCGGCAAAGAATTGGCATGTGTGTCATAAGCGCAAAACTGGTGCTTGATATCTTACATGATCACACCACATGTCAACACCCACATGGAAGCCTCACAGTTAGCTGCAATTATAGCTCGTTAGAATTGTTTAATCTAACAATTAGCTGATTTTACAAATCAAAATCCAAAATGACCAGATTACGCCAGGACGGAGATGGCCATGACTCGTTTCACGACACTTGGCATGCCAGGAGAGAAGACACATTTTTTTTCTGTTTATAGTAACAGTGTTTCAGCCACTTCAGTCAGGATTTAATGATAAAATAAAGGAAAGCAGACCTCATCAACATTAACTAAACACTGGAGAATTCATGAACTTAAATATCAATTGCTTGAAACTTTGAGTTCTCAACTTTTCTCTTTACATGACAATAATCTTTCAAGGAAAACACAAAACCCTGATTCACGTTAAGGTTTGGGTTGCATTCACACTCCAGAATTCTGTATTGTGAAAGTCAACTTAAATTTTGGGGGAAAAGTCATATTTTCAGCTAATTAGATCATAATTGAAGACATTTGCAATGATCAGAACACAAAAAGTTACAACTCTGACCTAAAACGACTTTTTACATAAAATCTTAAAACAGTGCAGACTTCATTCTTAGTAGAAAGCTCTTCTGGCCACAACATAAAACCTGTCTTTTACTGGCAGCTTTAAATTCATTCGTAACTTTCTGTGGCTAGCCTTTGCAACCGAATGTCATTGTGACGCTTTCGTTTAAACTGGTCTAGGTTGTTCCATTTAAAGCATGAATGGAGAGTAATGGGTAAACATAAGGGCTCTTTCCTAGTGCTCAGGTCAGTGAGAGTGTAATCGTTTCATACGTGTCAGAAGTTTCCATTTCAGAAGGTCAGGATACAAGGGGAATTTAACTTTCCTTTCTTAAAGATGAAATGCAGCCAGTGAATTATTGATGAATGCCCTCTGGCCACAGTGCTTTGAATTAGGAGCATCCACATAAAGTCTTTGTTCTGACACAGTAACTAGAAGCGATTTATTAATGGTCTGGTGAGATGTGACAGACAGCTACAGGTTTATAACGAAGTGGCAGATAAGCAAAACAATATGAACATTTCGGTCAACAAACTGCTGTTCAATTAACTGTGAACGTCATTTTAGAGTTCACATGGAGTTTACAAGTTAAAGGTCATATAAGGGTTGGCCATTCAAGAAAAAAAGCATCAGGTCTATTGTTTGCACTTTAAAAATGGAAAGTCTGACACTGAAGTGGAGGCAGTTTTTTTGCTTACTGCTCAGATTGTTTAGAAACAGCAGCTTCAACAGTTTTTGCAGGTAGTAAAACTGAATGTCGAATCAGCTGTTTTTGAAAGGTAAGAAAAGAGCAGCTCAATTTCTACAACAGGTGCATGGGGGCCAGTGCAATCCCAAAAATACTTCTTTATAGCGTCTCCGGCCACTGTATTAGGTACACCTGACCCGTGCAATTGCTTGGTAATATACAGTAATGTCAATCACACAGGTGCAAGGATAACATGCCACGGTCTACAACATTAAGTGCCCACTATGTTTTTTTTCTTAAATGCATGTAAAAAATTACCTAGATAACATTTATGTTAATGGATAGACTCATATGGCATTGCCACAAAATGTTCATGATCATATTATTTAGGCAAAAATATCCCTTTGGAATGGTTTCTTTTTCCAGAAAAACTACATTTTTGCACAAAAGATAAGTGAATGTGCTGTATGACCTCTTCATCCAGTGATCGTTTTAGCAGTCTGCTATGGCTAAAGGGTTAATAGGTGATGATGAAGATGAATGATTAAGAGCATGTTCACACAAAAAAAGGTTTTTGTAATCGGCGTTTAACCCTGAATTAATTTATAAACTATTTTAAACTCATATGGTTTCACTTCCACACAGGCATGTCAGCAAATCAGACATGTGATTGATGGGTTCCAGAGGACCCAATATCATGAATGGTGAAACCACACAGAAATTCTTCTTAAAACAAAGAATACAAATCAGTTTTGTGGAGATATATTTACCCCGCAATTTCAGAATACCTACACTGGAACACTGCGGCAGAGCCAAGTCCCTACAAATTATTATTTTCAACAACAAATTGGCCTAACATTAACAAATTCAACTTAAGCCAACGTCAGTCGATATTTTGCTGAAACCCAAATCAAAGATTACATTTACATGTACTTCAATAGACACTCAAAAAGCTGATTAATCTGGTGTCATGTAAACATGGAAAGTGAGTTTCAGTAACTGGAATAAACCTTTATTGAGAGAGCCGATTGGAAGACACCCAATACCCTGCATTGTGATTGGTCAGACGTGTTGCAGTTGCATGCAATGAGTCAAAACAATGGACTCTATGCGCGACTAATTCCATGTTGCACGTCAGTGATTAGTCAACTACCGGCTCAGGACCATAACTTATTTTTTCCATTAGCTTCAATAGATATGATCGCTGTGGAATTTTACACAGTTCACCTTATTTTGAGAAAAAGTATGGATTAAACCGCGAGAAATTATAACACAATGGGACACTGCAGTAACGCGACGTCACTATGGAACAACTTTTAGAATTCATTTAAAAGATGAATTTTAGATATAGATCAAAGATAAACTATAACAATAAAATAATACTACTACAAATCAGACTAAATTGACACCTACCCACAAACCCACACTATCAACACAACACTTCAGCTTGAAAGATCAAACCGGAAGCGCATTAACACCCCAGATTTTAGTGTTAGTGTTTAGTGTAAGAAAGCATTGTGTCGTGCATAAAGTCTGTTGACTTAGGAAGGGAAAAAAAATCCCCCCTTATCGCTCAGCAAAATTACATCGCTGATGTTAAACATGATATTGTTAAAGATATTATTGTTTTGCAAAGTACTATACATATATATATATATATATATATATATATATATATATATATATATATATATATATACCAGCAGTTTTAACATAAGGCATTTAAAAGTAAATCTGAACTTGTGAAACAAAATTTTAAACTATATTGAGATCTTTTCATAAGCAGTTTGAGCTCATCGGTTCTTTTTTCAGCCAATATACTCCTCGTCTTTTAGTAAATTCAAGCACACAAAATAATAAGAATTTGGTATCACCCCAGGATGCACTCAATCACTAATTACCCTGTTTACAATCATCTGAATACTGATCACATATAAACAGCTCCAGCACTATAAAACTGCCCCTGCAAAGTCAAGAGTCTCCCCCACACTGCCTTTGACTAGACCTACTACCTCAACTAGTGATTGGCCCTTCTCTCTTCCATGGATTCTTACTTTTCTTCTCTAGCCACTTTGTATAACTTTGTACTTCTAGAGTTCTGTGAACTGTTCTGTTCTGGAAACCCTTAACCTTTAACTACTTTTGACATCTTAGATCAATTTCTTGTATTCTTGGAAGGAGAGACCTTAGTTCAAGTCTCAGTTTTTGTATTAAAATGTTTTCCCAACACTTGAGCTAAATAAACTTTGATCAGACTTTTTTTCAGCGTTTAGCATTCATAGTCTGGAAAAGGGCAAAAACCTCCACAAATCAACTTTCAGCTTATTTATATCTTTGAATGTACTGCAAGAAGATGATAACCTGTGTTGCAGAATATGCAGTGCATTTTCTATTTTATAAGTGCTGTAATGATTTGCAATGTGTGTCTTGTCGATATTATGAAAGTGTTCAATCTTTTTCTACATGTAATAACTTTCAGTTGATTTCAATACATGGGAGCATATTTTCCATTTGATTTTAGGACCAGTAATTAATGTTTTAACTTTCCTAAGAGAGTTTCCAGATCCTTCTCTCTATTTTGAGCACAAAATAAGTATTTTTGAATAAGACAGCACTGGAGGATAGCTATAAACTTTGTTAAAATAACTTTTAACTTATATGTGTTTCTTTAGGTGCCATTTCTATTGGTGTCAGAGTATTTATTTATATGGCATAACCACAAAAACCCTTTGTCTCCAACTTTATGAATAAAATCATTAAAATGTATTTTCAAATTAGATTTTCTAAAGCATTATTTATTTTCAGCATTGAAGTTACACAAGTTCCAGACGGTAAATGAATTTGTCATTTTTTTGAGGTTACAATGCTGGACAATTTATTGAGACTTTACTTAGTTACAAATGGTAGAAAAACACAATTTTTGAGCAAACATCTAAAAAATTATTTAAACAGATATGTAAAAAAAATGTATTCTGATATTAATCTCTATTTATCATCGGAGGCTATCGTACCTGCTTCTCACTACTGAGTTTCCTAGTTTTAGGAACATCAATGAAACCCTTCTGATTGGATCCTGTATGTTCCTCTTCTGGCTGATTGGGTTTCACCGGTGGGTTCCAATAGTCAAAATGCATGGACGTCCAAGAGATCATGATTTAACTGAAATATGCAGGCATAAAGCATTTTCAGTCCATCAATGCAAAAGCAGCAGCGTTTTTTTTTTTCGGTTTTGCTAAAGCTTTACTCTGTTTGTACACATCTGACATGCTGCTGTTAATATAATTATTTTATATTTAAATATATTTTTTCAATAGGCTCACTCTCCCCTTTCATAATGGTATTCATGTTAAGAACTATACTCTCAATTAAGTTCTATAATCAAGTTAGGACTTTCTGTGTTTAGTGCAAAGTTGGTGTAGTTCTAGGGCAATGTGCAACAAATTGTATGTGATAAGGGGCTGGATTTATCTGTAAATAGTTATTTCTCTATGCCTGCAAGAAATGTGAAGAGGAAAAAGCCAAAGCATTATATCGAATTGCCTGCTGCAATCATAGAACGGCAGCAACGTATCCATTTCCTGACTATTTGAATTTTCTGCTGATTTCCTTACACCATGTATATATATATATTTTTTACGTCATGCTTTAAATAGATCAAATCTTTGGTCGATTAGAACTAAAATGCTGCTATCCAATGAGACACAAGTAAAAAGGTGCTATAGTGAGACAAAAAATGGATGAATATATTCCTAAACAGTTACACAAATACGATGGAGGAAGTAGGAGTATGAGGCTAATGCTATTGAAAAAAACACCTGGAGTAGTTCTTCAACATCACCACAGACGCTGGGTTTCATCCATACCATCACAACCTGAACCTATCCATTGAGCACAGGAACAGCCCCGAGGAGAGCTAAACACATGATTTGGTGAGTAAATATCACAACCCATATAACTGGTTGCTTTATAAGACTAAACATCCTCCTGCTGGCATGAACCAACAGCAGTTCCTGAAAGTTCTGCACAGGAAAACCACACCTTCAGCTCTGCTGCAGACGGCAGCTGTCACTGAAGGGTGCACGTCGCCGCGGCGTCACCGAGACGTCAGAGGGGTGTGACAAATAACCGTCGCTCATTGGCCGGTGCTTTTGAAGAACAGCGCCGACAGCCAATCAGCGAGAGCGGACGCACAGAGGCGATGTGAGAAATACATGGAGTTAACGACATACCCATCCACCGTTCTCCTGGATCCAGGCGTGCAGTGGCCCGTTCAGGTACTCGGTCATCCAGCCCGCGATGTTATCCACCTGCGCAGTCATCTCCTTGTTCACGCACTCCACGCAAACAGTCCCCCCAAACTCGAAAAAAGCGATGATTCTGCCCCAGTTGACGCCGTCCCTGAACAGCTCGTCTATGACCGCGGTGAAGCGCTGATGCGCCGTGATGGACGTGAGATGCAGCTGTTTGGACATCTCCGCAAAGTCCGTCTGATACAAGCGCTCCAGTTCGTCCCCGGCCTCCCGAAGCACCGAGTGGAGACCGCGGTCCTCCTGCCTCCCCAGCATCACCCCATTAGAGACACTCTCATCATGACCATTCACTTCCCACACGTAGCCCTTCTTCCAGAGCTTGTGATGGATGTACTTTTCCACTATCGTGCGGCTATCAAACGCATTCTCTTGCGCCATTTCGACTAATGAATCCCCAGATATCTCAGTATCAACGCGCTTTATTCGCCCTTCCTCATCGCATATACACCAGATTCCTTAACCTCCAATCAAACGGTGAACTTACTGCATGTTTCCTCACTTGGACCTGCAAGTTGCAGCTCTCGCTTAAATCCCTCGCTGCAGAAAAACGCCCACTTTCTGTTTCCAGCAGAAAATCCCAGGCTTTTAGTAAAGCATTGAAGCATCTTCGCAAATATCAGAATACGCAGAGAATCCGTGTAAGGGTGTGGGATAAAGTGTCCGGTATTTTGAGAGTGAAAGCCTCGCAGTAAGTCATCGTTTAACCGTGAGAAAGAGTCCACAGCTGCGGGAGACGGAAGAGGTTTCGCGCCAATGTTCGCGGCGCGGCAGAGTTTCCTCACGAGAAGTGGCTGCAGAAGAAAGCCTCTTTGCTCTCTATCTGCTGGCAGTTATCTTTGAGAGAAGGCCACACGGGTGTTAGTTCCGTGCTTAATAAGTTGAGTGTTCTTCGGAGGTGTCCGCGGCGAGCTGCTGCTCCATTAGTATACAGACCTCCCCTTCACAGCAGATAGGAGGGGTTTCCTGTGTGACGTCACTCATTCATGCGCGTATTTCAACGATAAGACTGCGCCGGTCTTACGTAACTCCGCCCCGAGTTCCCAATGTTTCCATCTACTTATCCTACGTTTTTTAATTGGACACATCCAAATCCAGTAAAGGGAAAGTTGCATATCATAATGGATTTTCCCATTTCTATATTCAAACCAATGTTGAATTTGTAGTATTTTATTTATAGTCTATCTTTATGTCAATGTTATATTTGCTAAATTCGTATACAGGAGTTATACAAATACAAAAAGGCGCTACTAGCCAAGATATGTAGGTGTGTGTTTGTTGATTTGTCAACCACAGCTACCAGAATTTGCATACTGCTACTTTATATGTACACTTTTAATATTTCGCCACTAGAAGGGAACACAAAATAGGATCCTGGAGATCTGGAGTCCTGTAGATTTTAGTTTTCACAAAATCACAATCTAAATTTTTTTTCTATATCTTAAACAAACAGATTAAAAAATAATTCACCCCGTCAAATTGTTAATGAAGAACAAATCTATTGGAGCCAGGGGTGGAAACAGTTCAAAGAGCTCCAAAGTCTGTCTGTTTTAACATTAAAGTGAATGAGAACTTGCCCCCTTTTTGGAGTCAGCCTCAAGCGGCCGCTAAGGGCACTACAGTTCAATCACTTCCTATTACGCATTGAGAGGAAAAGCAAGAGGTTGGCCCTTGATTGGAGACAGGGGTATAAACATATTTATTAGTTGTAAAGTTGGTAATTTTTTACATTTACATTTTTTAATCTACTCAATCACTACTTCAGATCAGACGCTTCTTGTGTCACTCAAGGCTCTATGCTATCACTATTCTGAATTGTGACTGGACCCCAACAGATGTTCTCGACCTTACTACAGTACTAGATCCACATCTTTTAAAAACAATCAAAACTACTGATAAGGTCTCCTCGAAATGTAACTCAGGAGTTAGAAATGCAATTGGCATGTTTTCCCTTGCTTGAGTAGGTTTCCTCCTACAGTCCAAAAACAAGCCAGTGAATGGGTGACACTGAAAATCTCTTTTGACGTGGGATGTGAACGGATGTGTCGCTGTGGGGAGTGAACCCAGACTCAAGCCTGATAGAGATCAATATATAGTGAATATATCAACGGATCAATATGTAAAGTGTATCAATATCTACCTGGTCCAACCCCACATGTGATCACCACCTGCGGGCAGCCAATTCATCTCTGCCTGACTCTGGCTGAGCTAAAATGTAAACCAGCATCTGTTCAGACAGAGTATGCTCCCCAGTCTTTGCTGTCGAATTCGCATCTGAACTTCTTTTAAAAGAGCTTTGATCTTTCAGCAGACCCGGTGGTCACCGCAGCTAAGGACATCCCAGCTCCAACCAAAGCTTTTGAATTATGGCTGAACAAAATATATGCTTCATACACATGACTGAAGCTTCTCAGAAGGTTGTATACTGTTTCTTATTGGGGCCCTGAAGGGGTTTAGTTTCTGGTAAACAAAATTCCTGCTGTGAGCTCTTCAGGGTCAGTCTGGCGTCCATCATTTCATCGGGATTTAGAGGGTTTCAGAATGGGAATATAAAGGATTTATGACAATTTCTCTGTTAAAATCATGTCCTGATGTATCTTGTTTTATTGCCAACCAATTCCTTAAAATACGTATACCTTTGTAAGGTAAACGTGGCCCTCAAAGGGATTGTACACCCACTAACAAATTCTAATTCTTTTGGTTAAATCGACGTCTGTAATCTATTTAAAATATTTATTTACTTTCACTTGTTTTAACTTTTGTACCTGGATACTCTTTCAGGAGTGTATTTCCCATGGAAATGAAAATAGCTGAAAATAAGTCCTGTCAATAAAAGTAAAATTAGTAGAAATGTTCTCGAAATTCTAATAATTAGGTAGAATTGTTAATTAGAACTCTTACCTGTGATTAATGTTAAATTAATGATTACTTTATACACGATTATTGGCCCTTAAACTAAAGTGTTGCCAAAAAGGGTAACAAAGAGAATCACATTTTTAAAAATGTTATTTTAAATTTTAATTTGTATAATTTTGAGTACCTTCAGGACACGGAAATTATTATTAAACAACTTAGTTTACACTTTACAAAAGCTGGATTTACACTCTGGGACAGGATTATACAAACAGGGTTATACGCTACATAATATTTGGAGAGTTAAAGCCTGTTTATTAAAAAAAATTTATCCAGACCAGCTTTAACATACAATCCCCTATATCTCCAAAATACACAAGGATATCTCGAATGGTTTCATCAGGCGAGTTAAATCAGGTTGGAAATAAACTGCACAGGGCTTATGCTCTGCTGCCACAATCTTTCATTCCTTTGATATAAGTGGAGGTAAAAATAGAAATTCAAAAGTTATTAGCAAAAATAGAAATAGACCTTTTTGAGAACTCTAAGAGACTTTATGATGCGCTATTTAAAAGCTTCAACAAGTACTTAAAAGTTACAATGTTTGATTTTCAGAAACACAAAAGCCATGTCCATACGTACCCAGGTACTGTATTTTTGCATAATTTTTTATATTTTAAAAGTTTGCGTAGAATTGACAATTATAATTTTTTGTTCTTTTTCGCTTAATGGTGTTCTTTCAGAACATTTGAGAAGAGGTTAGGCATGACGAAGAAATAACATTATTAGGAAAAGATTTCGCTTTATTACTATTGCACAAGTACATTTAGGTTGCAAAATGAACAAAAAAGATTTCAGTTAAAAATAAAAACTAAAACACAATAATGCAACGGTTGGAATTCAAAACCAATTTATTGTATCATATAAGAAAATAAGACAGAGCAACAGCGTCCTCTTTTTCTCCCATGGCACACAAGGTGAAATGTACTGTATGCAAGTTTGGCAACAACAGAATTGGGAAAAAATAAACGTACAAACAGAAAAAGAAGTAGAACATGTTCACGTAGATATTGATCTTTTTAACACATTACAGAGAGATCTCCCTCTCAGAAACACATCCTTGTTCAGTGGATGAAACAACCGTGAATACAAGAGTGAGAACATGCTTGGTTTGCATAGCTTAAGGAGCTGAAATTATTTGTCTACCGTTGGCTAGAGAACTAAACAAACCGCTACGTGTGTGTGTGTGTGTGTGCGTGTGTGTGTGTGTGTGCGTGTGTGTGCTGTAGAAGTGGGCACAACTGATTCCTAAATCAGGTACGTTACAGCACCTATAGTCTACAATAGCTCTTGTGTGTGCAGTAGAACCAAGTTCAAATGAGAACCTCGTCGCGTCGACTCACATGCTCTCAATTTCATACATTGGCTCTTTTTTGAGAGGAAAAAAGAAAGAAAATGCTAACAATTAAACAATACAAACCATTTCTATTACAGCAACAAATCGACCCAACCACTCACAGTAGTGCAGCTAGGTTTGGACTCTTAAAGATTGCAAACAGGAGTGGCTGCATTTGACAGCTGTTTCAAACATGCCTGCAAATCAAGCAAAATGCAGAGGAATGGTCTAGAAAACACATTTCTGAAATGGTTTCAGAAACAAAAAAAGGAATGTAAAGAGGCCGAGGTATTGTTTGATGTGGTGCAGGAATGCAATAAAAGAACACAAAAAAAACTTAAATCCATTTAATATTTTTGAAGTCTCATTCAAAAGTTTGTTTTAGCATCTATTCATAACTTTTTTAAGCATCTTTATAGATAAGGCTCGGAAATTATTGTAACTTGTGATATAATTTGTTCGAGGCATCAACATACAAATCAAGAACTTTATTCAAACTTTATGTGTTAACAGCTAAGATTGCTTTTTGTTCATCAGAGGAATCTCAGTTGAATGAATAGAATCAAAAAGCCAAATCTAACAGGCGTTTGCATGCTCTGTTTTATCAGAATGTCCAAAGTATGATGTTCTACTGATCAATTCAGAATTCAGGATGAAAAAAAAAAAAAGAGATTCTATTTTTGGTCACGTTTTATATTATAAACATTAACCAGCAGGGTGTTTTGCAATGTCAAAACTCAAGTGAATATGTTTCTCAAGTCACCGCAGAACACATAGCAGCCTTGCTTGTGTAAACAAACTTTTTAGGCCTCAGATAAAAGTAAACAAAATAGAAGGTTTGCAGGTAGGATTGAAACAGAGCAGCGAACACAATTAATCTTTAATTTTCCGAATCTTAAGAGGAGATGTTTCATCCTGTATTCAGCTTCATGGTCCAAAATCAACTCAATTCTTTTATCGTAGAGCATAAAAGATATCCCTATAAACATTTCAACAACTGTTTTGTTGTTAATGTTCAGTTTCTAAGAATTATGATTAACAAATGCATTTATTAGATAAGTGTATACTGAATTTAGTTATAAATGATACACTTATTTTAATTGTTACCATCTTTATTTGTGACATATAACTTCTTTATACTCATTTTCTTGTAGCAATTTACAAACTAACTACAAATACAACAAATCCCTAGCCGGTATTGTTTTAAAATCTACCATTTTGCATACGTCTGCAAACAGCAAGCTATACTTGAATATGAAGATATTTCAGTTATTAAGGTAGAATAAATAGCCAGGATTTTATCGGTCATGTCTGTTTTTCAGGAAAAGTCTCTATTTAATTTTTTTATTCTTTCATTCCTATATACTACAGATCCACACAACTAGCAACCTATAAAGTGTACAAAATGGTTTTGCTTTATTTGTTAAAACGCTTAAAAATAGACTTATTCTCATCTCCCCAGATTTAACAAGCAGTGTTTGAAATCTATTCAGCCTTTCTAGCATTTAGCATCTTAGCATAGCTTAGCATAGATCATTGCATCGAATTAGACCAGTAGCATTTTCTCACTGTTTGCAGAAAGACTTGACTTATATAGTTATAATATGAACTAATACCATAAGACCACTAAATCCTTGTTTTTTCCAAGTTAATTTTGTTAAGTACTGTAGTAAATCAAGAAACACAGACGTGTGCACACGCAGTGCTGGAAATACTTTCATCAACAGACATGGAGACAAATTAACGACAACTGACTCTATCAAGTTTTAAATAGGAAAGTTTTGCATTTTTTTTTATCATTTTTGCTACTGATATAAAAAAGCTATCAGTCTAATACAATTCAATGATCTATGCTAAGCTAAGCTAAAAATGTTGGTCAAAACCAGAGAAAGGCGAAATAGATTCCAAAATAGTAAATCACAATGAATTAACTCTTGGAGAGATGGAGAATTACTTAATTTTAAATTGAAGCGTTGCTTTAAGAAAAAAAATGTATGAAGATGCTATGAGACAGAGCAACCTTAATGGCATCCAAAAATAATGTAAAAAGATAAAAATCAATAACTAGGCATTGATAATGGAGTTATTAGTCATCAATTACTAGTTAGTATCTGGAGATAATACATACCTAACATTTATAGATGAGTCAACAAGCAGCTGTAAGCTTAGATAAATGATTGCAAGCTTTATAGTACACTTCCCACTGAGAAATAGCATAAAATTACTTCAATGTCTAGATCTTTGAATCTGTATTTTTTTTAAATGCATCTTTAAATTTATAATCAGTAAAGTGTTTACTAAAAATTTCAATGAAACCATTTTGAAAATCTATAGGGAAATAACAGCATGGAAGCTTCTTTTAGGTACTCTATGACCAAGAATATCATTTAGTTTTGGAAAAACAATGAAGCTAAATAAACACGGTCCAGGTAAAAATGAACCTGGTCAAACACCTCAGATTAACCATGCTCTTGTAGCTTCACAACCCAATAATTAAGAATTCAGCATGCACAGTTAAATATTTTGGCCAGTAGCAAATAATAAAGCATCTGGACACATATCAGTTTCAAAGGCCCAAATTAGACAATACCGTTTAGAAGAGTGGACAATGAGGAGATGAGGACTTCTTGTGGAGGCCATATTGCTTTTTTGGTGCACAAATCAGGTTAAGCCGGACACTGGCTACTTATTTAAATGTCATACCCTCAGTTAAGAGCACATAAGCTGTGAACATCGAACTGCTCAGATTTGAACGTATTAAATCAAACGCAAATCACTTCCCAAGTAAGCTTAGTCACAACGGATCGCGCCACCATCAGCTGGTGGAGAAGTGCATTAACTCGAACCAGCGAGTCAACAAATCTGCAATAGCTTCTCCTGACCCATCCTTCAGGTGAAGCCCCTGGGATCATCTAAACTCATGCAGACATATACATATACACACACACGCACATTCACAGTAAACTTTTTTTCTTCAGAAGCCCTCTCCGCAGACAGAGCAAAATATATAAGGCAGAGCGGCAGACTCAGTGTTCATATCTGTTAAATCTAAAAGCAGGAAGAGACAGACCAATGACATCACAGCTCTTAACCAGGGAAGTTTGAATTCTTGACACATAGAGGTATGGTGTCACATGAAAGAAATGCTGATCCAAAGATGTTACACCAACAGACTGGAGCAAGAATTGAGCTTTTGAGTGGAAGCTAGAGAACAAGTGGATGGCTGCCGAAAGGTGAGAAGCAGTGACAGCAAAAGTGTGAATAATTGAAATGCAATTTTTTAAGGAGCTTGAAATATTGATGCAGCATGCACTGGAGAAATGAGGATCCTGAAAGACGCATGATGGACACCGACCACAAGACAAGGCGGGAACAGTGTGCGCCGCTGAAAGACGAGTGTGTTTGGTGTAAGTGTGGAGCTTCTGTTACTCCCTCTTGTCGGCTGCTTTGGACTGTTCTCTCTGGATCATGCAGCGACGGACGATGCTGTCAAAGCTGCCAAGATAGAAGAGAGCGATGGTCCGGAACAGGCCCATGGTCACAATCTGCACAGGATGAGAACAAAATACTTTAACAAGACCCACAGATGCAAACCCTCACTGTATGCTTCCCCATATTTATGTCCTAGGGCTGAAATGCTACGATTCTTTCCTGTGAGGTGAATACCAAAACTCACAAGAATTCACATTTCTTCTGACTACTAATATATGTAAACACGCTGTGTAAAACTGTAAAAGAGCAAATAATTTCATGAGTAGATCACCCTGATCGAAGTCATTCAGGTGAATCTGCAGCATAAAAAAAGTCCTTTATTAAGATATTCAATCACTTAAAAAACTATTTTGAATATGAAACTGTTGCACTTTTCTACGCATCAAAGTATTTTTTGGTCTACAGTATATTACTATTTCCTCAAATGGCTTTTACATGGTCAAAAAAAAAATTAATTATCCCCTATGCAGTAAATATCCAATAGGAGACCAATTTTCATAGTTAAATCCATGTGGCAGATTTTTTATTGTTTTGGCCAGGTACTAAATTATGAAAAAAAAATAAATAAATAAATAATGATAATATATATATATATATATATATATATATATATATATATATATATATATATATATATATATATATATATATAAAAAGCCAACAGCCACCTAGAGGACTCTCTCTTATACACAATCTTAATATATTGATATTTCGTTTTAATCTGAATGATTTATAATAGATATTGTGTAGATATTGTAGAACTGTGTGAGCAAAAGTATTGTCCTTAGTTTTGGGTTGCGTGTATCACATCTTTCAGCCATCAAAGAGAAAGGGAAAGTCTCTTTAAATTAGCCGTTGTGTCGTCATGTTTTGTGTGCAGATGTGTTGGATGCCTGTCTTTGTAGGAGACAGGAATGACACGCACATCATTGTGAAGAAGCAAGCCAAACGCGGCAGCAGCTATGCCTTGAATTGCTTTCCACATCTCTTGGCAGATTATGATAACTTGATGTTACATAAGTCAAGATCAAGTATTTTTGTTTTCTCTATGATCACAGGCATTTTAGTGCAACAGAATACATGAGAACTTGTCTGATTTTATTCAATGTTTATAGCAAAAAAATCTCAATTTGAACCCAGCCATAGTGCACCCATGTTAGGCAGGCTTGAAGGGTCACCAAAAAGATATACAGTAAAAGCAGCATACAAATAAGTCAGAAGAGGCCTGTGATAAAATCTGACCACACTACTACAACACTGTACAATTTATCTATGTTGATTGGTGGAACAAAGATTGTTCTTTTTAAGCCCTTATTTATCCCTACTTTGATTTAAAGGTGCCATATCATGTAAACTCAACTTTTCAGACATATTTTGCATGTTTTCATATTGTTCCCTTACAAAAAGATGATTTAATTCCTATTTAGATTGGTTTGTGTAATCCTATTTGCTTTTTGTGGGAGGTTTAAATGACTCAATGGCTGTAGCCATGCACTTTGGCCATAGTACCGCCAACTAACCAATAAGATGAAGAGCTAATGCAGCTCATCTCAAAGAATGTAAGCGCTGATTGACCCATAAGAATAACTGTAGCAGAACAGAGTCGAATGAACAATGAAAAGAAACTGAATGTACTAAGCCAAAAGTGTTCTAAAGCTAAATCAAATGACTTAATCACACATAGCCATTTACTATTGAGTCATTATTGTACTGCAAATAAAAAAAAACTGGATTTGAAGCAGGATTGAAGAAAGAAGTTTTGGTTTGTTAATATTTTTAACCCCAATTGTCTGATTTTAACCAAGAAATTCAATTATTAAATGAGCTTTAAAGCATGAGTGTATACTCCTCTCTGCTAAGACACATATTTGAAGGTAGATCTCAGTTTATGTAAATCCTCACATTCATCATATCATCATCATATTAGTAAGATGGTAAAATGGTTAAATCCTAAGATGCTTGTTTAGGAGGAGGTTGTAGGGGATGTTCGCCCAGGGCACCAAAATGACTTGGACCGTCCCTGGGTACATGCCTTGTTTTGCGGAACACAAGCATTTGAGGTGATTCAAAGACATGTTTATGATCAATACTGCCATCGAAGGTTATTAAGAGTGCAGTGATTGCCTAGAGCAGTCAAAAATGTATTATAATGTATTGAAAAAGGGCATAATATAGTACTTTTTACAATATATGCCTACATTCCCAACTCTATCCTGTCAGTAACATGCATCAATATGTCTGCCATCAGATTAGCTCAGAATCCAGGCTGCGTGCAGTTTCCATGACAGCTTCAGAATCACAATCTTTATCTATTTCTTGTTTTCCCTGAGCTTTCTTTCCTAGGTTTTACTTGTGTAGAATCCACAAAGAGCTAGGCAGAAGTCAAGAGGCTCATTAAAATCTTCAAAGAGTATTTCCAACGTCACGATTGACTAGCAGAATGCTAGAATGAAGTTCCTTAGCCAGAAAGAAAACACCAAGAAACACCCTGAAGGCCTTTCCTAGGCTACTATCACAGTCACATATGACGGCATTATTGCACCATGGTCAGCATCTCAGAGTTTTGTGATAATGGCCTGTACCTGCTGGAGGCCCTCAGTGATGGAGGTAACAGGAGACATCCCACATGTCAGTGCCGACAGCATGTAGCCATCCGGACCAAATGAGCTGCTAAAATTGCCTTGCTGTAAATTATACAAAAAAAAAAACAGAATAGATTTTAAATGTATTGTTGAAAATGTATCATGGCTCAGAAAAGAGCTACATTTTCAAAGGAACAAAACTGATTTCAATGTTGGCTATCCATCAAATATCCAGAAGTAAGTTGAAGACATTATATAATAAAGATACAATGATACAGAGATCTCTATAAAATCTCTCAAATTAAAGAAACAATGTGTTTTGGTGGGTAATTTCCACACGTTTACTATTAATTTGTGAATAAGAAACTTGCATGTTTTTTTATTAACTTTGGCAGCTTTCCTTTTATTTATTTATTTTTTGTTCATTATATTGCATGTTAGACAGTGGACTCTGGACGGTACCAATTGTGTAGGGGTAGGAAAAAAAGGTTTTAAGCCATGACAAATGAACAGTAATAGGACAAAATGCTCCATTCTTTCCCTTCTCTCCATGTTTTTGCCACCTTTTCCAAACTGAAAAAAGTTTTTGGTTAAAATAATGACATATACGTTCCAAATTAGCATTTTTGCCCTAGCAACAGATACATTAGGTTTTCAAATACAAAGCACTACATGAGTCGCAAACCTTTTGAAAGATCAAGTTTAATTAAACTTCTGCTTCTTTAAAAAGAAACAGAAAGCTGAACATTACATTCGGAAGAAATTTCTATCATTGTCTTCTTGATGCATGTCACATAAATGAGTCTAATTTTAAAATCAATATTATACTATCAATACAGTGTACTTTTTTCAGTCATATTCGCTGGCCTATGCTGCAGGCTTGCAGACAACTGAAGCATTAAGGAACTGGTTGTCACTACCAGATGAGAACAAATGCAAGCCACTAACTCATTCTTTATTTAAGCATACTAAGAGTTCTGAAAAATTTAGGGTTGTTTTAAGGGAAGAAGTGCATATTAAACAAACAAAGAAAAACACTTTCATCAGTGCGTAACCCATTTAAACAGTACAATAAAAAAATACATGTATAATTTTTTTATATTAATAAAGTAAATCTAAGTAGAAGGTTTATGTCCAACTGGAGCAACCGTCACTTACCACAGCATCTCTCACCACAACCTTTGCCACTTGTTCAGGCTGACAGACTCCAGACGTCTCTGAAATTAATTTGGTTTCCAAAGGCTGACAAAGACAGATAAATGATAAATCAGGCAGGCAGCGCAAAACTGATGGTCTGATTATGGTACAAAGTAGAGTGTTGCATTTAATTGTTATTGTTTCAATTCCTTGTCCTAATCATCCAAGTGAGTAATAAGATCAAATTACTCTGTTCAGGTTCAGAAAACTGCAGATCTCTTACCTTTGTTCTATTCTCTTCTGCAAAACCTGGTGTGTCTGTGTCTGGTGGATACGCCACAGTAACATAGATATTATAGGGCTTCATCTGAGGACAAGGAGAAAGAATTAAGAATCAAAGTTTGTGTAAGTGTCTCATCATAGACTCTGAGCGAGAATCATGAATAATTACACACCTCCATCTGCAAAGCCTCAGCCAGACCTCGCAGTGCAAATTTGGACGGGGAGTAAGCCGTGTAACCAAAGAGGCCGATCTGTCCCGCCTGTGACGAAACAAACATGATGCGGCCCATCCGCCTTTCTTTCATCGTGGTGATCACAGCCCGCGTGGGGTAGACGCTGCCTAAATAGTTGACCTCCATCAGTTTCTGTTCAAGAAAGCACAGAGTTCATCTTCAGAGACTGCAGGCTTTTATTTGCTTTTATCATGCATTTCTCTCCTGTTAGCTAGAATGAAATATTCAAATATTTAGCCCATTTCAACTGATTGTTTTATTTTTATGTGTTGAGCTGATTTTCAGTCATTCAATTTCTTGAACATTTGAATGAAACAGCTGATGACACAAAAGCTAAAAACTGGCAACAAGGAATTTACTAATATTCATTTTGCAACAAAAAATTTTTTTTAAATTAAGTTTGATCATTAAAGGGTTACCTATTCTGCTTGCTGTACATAAGGTATGTGACCAGGGGAAATGTTTTCCAGCTGAATAAAAGCAGAGCAGTGCCATTCAGCTTGTTATTCTGGAAATCTTAAATGACCCAGGCTTCCCCCGCAGCATTCAGGTGGTGCAAACGAGTTTCCTTCAAGAGCATACGATTGGGGCAAGTGGCAGATGTAGGTTAGAGACTCCCTTCCAAACCTGTCAATCTGATAATGAGAAAACCATTCCCTCTATATCCTCATTCACTATTCCCTAATTCAGCATTTAGTAAATACTCCTATAGCAATGAACAAAAAAAAAATACTTGTCGACTGTAAGAACGAGCCGTCAAAATAAGGATGAGCTGCTATTGGTCTAATGCATTTTAGTAAAATAGCAAACTGTACCTCCATGTCTACAATATTAGGTGTTAACTTTCCAAATTTTTTTGTTAAAAAACTTTTGTTATTTTGTCAATTTCAAGGAAATTCAAGGATCCAATGCAAATGTTTTAGAGAAGTAAAAAGATGTAGTCTCATTTTGGAATCAACTACACAAAGTAGCACTTCCACCTACTGTTATAGTGATTTCAATTGGACTTAAACGTCTGATCACACATTTTTGGTTGAGGAACTTTAAAGCTGCTATGAGTCTGCCATCTTGTGGTCAGGGCCAGAAATTGATTTTGGGAAGGAATATCCTTGCTGCGTCCAGTAGCTCGCTGATATCATGCACGCACAGACATCATGCATGTGCCAGCATCATGCACATATGTACGATATATAAACATGCATATAAACATGGATTTCACAGCAGAATATGAAATGAGATTACAAAATGTCTGTATGACGTCAGCACAAGCATGTAAGCACTGCGCATGAGCACTTCCACGTGCATTATATCGGCAAATGCATGGCGTCACCATACTGCTGTCTGCAGCGAGGACAATTTGCTTATTTAGGCTCTCAATCTATAGTTCATTTTAGAATTGAGTGAAAAATCACAAGAACCCTGAAATACATCTCACTTTCGTTTTCTTGGTAGATTTTCACATGACTTCCTGCAGTGTTTGTTTGGGATGAATAAGAGTAAAAATAATCAAAGCCTAAGTTTTGCTGGAAACTTACAAGCTTTTTAGCTTCACTAAACTCAACCGATGAGGTCTTACCAACCTCTGCTTTATATTCTCAGTATTTGAGTCAAATACTGTTAAAATCCCAAGCAGCAGAGAAATATCCCAAACATCGCTTTCTTGAGAGATGCGGAACCATCTCTTGTCCCTCTAACAAAGACAAATCCAAATTGTAAACTAAATTAAAACCAAACAAATTAAATATAATGAAAATCATGAAAACCTAACCAAGAAAACAAGTTCTTCAGTTCATAATGAGGTTTTTGTACTTATCCTCTTGTTTCGTCTCATAGAGGCATCTTATGTTATACTCTTTATTTACAGCCACATTACCACCAAGGCATAGAGGTTTACCTCCAATGTCAACAAACATATAAACTGGCTCCCAGTGTTCTTGAAAACCCCTGTTTCAAAGTCTACTTTTCATTTGGCCATTTCTTCCGAATATTTTAAGCACTGAACCATTTATCAGCTGAAGGGGCTTATGATGCGGTCTGTTGCTTGATGATTGGAGGTCGTGACCACACGAAAACTTCTGTTGTGCATTATGGGATTTGTATTAATAATATTAATCAGCGGACCATTAATAATATACATATGAAATTGTCTCGCGGGCCTTGAGTTTGACATGTCTGGTATAGGGCTTTGCAAACTAACTCAATAGCTTTGACACTAGTTTTTAGGAATAAAATTGAAATGCTGTTTGCGAAGTATGAATCCTATTTAAGGTCAGGCTATAATCAGACTCAGGTCTCAATCCTAAATTCAGACTGTGGAATAAGATGTTACTGTCGCATTCTTCTTGCAGATTGCTAATAATATGTGACCATTATCCATATTCTGTATGAGTGAACGAAGGAGGTCACATATAGAGGGGATTTGGGGCCGCAGTCTGAAAGTAGCATTATTGACTAGTCTTACTCAACACCGCACACTCAAGTTTGTCTCATGTTGATCTCACCTTAAAGCGATCTACTTCCACTTCTTCAAAATTCCCAGATATAGAAGTCCCAGCACAATTCACCAGCATGTCCACTGGACCCAGCTTCTCTTGAGCCTGGAAAGTGGTAAAACCAGTTTTTAACCTAAAGCTATTCAGCTGTTGAAATATCTTTTACTGGTTCAGGAAGGTACATACTTGTTTTATGACACTCTCCACTTGATTGTAGTCTTTAGAAACATCCACAGAAATACAGAGCACCACCTAAAGAAGGAATAACCACAAGGTTATTGGTTTGGTTGTTAAAGTCCAGTTTTGAAAATAATCACATTTGAACACACCTGCTTATCATTGATGGCGCACTTCTCCACTTCTTTCTTTGCCTGGACCAATTTATGCTGTGAAAATGTCAAATAAAATTTTTCAGAGGACACAGCACTGAGGCAAGTTGAAGAGAGAGTATTGTTTTAATTAGATGTCCACTAATTTGGCATTGGACGATGGTATCTTGTTTAGGTAGGGCAGGGGGTGGAGGCTTATGGGGATTGTTGTATTGTATAATTAATTCTTAATGAATAAATTATTTGAAGCCTTCCCACTAGGTCTTTACCCCTTCCGGCTATAGGTTTTACCAATGACAAAAACATCCCATAAATGAATGTAAGTTACACAGAAATGACCGCGGGACTCGGTCATGAACTAAGAGTGATCGGTGTCGTTATAATAGCGTTGAGGATTTTGGTTAGTAAAAAAGGAGTACATTCCTCTTTCTGGCAATACTTTACCTCTAGACTGAAAGAAAGAGGACAGCCACGAGACACGTCTGAAGTGGTGTGGGGAGTATAGCAGATCGAAGGCAAATATCAATAACACCACCGTGAGGACGAGATGCAAAGCAGCCTTAATTGACCCAAGATACAGGCAGGATCCCACCCGAGCTATAGGCCTAAGTGCCACAAAAACTGGTTGCTGAAGCGGCGAGTGCCTCGAGCATTTTCTGTGTACATACAACAGCTTTCTCCCAAGTCAATGTTTTAGTAAGAAATCCATGCAAATGTTATAACGAGGACCACTGTACTAGCTTCAATTTTGCCACGACTGATAATAAGCACATAATACAAAATGACAAAATGAAAAAAAGTGTTTTTCGGATTTTAACGGGGGTTTTTTTTTTTAAAGGTAAGACACCATGAGTAAACATCTTTGTTGATTCCCGAACCAAATTCTGAACACTAATGGATAGTCTCTGGCAGATCATGTGATGTCAAGCATGTGACAGACCTCGTCTCGTGCCACCAGAGTGATGAAGGCGCCATGTTTGTAGCATTCAATAGCAATGCACTTCCCGATCCCACTGCTGCCTCCAGTTACCTGAGATTCACAGAAGAATTGAAACAAACAACAACCCGCCATTGTATTAGAGTTGGAAAAATATGCTGAAAGGACATGGACAACACAAAGCCAATTAAAGGATAGATTTAATTCCTATTTTTTAATTTAGTCAACTATTTTTTTATTACTGAAGGACACAGAAGAAGATGGAGAATACGCAATCGCACCGTAACAAAATAATTAAACTGTTACAGAGTCAGAGAGAGAGAGAGAGAGAGAGAGTCAGAGTGAGAGTGAGAGTGAGAGTGAGAGTGAGAGTGAGAGAGAGAGAGAGAGAGAGTGAGAGTGAGAGTGAGAGAGAGAGTGATAGCTAGAGTGAGCAAGAGACTAAGAGCTAGAGCACAATCTGTGATGACACATACAATGTTAGCTTTAGCTTAACAAGATAGTACAGTGTCTGAAGGAGGTCTCCATCACAGTACATTCTTCAGAGCAATTCAGATATACTGAAGTATCATGAAGTCAACTTTTATATTAGATATGCAAGAGGGCCAATGCTCACATGTTCAGTGAGGAAAAACAGTATTGCAATAATTGTTAAAAAGAAATTGTGTAATAATACACATGAATAATTTACACATTACAAATAAAGAGTATTCCAAGAATGAGCATTTAACTTATTACATTTGTGAGATTAAACAGGGAACAAGTGATATGTGAACAGCAACTGCAGTAATATCCATTGGGATACAGTGAAGGGGAAAAGTATTTGACCCCTATATTGTTAAGCAAATTTAGGTTAGGTTACTTTTTATACCCATAGCTAGAGTTATTTTGAAGTTAACTGATGCATCGGATACATTGTTGCACCTTATACAAGAATATAAATCAGCTCCACCAAACTATAAGAGGCTTCATGTTAACAATATTAGCATATTATTAACTAGAAAAATAAATATATGACAATAAATTTGTGATAAAACTAGGATAATAAATAGGTTATGTGCAAAATACAGTACAGTGTGTTCTGCGATTAGAAGAGCTAAGCATCACTCGTGTTTGAGTGTTGTTTGCCCAAACAACCATAAATACTAAAATAGACTTGATAAAAAGCACTGAAAATCATTTTCATTATGTTTTGGTCAGTTTGAAAATGTGCAAATTTCCTTAGGTAATATAAGCCACTTTTTTTTTGTCACACTGAAAGAAATTATGAGACTAATTAAATGATAGAATTATTCAACGGTGAGAGAGAGAACAACAAAAAATTTTTAAACTTATGAGGTAATGTAAATAAATGTATTAATGTAAGGTGAACAACAGAGCTATGCATTGGACAGATCACATTAGTTTTCCTTTATTGTATATCATTTAAAAGTGTAGTAACATGAAAACTCTACTTTAAGACATTTCTTGCATGTTTTATTATTGTTCCTTCGTCAAAAACATACCCCAAGTCATATTCAGATTGGTTCATCCATAGTAGACACCAATTGGTCAAAGTACTGGCCACTAACCAATCAGATGAACTGCTAATGCATCTCATCTCAATGAAGAGCGTACGTGCTTACTGACACAGAAGGGTAGTCTTAGCAGAACTTTCTCGGATATAAACATGGCAAATAAATCATGTTTTTGGATGTCCGGGGGCAAAAGCATGTCTTGGCTTACTAAAAGAATAATGTATTTGTTGGAAATGGGGGTTGTTCCGTGTGTCAACCAGCACAACCCAGCAAGGGATGTGAGGAGATCATGGCAGTGGGAGGAACAGGCAGATACGCGGCTTGCTTTTTTGCAGAGCACATCCATTTGAGATGATTCAAAGATTTTACGAAGAGTTTATGATAAATACTACCTGTGAAGGAATTAAGGGTGCAGTGACAGTCTAGCAGGGTCAAATTTTCTTTATAAATTATTTAAAAGCAGCATAATATGGCACCTTTAACTGACAGAGGTGGTGAACTGAGAAACTAAAAACGCCAGATATTTAAACAAACATGTTCTAATGTAACAAAACAACACTGACAGTACAAAGCAGATTAAGGGTTGTGAACGGAAATGCTCAGTGCAGATCAGCTCTCTGTAATTAGATTCAAACATGAATATATCTGTCAATTAAGCTCATTACCCCTATTATTTATTTGTTATTATTATTATTGGATTATGCTCATTCTCCATCATCCCTTGAGATAATAAATCAAGTTTTGTTTTTTTCTGTTATTCTCTTTTAGTTTTTTTACTTTACCCAATTCAATCTTGCAAAGAAGTTACTACCAAGGATTTTTTGAAGACACAGAGGACTCAGACTGCTGCCGGAAAAAAAATGTATGTGAAATGTATTTATATGTTATTTATTTATAAACAATTCTGATGTTCAACAAACCCTTTCCCAATAATTTAAATGCATACTCTTGTTCATAATCTTGCTGTGAATTGTCCGACATGATTTATCAACAATTACTCAATATTCAAAGATGCCGTTAATAAACAACATTTGTTGACCATGTAATCTATAGTTTTGGATTGCCAAAAGTTGGATCAGTGTATATTTAAGTTTTGCTTGTAGACACATCTGGCCATGGACCATGTGTCCATGGTCCTAGTCTTACTAGTAATTTTGTTTAAATCATAGATTTATATTTATACACATCTGGAAACTAATTAAATAAAAAACATTGTTGTTGCCTATAGTTACAAGTAAACAAATTATGAACATGTACAAATATAAATAATGTGTGTGGCAGCAAATCCACGAGATGTATACATTATTCATTGACTTACATGTTAAGTTCCATCTTCAGATTAAGCCCCACCACGATCTGCCCAATAACCAATGAAAACATCTGGGCGGGGCTACACTTTCAGCCCCACCTCGATCTGCCCTACAGCCAATGAAAACATCTGGGTGGGACTACACAGTCAGCCACCTCGATCTGCCCTACAGCCAATGAAAACATCTGGGTGGGACTACACAGTCAGCCCACCACGATCTGCCCTACAGCCAATGAAAACATTTGGGTGGGACTACACATTCAGCCCCACCACGATCTGCCCTACAGCCAATGAAAACATCTGGGGGCTACACAGTCAGCCCACCACGATCTGCCCTACAGCAAATGAAAACCTTTGGGTGGGACTACACATTCAGCCCCACCACGATCTGCCCTACAGCCAATGAAAACATCTGGGCGGGGCTATACTTTCAGCCCCACCTCGATCTGCCCTACAGCCAATGAAAACATCTGGGTGGGACTACACAGTCAGCCCACCACGATCTGCCCTACAGCCAATGAAAACCTTTGGGTGGGACTACACATTCAGCCCCACCACGATCTGCCCTACAGCCAATGAAAACATCTGGGCGGGGCTATACTTTCAGCCCCACCACGATCTGCCCTACAGCCAATGAAAACATTTGGGTGGGACTACACATTCATCCCCACCACGATCTGCCCTACAGCCAATGAAAACATCTGGGCGGGGCTACACATTCAGCCCCACCACGATCTGCCCTACAGCCAATGAAAACATCTGGGCGGGGCTACACTTTCAGCCCCACCACGATCTGCCCTACAGCCAATGAAAACATCTGGGCGGGGCTACACATTCAGCCCCACCACGATCTGCCCTACAGCCAATGAAAACATCTGGGCGGGGCTACACTTTCAGCCCCACCTCGATCTGCCCTACAGCAAATGAAAACTTCTGGGTGGGGCTACACATTCAGCCCCACTACGATCTGCCCAATAACCAATGAAAACATCTGGGCGGGGACTACACTTTCAGCCCCACCTCGATCTGCCCTACAGCAAATGAAAACTTCTGGGTGGGACTACACATTCAGCCCCACCACGATCTGCCCAATAACCAATGAAAACATCTGGGTGGGGCTACACTTTCAGCCCCACCTCGATCTGCCCTACAGCCAATGAAAACATCTGGGTGGGTCTACACATTCAGCCCCATCACGATCTGCCCTACAGCCAATGAAAACATCTGGGCGGGGCTACACTTTCAGCTCCACCTCGATCTGCCCTACAGCCAATGAAAACTTCTGGGTGGGGCTACACATTCAGCCCCACCACGATCTGCCCAATAACCAATGAAAACATCTGGGTGGGTCTACACATTCAGCCCCATCACGATCTCCCCTACAGCGATTGAAAACATCTGGGCGGGGCTACACTTTCAGCTCCACCTCGATCTGCCCTACAGCCAATGAAAACATCTGGGTGGGACTACACATTCAGCCCCATCACGATCTGCCCTACAGCCAATGAAAACATCTGGGCGGGTCTACACATTCAGCTCCACCTCGATCTGCCCTATAACCAATAAAAAAAAACATCTGGGCGGGACTGCACGTTAAGCTCCTCCTTGATCTGCCCTAAAACCAATTAAAATATTTGGGCGGGGCTACAGATCCAGCCCCACATCTATCTGCAGTCTGTAGACAGGTTCATTTAGATCTTTTAGCATACACAGGTTCATTGGCAGAACTTTTAGCATACATCATCAAAATGGATTAAACCAATAGAATTTTTAAAGCTTTTGCTATTATTTAAATCCTTATTCTCTTGCAATTTTAAATGTCCCAGGGAATTTCCATGCAAATATTAATATGTACACTGCTGCCCAGTATCACCCTATTTATTTATGATCAACATCATGATCTCCTCTGTCATTTTTTTCTTTTATGAGCAGAACAGACACTCACTTCTGTAAAAACACAGTTCTGCCTCCGACTGTGTCCTTAATCTAGGTATTTTTAGGTCATCTTTTCCATCCAGGTAACTTCTGCACCGCTGTCAATTAATCTCTAGTTAAATCATGCACCAAGACTAAAAATGAGAAGTTGTTATTTCCTAGACCACTATTATAAGAGACTATGAGCATTGCAGCAATAACATGGTAGTTTCTTTAAACCGAGAGCATAACGTTGGGAACAGGCCAACTGAATGTTTAAAAACATTTTAATATAGCAGAACCCAAGTTACAACTTTTGCTTGAATGTGTTGGGATTTTAAATCAACTAATGAAAAAAAATGCATAATACTACAGCTTTCAGAAAAAAAGCCTTACTATCATCGCTTGAAAGACAGGTGAGAGCTCTACTTAAAGGCAGTTCAACTGTCAATATGTTTAGGCTTTGAACTTTAGCAAATACAAACCATGCAACGGTTGTAAAGAGTCCATTGCCCTGAAACAGATGGTTGCACAACCTGAACAAGAATGCACTTTTTTGTCCGAAAGTGAACTTCATTCCATGAATGTTTGAGATTTTGATATGCAATTTAAACACAATATAAATAACTGTAAATCAATAAACAATTGAATTAAGCGCTCCATCAAGAATGAAACCATATAACATAAATTCTGATTCTCAAAAATAAACAGTAAAGAGTAATAGTCGGTTATTTCAAGACTTACCACAACATGGGCACCGTTGAGTTTGAGGGGTTTGGGGCTAATTAACGGAGATATCATGTACAGCAGCAGCACAAAGGCCACAATGAAAGCAGCCACCACTAAGAGCATAACAAACGGCAGAAGCAGCCACCAGGAGTTAAAGGAGAGCCAGTGTGAGAGCGCAGAGCCAAGAGCCTCCTCAGAGGACATGGGTCAACCTGATGCTGCTGCAGCTGCTGACGCTAGCTCACAAGCTAAATGTCCACTTTCAGACACTCCCCCGTTCCGGCGACAGAAGAGAAGTAGCTTTCGAACTGGCACTTACTGGTCGAATATCGTCTGCTGATGGGTTAGAAGCTTACGAAATTGACTTAATATCAAATGAAAAGCCAAAGCCAGGAAAAAGCTTACTCTTTCTGTTCGCTACATGAATCAAAACACAGAATATTTGGGCTTGCACTATGAACGTGATGCTGCGTGTCGAAATTGTGGGGGTTGTAGTTTTACACAACTCACTCTCAACGTATCCTAAAGCGAATAGAGGACACGAAAAACTACAAGTTCCATAAAAGCGCTGTCGTTTTTGCGATATAAAAACGTAAGCAACATTAGAAAACCTGTCACAAAAACGTTTTGAGAAACAACCCGCATTTAAACTTTAACAAAATGATCCGTTATTTAAATTTGACAGAAAATAAAAATATTTAAAACCAATAAAATGATGAGTTATATTATTACAAATGATCTGTATTTCTACATTTAGCAACTAAAAATTATTCATTCATCTTCATGTCGGCTTTCTTCCCTTTCGGGGTCTCCACAGCGCAATGAACCGCCAACTCTCTGGCATATGTTTTACACGGCGGATGTCCTTCCAGCCGCAACCCATTGCTGGGAAAACTAAAAATTATTGACAATTATGAAAAATAAACAAATACTAGTTTGAGCTCAACCTTTATTTACATGTGAATGATAAAATGAATGAAAAAAACCCCACAAACTATTCAGAAACTGTCCATTCCACAATACATTTCCTCAAACCCTATCTATTATAACATTGTATTCTAATGGTATAATGTCAAGCCAAACACCCTTTAAGTGCATAGGGGCAATATACTGATTGATATAGATTTTTCAAACTTTAAATGAAGTATGTATATATCAATCCCAGACTTTAAAAAAAATGGACCAATAGTATAAACTGTGAAATAATCAGACAGACAGATAGGACAATATGCATAAAAGGCACATTGTATGGTTTGCATTGTATGCGTAAGCAGAATATTTTACAAAACTATTGGGCCCTGAAAATATAATGTAACTCATACCCCAGAGACAAAAAAAAGCCTTTTTACAGTACTATATCCAAATTAAAGCTGTACACAAACTAACCATGTGTGATATCTGAATGATAGGGTCTGAATTTATACATTTTACTATTTCAGTGACAAGAATAAAAGCACTTTTCTACATCGACACCTCCACCCAAGAAATTTGGTGCACACCATGAAATAGTTATTTAAATGTTATTTTCCTGTAAAGAAAACCAAAAATAAAGACATAACTGAAAATCCTCTATACCGTCCCTTCAAAAGTCTGTGACTGTAAACAGGACTTTAAAACAAATTTCTTAACTTTGCTTTAGAATCTGTACAAACGTAGATGGCCCAGTTCACTGTGCAGAAAATAGAAAGCAAGTCTCAAGTTTCTTCTTCCTGGAAGACCTGCTCGATTTATCCTCTAAAAAACATGTTTTTAACATTCTCTCCCACCACTTATTTAAAAAAAATTGACTAGTTGCTTTGTAATGTTTCTCTACAACAATCTAGAAAGTAATGACTTCTGCTGTCCAGCATTCTATCCAAACATCAACCTCTCTTTAAGAGGTAAAGAAAACCATTAGGTTTTAAATAAGTGGTGGGAGAGGCTGTCTCATCCGGGTTTTGACTGAACGGTCACTGCTTTGGGTTTACGTCATTCCTTTATCCTGAAGTGAGGAACAAGGTAGTATGTAATATGAATAAAAAAGTGGGGCAAGGAAGGTGTACAATCAGAATCTGTTTGCTTTGGTCTGCCGTCTCTGCTTAACCCTCTTGTCCAAAGTCCTCTGTGAACTTCTTTAGCTTCTCCAGGTCCTGCTCGTTCACTGTGGGTTTAGTGTTGGAGAGGGACCTCAGCATGTCCGACTGTAAGAATGAAGAACAGCATCATAATTACGACACCAGGTTGTTATAAATATTGAGGCTACCTATTATAGATCTTAGCATTTTAAAATAAAAATACAATAGAAAATACAAAATGTAAAATAAGACAATGTATTACATTAACATATATAATGACCTGACTCCCTTTGTGAAACAGCCCTTTTTCGATCAAGTACAGATTTGTTCACTCCAGATGTGAGCAATTACTTACGGACAACCTTGTTAAAAATTCCCGATTTCATCTTTTTTTTCTCTGTTAGGTTTTCAATTCAGATTGCTTGAATTGCCTTTCACAAAGAGACTGAGAGGGTGAATTCTTTGTTACAATTTCTTTAAGTTCTATTTTAAGTAAAATAGCTAAATGATAAATAAAATAGTTCTATTTACTTTTTAACTTCTCAAAATTGTAAGTTTTGCATACTTAAGTGTAGGGCTACTCGAATGAGAGCCAATGCTGAACTTACTTTCTCATCATTTCCAATCCACCAAACCCCATGTTTTTGCCCCTTTTTGTCAAGAATGAATTAATTGACTACACAAACTCAGAGCCTCATTTGCTTTCTGCCAAATG